>CM065714.1:69398126-69410626 GCA_033310375.1 Conus canariensis | reverse complement strand
TGGTATTCTTTTTTGTTCAGATTTTGTATTTAGTGGCTGTGATTTTTTGGACTGCTTTGGTTTTTGCTGTCTTTCTTTATATGTTTTATAAACGTAATAACCACCCCCACCAACAGCAATGGCGCCAAAAATGCCAACTCTTTTAATCCAAATAATCCATGAATACTTTGGTGTTGCGGGACTTGAAACAACTTGTTCTTGTTGTGGCTCTGGCACAACTGGTGTTTTTTCATTATGAGTTATATGTTGTAACTCTAATTTTCTTTTTTTGTTCCACTCTGCTAATTTTTTCCCTGCTTCAACGCGCCCAGGATTCTTTTCACGGGTCACTTTCTCCATCAACGTTTTCTGCTCGGTCATTTTTAAGGGAAATAAAATCTATATGATTAAACGTAATTAACCCCATAATTACTGGCGACAATAATGTTCCAAATAGATCACATCCTAGAGACTCTAATGACTTTGTTAAAACTGGATCCTGCGTTAAATCATACATAAAATCTTGTTCAGAATCAATGGGCGCAAATCTACTAACGAGTTTAGTGTACAAACTAAGAACAGTTTGTCCGACACTTTTGACCATTCTTGACCCCAGTTGCGCTTCATACCTGTTGTGATACTTTACAATGTCTTGCGGCGACATCTGTTGAATCTGTTCTATGCTGAATTCATTTCCGAGGTACTGTTTTGTTTTTCCACACGCCGCCAAAGAATACAGCCTTTCCTTTTGGCGCATAATAGCTTGGTCATCAACTTGATTATTTGTAATCATAAGTTCAGGAAGTAAATCATCGCAGTTCATGTTTTATTAATAATAAATATTATTTTATTTTTAAAAAATGAGCACCGAAAAAACTGTTGCTAACCTCGAATACCATTCTGCTGTTATTGGAGGTCTAAGTGTAGGATACACAATGCTTGGTAAAAGCTTGTTAAGAATAAAACCAGCAGATCTTGGCAAGCTAGATTTTGAAGACTCAGCAAAGTTGATTGCTGTCATTACAGCTTCATTTGCTACGAAAGACTTTCTAGTTAAGCAAGGAATAATTCCAGAAAATATAAATATGTAAAAAAATACATTTATAAAAATGGCTTCACTCGTAATGATGATAGGCGGCGCAGTGGTCAACGCGCTTGCTTTCAGCGGAAGTAATTACGCGTTTAGTAAACTACAAAATAACGATGAGAGAAAAAGACATAACAGAGCTATGGAGCAACTAGCCGCTGCACAAGACACCTATGAAAAGCAAAGAATGGAGCAGTTAGATTTTATTAACGACAGACTTAAACAACAGGGACATGCAGCTTACACATTTAAAGATGTTGACCAGGCAATAAAAGAATATTTTCTAGTAACAGGCAAACAAGTTGAAACATTGCCCCCACCAAAATTTAGCGACTTTTATCAACCATCAGAAAAACAAAAGATGCAAGAAATATTGTTTATTGTCTTTGGCATGACCGCTGTGTATTTTGTTGCACAAAGTATTGGCTGAATAAAAAATGAACAAGATCTATTATTCGCCAAAAGGATATTGGAAGGGAATAACAGCAATTAAAAAGCTAAGCCAAGCAGTGGGAGTCAGTGAACAAACAGCAAAAGAATGGTTATCTAAACAAGCGATTTGGCAAATTTATCTACCAGCGCCTAAAAAACTACAAAGACCACACTTTGTCAACACAATACCGAACGACACCCATCAAATGGATCTTCTATATTTACCCCATGATACGATTAGACGAAAAAGATTTAAGTACGCACTTACAGTCATTGATATAGCTTCAAGATACAAAGATGCGGAACCATTAACACAAAAAAGTGCTTCTGCTGTTGCTGTTGCTATACAGCTGATATACCAACGAGGACCCTTAACTTATCCTCGCATGATTCAAGTCGATGACGGAAAAGAATTTAAAGGTCAAGTGAATCAATTATTGTTAAAACATAGAGTTACCATTAAAAGAGGCATTCCGGGTGTTCATAGATCACAGGCTTTGGTTGAAAACTTTAACAAACAGTTATCTGAAAGACTTTTCTCCTACCAGTATCACAGAGAGCTGATTGACAATTCTCGCAACACAGAATGGGTAAAAAGACTGCCCTCAGTTTTGCGCGCAATGAATAATGAAGAATTTAAAGGGCTAAAACCAGTACAAGCAATCAGAAAACAAACAATAAATGTTGTTGAAGGAGACTCATCCAGCAAACTATTGCCATTTGGTTTGAAAGTGAGATACCTTTATTCGCCGGGAGAAGCAGAAGGGGACACTCGCATCAGGGCAACCGATCCAGTTTGGAGTGTTGACTCATATGAAATAAAAAGAATTGTAAAGATGAATCCGCCCGTGTATTATTTACGAGAAACTAACACAACAAAACGACCAGCCCCCCGAAGATCTTTTGTGAAAGAAGAACTGCAAATAATCCCGCCAGACACAGTTCCGCTTAATTAATTTACGTAAATATATTTGAGTTTAAAATGGAAGCTCAAAAGGAAGAAATCTTACATGAAACTAAAATGATGATAAAAAAAAGAGACCTTAGAATTAATACAAGAATCATATGATACGTGTTCAGCTATTAAGGAAACAATTAAGTGGATTCATCGGTACATGGCAACGCATCCTGATTGCCTACGCCCAAAATCCCAAATTTTGATTATCAAAATATGGGATAAAGAATATCTTGAAAAAATAAAAAAAATTCGTGCACATCAAGCAAACATGAGAAAAATTTTGTCTGAATTGGATATTGATATGATTGAGCTTCTAGATAAATTTGAGGAAAAATATAAACCCGCGGATGAAGAAGGTATGTAATTATGCTGTTTTCCAATGCCCGATTGCATATGAAAACTCTGGATTAACAAACACACGTTTTGTGTTTGTTCTATCTAATGACTTCTTTGTTACAACAGTTGTGTTGATCTCATGTAGATTAGATCGTAGTTTTACGTTGTCATGATGAAAAGTCTTATTGTCAAACAATGCTTTTTTATAGTTGTCATGTGATATGCTTGATTGCACAACACTACGAGATATTCCCTTTGCTTTTTTGACAACTTTTTTTTGGCTTGAAAGACTGTACATTTTCGACCTTAAACCAATAAACTCCTTGATCACACCTCCAGATAATTCATCCTTCATCTTACCTAAAACCTTCTTATTAATAACTGAATGCAAAGGTGAATCTTTAGGGTAATCAGATGTGTCGTACCATCCCGCATGCCCTTTAGCTACTTCTAATTCCATGTCTTTATAGATATCTTCAGTAGGGATATCTATAACAAAGGAATCTGTATCTGTGTACAGAACTCTGGACTCTGGATACAAGGGCTTAAAGTAGTCATAAAGAAATTCTAACATCAAAAGCTTCGACAGCTCTAAAACAGTAAACCCAATAAAAACGGGCTTATCCAATTTGACTTTCTTTTTTTTCATCATTATGCCAAAAAGCTGATCATGAAATCTTCTGAAGTCCTGATAATTAGGTTTAGAAGTTAGCTTAATTGCATCGTTCTCTCTGGTGACCAATCTAACATCTTTACGCTTGTGCGGATTCTCCATAGTCTTTCCAAAACAGCTGTTGTTCATCAACTTGAAAAAGTCTTTTTCTGAAGCATCTGTGGATTTAGTTCTGAGATCAGTGTTCTTCATTATGTATGGTTTCATGAACTGTTCTTGATCAAATGCAATTATACGATGAACAGCTGTTAACTTTAAACCATGTCTTAAATAAAATTGGAGAAGTCTGTAATGACAGACATAATTTTTTTTGTCACGAAGGTTAGGCACAAGTTTAGGCGGTTCTGTCATTGACACCTTTAGGGTTTCTGCCGCTAATGGATAGTCATTATGCAGGTCATGGAGTTCATGAGGATATTCTAAATCAACTTCTAGAATAAAGCCCCGTTGTTGATCAGCTTCTAGACTCTGCAGCCATTTTAAAAACTTTTGAATGTCTTTTACACCTCCTGTGTACATTTTAAAGTTACGTAATGGAAGTGATTGACTCATAGCCCAACCATACAGATTGTTTGCATCTAAATACATAAGATAGTTAGACTTCCTACTTGGATCATAGTTGTCTAAGTATTTGTTGTTTGCTTTACAGTAATGGTGAGACGCCATACTAATTCCGCCACGCAATCCGTTTTCAATCATCTGAAGCATTGGTAGGTCAGACAACAGGTCAATCTGTACACCAGTAAATTTTAAAAAAGAATCCCAGCTCATCCCAGGCGCAGAAATATAATGCGCAGGATCTAGACTATAATGTTTCATGCAGGTTTTTCTGTAATTTTCAAAGACGTCCGCCAACAAACAGGTATCCGCCATTAAATAGGAATCATGATAGTCTCCCATCGTTTTACACTCTAACTTCTGCCACGCATCTTGAGCATGCTGGTAATCAGAATCACTGATGTCCTTTCCTCTAAGACTAGAAAAGAACGCGCCTTTAGGCGGAAGTGTATCTTCGTCAAACCTTTCCCAACTGTTCATGTACTCATAAGGGTAAAACGCCCTTTCTAACAAGAGTTGGGTCAAATATTCTTCTGTTATTGGGCAGGACTTTAAGGACATAGCCAGTGACTCTAATGAACCCATCATGTGTTGCATAGAGTCGTAGAAAGACATGTTATTTAAAGTGAAACACATGTACTTTTCTGATGACTGTGCAATGCATGACACCCTGAAGTCGCTGGTTACTGCTTGCAATATAAGATGAGAGTCGTAACCTCGCAAGTTATGAAAGAATATAGGCAGCTTCCAAGTTTTAGGTTCAAACTTTAGTTGAAGATTGCATTTACTATGTGCTGCTCCTCTAAACTTTCCGCTAATGTGATCATGGTCTCTTACTGTTGGATTCTCTGCGTCTGGGGAGAGGTCTAAACCACAAATCCAACAGTGAGTGGCTGAGTCATACTGTTGTTGGTCTTCAGGCGTCATTATGATTTCAGATAAATTCAGATTATTAGAACAGGCATTACGCACTTGCTGCATGCGTTTTAAGAAGTATTTTGCAGCATTTGGTCCTCTGTATAATTCTGGCTTTGAATGGGCGCCATCCGACCTAACAATGATGAAGGCAAATGAGCAAATCTGATGATTACTCATTAAGACTGTTTTAGGAAGTTTCTGTAGGGTTGGTCCTTCATAAGGAACAATGAGTGATTCGAAGTCTGCGTAAACAACATATGGACTAGTTTGCAACCGTTTCCAGTTCTTAAAACTAACTTTACTGCCTTCTCCGGCGTAATTAGTTCTGTATCACAGTCAACTGGGCTGATACGATGTTTTATATGTTCGCTCGCTGCTTTAACAGATGGAATTCTTGTTAAACATTTTCTACAGAATTCTTGTTTGCTATGTTGTTTTGTAGTATGCACCAATAATCTACTCATTGTTCGTATCAATGTGTAATGCGGTAGCCCTGTTGGTGAAAACATCAGTAGTAAGTCAACATGATTTTTGTCTGGTTCGTCAATCGTTGGACTGTTCTTGGACACTTTAATCGGCTGTAGATTTGTTTCCTCAGACCATGTGTATACGTTAACAGTTATTGGGTGATTCTGTTCTTCAAACTGATCAATTTTGTCTAAGCTAACAGGAAAGGATATTCCACTGAAATTAAGATCATTGATGTAAGGTTGATAGTTAGATACTCTCTCTGCGTTTTTGCGGAGTACATGCAGCCTTGCAAGAACACACCACATAAAACATTTGTTGTCTGAATTCTTTATGTTCAGAACTGCTCTTTTTGCAACCAATGCTGGGGGCAGTGGAATGTAAGACTTGCCTACAATTGGCTCATACTTAGCCTGTCTTAATCTGATGTCTAAGACTTCACCCTCTGACCAACCAGAGCCTCTCATTTTAGCTGCTTCAGAGGCTTCATTAAACTGTGTAAGAAGTTGATCTGCCCAACCGGGTGTTAAGTCATTATAAGAAAGAATAGTCTGCTGTTTAGGTGAGACCCAGACTTCTAGATTTTCTTCATTTATTGTTATATAGTCGATTAAAACAACTAACCTTACTTTAACTGGAGGGTTTATTGTTAGTTTACTTGGAACTTGAGAAATAGCATGCACAACGCTTGCCTGTACGTTTGTTGGATCAATAACTTCTAAAACGACCTCATTTAAAGCTTTTGACAAACGCTCTTCCTCTTCCATTGCATCTAACCAAGAGTCAAAACTGTCATATATCTTATCCATGTTGAGCTTCTTTTCTAACTCAAAATATTTATTTAAATTAAAAAAAATACTTAGTCAGAATCAATATCAACGGTCTTTTTGTGCTTGGACTCGTAAACTAAAGTATAAACGCCCTTTGGTGTTGTTAATGTGAGCTGTTTAGAACAGAGTTTAATGTCTCGTTTACTTTTTTTAAGCATTCCTTTTTTATCTGGTCGGTGTCTGGCTGTTGAGAAAAAGTTGCCCTTGCCTTTCTTTGAAGATCAAACTTTTGTCTTTTGTAGTCCTCAAAATCAGCCTGTAGGCGACTAAATTCTTCATCCGTGATGTTTGAGTCGGCAAGTGCTTTATTTATTGTCAGTTTGAAGGAACTAAGTTTAGCTGTTATTAGTTTTAACCATAGCTGTGTGCTTTTGGAGTTTAGCTTTTATTTTTTTGCTGACAGCACTTACAGCCAATGAACACAGGCCAAGAGTTAAAGACAAACCGCCTAGAGGTAAAGCTGCCGGTGCACCTACGCCTGTTGCTAAGAGACCTACACTTGTTCCTGCTGATAGAGCACTAGTGATCGATGCTCCAGTATTAACATATGTAACAGCATTAAAGACAGCAGAATACCTTCGTTTGGTTTTACTGTATTTTGAAAGGTCCTGCTCTAGTTGGGTTTGCATTTGTGTTATGTTTGTTAATCTGAAAGTTTTTATGTCTACAGCAACAGCTATCTCTTCTTTGGGCACTTTTGGATAAACCTGAACAGACATGCTTTTTTTTTAAAAATAAAAATAATTTAGTATTGGATATCTTTTAATCTGTTATCTTGAATATTCAGCTGCGCATCATATATTAAAAACAAATATACATTAAGTGGGGTATCACTCTCTTTCTCTTTATCAATTTGAATGGTTATTTGGTCTTTAACAGATCTTCCGCTTCCATGCAACTGATTATCCTCTGTCGACCTTAAGTCAATCCATAAAGCATATTTCGTTGTTAAATATTCATCAAGTCTAACATTATGAAGATGTAGATCTTTGGACACAAGATCTGCTGTTGGACTTCTATGCCTCCCGCCTCCAAAATATTTTCTTATTTCGTCAAAATGCTGATAAGGTTTAAGCCCGCTACCGTAGACTTGGTTAGGACTACCCTCAATTGAACATTGTACTTTCGTTATTTTAGGATTGATAAACTTTTCACTTTGTCTTTGGTATGGTTTTTTATCATCTTCACACAGCAATAAAATACCTTTAAGTGATCGTGCTGTAGCGCTAAAACTAAAATTCCATATAGTGTCTGCCCTGCTTTTAGGATATTTAGAATGATGAATCACTCTTTCGTAATATATTGCTAATTTTGACTGATATTGTTGCTCAATCAGCCTTGCTAAGTTAGGGTTGCTAACAATGTCAAACTCTAACGAGATGTCAGAAATGCTGTACTTTGCATCGGCGGTTGTAGATTTAATGACACGTTTGTATTCATTAAAAGTTAGTTCATATGACAATCTGTCTTTTAATGCTCCTTGAAAGTATGGCGCATGCGCTTTTAACAACTCAAAATCTAAGGGTATGGAAAAGCGATTTCCATACGCATAACTTATAGCTTTATACTTGTTACCATCTTCAGCATCTGCGGCGTCTATTCTGTGTTTTAGTGCTTCGTTATTTTCGATTCCTTGAAACGCAAGATCGGCCCTTTCATTCGCGGTTAGCCATAGATCACAATAGATTAGAAATATGTCTGCATTGTGTAAAGAAAATATTTCTTGCCCCTCAAGTTTTATAGAAATTTTCTTAATGATTGCCCGTCCCAGATTCTGTACAACTGTCCTGTTTGCGTCTGTTGCTGATTCGAGTTCTATTTTGAAAGTAAGTCGGGCAGAGCCTGGTACAATCACTTCATCTGCTCCTAGGTCTGGAAATTTAACAGTAAGAATTTGATCTGAATCAATAGTAGATGGATTATTTGGAACAATAATATTCTGTTTATTTCCCTTCACGCCAAAGGGCTCTTTCAGTCTTCTATGCGGGTCAAGAATTGAGCCATATGCTTGTGACTTTTTTTATAAAACAAAATAAAAAGTTAATTATTTAAAAACATGGCAGGCATTGAAGATTATGATGTTTTTGATCCTGGAGACGACATGAGTGAAATGACTCCTTTGACACATCCATTACAATCATTGCGGCGTGAATTAACAGAAAGTAAGGTCAAATCATTTTATCAAAGTTTAGGCCAAGAACCTCCCGAATTTATAGACCCTAATGATTTTGAAACAAAAGATGACCATTTGTTTGTGAGAAACGACGAAGGACAACTTGTTCAGCTTACAACTAAACCAGACTCATCAAAGTTTTTAAAAAAGAGTACAATTAGACAAAGGCTCAGTGTGAGCGAACAAAATCGCCTTGGCATTACTAAACCAAAATTAGATAGGGAAGCAGTTGCTAAACTTCAAAACACACTACAAGAACTCCCAACAGATAACCAAATACAAAACATGGAACTTAAAGATTTAAGCCCAACGGCAAACAAAATAATAGAAGCAGAAACCAGTTTTTCAGAAGAAACAGTATTAAAAACTATGCACGATCCGCCGCTACCTATGAGAGAAATAACAGCCCTTGATCATGCTTTGAGAAGCATCAGGGGTGAGTTAACAAACAATTTAGCAAAACTGGGTGAACTAGATGAGCATATAAAAAGAGAAAAAGAAAAACTAGTTGAGGCGGATGACCACAACTTAGGACCTGGTGTTAAAGAAAGAATAACACAAAGACTAAAAGATCTTGAACAAGAGAGATCAGCAAGACTAGAAGTGTTGTCTACTAACCGAGAACAATTACGAACTCAAGTGAGCAGAATAAGAGAAACTATCCAAAAAATTTTGTATGAAGACACGACGCTAGCAGAACGAATAAGAACACTGTTTAGAGAGCAAGGTGTCACATTAGCAAGTGTTATAACAGCCTTAGGATTTGCAATAAGTACACTGGTGTTGGCTATTACAGGCGGTGGTGGGCAAGGGTTAGTGCCTCCGCCACCATCTCCTCCACCCGATAAATCATGGGTAAAAAAACAACTTGATCATCTTGCAAGTTTATTAAAAAAATTAGCCAGTAAAGCAATAGACTCTTTGCCTGGTATAATAGGGGGGATCGTTAGCTGGCTTTTGTCTACTGCAAGCAAAGTAGTTGGCTTTATGGCCGAGCACTTATGGACATTAGTTGTCTTAATAGTTGGGTTACTTTATAGTAAGATAAAGACCAAGTAATCCTAGGGCAGTTAATCCAATAACAAGTGCCGTCTTTTCATATTCATGGTCATTATTTTTTGAGGCCACGAGGATTGGATGGGGTTTTGAGGGGGTCTCGGGATTGGATGGGGTTTAGAGGGGGCCACGGGGATTGGGACTTCTTTTTTTATTGCTATTGCTGGCTTAGAATTTATGTCGTTTTTTCCGACCTTCTCTTCTTTACCAGCCACAAGGATTTCATTATTATAGTTTATTATTGTTCCTATCTGAAGTCTGAGGTCAGAAGGCAGCATGTATAAACCAGTGCCAACAGCAAAGTCTACTTTCGATCTTGCGTATTGCAAAACATTTTGGTACCTTTTAATACTTGAAGGCAAATCAATTGCAGAATTAATAGAATCCTCTAAATTTGCTAAATACTGTTTTTGGGCGTCAAAGCCAGTAGAAGGATCAATTATGTTTGATCTCGTTTGTGCTTGCGAACCTAGCAAACACCAAACATAAGTACGAATGGAGTCGTTTATTCGTTCTATTCCTGCTTTTGTTAGGCCCTTAGAAGTGTCTAAAATAAATGTAGTCCATGCTGTTTTATGCTCTTGCTCTATGGACCCGAGGTGAACAGTTGTGCCTGAAGAGAAAGATGTGTAAGGAGGATTCCAATCATAGTTATACTTTCCGTGCACGCCCCAAAAATAAAGGGTGCCTAAACCATGATTAAGATCCAACTTTTGTCTGAAGTCTGTCTTTGGGTCAATATCAAATTCGTTACAGATCCTTTCAAAAGCCTTGTAATCTATTCTGTTGCTGAATGGATTAAACGTTTTGTCATTTGGTAATGGCGCTTGCAGTTCAGATAAAATACGTCTGAAGGTGTAATAAAAATGAAATCTATACACTGACCTCACCAAAGGATCAGGATGATTTAAATGATCAGCATACGACACTCCACACCCAGTTGATGCACAAAACACAGCAAAGTTTAACTGGTTCTGATAAAACTGCATCGGATGACTGAACCACACTTTCGCGATGTAGTCTTTTTTAATAGGAGGGTTAAGATAACGATCCAATGGAGTACTAACCTTTACTTGAAAGGCGTCAGACTGAGTCACAGAAATGTCGAGGGTATCAGTTGTTATATTTTTAAGATTGTAGTGCGGCCCGACAGAATATTTTGCATTAGTATATTTGAATGCACTCATTTTTAAATTTGTTTTAAAAATGTTTGTAACAATAACAACTCAAGACAGTCCTTCGTTTTTAGAATATGCTATTGATAATAACTGCGGAACCCAAAGGGTCGCACTCCATGAAATTTTTTACAAAGTCGTATGGTTTAATATAACTGAATCCAAGGAGAATAATAAGATTAAAAAATTTGATAATAGAGGAAACTTAGTTAGCCAGTTAACCATACCTGATGGTTATTACGGGTTTTGCTCGCTAAAAGAAGCAATGAGTAACTTCAACATTACTCTCAAACTTAACAATGCAAATTTGAAAATAATGTTGACATTCAAACCTGAAGAAGAAGAAGTAGGTTACTATTTTGATGGAGAGCTAGCTAAAATGTTAGGCTTTGCAACTGGCGATAAAGCCATTTATGGTTTTAGAGTTGCACCAGACGAAACTACTTATGAGGGAGAATATCCGCTCGATCTTGCATTACATTCATTACTCTATGTTCATTTGGACGAGCTGAGCACTGATGAAAACTTATATGATGGAAGGCCCTCAACTGTTTTAAGAGCTCTTCCATCAGGGAAAGCTGCATATTGCGATTATGAAATTATACAATTCCCTAATTTACAGTTTAAAAGATTAGCTTGTGGGAGGGTCAGATCATTTAATATAAAGATCACAGATAAAACAGGGAAAGTCGTGAAATGTGATAACCTGCACATTGTTTTAGAAATAAAATAATAAGGTGTACTAAAAAATAATGTCTCGTGGGCCAGAAGAATCAGGAGTTACATTAGCGCCTGAGAGGTGTGTAACTTTAGAATTAAAAGACCTTGCAGACGTTGAGGACTTTGAACAGAACGGTGAGATAGACACTTTGTATGGTTTTGAGTACACTAAAGATGGTTATTATAAACGCAAAGAGGTTAGCGACAGCAAAAGGTTTCCTAAACTAGAACAACTACGCAATGTAGAAGCAAATAATGCGGGTCAGTATGAATATAAAATAGTTCGAAAAACTGACAACAAATGGCACTTAGAACCATATTTAGAATGGGACATAAAATTTGAATTCTTAAGCCCATTTACATTTTTTGACCGTCAAAAAAGTTTCAGAAAAGCATTGAACTCTGGCCCTTTACATGTAAGTCTTATGCCAGAGGACAACAGTCGGAGAGAGATCGAAATAAAGCCGTTTGGGGACAAACAGTACATCCTCCACAGAAGAGAATCGGTTTTAAAGAAAGCTTCTACAAAATTACAGTTTATTCCACGCACAAAATTAGGAGACACGTTCACAATGATATTTAAAATTTCTGTCTTAAAAGATGAGGCAAGAAATGGAGCTCTGGGCGTCAGTGACAATCTTATAAAAGGAATTCTTATTAGCTGGCAAAACTTAGACGTTGACAAACTTAAAGTTACTGTCGTTGTTCTTTACAATGGCGAGGATATTAAGGTCATGACAACAAGCAACAAAATTGATATTAGTCTAAATAGAAACGATCTTACAGAACTGAACTGGATTAATCTTACACATTTGGGCCTTATAGGGTTTTATTATACTGAACAAGTTTTGACAGAGAGTATGATAAAAACAATAACTGGATTAGATTAAATTCTGTTTTAAAACTATGGAGCAGACGACTTTGGTGTCAATGCCGATGTTAAACTTTATGACAAAAACCCCTCATTGTTCATTGATTTGTGGACAGACTGGTTGTGGAAAAACAATATTTGTCCTCGACCTATTACAAACAGTTTATAGTTATAATTTTGATCATATTGTAATTTTCTGTCCAACACTCAAATGGAACAAAGCATATCACAACAGAAGGTTTATATGGACAGATGATGAAATCTAT
>CM065714.1:69383126-69385626 GCA_033310375.1 Conus canariensis | reverse complement strand
CTTCTGCTGCTGCTGCTGCTGCTGCTGCAAGCATAGATTTAAATCCGTTTAGGCGCTGATTCTCTCCACTGTTTTCCAGCTTTATGGCACCAGCTTTGTGTGTTTAGGGAACAACACTGTAAGTTATACAACCATTTGCCTCCCTCATCCATACTCCCTCTTCTGCAACTCTTCCTCCTTAACCTCGACCCCCCCCCCCCCCCCCCATTGCACCCAACCTGCTTCGTTCCATCCCCAACACGCAGGCATGCGCGCTCACACACACACACACACACACACACACACACACACACACACACACAACACACACACACACACACACACACACACACACACACACACACACACACACACACACACACACACAGAGGAGGGGGGGGGGGTTGTCGGTTTCGCATCTGGCCCTGCAGTTGTTGATTTAGATTCAGGTTTAACGTCCTCTCTCACGAAAGGAAATGTGTCAGACCGGGTAACAGCTAGCAGGATTTGAACTCGCCCCTCATCTGACTGCGAACTTGATGCCCTACCCCTGGGCCATACAGCGGACCTTTCGGGTGATATTTACAGCACGTTTGTAGAATGTTTTGGTGCCCTACCCCTGGGCCATACAGCGGACCTTTCGGGTGATATTTACAGCACTTTTGTAGAATGTTTTGGGGCGATCTTGAATACCAGTCTCAAAAGATCTTCACATGATAGTTCTTTATTGGACTACTTTCTCCTCGCGTGAGATGACGCTGGCTAAATGAGGTTGCTCTACCCGGTAAATGTAAGTTCCCGCGGGGCTTCAGTTAGTATGTTTGTTGGTTTGGTTTTAAAGTACGCACTTTATATCTAGTGCATTTACTCAGGCTCTTTGTACCTTCAAGGAATCGTGGTCCAACTACATATCCTTAGGCTCTTCGCTCCCAAGGGATCATGATAACCTGTTATTCTTATTTAGTTCCTTCATCTCCTTCAGAATCATAAGCCAATTATGCTTACTTTGTTCCTTCGTCCTCAGCAAAAGATCATGGGCCAGTTATACTTACTTTGGCCTTTCGTCCTAAGGGATCATGCGCTAATTATATTCACTTTGGCCCTCCGCCCCCTAAGGGAACGTAGGCCATCAACTACTTTCTCCAGTGGACCTGACTCTGAACTGTCTTCTCCGCCTCTCTTTGTTGGTTCTCTGCATCTTCAGCGGTTTCTGGATCGTTCCCTTCTTCTTCGTTCCTGTATGTCAGATTCTGGTGGATGATTTTGAAGGCTGGCTTTCCAAAAGTTTGTCGTTTCCCGTCCCACGTCCTCTTCCACCTCAGGATCGAAGTGGAAATTGGTTCCAATCCAGCCCCTTTGTCACAGCTCCTCATTGGTGGCATTGCCTGGACACTAGATTTTTTTTTTTTAAATCGGCCTCAGACAGGTGTCCATAAATGTCTGAATCTTCTACTGGATCACTTTGATGTTCCTCCTGGTCTCAGAGCCGTACAGCACGACCAATTTGATGTTTTAAGAGAAGATGCGCGTTTTTGAGACTGCAATTGATTTCTCTTGAGGCTCAGATAATTTTTCACTATGACAAAATTTGTTCGTGCCTTGTCTATCCTTGCAGTGATCCCTGCATCCGTGTCCCGCTGTGAACCCCTTTGTCCAGGTACACAAAGAAGTCGACCTCAGCTGGCTATCTACTAACTGTAACCGGTTTTTTGACAATAGTGTTGATCTGCATGAGTTTTGCGTTACTCGTGTTGATTCAGAACCCTGTCCCTGCCATTGTTGCTGCCGAGCGAGTTCTGCCGCTGGTTGTAACTGTGTGAGAGGAGTGCCTTGTCATCGACAAAGTAGGGATTCGGTCGTGTCCACTATCTTCAGTTGTTTCTGTCAGTTGTCGATCTTCATTGCCAACCAAATGATTAGAAAGAGTAGGAAAGCTGACAGTAGGCACCCTTGGTGAACTCCTGACCTCAAGACTGACAGCAAACCTGCATACTTAACTCTTGGTGAAATGCCTTGGTAAGTGCATTGTATTCAAGAGACCAGCTTCCCGAGTATTCTGCATTACTACAGCAGCTTCTCTCAGTCCACGCGGGCGAACGCCTTCTCACAGTCGATGAGATGAGAGAGGGGAGAATTCCGTTCCATTGACTACGATCATGTGTATCGTGAGAATCCAGTCTGCACAGAATTTATCGCTGCAGGAACTTGTCTGCAGGTCTAGAAGCTAGGAGTCGACTGCCTCCTTCATTCTCTCTGTAGAACTCTGATCAGTACTCAGACTGCCAGGCACGGACAGCATGCAGCCTAAACCTTCGGTAGCTGCTGCAGCCTCTGAGGTCTGCCAAAACAGCCCATGACGGCTAGTGGTTTTTTCCCCTTGCAAGTTTGTTTTTTAAAACTCCACTTTGATTGGGCGACATCACCTTTAATTATAAGTATGCCCATCTTTTTGGGTTTGTATTTATGTAAAAATAATCCCATTTAGAAGTTAATTTTTCAAAGAACGTGCTAGACAGAGATA
>CM065714.1:69375626-69378126 GCA_033310375.1 Conus canariensis | reverse complement strand
ACAGCACAGTATACTTTAGAATAGTATAATACAGTACAGTACTATGAAGTACTTTAGAGTACAGTACAGTACAGTATGGTATGGTATGGTATAGCATAGTACAGTACAGTATAGTACAATACAGTACAGTTCAGTGCAGTGAAGTACTCTGTAGCATAGTACGACATGGCGTGGTATAGTGTAGTGTAGTGTGGCGTGGAGTAGTGTAGAGTAGAGTAGAGTAGAGTAGAGTAGAGTAGAGTAGAGTAGAGTAGAGTACAAAACAGTATAGTATACTATGAGAAAGAATAGGACAGGGTAGGACCATCGAGTTCTATGACAGTCAGCGGACTTCGACAATGAACCGTGCTGCTTTAGTCACCAAATGTAGACCGATTGTGCCGAAGGTAACCATAAGAAGCAGTCATTGGAGACAAAACCGTATAGTTAGGCCATTTCTGAATTCAACCCTCAACAGGAACACCTTGTGCAAGAACAATTTTGGGAGATCAATTGCAAATTAACACAGAGAATACAAAAATAACGTTTATTGTACCACAACAGAGTCATAGTTCTTGACACATGTCATCTTCAGGTGTCACGATCAACAGACATTGAAAATAAACGATGCAATACCCGCCAGGATGAGAATGCCAGCATGAGAATGCCAAAACGATTTATCGGATTGTCATGACCTATTTTCGGCTCTGACTTTCTCTTCGTTTTTTTTTTCTAAATCAGCGTGGCAATATTTGCACGGAATAGCTGCCATGGAACTATCGTAGTCTGGCTCTGCTGACTTCGAAAATGCAACTTAAAAACAAAGACCTTCTGTGCTACCTCAGTGGCATTCCGTCTGCAGTCCACCCTGGTTTATCCCGTCGCCGTCCCGGCACCGGCAATCCATAGGGAGAGTCAGTGTCAAGTCGTCATGAGGCAACCTTCTGGAGCAGACACTGCACTGCTGCCGTGTTCCCTCGATGGTGCTATAACCTCTGTATTCAACCTCAGAAAAGTATATCGAGTAAAGTACATCATCACGTGTTACATTCTGATGTGTGAGCTCAAGATCATTCTGTGAAATGTTCGAAAGAAAAACATATATTAATGATATGTCAACACACGCACGCACACACACGCGCACGCACGCACGCACGCACACACACACACACACACACACACACACACACACACACACACAACAACACACACCACACACACACACACACACACACCACACAACACACACACACACACACAACACACCCACCATCATACACTAGTTCGCGTCCGCAATACACTCCCACCAACATACATACAGGCACACAAACACACACACACACCACACACACACACACACACACACACACACACACCAACACATACACGCCCGCGCGCGCTCAGAGAGAGAGAGAGAGAAGAGAGAGAGAGAGAGAGAGAGAGCGAGAGAGAGAGAGAGAGAGAGAGAGAGAGAGAGAGAGAACGCCTACAATGGCTGGAGGAACCGTAAATCCGCAGGGCTAGCTGCTCTCTAGAAGAAAAAATTCTGGGGGCTTTTCATGGGTTTTTTTTTTTTTTTTTTCTTGTTTTCAGTACCAACCTATAGATATCAGTGCAGTTCAACACCACATTACCCATCGTAGTATCCACACGGCCATTTTGACCCGCAGGTGTCAAACTTTCAGTGGGTAGGGCCAGCGACAGGGAAGACACCGTCTAGGCAACAGCCACATCCGACAGCATTGGAGACTGTAGTATCGCGGTGCCTGATTGGTACAGTGTTGTTCCACCTGTCGCCTCCCCTTGGCTTCTGCACCTGTCTGGATACCCAGTTTAAGAGGCGAGGGGTGGGGGAGGGGTGGGGGGAAGTGGAGGAGAAAAAGGGAAGGAAAAAGTGTTGAGAGGCAGGACATGTGAATACAGTTGTCTGTTTTTTGAGTGTGTGTGTGTGTGTGTGTGTGTGTGTGTGTGTGTGTGTGTGTGTGTGTGTGTGTGTGTGTGTGTGTGTGTGTGTGTGTGTGTGTGTGGCGCTGTGCGTGTGCGTGTGTGTTGTGTGCGTGCGTGCGTGCTGTGTGTGTGTGTGGTGTGGTGTGTGTGTGTGTGTGTGTGTGTGTGTGTGTGTGTGTGTGTGTTTGTGTGTGTTGGTGTGTGTTATGTGTGTGTGTGTGTGTGTGTGTGTGTGTGTGTGTGTGTGTGTGGTGGCGCGCGCGCGCGGCGTCAAAATTGTATCTCCGCTTTCAGAAAGTTATGTGCTAGTAACGTCGTTTTTTCTCGTGAATCTATTTGATTGTGAGTTTTGTTTTTGTCAATTTGTTTGTTTGTATTTCTGTGTACTCTGATCACAACTAAAGCGTTTCACTTCATCGACCCTGCCGACCTGTAACAATCCGACGGTCGTAATATTCGTAGTATCATTTTACACGACTACAAGACTGACATGCGTAGCAGTTATGTATTAATACAGTTTCGACCGAAATAACCCTGACCAAGACCATGATCTTTCCCCGACCTGTCAAAGCGC
>CM065714.1:69365626-69370626 GCA_033310375.1 Conus canariensis | reverse complement strand
TCCGCCTTTTCCACGTCCTTGGTTCTACTAAACTGGTCGTACTTTGACTCTCAGCTGTTTACAGTCAATCATCAAGATTTTCTGTTTTCATCTATAGTCATCTCTAAGATAGTTAATGTCTAAATGATATTAATTATTGTGATATATAAATGAAAGCACATAAAAAGCCAAACATTACATTTCTACAGTGGAATTGTCGTTCTATAACGAAAAATCTATCATACTTAAATCAATATCTAGTAGCAAATAAGTTTCATGTTTTATTACTACAATCTTTAAATGTGAGCTGTGATAAATTACCATATCTACCTGGATTTTACCACCCTCCGGTTTACGAACAATGTGGAGACAGAGTGCAAACAGCCATTTATGGGCGTGAAGACCTGGACTTTTGTGAAAGAACTCCACCAGTGTATAATATTTCCTCTGTGTCATGCTGTGCAGCTATGGTTAAGTTCACTTCATCCTTGATTCTTAATGTTGCTTCAATTTATCTTCCAAAAGGTCCTGATAATAAGAACACTGAATGGTTGAAAGGGTTCCAAGATCAAACGGATAAGTGGGTTATTGGGGGTGATTTTAATGCACATGCCCCTTTCTGGGATAAGAGTTGTTCCTATATTTCTAATAATCGTTTGTTAGATAACGTAGCGGATTCTATTCTTTACATACTGAATAATGGAAACATAACTCGTATTCCAGATATATCTACCCATAATCCCTCAGCCATTGATTTAACTTTTGTATCTCCATCATTGGTAGTCAACGCAGTGTGGGAAACGGGAGATGACTCTTTAGGATCAGATCATATTCCAGTCATAATATCTTTAAATAACATAGCAGAAGAAGAAGAAAACACAGAAGATGTTATTCCAAAGTATAATTACAAGTGTGCAGATTGGTCACTGTTCAAAGACATCCTTAAAAACATAGATTTAGATTATTCTACTGAAGAAAATATAGACAATCAGTATGATAAATTCTGCAGATTTATCCTAACAGCAGCAGATAAATCGATCCCAAAAATAAAAAACAAAAAATCTAAAAAAACACAATGGAAATGTGTGGTGGAACAAGGAATGTGAACGCGCAAATAACAAGAAAAAAGAAAGATTTAAGATATATTGTAAAAAAAGATCAGCAAGTAATCATGAAAAAATGAAAAAGACGGGTAAAGAAAGTGATGATGCAATAGAATATGCAAAATTGAAACATTGGGATGATTTCTGTAACTCTGAAGTAAAACATTGTAAGGATATGGGGAAAGTATGGGAGGAACTGAAAGCTATGAAAAATGGATTGACATCACCACAGTATCCCATAAAAATAGAAACAACAATCTGCCCACTACTAAAGAGAAAGCAGAAGTTTTTGTAAACTTATTCGCTGAAGTCAGCCGTCCTGAGGGTCTAACGAACACTGACCGAACTTACAGAGAAAAAGAAGAAAGTAATATAACATATGATGATCCACCACCTGATAATAGCATAAACATTAATGCTCCTATAACTGTATATGAAGTAAAAGAAGCCATTAGAGCCATTCCAATACGGAAATCATCAGTTGGTTTAGATGCAATATCTAATCAGATGCTAAAGAATTTACCTGAAAATCTTGTAGTTTTTCTTCATGCTTTGCTAAGTACTTGCTGGAATAGTAGCGACATGCCCAAAATATGGAAACAGACAATTGTTGTACCAGTTCATAAACAAGGAAAGTCTTCTAGTGATCCTAAAAATTACAGACCTATAGCATTAACATCACACGTCTGTAAACTATCAGAAAGAATTGTTTTGAATAGACTAGCATATTACTGCGAAAAAAATGACATCATTCCTATTAATCAAGCTGGCTTTCGTAAAGGGAGATCTACTACAGAAATATTAGTGAAATTATCAACAAATATAAAGAAACAATTTGCAAGACGTAAATGTGTCCTGGCTACATTTTTTGACATAACCAAGGCTTACGATCAAGTGTGGCATTCACAGCTATTAAACAAACTTAAAAATATTGGACTATCAGGAAATGTATACAATTATGTTAAATGCTTTCTGAAAGATAGGGTAATACAAACAAGAGTAGGAAAATCATATTCCACCAGTAGAACTCTGTCAATGGGAATCCCACAAGGGTCAGTGTTAGCTCCGCTTCTTTTCTCATTGCTATTGTATGATTTGCCAAATAAGTTATCTAAAAAGGTAGTTCTCGTTCAATATGCAGACGACATTTGCATGTGGACGGAAGTAACTCTTAAAAAGAAAACTCCACAGCGTGATATAAGTTTCATCAGAAAGATCTATCAAGACGAACTAAATAGGATGTCGGAATACATGAAGTTAAATGGATTGAACTTATCTGTTGAAAAAACAAATATAATTCTTTTCAATAGTGGCAATAATCCAGAAAAACTGCCTGTTTTTTACATTGGGCGAAACACCTCTTAAATACGTGACAGAAGTTAAATTCCTAGGAGTCCATTTCACATCTAAACTATCATGGAACGCTCATATTGAATACTTATTAACAAAGGCGAGGAAAATATTAAATTTCCTTAAAATTATTTCTAAAGAAAAATGGGGACAGAATTCATCTACATTGATAACTCTATGTAAATCTTTAATGAGGTCGAAAATAACATATGCCCAAGAAGTAATCTTTAGCGCTCCCAAATACCTATTGAAAAAGCTTGAAAGTATTGAATGCAAGGCATTGAAATTAGCACTTGGCCTTCCGGTGCATGCATCATCTTCTCGTACGTATTATGAAGCGCAGATGCTTCCCTTAGATGAATACAGAGAGTTAGCGTGTTGTAAACTTGTTATCAAGAGTACAACTAATAAAACGCACATTAGATCTGAAATAAAAATGAGGTCAGATATTGATTTTCCTAAAAGAGCAAAATCTATAGCTTCTCAAAAAACACTGGCAACGTACACGTCAAAAAGTATTACTGATTCTGGAGTTTCAATCGATAACGATGCTCTATCCATTAGACCGTTATTTTCTCCTATACCACCATGGGAGCTTAATAAAGCACATTTTGATATTGAACATACTAATATGAAAAAAGATGAAAACATAAACATGTTAGCAAGCTGTATCAAATGCCATGTTGAAAAGAACTATTCAAATTATTTGAAAATATACACAGACGGTTCGTGCATTGATAAACAAACAGGTTGTGCATTCTTAATACCAGACTTAAGAGTAGAGAAATCATTTTATATCGGAATTAACAAATCGATATTTACAGCAGAATTAACAGCGATACTCCTGGCTTTAAATTATCTTTTAAACTTTCCAAAAACAATATTTCAAATTCTGTTCTGTGTTGATTCTAAATCAGCTCTTCAGGCATTAAAAGTTTCTCAATTGCACACAAGACCTGAAATGGTCATAGAGATAATTTGTATGATACACATGTTGATTGCAAGAGGAACCCATGTAGTTTTTTGTTGGATTCCTTCACATTGTTCTTTTCATTATAATGAAAAAGTAGACAGGGCAGCTAAACGTGGAGCCAAAAATAGTTTTGGTTCAGAACTGTTTGATTTCCCCTTATCAGTACATGAACAGTGTAACTTAGTTAAGTCGCATATCTGGAAAGCTTTCGAATATAGTATGGTAGATCACGTTTATAAAGAACAGTTTGATATTAAAAGAATCAAAGAGAATTTTAATCTTAATAGAAAATTACTCTCATTAATGCACAGGTGGAAACTTAATGCATTTAAAACAAAATATGTAAAAAACGTAGTTTGCGTATGTGGAAACAAAATTACTCCAATTCATATTGTTTCATGCAATGATATGAAAAAAATCATTCCAGTATTGAAGCAAAATACTGTGCAGGCCATTTTTCAGTCACCAGCTTTAACGTACGAATTCTTTGTACACTTAGAGCGCACCCCTATTGGAAAATACTTATAATATTTTTATTAACTTTATTTGCGGGGGATAAGAAAGGAAGGGGGGTGGGGTGGATAAAATGGGGGGGGGGGAGCAAAGGATTTTGTTTGTTTGTTTATTCTTTTTTTCCTTTTTTTTTTCCCTTTTTTCTTTAGTACTGTCATCCGTTTTGACTTTAATTGATAAGTTAGTTGTTGGTTATAAGTATTTTGTTTCATGTTAATCTTCACTTATGACTTGTGTAAAGATATTCACACACTTACACATCCACAACTCTCTCACTCACACACACAGGCACACATACTCACACACACACGCACACACACACACACACGCACACGCGCGCGCGCACACACTCACACGCACACACACATTCGCGTGCACGTGCACCCATACATATACACATACACACATTATGTGCACGCTCGCAATTACTTCCGTACACATTCACTTTTTTTTTTTTTTTTTTCTTTTTTTTTTTTTGGTCTAATATCACGAATAGTGGATAGACGTTAAATGAAGGACACACACACACACACACACACACACACACACACACACACACACACACACCACACACGCACACACACATTGAGAGATACAGACAGATAGATAGATGGATACACCTTCTTCATCTTTAATACAATTGTGTATCAGTTCCGTTAAACTGACAAGAGAAAAACGAACGATAAGCACACCACCTTTCTGCATTAGGGAGCCGGAATAGCTCAGTTGGTAGAGCGCCTGACTCGTAATCTTGGTGATCCTGGGTTGCGGGTTCGAATCTCCGCCGGGGCGTTTCGGTACAGGGGGATTTTTCCCTCGGAGTTAACATTAGTTCTGACTCCATTTCCCATACAGTCCTTCGAATGAGACTATAAACCGAGGTTCCGTGTGTGAACGCACGCATAATATCTTGCACACACGTAAAATCCCATCACCAACTTTCGGAAGAGTAGGCCAGTTTGGCCGTTGGTATGGATGATACGTTACACACAGCATGCACCCTGCGTAAGAAATGGAAAGAATGAAGGAAGTAAAGAAACTGAGTGAACGATATTGAACGATATTGACTGGATGACACGGGA
>CM065714.1:69358126-69360626 GCA_033310375.1 Conus canariensis | reverse complement strand
GACACAGACAGACAGCAGCCAGCCAGCCACCCAGCCAGACAGACAGACAGATGGCCGGGGGGGGGGGAGGGGAGGGGGGAGGAATGGCGGGGGGAGGGGGAGGGAGGAGGAGAAGGGGCTGACACCAGCTCCAGGGAAGGCGCCACAGGAGCCAAGATGCCAGGTAAACGTGGCAGAGAGCTCAGAGCGAAAGAGTTAATCCGCAATGACGTGACGTTGCCATGGACACCAGAACTCGGCTCCCAAGACGTCCGACCTGGTCTGCGTTGACGCGGAAGCCGCTTCGCTGGTGGCCCGACCTGTCTCCGCTCTCGCTGTCTGTCTTCTCCCGTTTGTCTGTGTGTGCATCTGTCTGTCTGTCAACCAGAATGTTATGACGGGGGAGGGGAGGAGGAGGAGGAGGGAGGAAGGAGGAGGGTTCGAGTAGAGGTGGGATGGGAAGTAGAGCACACAGAGAATATCTTCGCACTTTTTTTTTTTTTTTTAAGATTGTTGGATATTTCTCATCATTGAAGATACTGATTGAGCAGTTTGGCACTTGATGGTGTAAGCTGAATCTCTGGTTCGTGGAATGATTGTTTTACGAAAATGACTTTTTTTCCCTCAACCAGGAACCTTTTCATCGATTTTTTTTTCGTTGCTTGTTTGTTTCCTTCCTTCCTTTCTTCATTGGTTACGATCATCTCTTAAGCTTGATATAGCAGTAACCATTTGTATTGTTGTTGTTGACTGTTGTTGTTGGCTGATTTGTTGTTGTCGTTAGCTTTGGTTATATCAAGCGTTAGATAATAATCTTAAATAATGTTAGCGAACGCCAGAGAACGTGACAAACGAGTACAGAAACACAACGGTTTCGACCTTTAGGTCTCATCGTGAGCATAAACGTAAAAACGAATCACTTACTTGATCGTTCAGTACTCGCAGGTTTAGCAGGAAAGCTGATGAGAACAGCTGTTGGACAGTTCAACACTCGTCTCATAAAGCTTCTCTCTGAACCTGCGAGTGATCTGAACATCAGCTAGTGAATTTCGTTGTTATCGTTATGTCTCACCTGATAAGACTAAGAGTCGAAACGCGTGTGTTTCGTTTGTGACTCGTTGTCCACTCTCTGGCGTTCGCAACATTTATTTAGATTTGTTAGATTTCCTGCAGTCCTCTCGTTGACAACTATTAGATAACTAGTAAATCACGTCCAACATATTCCATCTTTCTTTCGTGATTGTAATGTTCAGTTTAGTACTTCTGTTTCTGAACTATGATGGACTCCCTTGTCAGTCCGACAGAAGATTAGACAGACATGTCATTTGCCCCTGAATCTGATGGGTCCTCAGGTAAGTATGGAGATCTATCGTTGAGGTATAAGTCAGCCACATATGTTGTAGAGAAGTAGTTCAGCAGGATGGGGTCTCTGCGTCCTCCCGGTCCTCTATGCCTGATTTCAAGCCGCTCTGTTCATCTCCGAAATCTTTGCGTCCTGGTGGGCACGAGTGTCTCCAGCAGGGTCTGTCAGGGCACATTGTTTTCAGATGACTGTGTCCATGTTGTAGCTCTTGAGCTTGGTCTTCACGGTATCCTTGGTCCTCATGAGAGAGTCTGCCTTGGTCACGCTTCTCCTGTTACATCTGGCCGTACAGGCACATTTACAGGATCCTGCTATGTGGTCTTCTATGCGGACTGGCGTGGCCTTCCCAACGCAGCTGACTCTTGTAGAACCAGACACTTCATACCTGGAAGTCCACACTTTTCCAGAACCAGAAGGTGGATGACTTTGTCTTGCCGCTTGATGTTGTAGATGTTTAGCTACAAGTGATGGTGGGCTTATTTCAAACTGTGGGACGTCATCAGTAGGTGTAACAGCGTGAGTGTCAGACTGTTGTGTTCCAGATCTGTTGAAAACTTCCGTCATTTTATTCTGTGCCCGTAGAAAACAAACCTATCCCTCTGAATGACAGCCTGCCCTGCTGCTCTGACCTCAATCGTTATGGAAAGGTTGAGAGACTCATTCTCTCAAATGCAGTGTGGCACAGACAGAAACATATCTGGATTTAAATCAATTTCCATACAGGCCTGACGGAAGCACTGATGACGCAACATTCTGTCTCCTTTATAACACTTACACTCACTACGAAAAGCTGAAATCTTTTCTACATACGTCGCTTACCGATTTTTTTTTCTTTCTGCACTCAATGCCATTCAGTCTCTCTCTCTCTCTCTCTCTCTCTCTCTCTCTCTCTCTCTCTCTCTCTCTCTCTCTCTCTCTCTCTCTCTCTCTCTCTCTCTCCATTTGCCGTAAGAGATTCGCTTCATCAGACGGTGAAGTCTGTTTAGTTCTAATAAATGTTGCGCACGGTTTTTAGATTCTACAGTGGTACTTAAATCAGTTTACTTTCACAAACTGGTCTTGATACTTATTGAAAAGATGTTCTCTTTGGGGAAGGAAGATGCAGAAAGAATCTTGACTTTTGAAACAGCAGTTTCAGCCTCACTCAAAGAGAAAAGC
>CM065714.1:69340626-69353126 GCA_033310375.1 Conus canariensis | reverse complement strand
GGGAGATGGAGAGGTAAAGAGAGGGAACAGTGAAGCAGCAGCACATTCATTGATGCTAGCAGAAGGAGGATAGACTAGATATTGGAGATTTAAAGAATTTCGATGTTATAACTCTGGTCTTCATATATATGGCAAAAATAATTACAGAGAAATGTAGCCTATAGAAGTGAATCGCCTTATATATATAAGTAATCATATTTCAAAACTGAAATGTAAATTGCGATATCAGTATAACAAAATATTGATGTGTCGATAGTCGTTTCGTAAATATTGTCTTTATAACGCAAAGACGTCGGTGTTGTTAAAGATGAACATAACTTTTATTATTTTGGGATAATATTTTTCTTCCTTTTTTTTTTTTTTTTTGGCTTCCTCCCACCCACCCCCCCTCCCCCCCTCTCCCCCACCCACCCCCTTCCAAAACACATAAAATGTTATTTGGCAACTGCCACACTCAAACGCAGGCGAACTAAAGCAACAAAACTGACCTTTCAGGACAGGATTTTAAGTTTGCAAAATCTAATTAAAACTCTCAGATAAACATGTCTAACTTGGATTCTTGAAGGATTTGAGAGACACATCTCATTGTATTACGAAACATTTCCATTATCATCTAACATGGCCTTACCTCTGCTGGCAAGGCAAACTGTTCTTGGCGTGAACAAGATGAATGAGAGTACACTGGAGTGTGCCTTGCCATCATAACATCTGCATGTGCGGGAGAAGATCCTGTCAATTCCTTTAAGAGCTATTATTCTTAGTTGTGCTCTGCCTTAGCATACTCCAACAAGGTTCACAGGGGTCTGCATACCCCATCCATATCATACACTGATGGAGCCTCCACTGTAACTCAATCTGGCCTAGATGGAGCAATCCATTTTTACACGTCCTAGCATGGGTCATGGCAACAGAAGCGGAAACGCTGGTTCTGACCCGTGTTGTGTTGATGATTTCTATGGACATATGCATATAAGATTAGACAGTGTGATTGGACTAATGTATATGTGATCCCAGTCTTTCGGGATTGCTCACATGGTCTTGATGTGTCAAAAAAAGCATTATCTTTTTGTGAGCTATGGGAGAATGAAGTAGTGTTATACGAAGAACAATCCTTCATTCTCATTTAACTCCGAAAAGATAATGCTTACGTTTGATATTTACAGAGACGGTTAAACACGTTAGGAAGAAAGAAAGATCAAAGACGGCCAGAGGAAAAATCCTAGAGGGCTGAAGAAAGAATAGAGGGCAGGAATGGGGAGGAAACTGGAAGAACTAATGAAACAAACAAACAAGGAAAGCGTCATCTGAAATGGACAGATGAATAGTATTTAAAGGAAACCGGTCCATTTTATGTCAGTGATTCATGGACCTTCCAACAGCGGTTCCAGGAGATGAAGCATTGATAATCTGGTGAAGGATGGACCATGAAGACGGTCAATTCAAAGACCGGGTCAGTCACTGACAGAAACGACATCGTTTACGAATCTTCGATATCATTAAATTATCATTAATATTTTTCTAAATCCAAATCTCTCACAGACATCTTCCCTAACATTATATCGGATTAGTTTTCCTATGTTTAAGTTAAATGGGCACCTGTGTGGATTTCGATAGGAAGGGCAGTCAGGTAGATTGCAACAACTGAGCAGAATACGTCCATTGTTTGTCTGTTTGCAGATTTCATTCATGATTGAATATTAGACTCTTATTTATTCAAGGTTCGGTCGCATTCCCGGTTTCTTTCTTTCTTTCGATAAAATACGTTTTATATTCATGTTGGGTGGTTTTACAATTCTACAGTATCATTGTCCCTATGCGTTGTAATTTTCATTCCAAAGGTAACCTCTTGTCCGTCGGTCAGTCTGTACCAGATTTCAGAAAATAGGGCGTCCCGACCTTATGCTGTTTCTAGTTACTTGATCTGGAAGGACATTGTCTGTGATAGCATCAGCGAACGCTTCATTTCAATATTCATTGA
This sequence comes from Conus canariensis, assembly GCA_033310375.1. Lineage (NCBI taxonomy): Eukaryota > Metazoa > Mollusca > Gastropoda > Neogastropoda > Conidae > Conus > Conus canariensis. Next base: position 69,351,148 of record CM065714.1, on the reverse strand, counting down.
TATTTCATCATTCATTAAACTCTTGCATCTCATTACACTCTTCACTTGTCCGTCAGTTTGTTTCATTTCCTCATTGAAAGAATAAGCATTGAAATATTGATATTGTCTTGAAATATTGATATTGCATTGAAATATTGATATTGTCTTGAAATATTGATAGTGTCTTGAAATATTGATATTGTCTTGAAATATTGATATTGTCTTGAAATATTGATAGTGTCTTGAAATATTGATATTGTCTTGAAATATTGATAGTGTCTTTAGTTACATTTTTTAAAACTGTTTATTAATTTCTCGTAATCGTAACTTACTATGGGAGATAACTGTAAATGCAAGCACAGTAACTTACGCTATTGTCCATTCTTGCTCTTATTGAGATTTAATAAGTGACTATTTCTGTAAGATAGTTTAAAATCGCCTGAAGATTCTTACCTCCCCTTTCACTTATCCTCTCCCCCACCTCCCTCCCTCCCATGCCCCCCACGCACCGCTCCTTCGCTAACGACCCACCATTAGTATAATCCTGCCTTGGATGTATGTTCCAGCTGACCAGGTCACGCTGACCAGACAGAGCTGACCACGTGAATTAAGCTGACCAGACTCAGTTCAGAGCACGACCTGAAACTGAATTAATTGACGAAGACAGCCTGGAAGACCGACACTACGCAGACGTTGAATGCCCCACAAGGCAGCTGTCTAGAACTGTGCCTGAAGTCGCCACCAGGTCAGTCTCCCGTGCAGGATCTTCTAAACCTGGCCTCCTGCTTCTTCATGACATCGTGCAGAAGATAGATAAGAGGTTGGAGGCAGGGGGGTGTTGCCATGTCTTGGAAAGGCAGAAGACCCAGGGACTTTTTGTCCAGAACAACAATTTTTCCCTTTAGTATTTCTTTCCTTCCTTTTCGCTCTTTTGGCTGAACTTGTGAATTTTACCTTCACACTGTGTATTCAGCGTTTCCTCTCGAAGCTTTGTCCGTTTCAGTGTTTTGGGGAACTTGGGTCTATAGGCTGAGTTAGATTATTTCCCTTTATCTATCTGTAGGATAGGATATTTTGTTTTCCTTACCCTTTCTTCGTCTGCGTCCTCTGTCCTTCACCCGTCTCTCCATCAGACTGAAAGACAGAATAAACGAGTGTAAAATATTTAGTTTGTGGTCTGTTGTTTATATGTGTGGATGTGACCGGCAGTAGGGTGACTTCCAGGAGTGTCCATCTCTTAGACGTGACAAAAAGGTTAAGGTATTTTTAGTTGCAAGAAACAGCGGGAATGCATTTTAAGGGCTGGTAGAAAAAAATCAGATCGTTCTCACGAAATCGATCTTCTTTATTGACGAAAGGGAGAAAGAGTCTTCTTTTTCAAAGTACCAGTACCAGTTTCTCTCTCAGAGCAACCAAAATCGTATTCAGCGCATAAACACTGTTCTTTCCCTGTTTAGGGATCACTTATTTCCTTTTTGCAGTCTCTCTGGCCCTGAAGAAGAGCAAAGCGAGCGATCATTCAGGACTGTTCCCACTATGGCTAATAGCCTTTTGACTGACGTGTTCCTGTGTGGAGAGTGGCCATAAATCTGTTTTGACGAGCACACAGTATGATACAATGCAACACAATGGGAGAGGGAGAGAGATGGGATGTGGCGGTGAGGGAGAGAGAGAGAGAAAAAAAAGAGAAAAGAGAGAGAGAGAGAGACAAACAGACAGACAGACAGACTGAAAGGCAGCCAGCCAGCCAGATGGACAGACGGACAGAGGGAGAGAGAGACACAGAGACAGAGAGACAAAGAGAGACACAGAGAGAGAAAAAGACAGACAGACAGACAGATAGGCAGGCAGGGAGGCAGACAAAATGACAAAAAGACAGAAAGACAGAAACATACAGACAGATACAGACAAGAGACAAGAAATCGGTTCTCTCAATCTCCTGTCAATTCATTTTTCTCTCTTCTCGACAGAAAGAAGTTTCCCTGATATAGCTGAAGGGAGAAACACTGACACATAACAAAACGAACAGTAAAATAAATCAGAATTTTCGTTACGGCTGATGGAAATAGCGACAAGTCACCCGAAAGACGGTGAAACTGGGAAAGATGATTGGGGAATAGACGATTGCGGGTAGGAAGTAGGACAGGTAAGGCAGAGCTAAACTAATTGATATCCCAATGGAACAACTAGTATTTAATAAAAGTAGCACCAGGAGTGGCGGTCAGTCTTATGCCAAACCTGCATCAAATATTGACAGCCATTTACATTCATTTTATCCTAGTTCTGTAAGGCTGTGGAACTCACTGCCGGGTGCCATCAAGATTGCCACAAATGCTGTCTCTTTTAAAAATCAAATTGATAAGACAATCTTGAGATCTGCAATTTGACTGACTGACTTTTCTATTTTAACTTCCCCATATATTTCATGGTTACCTAGGCCTTAACCTGGCCATTGCTTTTAACCTTTTCAATATCACGTGCGACCCCTTGTTGCCAAATTTTGCTCCAGGGGCCAACAGGCTGAGTCGCATTTTCTTTTTTTAACATGCGCGCTGGTGACCTCCTTTTCGAGTGAACCAGTTTTTTAGGAAGAAGAAGAAGAGAAGAGGTGTAGGGATTTTGTGGAGATTGGAACCAAGGTGAGTGACAGAGGACTGAGAGGCTGTAATGGTCTGGCTGGGATGGAAGCGGGGTGGATGACTGTTGTCTTGAAGAGGAATAACATTGGCAGGAGCCAGTCTGTACCACCTCACTGTGGTCTTCCCGACCATGCCTGATTCCTGTCATTCTTGTTCTAGTCTTTTCACTTTCAGATGGCTGGAGGTCTTGGTAGGGGGAAATAAAAAAAAAAGTGTGTGTGTGTGTGTGTGTGTGTGTGTGTGTGTGTGTGTGTGTGTGTGTGTGTGTGTGTGTGTGTGTGTTTGTGTGTATGAGTGTGCGCGCCTCTGTGTGTGTGTGTGTGTGTGTGTGTGTGTGTGTGGTGTGGTGTGTGTGTGTGTGTGTGTGTGTGTGGTGCGTGCGCTGCGCGCGCGTGTTTGGTGTGTGGTGGGGTGGTGTATGTGTGTGTGTGTGTGTGTGTGTGTGTGTGTGTGTGTGTGTGTGTGTGTGTGTGGTGTGTGATATAAGTATACTGCAAACTTTTGAACAAAGTCTGAGAGGTGATAGGCCTTGTATCATCTGTATCTAGGGTAAAGGTAACAAATGTGAATGTGATAAGTGCAGAGGTGTTACCTTGTTGAGTTGTGTCAAAAGCATGTCACATCCAATGTCCTGGTGAGAGCTTTATTCTTGAGTAGAAACAATGCGTATTCTCAGTGTCGTATTTAACCGTGGACTTTAACTTTGTCTTTGAAGTCTTTGAGAAGCTAATTAAGATGAAAAGTGTAAACAATGTATCATCCGATTGTTGACTGAAGAAGACATTTTGATCCAAAATAGCATCAAGCAGTGAGGTCATAGCCTACTGAACTTGAGAAAGAACGTATACATAGCCATTTGGGAAAATTCCAGTATACTTAAAATTGTCTCTTTTTTTTTCAATCAAACTATAATAAACAGTCCTAAAGGTGTTGCGTAAGGCACATTTTTACAACACAGATTCAACTTTTGTTCTTTAATTAATGACGCTTCAGAGGACACAACATTTTGATTGAAGCGGATTACAAGAGCTGGTTGTATCTTCAACTTTAAGCAGCTCAAGGCGAGGAACAGGCCAACTCTGGTCAAGCAAAGAACTCTCGGCAGAAAAGACAAGAATTTTCACGTGGCCGTTAAAACAGCCCCGAAACGGGGAAATGCCTTCCAGTTTTAACAAAATTCATTAATCACGCTCTCTCAAATGTCCTAGAAGCTAACTGTTTTGATACAATAATTTCAATTTTAAAAAAATTCGACGGCCCTGGTGTAGCAGAGCCTGTCAAAATGCACGGAGAATTCTGAAAAGCTGCCGAACCAAGAAGTAATAATATGTAATCAAGCACTGAAAGTGACAGAAGATTCCAGAGGGTTCCAGGAATTGTTCCTGGAATCTTTCATGTTTAGCACAGGGGAGACACTACAAGTCACCAGTCACCTTGGTCAACATCCAGGTCCACCATTGTCTAAAGCCTATATCCACTCTTTTTTTTAAACACGGTAATAGTACTTTTTCATTTACTCATACTTGAATCGAAGTAGCGGATCGATATAGACTTTCAGTTGAGTATAACACCGGTGACTGCTTTAGACAACAGAATCATATCACCTGCCACGAGTGGGATAAATAACTATGAAATTTATGTGGTAATATGTGCGCTACGCCTCCCATTCCTAATCACGTCAAACGCTATTTCATTGACTAACAGAGAAAATAGAACTCGGCTGCATGTACCTTCTTACTTTACCTCACCAGTACACCCAGTATAATATGTCAGTTTCACCCTAGATCTCACTCCAGCAATTTTCCACGAACCCCATTTTTCAATTGAACAGGCCATCAACTACAGAGAGAGAGAGAGAGAGAGAGAGAGAGAGAGAGAGAGAGAGAGAGAGAGAGAGAGAGAGAGTTTGACAAATACCACCAGTTCGAAGGGATTTTCTCTCTACGTCTAGCGTAGAGAAAGCCAGGGCCAAGGGATTTTCTTTTTGCTGTCCGAGAATTAGTCCGCTGCAGTAAATCTGGATCGACATAGGACATAGTAGGTATCACGCTATATACTAAGACTAGCCACACTAGGGGGGTCTTCAAATAGTATCAAACTCTGCTGTATAAATGAATTTGTATCTCCTCTCTCTCTCTCTCTCTCTCTCTCTCTCTCTCTCTCTCTCTCTCTCTTCTCTCTCTCTTGTCTCTCTTGTCTCTGTCTCTGTCTGTCTCTGTCTGTTCTGTCTGTCTGTCTGTCTGTCTGTCTGTCTCTCTCTCTCTCTCTCTCTCTCTCTCTCTCTTCTCTCTCTCTCTCTCTCTGACAAATATCAATACCGTGACTCTAGCGAAGTATATTTGAAATGAAGATGTTGCTGATGTTTATTATAGTATATCACAGACACCCCTCTGTTTTCTCACTTCATTTTTTTTTTTCCGTTCGCGAAGATATTAACAAAGAATTTGCCATCTATTCACATGAGGCGCTTCAAATCTGATTCATTGGGTGTACCTGGCTGACACCGTTGTCCTTTTCTTTGTTTTAAATGAAAGGTTTCTCGCATTCAAGGACTGCATGTAAAACACTCTCTTCACCAGGGGTTATGTCCTTTTTGGAATAAAGTATCCATCTGTCTCTGTCGCTGTTTGTCTGTCTGCTGGCCTCTCTGTCTGTCTGTCTGTCTGTCTCTCTCTCTTCCCTCTCTCTCTCTCTCCTTCTCTCTCACGCATACACACACACATACATACACGCACACACACACACACACACACACACACACACACACACACACACACACACACACACACACACACGCTCGCGCTCGCGCTCGCGCGCACTCACGCACGAATACATGCATATACGCACCGCGCACGCGCGCGCGCGCGCACAACACACACACACACACACACACACACACACACACACACCCACGCACGCACACACACACACACACACACCACACACCACACACCACCACCACCACACGCACGCACGCACGCACGCAGCACACACACACACACACACACACACACACACACACACACACACACACACACAACGTGCTTTTCACTTCAAAGTTAAAGGACCGAAGAAGAAGAAGAAGAAGAAGAAGAATAGGAATCGCGGAGAGAGAAGGGAAGCCGGCAGTAAGATTGTCTAGACTGGCTTCTGAAGAGCTCTCTTTGTCCTCCAGACAACACGCATCCATCCAGCATCCATCGCAGACAGTCCCATACTGTGATCTGTGTCCTCTGTCCACCAGCCTGGTTCCAGTCTCCACACACTCTCCACGCCTCACCTACTTTCTCACCCCTAACCGTCGATTCTCGCAGACATCTTGTCTTTGGTGATCCGTCGCTCCTTCCATCAGCCCTCGCCAAAATGCTGATTCATTTTCTGTTCCTTTGACCGTGTGTCAGTGTGTTCCCTTGAGCTTTAAGGAGGGGGCTTCTTTCCGTTCGTGGTGAAGAGAGGAAGATGAATTGACCGAGTATTGAGAGAACTGAGTCTCCGTTTCTCTCTGTGTTTGTCTGTATGTCTGTCTTTTGTGCTTGTCTGCGTCAGTCAGTACGTCTGTCTGTCTGTCTGTCTGTCTGTCTGTCTGTCTGTCTTCTGTCTCTCTCTCTCTCTCTCTCTCTCTCTCTCTCTCTCTCTCTCTCTCTCTCCACTGATCGTTTGTCTATCTATCTGTCTGATCGTCTGTTTGTTTGTCTCTGTCTGTCTCTGTCTCACTCTGTCTGCCTCTGTCTGTCTGTCCCTTTCTCTCTCTCTGTTCTCTTCTCTCTCTCTCTCTCTCTGTCTCTGTCTCTGTCTGTCTGCCCTTGTTCTCTCTCTCTGTCTCTCTGTCTGTCTGTCTCCTCTCTCTCTCTCTCTCTCTCTCTCTCTCTCTCTCTCTCATTGTGTTGCATTGTGTAGTTATGTTTGCTCCTCAAAACAGATTTATGGCCACTCTCCACAAGGAACACGACAGTCAGACAGTCAAAAGGACCATTGCCATAGGGAGAACAGTTTCCGTTACTGTCTGGAAAGGTTCAGTTCAACTGCTTTGCTCTCCGTAAGGGCCACAGCGACTGCAGAAAGCGAACAGGTGATACAAATAGAGAAAATACAATGTCGATAGCTTTTCTTTCTTCCTCGGAGAGAGAAAGCGGCACCGCTTCTTCGGAACAGAAGATTCCTTCCATATGCCCTTCATTTTCGTCTGAGAGTAATGTAGATTTCGTCAAAATAATATGATTTATGCACTCCTCTAGCATTTTAAACGCATTCTCGACATCACTTACATCCAAAACGACCTAATGTAGATTTAGTAAAAATAATCTGATTTATGTACTCCTCTAGCATTTCTAATGCATTCTCGACATCACTTACATCCAAAACGACCTTAACCTTTGTTGTGAAAAAAAAAAACACTGACTTACGGTGTGGAAGGAAAGGGAGGAAAATCAGAACGGGGGTGATGAAAGATTTTTTGTTCAGTTTAAAGTATTTTCTACTCAGTCTATGGAACTTACTAGACTGTATTTACGGCTGAAATCTACTGAGATGAACTTTGACGTAGGTATTCAAAAACAGAAATGAGCTAATATTGGGTAGGATATTTTATGAGAGATTTAGTATGGGGAAAAATCATGAGCTCAAACGAAGCTCACTGAGACTTGAGAACAATTTTGTTGCCGTCAGTGAATAATCCTGTCCATGACTGGGTTGTCAGTATGGTCCATTGCTCATCAGACCTTGTATTCTTCCCACTGTGCAGTCACTGCCACGAAAAGGATTGATTCTCTTTAATTTGCATATGTCATCTGTCCATTTCCTTTAGCTCTCCCTTTCTCACAGTTTTTCTGTCCTCCTTTCATCCTTCCAGCTTTTTTTTTCATTTTCTCTTATTATTTTTTTTTCTCTCTTTCGTTCTAGCGTTTTTAGCCTTTAGCAGTACCTAGTGAGCATTACTGGAATTTGCTCTAACAGAGCGCGGCTGAAACTCGTGTCTTTCCAGAGTTATTGATACATTGCTAGGATCCCCTCTCACAGATGGAGATGGAGTAGCAAGTCACTCTCCAGCCCACTCTCATCTACCTAATTCACTCCATGAGCAACACTTCATGAGTAATTTCCCCTGCCAACACGGCTACGGTATCTGGTACAGACACGTGTTGTGTGATAACAGGCGTGTTTTATGAAAAAAGAAATGTATCTCCCAGTCATTTTAATAGTCCAATTCAAAAGTGTGTATCACGGGATTCTAATCAAATTCTAGAAACTATGAAAATCAGTTTTGTGATAAACGAAAGAATTATCGTGTTGCTTTGCTCTTGAGTTATGCCTGCGCTTTTACATGGCCTCAACTGTTTGCGTGTAGCACTTGCGAAATAATATCCTATGAGTTTTGAAAGACCAAAAGAAACTAACGCTACGAAATAAAACAAACTTATTCTTCAACAACATTTATGGTTTTCATTTGCAAATACCTTAACCGCTAAAAGACCTCTTGGCTCATCAGTTTCTGCATGATAGGTACCGGCAGTTGCACTTGGAATTTGAAAAGTGAACAATTTTATCAGGTAATTCATACTTATAGATTAGATTTCTGTACAGTGACTTCAGGCCAGATTTTGAAATATGAACAATGGGTGTCAGCTAATGCACAACCAGAGATTAAATCTCTGTATAATGATTTGATGCAAATTCTACAAAGCACGCATTTCAGCATCACATTCATTTTCATTTCGATTACCCAGTTTGTCCCTCTTTTTTTGCGACCACCAGATTTTCTGTTCTTTCTTCTCTCCCCTTCTTCAGCTGTCTGTCTCAATCTCCTCCAGTTTAATTACAGTCTATGAGACGAATGCGTTACCGAACAACCACTTCGACATTTTACAAATGCAGTTCCCCACGCTCTGCTAATTTCAGTCACCATTTAGACCACATACCATCAGTGTCTCAAAACTTATTCTTAAGCTGAGAAGTTCCACACGTCAATAGATACCCAAAGGGTTCCTGCCCCATGTTTGTTTGGCGTTTGGCATTTTCTGCTAAAATATATGCAAATGCCTGAACTAGGTTTTTGTTGTTTTCGTCGATCAGCGCGTTAGCGTGAACACACACACACACACACCACACACACGCACACACGCACGCAACCACCACCACACACACAACACACACACACAACCACAACGCACACTACGCAGCACGCAGCACGCACGCACACACACACACACTCACATACACATACTCACAACCACACATGCGCGCGCGGCGCACACACACCACACACACACACACAAACACCACACCACAACACACTCACAAGCATGTGTACACATTATACACACACATCATTACACTCAAATACACATACGCACGCGCGCGCACGGACCCACATATGCACGCATACAGAGAGAGAGAGAGAGAGAGAGAGAGAGAGAGAGAGAGAGAGAGAGAGAGAGAGAGAGAGAGAACATTTACCGTCCATATCCATTTGAAAGTAACTATACAACAACAATAGTATCAGGTACACCCATTCTGACTGCAAGTTATACAGATCGGCTCACGAGGCGCCCTTTGTCCCCCCCCCCTCCCCCACCCCCCCCCCCCCCCCCACCCCACCCCCTCCCGCCTCCTCGACAAGACTCCTCTATAGGCCTACCAGCTTCCGTCATCATATCCAGTTCCTTGCTGTCATAACCTCAACCATCCCCTGTTCACCTGCACCTTACTCCCAGCTTGCGGACCCCCTACCCCCCACTACGCCCACAATCTGCCTAGATTTTTTTCCAGCCACACCTGCTCTCGCTCCCTCCTCTCCCCAGCTCCAGTCGATACCCCCCCCCCCCCACCACACACCACACACACACACACACACACACACACCACACACACACACACACACCTACATCTATAAGACATTCATCCTCTTTGGTGACCAACCTGTCACTGCTTCCATCAGCCGTCTCCAAAATTCGGATTCATTTTCTGTTCCACTGGCCGTGTGTGAATGCTCTCCCGTGAGGGGGTTTCTTCTAAGACTTGTTCTTATCTGTGTGCAGAGAGAAAGAGGGATTGACAGGATATTGACATAAACCAGACTCTGTTTTTCTCCTGTTCTCTGTCTGTCTGCGTGTTTGTCTCTCTGTCGGTCTGTCTGTCTGTCTCTGTCTGTCTGTCTGTCTGTCTCTGTCTCTGTCTCTGTCTGTCTCTGTCTCTGTCTCTCTCTCTCTCTCTCTCTCTCTCTCTTCTCTCTCTCTCTCTCTCTCTCTCTCTCTAAAAACTGTTCTCTTTCTTTAAGTCCCACTCAAAACTAAAGCGCCGACTCGTTACTTCTTGGACGTAATAATTGGTGCGTAATCTTCAATGACTACGAAGAAGGAAAATGCATAGCAGTCACATGATACAAGTCTAGTATTCGACCTAAATCAGACGAATAAGAACACACCTTTTTTCCCAACCAGTCAAAGTGTTATAGGGCCTTCATGAGCGATGTAAGATTCGAACCTACAGATCGACTTCAGGGCGACACCACGACACCCGTATTATACTCGTGTACTAACCGCTTCTGCCTCTCGAGTGGTTTACGAGTGTCCCGATTTTCTTTTTGACTACTTTAACTCGACAACGTTGTACTTTGATTCTTATGTATGCGCAGTAACCGGTCTTCAGCCGATTTTGACGCAGTGAGCGAATGAGGACTATGAGTATACGTCACGAGTGAAATGACTTTTTAACGAATTTGTTTAACAACTTTCTTTACAGAATGGGACACTCTCTTTTTTATTGCACTGTACTGTACTGAAATGTTTTCATGTCAGGAGAGATTTAGAGCCACTCTGCCTTCGAGTACAACAGTGAAATGTTCATGGATGTCATGGATGTAGGAGATTGCGAGTAGTATGTTTGAAGGTAGGATTGTTTCACTCTCC
>CM065714.1:69328126-69335626 GCA_033310375.1 Conus canariensis | reverse complement strand
GATCGTTCTAGATGTGCAAAGAACATTTTTGTGACATCGCTTGAAGAAAATGTATTTTTTGAATTACACGTCTGTGGAACAGGTAACACCATTCTGTCATTCTACCGATAGCCATCTGAGGAAAGTTGTTTTGTACACTTTAATGTTTATTATATGTGACGTTTGAAGACGACATATGTGAAAGAAAACGCATGTCCCCGTTTTGTACTGAGTATTATATAAATGTTATTTCGCCTTCCCTTTTCTGTGTTTATTTGCATGTTTTGCTTTTGTCAGATGTTTATAATTAGATACAGCCCAGGTTGCCATATGACAAACGTTGTAGAGACTGGTTAGTTTAAAAAAAATGTTATATATTGTGACTGTTTATTTATTCAACTTTGTACGTTTAAAGAGTAGACACGTAAACATAAAATGACTTCTGTTTTATACGCATTCTTTGCTTGATAGTCAACTAAAAACTGAAAAACTGAAGTGAGATAATACAGAGAAGTGCGTCTGACATTACATTACACACTCAATCGGACCAGGGTCATATTTCCAAACCTTTTGAAGAATGGTGACCAACTGGCCGCAGTCACGAGAGACGCTATACTCTTTTTACTGTCAGTAAATGGCTGTGTCGAAGAGTGGAGCTGTCAGTAGGGTTCACTCTTCATCGGACAACCGATCTTTCATCCTATAGCACGGCTGTTCTTAGGTCCATCAGCTATTGACGTCAAAGAACGTATTCACTTTAGGTCCCATTTACCGCCTGTCCAATCGACATAACCCTTTGATTGGTTCTTGCTTTCTCCGGTTATTCCTTTCTTCCTCCTGCCGTCCCTAGCCCTTCCTTCTCCATTTTCCTTTCTTTTCACCTTGGTTCGTTGGGTTTCTGTTTCTTGCTGTGTTGTAAATACAACAGAAATAAACAAAATTATAATTGTTTGTAAATTTGATTATCTCTGAATATGATCGTTTATGGTCTCCATTAGCATTTGCAACAGGTTCTTAAAATTGCACGTGGAACCGTTGATAAGACTTGTATAAAATATCCATTTCTTACATTAGAAAGGGCAGAAAAATAAAGGGGTTGCTCTGGCTGTTGTTTGTTTCTTTCTTTCTTTTCTTACATATCTTCCATAATAAACTCTTGCACATCTGCCCACATCTTAGAGAGCTTTTACCTTTTGCCACCGGTGGCTGCAAAGAAAAAGCAGTGCCATGTGCACTACACACGGGTTACTCAATTTACACCTACTCGCATCCCTTAAAATGTGAAGGGGCTCCATGCTGTATACCCTGTGACACGCCACCCACAACGAAGCATGTTCTTATAATGTTGGGATTTGTGTGCCACTTGACATAGATATTTTACAGCAGACTCCATGAAGATATTGTTCAGAAATGTTTAGCCTGATGTGATGTTTTTTTTTAATGAAATGTTTCAATCTCAGCATTTGTGGAATGTAAATACGGTTTTAAGCCATTTTTGGTATGTTTGAAACGTACTGGCTTCTTTAAAACATGCACATTTGAGATCGATTTTGGCATAGGTACAACCTTATATCTCCACCTCACATGATTCCCCCATTCGCTCTACTCCACCTAGTCTCCGCTGAGGTCGCCTTGGCTATAAACAAGATGAGTTGAAACTGTTAAAGCTCTTTCTCTTTTTTCTTCCTTTCAGAAGCATTACTCCCACGCTGTCAAACCTAACTCTCTGAGAACTATTTCCAGTTTCCTGCTGCTCCAATTTCAGGCAAAATCTCTATGAATTCGCTTGTATCGGAGGCTTGATAAGAATTTTTCAGAGACATGGCTGTAGCAGAAAAATCTGAATTGTGGTCGCCATCAGAATAGGGCATGACTTTGTGAAATAGAAATCCTACAATGATGATAACTACTTACATTTAATTCATTATGACTCGCATTTATTACTTCCTTACTGTACGTTCGCATTAAATCGTAATTACAAGAACATAATCATAAGACAATATGAATGAACTGACTGTTCTCAATAAACGAACTAATCGTTGTTAAGTCATGATTATGTGAAGAAAGATGAATATAATTGTGGCCATTTGCATTTGCCCATTACAGATACCTTTGCTGTAGGTCCAGTCATGAAAGACCTATAACAAGTATTGAAATGTTGCAAACAGCATGAAAAGAAACGTGTTCTCCTCAAGGAGCCACTAGCTTCCCCTCGTTTACAACATGTCAGATTCCATTACAGTATGACGTTCTATTGGAAGCATCGACTATTTTCAGACGACAATGTGAATAATAACATTATTTGATTTAACATAACATTTACATGTATATTAGGCAATTACTTCTTTTGTCAGTTTTGAAAAAAAAAGTCTGACGTGACATGAGAGACTTCAAGAACTTGATTAATCTGCACTACATGCTACCACAAAACAAATCAGAGGAGAAAAATAACAAACAAATAAATAATTTGGACTAACGTACCCGTGATATACTATATCAAGTACTTTGGTTTAGAAACAATAGGACTCTCAATCATGAAAACAATATCCATGCCTAAAAACAGAATGTTTCAACCAAACACATTTCTCGTCAAAACGTCGGTGGTTTCGTCAATGCACATGATAAGATCGCATCCAATTTTGAAAACATACGCATTCGGATCACGTAGTTCATCAATATAGGTCGGATGTTTCGTAATATCTGTCTTTGTCGAAAATTTGCCATCGTGTTCTGCTTTTTCATCTCCTTCAACCAGCCAATCCCTCCACCTGCAATGACCAGTGTGTTTGCGCTTGCACCCCTTCATCCATTTCTCTGCTGCCGAACTCTCTTTCCGCCAGAGCAAATGAACCATTTGGACATTTCGCCAACACACTCAGTGTGCTAATTTAAAATGGCCCGTTTTTTGGCTCATCTTCTCGAAAGCAGAGAAAATTACGTCACATCGATAAAAAAAAAAAAAGAAGTATCCAGAACTTTCCATTCCCCGCTGATTCTGCAGTTGGTATTTTCATATTATATCAATTGTCCGGCGTCTATGTTCGTAATTCAGCTGTCGGATCTCGCACAAAGAGCACGCGCGCATGCATGAACGCACGTGCGCGCGCGCGCGCGCGCCCGCACACACACACACACACACACACACACACATACACACACACACGCACGTGCGCATATGTCGACACATACATACACACGCACACACACATACACACACACACACATACACACCACACACACAACAAAACACAACACACACACACACACACACACACACACACACACACACAACACACACACACACACACACACATGTAGACACACGCATGCGGATGCACATACGCACGGACACACACACACACACACACGCGCGCGCGCGCGCGCGCGCGTACATGGACGCACACACATACACACACGCATGCGCATGCACGGTCGCAAGCACACGCACAGGGACACCTCCTCATTCCTCACTCACCCCCATCCACACACACACACAAGTGAAGTCGTTTCGTCTTACTCGGGCTTAATGTTGCGTTATGTAAAATTAACGATGGCAGTAAGAAGAGGCCGAAAAGAGAAAGTGAATGACGTCACAGGCGTAAACAGATGTTAAATGGTCATGCCTACTGCGCGGCTCTCTCTCTCTCTCTCTCTCTCTCTCTCTCTCTCTCTCTCTCTCTCTCTCTCTGTATGTATGTGCGTGCGTGCGTGCGTGCGTGCGTGCGTGTGTGCGTCTCTCTCTCTGTCTCGCTGTCTCTGTCTCTCTGTCTGTCTCTCTCTGTCTGTCTGTCTGTCTCTCTTTCTTTCTCTCACTGTCTCTCACCTCCCTGCCTCCGTCCCTCGTCCGCTCCCCCATCTCTCTCTCTCTCTGTCTCTTTCTCTGTCTGTCTGTCTGTCTGTCTTCTTCTCTCTCTCTCTCTCTCTCTCTTTTCTGTCTGTCTGTCTGTCTGTCTGTCTCTCTCTCTCTCTCTCTCTCTCTCTCTCTCTCTCTCTCTCTCTCTCTCTCTCTCTGCTGAATTCAAATTGAACGTCCCAATCGACAGCGTAATCTCTTGGAAACTGGGGGATTCTTACCCTTCCGACATTAAAACCCGCTAGTCAATCTGCCGCAGATCTAACACTGCTCCATTTACAGTCTTCTTTGGAAAAAAAAAAGAATGGAAGAGAGAGAGAGAGAGAGAGAGAGAGAGAGAGAGAGAGAGAGAGAGAGAGAGAGAGAGGAGGAGAGAGAGAGACGGAGACGGAGACGGAGGAAGAGACAGAAAGGAGCTGCAAAACTAGTAGATGGAAATAATAACAAACGGTTGCTGACATGACATTACGAACATGAATCAATTCGTGTAACTAAATGTTTAAGGACTTTTACTTCCCTTTCTTTTTTTTTTCTTTTTTTTTTTTTTTTTTTTTGAGTTCAGTATCTATACAATGAATTATGCCCACTTGCTGTCTTATTCATATGTGTGCTAGTTGAAAGGGTTGCATAAGCAGCGTAATTTAATACGAAGCGACTTTAGTCTCAATTAACAATAACGGAGGCTGCACTGGTTTATTACACTCTACCTCATCCAGAGAGTTTACATCTTCACTCGTGTCCTCTCAGTTGGTAACTGATTTGCCTATTAGCAACATTACACTAAGAATACTGAATCCATTTTCGTCACGTTGAATGAAAAGATGGATGTGGTCTTGGCTTGAATCCTTCTTCTTCTGCCTACGCAGGCTGATACTCCTGCGGACACTCCCTATATGGACAGGCAAGTATCAATCCCATCTACCCTACAAAGGGAGTGGAGTTTTGTGTGCATGACCGTTTTTTTTTTATCCCGCCATTAAGGCAGCCATACTCCGTCTTCGGGGAAGGTGCATGCTATGTGTAACGTGTCAGCCATACCAACGGCCAAACTGGCCTTCTCTTCCGAAAGTTGGTGATGGGATTTTACGTGTGTGCAAGATGTTACGCGTGCGTTCACACACGGAACCTCGGTTTATAGTCTCATTCGAAGGACTGTATGGGAAATGGAGTCAGAACTAATGTTAACTCCGAGGGGAAAATCCCCCTGTACCGAAACGGCCCGCGGAGATTCGAACCTGCAACCCTTGGATTACGAGTCCGGCGCTCTACCAACTGAGCTATTCCGGCCCCCTGGCTTGAATCCGTGAACGTTGGGTGTAGATCTCCGTGGAGTGGTAGAGGTCAAACAGCAGATCCGAGATCGATCAGCGAGATCAATGCAAATTGCATCATGCAAAAACTACGAAGCACATTTATAATGGAAGGACGCAATTCGGTCCAAGGGCGAAATCCACTAAATTTTTGCACGGATCCGTCGATCATAGGGCAGCTCCAGGATCCGGTTAGCAACATCATGACAATTTTTCCATCAGACATGAACTTCATAAGGTTTCTGTTACGAATTGATTACTATCTTTTCATGGGACACTTAAACCTTTTGGTGACATTTTTTGTGTTTGTTCTCTGTATAAAAAAAAAAGTATCTTGGATATAACAATTCCAGTCCATACCTATTCATACATACTCACAAACTGGTTCACGTTGCGGATCCAAAATCTGCTCGATACTGGCAAATATTTGTGCTTTCCCAGGTGTCCTTGGAGTAATTATGTATTTGGCATCGTTTTAACCTTCCTATCTTCTGTTCAGTGGTACTGTCCTGTAACAGTGGGATGTGTGTGCGCCGTGGCGGGAATTCTGACAGCCCTTCATCCTCAGTGATGGCAACAGGGCATAGAAGGACAGACATGACCTCTCGGCAGGCTAACACTTGTGGTGAATTCTGTAAGCTACCCGCAGGGCTAGAACAATTTTTTCCACACATCTGATGCGGGAAAGAGAAGTTCAGCATTGTTTTGATTTTCCTGGAAAATGATCATGATATCCGAGGATTTCGGTTTATTAAATTACAGTTTTTTAGGTACTGTTTATGACACAGACATCATTATGAATCCCGCCAAGAAGCTGTCTAGTCAAAAGACACTGGCCAATCAGAATAGAGCAAACACTTTTGGCTATTTGCTGACTGGCAGACAACGTTAAAATATTTGTTGTTGTTGTTGTTGTTTGTGAGTAGTTTTCGCCTGTTGAAGGGCAGGTGATTTTCCTTGCGGGTAGTTAAAAACATTGCCAAACTAAAACCTTGTCTATCTGCGCTCTGAGCATGTCGGGAAAAAAAATAACGTCCCACCGGCAGGGTAGAGTACTGTCATTTGTCTGGTTCCTTTTGTTGACCATCCAGCACTGTCTTCCGAACCACACACAATACACAAATCAAGTCTGTATTTGGTTGACGTTCAACGAGTTCGTTCCAAACTAACCTTTAAATTGTGTTTTACTGACATCAACCGAAAGTGAGAATAGAAACTAAGATGGCATGTAAAAATGCAAATAAACCGTCCTCCCAAACATTAGGGACAGCCCACAAAAATGCAAATAATCTGACCTTTCTAATAATAGTCACAGTAAAAAAAAAAAGCAAATGACTCGTCCTTCCTACAATACAAACAATCCATCAACAATGCAAAGAAGCCGTCCTCCCAAACAATGCGGACAGTCCACAAAAATGCAAATAACTCATCCTCAGATCACAAAATTGGCAATTAAAAATGCTAATTATCTACTCTCCCTAACATTTGGAGCAGTCCATGATATGCAATTAATTCCCCCCCCCCCACCCCCCACACACCCACCCCCCCAAAAAAGAAATAGAGGGTGTCCAAAACATGGCTACTCTGTCCTTCGTGACAAAGGGGCAGTCAACAGAATGCAAATAACCAGTCCACCCTAACAACAGGGCAGTCAAAAGTTGCAAATAATTTTGTTCTATCGACAGGAGCAGTCAAAAACCGTTGAAAAAAAGCCAATAGGGGCAGTCCTTCCTAATGATAGCAGAAATCAAAGCAAACATGAAAATGTAAAAAAAAAATAGAGCAAAATGAAATAAATATAATGAAATAAAAAGAAACAAAATTTTTTAAAAAAAGGAAAACCAGCTCTGTGTTCAGTATGACCGCTATTCACTGAAGAGTCCAAAATCTATATCCGCTTTCTTATCCGTGTTGACTCCAGCCAAAAAGTCGTTGGCGTCTGTTGGTGTGTCTTCTAATGCGAGCAAACTTAACGCAAAAACTGCTGAACGGGTTCTAATGAAACGTGTTCGAAAGACGGAATGTGAGCCAAAGGACGCACTCACCAAATTTTGGCGCTTCATCTGAAACAGATCTGCTTGACCTTGACAGTAGTCTACGATCTCCCGAGTTCTCTTTTAGCTATGAGCGTAAAAATAAGGAATGAAAAGGGGTGTGTTCATCGTAGAAACGTAGTCAACCTGGCACTTACAAAACGAGGATTTTTTTTTTAAAATCTATCCAGTTTGGTTTCGACAAACAAAGTAACGGATTCAACAATAAAGGAACAACTACAATAACGACATTGTAAAACCATTATCTCTCTCTCTGCCTCCATCCTAATCCTGCATTTCATTTTCCGTTACCTAAGTCGAAAAG
>CM065714.1:69305626-69310626 GCA_033310375.1 Conus canariensis | reverse complement strand
CTACATTAATTAAGGCTTAAAACATTAACGTTCTGATCTAGTTGCAAAGTGAGACGACTGCAGGCGGAAATCTAAACAAATCTTAAATAAATGTTAGCGAACCGCCCAGAGAAACGTGGACAAACGAGTCACAAGACAAAACACAACGCGTTTCGACCTCTTAGGTCTTCCTCAGGTGAGAAACAAAAAGCGAACTGAAGCGATCAAAGCTAAGTGAATTTTCGTTGTTTATTTTATTTGTTTCTCACCTGAGGAAGACCTAAGAGGTCGAAACGCGTTGTGTTTTGTCTTGTGACTCGTTTGTCCACGTTTCTCTGGGCGGTTCGCTAACATTTATTTAAGATTCGTTCTGATCTTTTTTTTTTCCACTAAAATGCTGCAGCTGTCACGTATCACCGGGTACCGACTGGGGGATGATTACAGAGAGCCTGCGCCGGTGACATGCTTTAGAGAAAGCAGAGAGAGGGAGAGAGGAAAGAAGAGAGATGAGGGAGAGGCACACTTGTTCATGATGGTTAGAGGAAGAGACGAGAGGGAAACGGAGAGAAGGAGAGAGAGATATAGAGAGAGAGATGTCGAGAGAGAAAGAGGATGGTGAGTGAGAGGACATGGGGATCGTTCTTTCCTAGACAGACGGAATGCCTAAGCAGGTTTACAATGCTTTTAATCTACCTTGTAAGACCACAGCACCACTTAGAGTGTAACATCACACAGCAAATCTAACAATTAGCCAAAGTACTAAATACCACAATGCAAAGTAGACTCACTTACCCTAACTTTTGTGAGAGGTGCCCGGTGATACATGTGTCTTCTAACCATCAAAACTTACTAAGGGTGTAAGCAGAAGAATGTGCGTACCACAACTTTGAAGAATGCTCCCCGCTTTTCACGCTACCTACAAGTGATTTGCTACACTGGCATCGTCCTCAGTGGCATCTGCACCGGCTTTGTCTCTTGCTAGGGTTACCATAGGGCAAGGGTAGGTTTATCTCTTCTCTGTCTGTGTAACCGGCAGTTTCTGGCTCTTGGAGTGAATGGTGTATGCTCAAGACAGTTCAAAAATGTCACGAATGACACACGCACAAACGCATGCGCGCCACACACGCACGCACACACAACACACACACACACACACACACACACACACACACACACACACACACACACACACACACACACCCCGCGCGCAGAGAAAGGGAGAGAGATGGACAGACAGACAGACGGACAGACAAACAGACGGACGGACGGACAGACAGACAGACAGAGGCAAATAGATAGAGAGATAAAAAGAAAAAAGGATGACATGAAAGACAGGTATGAACAAGAAGCTTACAATTAGGCTCGTAAACAAACCAGCTACTGTCATAGAGAAACCTACGACGGTGTGTGTGTGTTAGCGTATATGCTGTATGTTTATGCAAATGCTGAGGGCAGATCCCTTGAACAAGAGCGTAGAAGCGATCAAAAGCGAGCCGGTGAGCGAGCCAGACATGCATACATACATACAGACAGACAGACAGACAGGCAGGCAAACACACACACACACCACACACACACACACACACACACACACACACACACACACACACACACACACACACACACACACAGTGAGACAGACAGACGGAGGTACAGAGAGAGGTCTATATAGACAGAGTCAGAGTGAGAATCGACAGAGAGAGAGAGAGAGAGAGAGAGAGAGAGAGAGAGAGAGAGAGAGGAGAGAGAGAGAGAGAGAGAGAGAGAGAGAGAGAGAGATGTTAAAAAAGAAAAGGATGAGGGGAAGACATCTACACAAGTATGAAAAAAAATAGCTTACAGAAAGACTAATCAAAGAAAACAGCTATATCATCATACAGAAGCCTGTGACAGTGTGTGCGGGTTTGCATGGATGTTGCACGATTATGGGAATGGGGAAGGCCAACAAGATCGTATGTGCGAGCGAGATTGAGCGAGCCAGTGAGCCAGAGAGAGAGAGAGAGAGAGAGAGGAGAGAGAGAGAGAGAGAGGAGAGACAGACAGGACAGCGACAGACAGACAGACAGACAGACGGACTTTGGTTAAAAGGTAAGGATGACTGGGCGACATAAGTCTACACAAAAATGAAAAACGTAACCTACAAATAGACTTGCAGACAAAACAGCTGCCATCATAATCTGTGACTGTGTGTTTGTTCCTGCGTGCATGTTGCATGTTTGAGTGGAATTGGGAGGTCAGACACCAAGATCATAATGAGCGAGCGAGCGAGCGAGCGAGAGGGAGAGAGGGGGGGGGGAGGGAGAAACATCAAAGTACTATTAGCCTTTTCTTTGAAGGTACTTGTTCACTGTATTTCGCTTTTCAGCACTGGTGGACGAAGGCTCATCTGATAGCGTCCAACATCAAACGAAGCAGTTTCCACATTGAACACCAATGGAAACTCTGTATGCACATCGCCTAGGAACTGTTGGACACGCTAACTCACGACACGATGATGAAGCCACAGATAGAGTTCTATAGGACGGATCTGCTTATCAGTGTTCAGGCTTGTGTCTGGTTGGAATTTCCTCTCCCATCTTTTCTCCCCCAACCCTGCCTCTCCCTCGTTCATTGTCGCCCCATAACTGCCGCCCCCACCCCCCCCCCCCCCCCCCCCCCCCCCCCCCCCCCCCCCCCCCCCCCCCCCCCCCCCCCCCCCCGTTTTCCCACTATCGCTACCCTCCCTCCTTTCTCTCCATCCTGTCTCCTCCCCTCTCTTTCCTCATACAACCCACTTACAAAACAATCTCACATTATCTGGCTAGTCATTGTGTGTGTGTGTGTGTGTGTGTGTGTGTGTGTGTGTGTGTGTGTGTGTGTGTGTGTGTGTGTGTGTGTGTGTGTGTGTGTGTGACAAGCTGGTGCTTTAGGCATTGATTAGTAATTGAAGGTTAATAGTAGAATGGGACAATTGTATGTCTCAAAGATTCATGTCGTGTGTCCAATCACTCACACAATTAAGCAGAATCCGGCGACAGCAGCATCATAACGATAATAAATACAATCTTGTTTTTTTTAAGGTTATGTTCAGGATCTGGAGACACAGGTATTTTTTTTAACACTTTTTTTCTGTTTGACTGAGATATTCAGAGGCATCAGATATGTTACGATCTGAAACAGGTAAAGCACTGGAAGTCAGTCCAATTGACAAGTAGATGAACAAATCAGAAGTTTAAAAAAAACTCATTTTTATTATCACACACACACACACACACACACACACACACACACACACACACACACACACACACACACACACAGGATGAGATGGGCATATGCATGGAAATGTATCGTGATCCTTATGGAGGCAATTTCTCCCAGACCATACTTTCCATCCCTCTGGAAGCGAAAATGCCAGAAAAGCCGTAACAAGCAAGTTTGTCTATTGTGTTGTTTTTCTTTCCCTTTTCTACAGTGAGTGTTGTTGTTATGTGAGACGATCCTTTATCCTAAAGACAAACAAACTGATACTGGAACAATTCCTCAGGGATGCTGCTGGCAGCACAAACGGGCGATGAGGTTACATAGATGATAGGCCTCAAGGGACTTCTTCCTGGATCCCCAGATGTCTATTTTGAAAATGGCTTCATCTTTATTAGGTCTTTGACCTGGTTTCCATGACGGCGAGCACTGGTCATTTCCTCTTGCTGAGAGTGTAGTATGTGCCAACTGCTTTAAACAAAATGGCCAATCATCAGGTTGTGCACTTTTCTATTTGCCCACTGGTCCATTTGCTTCCCCCCCCCCTCTCTCTCTCTCTCTCTCTCTCTCTCTTCTCTCTCTCTCTCTCTCTCTCTCTCTCACCAATCCGTCAATCTATTACCATGTTTACTATTGTCACATTCGATAGTACAATGAGAACCTGACATGTATATCTCGGTTTAAGTGAAAGAAGATCAATCAACAGTTCTGTTTTCTCTTCAAGACGCTTTGTCATGTTCACTCCAGCATTTCCGTCTTTCCTACAGATGTTACCTAAGAGAGAACCAAGAAAACTTGGTTTCTGAAGCATGCCTCGTGGGTTCACCTGCGCACGTCCTATATGCATCAAAGGGTAAAAAACGATACTATGTATAGAAATATCCCTTCCTTCCACTAATTATAATCTCGAGCAAATTTTTTGGTCTGGGAACAACATCGACAACATGAGGGAAAATCTCAGTAACTACGTTGCCGTTCGTCTTCGTTTGCCAGCACAAAATGTCCCCTAGGGAGAAGCGTTATCATTGGTCTCGTTTGCCAGCAAGCCCTAAAAATGTTCTCCACCTAGGGAGAAGCGTTATCATTGGTCTCGTTTGCCAGCACAAATGTCCCCTAGGGAGAAGCGTTAATGGGTCCGTTGCCCACAAAATGTCCTAGGGAGAAGCGTTATCATTGGTCTCGTTTGCCAGCACAAAATGTCCCCTAGGGAGAAGCGTTATCACTGGTCTTTTATTTTGACCCACTTTTCATTTTGCCTTCATCCCCTCCCTCCGCGTGAGCTTGTGTATAAGACGGGGATGGGAGGGTGAGACGTGGGGTACTGTATAATAGTGTGTGCGTCAGTGAAGGTGTGTGTGTGTGTGTATGTATGTGTGCGCGCGCCCGCGCGGGTGTGTGTGTGTGTGTGTGTGTGTGTGTGTGTGTGTGTGTGTGTGTGTGTGTGTGTGTGTGTGTGTTTGGGTGGTGTGTGAAAGAGAGAGAGTGTGTGAGTGAGTGAGTGAGTGAGTGGTGTGTGTGTGTGTGTGTGTGTGTGTGTGTGTGTGTGTGTGTGTGTGTGTGTGTGTGTGTGTGTGTGCGTGCGTGCGTGCGTGCGTGTGTGTGTGTGTATGTGTGTGTGTGTGTGTTGTGTGTGTTGTGTGTGCGCGCGCGCGCGCGCACGTACATCTGCTTGTATCAATGTGCATGCACGTCTGTGTACGGATGTACACACGAGAGTGAATCCTCTTATACGTGCATGCGAGTGCAGACAGAATAAAGCACATAGTGTGTCGATAAAGGAG
>CM065714.1:69290626-69300626 GCA_033310375.1 Conus canariensis | reverse complement strand
GTGTGTGTGTGTGGTGTGTGTGCACGCACATACGCACGCACACACGCACGCACGCGCACTAGCGCGTGCCTACACAATCACACACATACACGCAGACACATACACACATACACTCGCGCGGCGCAAGCATGCGCGTGCGTGCGTGCGCTCACGCACGCACACACGCAGGCACGCGTGCATACACATGGGTACACGTGCGCACAAATGTGGGCACACACACACACACACACACACACACACACACACACACACACACACACACGTGTGTGTGCGCACGCATACACAGATCTACAGACTCGCGCACGTGCGCTCACAATGCTAATACATATAGGCACATCCTGCTGACATACATAAGAAAATACACATACAGAAACAAAGGTACACAGACACAATTAAACATACAGACAGACAGACAGACAGGCAGACAGAGGGGAACAGTTCACAATCACAAGGGAAAGAGAATAACTAGCAGAGGACAGGTCTAAATTCCTCTTCCCCAACAGGCAAAATGTGGAGCTCGAAGAGCTCTAGACAGTGCTGCTATCTACTGAGATTAGATAGCGAGCCCCTCAAAAAAAAAAAAAAAAAAAAAGGGGGGGGGGGGGGGGGAAGCCTGCTCCGCTTCCCCTCGCCTGCCATCCAGGCCCCTAACTTGGATAGATCTCTCCAGGAAACAGCCATCTAAAGGCCAGCACTGAACACCGATCCACACTTTTCCAGTCAGGCTTGTAGTGTTTCTGTCTCGCTTCTTCTCACTGTACTCTCAGTTCTTATAGAACAAGGAATACTTTACAATTGGGAACGAAGAAATGCTGTGTGTCTGTGTGTCTGTCTGTCCGTGGTCAAAATGTGTTCCACTCGCTCCAGACAAAACTTCTGGGCCGATCTTTCTGAAAATTTGTAGGTATGTTTATTATGGGTCACGGGTGATGCCCGATGTTTTATTTTACCAGAATAGCCCATACTAACAGCTATAACGGTCCAAAACGATTTTTCTTCTTTATGGAATATCTCCGGAAGTACTTAGAGAGTTTATCTCAATGACGAAATACATTATGACGCGTGTTTGATTGTGACGTTTCTTTATGACGCATGTTTGATTGTGACGTTTCTTGACATGTACACGCATATTCAAGATAAACTGGGAGTACCTTTATATGCTTTGTATCTTGTTTTTTGTTTTTTCTTAGCTCCTCATTTTCGCTTGTGGTTTTCTGGCTGAGGTCAAGTTGGGTCAGACAATAGGGGATGGTCATCTGGATGCAGATGTCTAGCAGATTTGGTTGGAAATGGCCAGTCAAGCGATGCCAGATATCTTTGTGGTCTGAAAGAGTTTAGAAAACACTTGGTGAAAAGTCGTTGTCGTGATTGTCCTGCTGAGGAGAAAGAAAAGAGTAGTCCAACCACTTTGCTCTTGATACCAACACTCATAATGTGGTGACATAAAATTTGATCCATTTTGATAACTGATAAGTACATTGATGGGAATTTAAGTCTGGTAGATAAACTTTTTTGAACTTGCAGTCAGAAATTATGTTTTTTTAATTAGTTGAGCTGACTATTTATGGTTCCTGATAGCAGACATGGAAACTTCCGAAGGTTTAATTCTTTCGACTGCAAACACTAAAAGCAAGACGGCAGTTCCATGGAGAGATGTATCCAAATTTTCCGCAGTGATAGGCATTGCTGGCAGGCGAGGGGGTATGGGAGAGGTCTACTGTGCGTCCTTTTTCAGGGACTTGCTGTCTGATCATTGCAGACTGCACAGTATAGCGCTCTACCAGATCTACATTTTTCATGCTTAAGGAGAGACTCAGACCACTTTTTTTGCTATTTTTCTGGTCACTTATAATCTCTCTCTCTCTCTCTCTCTCTCTCTCTCTCTCTCTCTCTCTCTCTCTCTCTTCGTCACATACCCACCGACCCAAATCACACACACACACACACACACACACACACACACACACACACACACACACACACACAGACCATCACCACTTATCTAACCCTAATACGCACGTGGCATACAGACCCTATAAAACAGACAAACAAAAACACAAGGCAAAACAACAACAATGTAACAACATAAATGCAGCCACCACAAAAATATCATCTCACCAACCAAACAAAGAACACAACAAAACGTAAACACAAATGATCAGGAGCCAGATACACAGCTGCCATGGAGGCCACAGCAACGCGAGAACCGACCAAGTCCTTAGAGCAGACACCTGTGGCAGTTTAGCCCAATTCCTCTCCTGCCTCTGGAAGCAGCAGGGAGTCTGCTGGAACCCTGAACAGTTACATCAGTGATTTGTCAGGGAAAACAAGCACGATGGGTCGGTGCCTATTCGGCGCAGTAAAACCCTCTCGAGGTAGAGGGGAGACGGTTAAGGTTAAGTAAGGGTTTTCAGTGGAACCGCTTTGCTTTGAGTGAATGTGGCCGCGGCATTAATCAGTCCAAGAACAGGGTAAACAAAAATAGTCAGGAAAAACGGAAAACTAAGGAACGTTCAGCAGTTTGTGGTGAAAAGGAAGAGCAAATACTAGTGAGGCCTTCTCAGCACATACAAGCGGACATAAACTCACGCGCGCTTGCACAGAAAGAACGGCGAAAAATCTATAGTTCTGCATGTATGTGTACGCACATGAGAGAGAGAGAGAGAGAGAGAGAGAGAGAGAGAGAGAGAGAGAGAGAGAGAGAGAGAAAGAGAGGAGAGAGAGAGAACGTGCACGCTTCTGTGTGTGTTGTGTGTGTGTGTGTGTGTGTGTGTGTGTGTGTGTGCGTGCGTGCGTGCGTGCGTGCGTGTGTGTGTGTGTGTGTGTGTGGTGCGTGCGTGCGTGCGTGCGTGCGTGCGTGTGTGTGTGTGTGTGTGTGTGGTGTGTGTGGGTGTGCGTGTGTGTGTGTGTGTGTGGTGTTGTGTGTGTGTGTGTGTGTGTTTTCAATCTCAGTCGAAGTCATATTGAGACTATTCTTATATGTCGTTTTTGTACTCCCAGTTCTTATAGAACAGGGAGTACTTTAGAATGGGAACGAAGAAATGGTGTGTGTGCGCGCGCCGCGCGCGCGCGCGCGCGCGCGTGTGTGTGTGTGTGTGTGTGTGTGTGTGTGTGTGTGTGTGTGTCCATCCGTCCATGGTCAAAATGTGTTCCACTCGCTCCAGACAAAACTACTGGGCCGATCTTTCTGAAAATTTGTTGGTATGTTCATTATGGGTCACGGATGATGCCCGATGCTTTAGTTTACCGTTATAGCCGTTACTAACCGCTGTAACGGCCTGTAACGGTTTTCCTTCTTTATGGAATATCTCAGAAAGTACGCGGCCGATATTTCTGAAAATTTGTATGTTCATTTTAGTTCACAGATGATACCCAATGTTTTAGTTTACCGTTATAGGCGTTACTAACGGCTATAACTGCCCATAACGGTTTTTTTGTTCTTTATGAAATATCTCAGAAAGTACTTGGCCGATCTTTCTGAAAATTTGTAGGTATGTTCATTATGGGCGACGGATGATGCCCGACGTTTAGTTTACCGTTATAGCCATTACTAACGGCTATAACGACCCATAACGGTTTTTCTTTTTTATGGAAATCTCAGAAAGTACGTGGCCGATCTTTCTGAACATTTGTAGATATGTTCATTATGGGTCACGGATGATGCCCGATGTTTTAGTTTACCGTTATATCCGTTACTAACGGCTATAACGGCCCCTAACGGTTTTTCTTCTTCATGAAATATCTCAGAAAGTACATGGCCGATATTTCTGAACATTTGTAGGTATGTTCATTATGGGTCATGGCTGATGCCCGATGTTTAAGTTTACCGTTATAGCTGTTACTAACGGCCCATAATGGTTTTCTTCTTTATGGAAAATCTTAGAAAGTTCTTGGCCGATCTTTCTGAAAATTTGTAAGTATGTTCATTATAGGTCACAGATGATGGCAGATGTTTAACAGAATAGCCATTGCTAATGGTTAAACCAGCCCAAGACGGTTTTTCCTCTTTATGGAATATCTCACGCGTATTCAGGATAAACTGGGAGTACGTTTATATGCTTTGCATCTTGCTTTTTTTTTGGTATGTTTTCATAATTCATATTAAATTGCTTCTGATTAGCTTGTCTCTAATTACATTTTGTCTTGGATTTCTTGTGTTAAGTCCCAAAGTCGAATTTACATATTGCATCCGAAGTTTTTTCCCATTTTGAGATTGAATCCATTAGACTCTTGTTATTACTGAACTAATAGTTATGTCTGTGTTGACTGCAAAAAGTGTATAAAGTTGATTTTGTTAAGGTAAGCAAAAACAGCGAAATACAGCGAAAAGCAGCGAAAATACGGCGAAATACAGCAAAAACAGCGAAATACAGCGAAGAAGACAAACATCAGTCCCAAATGTGCTTGTATGTGAAATGATACTAGTCACGAAGGAAGTTCTCATTGATTCGTTTCATCCTAAAAATGCATGAAATGGATTACATTGCGAGTCTTGATATCAAAATCGAAGTGGTTAAACATACTGTGTCCCCAACAGAACAATTGCGACAACAACATTCCACCAAGCATTCTGTATAAAGCCTTCTAGATCACACTCCATGGACTCTGGCACTCTGACTCGCAAACTTCCATGCATCCCTGAAAGACATTCTCACCCAGATAACCATTCCTTTTTGTCTGATCCAGCTTGTCGATGGACTGACAAATACAAGAAGGATAAACACGTAAAAAGTAGAGAAGCCGAGGGGCAGGTTCAAGTCTGGCCAGAGACGGCTTGTTCGGGGTTTAGTGCTGCCCTGTAGACGGCTGTTTCCTGGAGAGATGTATCCAGCTTTGCCGCAGTGAGGGGTGTAGAGCGCCGTTTTGGTATTGAAACGCCGTTTTGGTATTGGCATACCAAAATGGCGTTTCAATACCAAAACGGCGTCTTAGGTCCCGCCGTATTGGTATTGAACACCAAAACGGCGGGACGTAAGACGCCGTTTTGGTATTGGGCGCCGTTTTGGTATTGGCATACGAAAACGGCGCCTAATACCAAAACGGTGCTTCTCGTACCCGCCGTTTTGGTATCCTGACCGGCCATAAAGGACCTGTTTTCGTGCATCTGGTTCAAATCTCAATATCTGCTTTTCTCGCATGAGTGATGTTAAAAGAGCAGTTATTGAGATTTGAACCAGATGCACGAAAATAGCTGCCTTAAGGCCGGTCAGGATACCAAAACGGCGTGTACGAGAAGCGCTGTTTTTGTATTTGGCGCCGTTTTCGTATTGGCAGTTTGACCATTGCTTGACCACTGGTCAGTTTGACCATTGCTTGACCACTTGTCAGTTTGACCATTCCTTGACCACTGGTCAGTTTGACCATTGCTTGACACTGGTCAGTTTGACCATTGCTTGACCACTGGTCAGTTTGACCATTGCTTGACCACTGGTCAGTTTGACCATTGCTTGACCACTGGTCAGTTTGACCATTGCTTGACCACTGGTCTTTTTTTCTCCCTACCCCAGTAATCACCTTCCCTCATTTGTCAATACTCTACACACACACACACACACACACACACACACACACACACACACACACACACACACACACCCGGACCCTCACCCACGTCGGCAGAGGATCTGGCAGTGTCCTCATCCGCTCTTCTCCATAACTACCTGTCTCTCATAGGTTAACTAATATTGGTCACTTGTTTAGATCTATGGACACTGATCAAAACCATGACAAATATTCTGCCTAAAAGAACGCACCAGAGTACCGTACCGGTTATATATGCATACAAACACAAAGACAATTTAAGAACTGCAATTTAAACTTAATTTGAATTGTACTGACAGTAAAAAACTGAAAGGTATACTCACAAGAAGAACGCGTCTCTCAGGTCGTCGACCGGAAATACAAGTACACATGTCTAAAAACCCAATTTTACAAGAACGAAAGAAAACAATTGTTTGTCTTATTCAATTTTTCTCCCTACCCCAGTAATCACCTTCCCTCATTTGTCGATACGAAGATTTGATCAGTAGTGCTCTTTTAACATCACTCATGCGAGAAAAGCAGATATTGAGATTTGAACCAGATGCACGAAAACAGGTCCTTTATGGCCGGTCAGGATACCAAAACGGTGGGTACGAGAAGCACCGTTTTGGTATTGGGCGCCGTTTTCGTATGCCAATACCAAAACGGCGCCCAATACCGAAACGGCGTCTTAGGTCCCGCCGTTTTGGTGTTCAATACCAAAACGGCGGGACCTAAGACGCCGTGTTGGTATTGAAACGCTGTTTTGGTATGCCAATACCAAAACGGCGTTTCAATACCAAAACGGCGCTCTACAGGGGCCAGGGTGGCAGGCGACAGGGAGGGGAGCAGTCTACCGTGTGTCGTTTTTCAGGCGCCCGCTATCTAATCAGTGTAGATAGCACCGGCCAGTGCTCTAACCACAGCACATTTTTCATGCTGGGGAAGAAAAATCCTCAGCTGTTTTTGTTTGGTTTTGTTTTTTCTACCCTTTCCTAATCACGCGTCTCTTTCTCAGTCCCTCTCTGTCTCTGTCTCTGTCTACATCTTTGTCTGTCTATCTGTCTGTCTGTCTCTCTATCTGTTCTTCTGACTGTCTGCCTGTCTGTCTACATGTCTGTCTGGCTCTCCATCTGCCTGTCTGCTGGCTGGCTGGCTGGCTGGCTCTCTCTCTCTCTCTCTTCTCTCTCTCTCTTTCTCTCTCTTTCTTTCTTCTCTTTCTCTCTCTCTCTCTCTCTCTCTCTCTTTCTTTACCCCTCTCCTCTCCTCTCTTCTCCTCTCCTCTCCCTCCCCTCTGTCCATTCCAACACATTGCATTTATCTTCTCTTTGTGTGCTCTGAAACACACCAGCCCATGCTTCGGCTTCAGTTTGCTGGAATGAAATGCAGAGTGGCAGAACCGTTGATGCAACTTTCAGGCCACACACCTGTTTCAGATCAACACATCCAGGCACAGTTATACGCATTGCCAGTAACGAATGGTAATCCTGTTTCTAACTGCAGCGTGAAAACAGAGAAGACACAGTTAGAAATTAACGTAATCAGCAGAAAACTAGTCTTTGATACCTAAGGAAGTATAAAAAAAAAAAAAAAACTACCGCCTGATATGGTATAGCGGTAAGCATCGGAAACTGGCGGGCTGGAAAGTCGTGCGTTTGAATGTCATCCGAGTAATTTAGCAATGTCTATTAGCTGGGTGGATGGTATCCAGGCCTGAGTGTATTATCGGGTAAAATGGGAAGGCTGGAACTACGCAGTTAAATTTCTATTGCTTAATGATCGTCTTGCAGAGTTTTACTCAAGATTCCTGACTAACATTGCAAATGTTTGTATTTCTTTTGTCTGCTCGATGTCGATGTATATTATGAATGGACATGCGCAGCACAGCCCTGTTATGTTATCTCAGACAAGAACAGAACTCCACTGCCTCGTCTTCACCATCCTCACTGATCAACACACACACACACAAAATGTGAAAGACAAATACAGGCCATGAATAGAACGTTGTGACCTTTAATTCAGATCGTACTTTTGCTCGAAACTTTCCTAAATCTATTACGGAGGTGCTCACATTACAAAGGCCCATAGTCAAGTGGTTAGAGCGTTTGTTTCGAGCAGCTGCTTGCCGTGAATTCGAACCATACGTGGTTTCGGATGTTCTTAGCCTAAAAACCCTTTGTGTCCACTCAACGGTAAATGGGTACCTAATTCAGGCCAGCAAAAGATGCGGTGGAAAGAATCGATTGATTGATCGATTGATTGGTTGTTAAGAGAAGGAGAGAGAGAGGGAGACAGACAGACAGACAGAAACAGAGGCAGAGACAGAGAGACATACAGACATACAGACAGACAGATAAACAGAGAGAACAGGGAGGGAAACTGGTCACCGGCTGAAAAGTTATGGGTTTCAGTCTTTTGGGAAATTGTGGACCGACAAATTCTTAAAGCGGTGGTGCTGAATTTACTATGGTATGGGCTGAAGTAAGAAGTCTGGAACTACACATCCGAGTTTCTGTCCAGTTAATGGCTGATTCTCTGAATGTGTTGCTTAAATTTCTTGACCATGACGGCAAGTGTGTGTATTTCTCAGGCGTGATGGCTACAGGATATTACATGATACAAAGAGTAAGACAAAACCTGTCATGGGATTTTCAGTCAAAATGAACTCCATGGTACAAATCAAAACGTGTCTAAGAAACGTGGTTTGTCTTCTGGTCAGGGACTGAAGCTTGTCTCAGATCACAAATGCGTTCGTAAATGTTACTGTCACTGGCTTCTGGTGACCATTTTTTTTACTAATTTCATAATCTCTGGAGAAAAAAAAAAGTCGTCCCATTCCACCTCACCAAATAACATCCCAAACCTAAATATTCAACTCGTGCTCGCATACACACACACACACACACACACACACACACACACACAACACACACACACACACACACACACAACACACACACACACACACACACACACACACACACACACAACACACACACACACACACACACACACACACACATGCATGCACACACGCACGCACACACACACACCTACACCTACACACACACACACACACAAACACACACACACCTACACACACACACACGCGCGCGCGCGCGCGCGCTCACGCGCGCACACACACACTCACACACACACACACACACCTACAGACACAAACACACACACACACACACACACAAACACACACACACACACACACACACACACACACACACACACACACACACGCATGCATGCATGCACACACGCACGCACACACACACACACACACATACACACACACACACACACACACACACACACACTACCTACACACACACAAACACACACACACACACACGCGCGCGCGCGCGCGCGCGCACGCACGGGGAGGGGGGGGGGGAGGAGGAGACAGAAACTCGACGGGTGGGAGTGCGGATGGGGATGGACAAGGAAAACTTTCCGAGGGGAGAGATCAGGTAAGTTTGGGTGTTTGGAATGAAAGAGGTATGTAGCAAAGACAGGAGGGAGAGGTAAGGAGGAAAAGATGCGTGCAGACGAAAACCTGAACAAGACACATCCGTCCGTCAGACCTCTCTGTCTGTCTGTGTTCCGAGTTTGCGTGTCCGATGCTTCCCACACTGGTACCACCCGGTGTTCAATTTGGAAAGCGGTTTGTTTGATGTTGGACTATTAGATGCGCTATCGTTCTCCACTCGTGAAAAGCGAATTGTGAGTAAGCAGCTTCAAAGAAAAGGGGCTAACAGTCATTTCTCTTCTCTCTCTCTCTCTCTCTCTCTCTCTCTCTCTCTCTCTCTCTCTCTCTCTCTCTCTCTCTCTCTCTCTGTAATTCTCATACTTTCAGCAACCCTTCCCCCCTCATACACAGAAGGACACACACACACACACACACACACACACACACACACACACACACACACACACACACACACACACACACACACACAGAGAAACACACACACATGCGCGCATGCCCGCACGCGCACGTACGCACACACTCACACACACACATATCAGGATCCCCCTTCCCCTCCCCATCAACCCAACCGTGCACACATACACACTCTACATAAAACCCACAAGAGAAAAACAAATAAATAAATCAAATACAGAAACAGAAAAAGCAGAACCTTACGTACGAATGAATCGAACAGCCAACCAAAACAAACAGCACAACACAAGGATACCAAAAGACAAAAGGTAAAAGCACCAAAACACAAAACACCTAGGAACCCGAAACACATTTGTCTTGAAGAGGGCCGAGACAACACAGCAGTTACCAACTCTTTCCAAAAGACACCTGTTTCAGTTTAACCCCTTTTTTATTTTACCAGAATCAGCAGCATGAGTCAGCTGTAATCCCAAGTAGTTACATCAGTCTCTTCTTTCTTCTTCTTCTTCTTCTTCTGCGTACGCAGTCTGATACTCCTGCGGACACTCACTGTATAAACCGGCA
>CM065714.1:69280626-69283126 GCA_033310375.1 Conus canariensis | reverse complement strand
TTTACATGAGTGTGTGTGTGTGTGTGTCTGTGTGTGTGTGTGTGTGTGTGTGTGTGTGTGTGTGTGTGTGTGTGTGTGTGTGTGTGTGTGTGTGTGTGTGTGTGTGATCTTCCATCTATACGAGGAGATATGAGAAGAGCTCTTCAATGTGGACGAAGAGCTGGAATGAGTCGGCACTTTCTGCCCGCTTCTCTCTCTCTCTTCCTCCTTGTCCATAGTCACACCCTTGTTTGTCCTGTCGCAACATCCATACCAGCAAGTCACAGGGAGTCGTCATTATCATACCATGTAGCAGCCCATCAGACACTGCAATGCCTCTGAGTCACTTCGTTAGTGTTCAGTGATGCCCTGTTCGTTCTGGTTCAACATATACAGGAATCACATACAAAGCTCTTTGCTGACCACAATATTTGCTTGGTCGCGTAGGCAGCGTAAGCGAGCATACACCTCCAAAGGCGACCACCACGTCCGTCGAACCACAGTCCCCAGCAACTTGCTGATACCAGCGACCTCCAAACAAACTCATCAGCTGCATAGACGTGAAAGTGTTAAGTTCAAGAACTGAGGTCACATAGGCAGAGAGGTGTAACGTAAGTGGTACATTCAGTTGTCGACCCGAAACTTACAAAACGAAAAAAAAAAAAAAAAAAAACTACCAAGGAAATACACATTTTGAGTTGTCTCCTCTTCGTTGTCTCTGACTTACACGTTTTGCCCGAAGGTTTATTCGTCTGTTTTGTATCGAGTATTGATGTGTATACCACGACAAAGAACTTTGGACGGTGTAAGGCAGAAGTGGGTCTAAACGAAATTTCACGATGATGCATTCCACACATCAAAGACAGCATTTCATTGTCATATTTTCTGTAATCAGTGAGGATGAGAATGATGAATATGATACTGATAAGAGCTCCATTCTAATCTGAGACTGCATGTTTCCTTTTGTAATGGATCTTGGCGTCAACCAGGCTCAAAGATGCAGACATAGTTTGGCAGGAAACTTGAACAGGTCTCCTAGATTATTCTTATCCAGATGAAACTGGACAAAGTTGTTCCTGTCTTCCCATCAGAGTCCATGGCACACTCAGTTGCGGCCGCGCAGAAGTCAACCGGAGCTAGTAGAGAAATCCGCAAAATGAATGGTTCTGATGGGACTCAAACCCAAGACTCCCAGCAAGTATGCAAGATTGTGATACTAATCACTGCTCCATGGCGACGGGTTGTTTGCTGCACTTTCTGGTATATTGAAGACCAGATTTCCTTAAAGTCGAGCTACAATTTTCAATAATTTCAGTGTGTATGATTCCAAACACGCAACAGTAAAGGAAACGATTTCCATTTGTCACCGCCAAAACATTTTATGGTGCCTTGCCCGTTGATCCAGAACAGGTGTATGGTCTGAAAGTCCCATCAACAGTTCTGCCGCTACGCATTTAGCCCAAGTAAGCAGAAGCTGTGGAAAGGACTGGTGTGTCTCAAAGCGAGGTGTTGGAATGGGGAGAGAGAGAGAGAGAGAGAGAGAGGGAGAGAGAGAGAGAGAGAGAGAGAGAGAGAGAGAGAGAGAGAGAGAGAGAGAAACAAGGCATGATTAGAATGTACCAGAAAAGAAATAGCGGAGAACAGCTC
Source organism: Conus canariensis (assembly GCA_033310375.1). Classification (NCBI taxonomy): domain Eukaryota; kingdom Metazoa; phylum Mollusca; class Gastropoda; order Neogastropoda; family Conidae; genus Conus; species Conus canariensis. The sequence continues at coordinate 69,281,500 of CM065714.1, read as the reverse complement.
CATTCCTTTTTTTTGTTTTTCCTAACATGAAAAATGTGGGGCTGGTACAGCGCTGGACGGTGCTATCTACAGCGATTAGATAGCGGGCCGCTGAAAAATGACACATGGTAGACTGCTCTCCTTCCCCCTCGCCTGTCACCTGCGGCACTAACTGCGGCAAAGTTGGATAGACCTCTCCAGAAACAGCTGCCTAGAGGGCAGCACTAAACCCGGACCTAGCCATCTCTGACCAGGGTTATCCAGTATTGCTCTTTCTTTTCTTTTTTTTTGTTTTTTTTTTTTGTTTTGTTTTGTTTTGTTTTTCATTCCCTTCTTCTTGTGTTTATACTGGGTTTCATGCCTGGGTTCAACTTGGATCAGATGAAAAGATATGGTTATCTTAGTGAAGGTGTTTTATGAAAATGGTTGGATTTCTGAATCAGTCCGTTCTAGACTCCATAGAGACTGGTCTGGAAAAACGTTCAGAGAATACTTCGTTTATGGTCATTGTTGGAATTGTGCTATTGGGGAAAATTATTTCATCAATAGCAGTTAGATAAATGGACAATAAATGGTTTCTTAACTGAATGCAAACATGGTACACTTCGGATAATTTTTATTTCTTCGAATCAGAGACTAATGATAAGTAATAATGCATTTTTTTATTCCTTCAAACCAGAGACTGATGATAAGACACAAGAGATTAGACACAACTAAGATAGAGAATAAGCCTACAGTAGGAAGCTGTTCCAAGCATAATGAACAACAAGCGGATGAAGAGGAACATAAGTAATATGACAAAAATGCCGAATCCCATCAGAGTCATGTGGGTTTTTCTGCCCCGACCGGCTCCTACCCAGAGTTGAGTTTGCTGCGGACTCAGTTGGGAAGACTG
>CM065714.1:69265626-69270626 GCA_033310375.1 Conus canariensis | reverse complement strand
TAATTGCAGTTCATGGTCATAACTGTCATTATTCAAAGTTTTAATAAATTTGTGCACTGAAACAACTTTTTTTTTAATCAAGGTATTTCATTGTAGGTTATAAATATATATATATATATATATATTCTACTTTTCACAAGAAAATGTAGCTTGTTTTCCTCTTTCATGATTTTCTTTTGCTTCTTAGGTGGCACCTTTGGTTGGTTTTTTGAAAACTCAACAAACATACTACGGTATTACACACCAGCCTTTTCTGGGATAGCATTCTTGTTAAAACCGAAAAGGCAGAGGAGTCAAATTACCACTTTCCGCGGTCACTGAGGAGAAACAATCAGGTTTCGAAATATCGGTATCTGACCAGGAGTTATATGTTAGTGGGTTTCCTCCCCATTGGAGATTGTCTCCCTCTTGGAGACTATAAGCTTGCTGAAGGCTCATTTTGAGAAGCATTTATTTTATTTTTCCCCATTCACCCACTCAAGCACATACTGTTAATTAGGCAGAATGATCTACCACTGCAGATATGAATGCTTATCTCCCCTATTTCTTCAATCTAAGACATAAGAGCAAGCTTTGTTTATAATTATATATATATATATATATATAATATTATAATATATATACGTTTGCAAACGTAGAATTTCCCCAGCAAAATTATAAGGTCGAGTACTTCGTCTGTGTGTGTGTGTGTGATCTTCAAAGCAGAAGAGGATCACTTCGATGCGAAAGTAGAATTTTCCCAGTAAAATCATAAGGTCGAGTACTTCGTCTGTTTGTATTTCATCCTCAATGCCAAAGAGAGTCAGTTCGACGCTAAATGAAAGCCTCATTGGACTGCAATTAATTGCCATATTTTTTGTGTGGTCAATGAAAATGACGATGATGAAGAAGACGCTATTGACCTTCATTCTGGTTGGAGACTGCACGACAGATCTGCGCTTTACGTTTCCGTTCACTATATTTTTCGACGTCAACCAAGCTCGAGAAATAGATACAGACGTGTGCACTGGTGGACCAGAAACTTGAGCAACTCTCTCAAACAATCATTAATCAGATGAAACTGGACTGTGTGTCGCAGTCTTTCCATCTGAGGCCCTAGCACACTCAGCTATAGACCACGCTTCCATATAAGGCTGCTGGAAACTGATGCATTTGAAAATAAGGAAAGTGTCAATTGTTCACCATTTTTAAATGTACATGGACAAGACCGCAGCACTTTGTTTATTACCACAGGGCTGTCTAAAGGGACTCTATTTCAAGTTGAATGGAACGAACCTATAATGCGCGCAACCAGAGTGGGTATTTTACATTTTCATCCTACTCTACATGTAGTGCAAACATCACAGCTATGTTGACCAGAAGTGTTTCACTTGCCTGTATCCTCTCGACTGCAGGATGGGTAAACCCAAACATTTTCAGCAGGTTTCATCACAGGACTGTACAATGCGGCAACTCTGAAAGTCAGTCAGTGCCAGACGGTTTATCCGTAAAGCCCCTCATTTGTAATCAGTAATTCCATAGAGGTAAGCTGTAAAAAAAAAAAAAAGCATATCTCTGTGTCATATGTATCAAATGCTTATCGTCCCTGACTCTGAAGTCTCATGTGTATACTTCTGACCAATTAGCAGACGAATAGCAATGGGGAAATTAAATGAGACTTGGCTGAAGACGATGTTTGGTTGGAATTTTAGGTAAAGGTATACACGCGCCCACCCTTCAGTTCCTCAAAACAGTTCCTTCCCACCCTTCAGATTTAATCAGGTACCACACATGGCTAAATACTGACACTTTGGTGCATGCACGGCATTTCATGTGTATACCTCTACCTAAAGACATACTACATTATAATTTCGATCGAACTTCGTCTTCAGATAAGTCTAGTATGATTTTCCAGTTATAATACCTTTCTCGAACTCAGAACAGGTGTGTGGCGTTAACGTCACATCAAGAGTTCTGCCACTGTTTATTTCGCCGTAGTAGACTAAAACTGAAGAATGGACTGATGTGTCTCAGAGCAGAAAGAGCAGAGAAAAGCAAGTGTTGGAACTGAGGAACAGAGAGAGAGAGAGAGAGAGAGAGAGAGAGAGAGAGAGAGAGAGAGAGAGAGAGAGAGAGAGAGAGAGAGAATAGATGATAACAAGTAACCAGAAGAAAAAAAAATCAGCAGAGTACAGGTCTGACTCCTCTTCCCCAGCATGAAAAATGTGGAGCGGTAGAGCGCTGGACGGTGCTATCTACATACACTGATTAGACAATGGGCCCCTGAAAAACGGCACACAGTTGACTGCTGCACACCCCCTCGCCTGCCACCTGACACTTACTTGACTAAGTCCTCTTCGTTCCGATCGGAACACAGGGCCCGCACTGCAGATCTCCATCTCGCTCTGTCTTCGGCTGTTCTCTTGGCTTCACCCCAGATCATGTTGGTGAACTTGAGTTCTGCCTGTAGAGTTCTTCTCCAGGTGGCGACTGGTCGTCCCCTCCTCCGCTTGCCCTGTGGGTTCCAGTCCAAGGCGTGGCGTGGGATGTGGGCCTGTCCTTTACGCAGGGTGTGTCCAACCCAACCCCACTTCCTCATCTGGATACTTTTGGTGATTGGGTCTTGCTTCGTCCGGCGCATGAGTTCCTCGTTGGAGATTCGCTCCAGCCATCTGATGCGCAGGATCTGGCGAAGACAGGTGTTAATGAAGACTTGCAACTTGCTGTCCAGACTCTTTGTGCGTCTCCAAGTCTCCGAACCGTGCAATAACACGGACTTGACGTTGGTGTTGAACAGCCTTAGCTTGGTGTGCAGACTGAGGTTTTCGTTCCTCCACACTGGTCTGAGGGTGACAAAAGAATTGCGAGCCTTGCTGATCCTGGCCTTTACATCTTCATCAGCTCCTCCTGTCTTGCTGACAATGCTGCCCAGGTAGGATACATCTCTCCAGGTCGGCTGGCTGGGGGCAGCACTAATCCCCTGGCCTAGTCTTCTCCAGTCAGGCTTGATCTGTCTCGATCCTTCTCATTTTCGTTTGGAGATTTGTGTCCGAGATAACCTGGATCAGACCAAAGGGGATGGCCATCTAGGTGAAGTTGTCTTGAGAGAATGGTTCAATGTTCCCCGTCTGTCAGTTCTAGACGAATAAAGAGAGGTCTGAAAAGGTTTGAAGATCACCTGTTGAAAGGTCAGCGTAGTATTTGTGCTGTCGGTGAGACATATTTCCACCCACCTGACACTGACAATGCCAAAAATACATAATTTGAGACAATTTGATAATGAATGGATAGATCAATGAGACGTTAATGTGCGCTTGACATTTTTCTTAGGATGGAAATCAGGAATTGTATTTCATTGTTTGAATAATGAGCTCATACTTTAAAGAATTTGTTTCCTTTCAGTACATTATTAAAACCTAGTTCAGCTAAAGATGAACAGTTTTTTTTTAATTAAATGCAGACATGCACGGATAGTCATCTGGTGAAGTTGTCTTGAGGGAATGACTTGATGTTTCCCGTCTCTCAGTTCTAGATCTGCTTACTCCTTTGACTCTGAATCTAAAAAATAAAAAGATGAATAATAAGACACAACTCAAATATGTATTGAGCCCACTAGTTACAATGTTCTATGGAAGAAAAACACAAAGTATCAATACGAGAGGTTCATCAATGCAATCTTAACAGATCAACACACACACACACACACACACACACACACACACACACACACACACACACACACACACACACACACACAACGAGTTACAATATATATATATATATATATATATATATATATATATATATATATATATATATATACATACATACATATATAAGATAATGACGACGACGACACCGACAACGACCACGATGGTTAAGACGTTGTTGCTGTTGCTTTTGTTGTTGCTGCTGCTGCTGCTGCTGCTGCTGCTGTGGTTGTTGTTGTTAATGATGATGATGATGATGATGATGATGATGATGATGATGATGATGATGATGATGAACATTAAATCCCCTTCTCCATTCTCTTACAGAAAGATATCTGGGAATAGGTGGGTGGGATGTCGTCTTAGTCATGATCAGATTAACTCCCCCTCTGTTACAATATAACTCCCCTGGAGTCGTTTCATGTCAGAAAAAACGTGTATACATTAACTCCCAGGGGGGTTATTCTAAACTGTGAAAAACTGCCCCTCCTTAGTGGGCAGGGAGTTAAACTTTTACACACCTGGATTAACTCCTGGGAGTTAATCTGGATATTGTACAGACTAACTCCCGGGGGGGGGGGGGGGGGGTCATTCTGTTACAGGGTGGGAGTTAAGTCTGATATATGTACAACATGACTCCCCCCTTAATGTTTTCGAGAATTTGTTGAGACTTGTACAAAAAAAAATATTTTAAAACATTTTGAAGTTTTACTGATTGGAGTTATTTTGGCACAGGGTGGGAGTCATTCTAGTTTAACTCCCGGGGAGTTGAAATTTACATATGAACAGTTTAACTCCCTGGGAGTTAAACCATTCGGGGAGTTAAAACGTTTCGTTACACCGGCAATCGGTAAGGCACAACAGAGTAGCAATAGACCTGGAGAAAATTAGCCTAAATAAGACAGGTCGCAAGAATGTTCCTTCTTCGCACTGCATTCAGGACGTGTATAAAGATTTGTTGCTGTGGCACCGTTCAAAGCGGAATTTGCGCTGGTTTATCTACTGCCAGAGTTGCTAGAAAGTAGATTTATCTATCCCTTATATGCCAGTTGTGCCCAGCTCGTTCTTTTGCTTTGCTGGAGTGGAAGAATGTAGGCTTGAGACAGACCAGAAAATGTCACGAAGTAGGAAAGACTGATGCCTCGTCTCTTACGTTACCTGGGCAACCTAGGGCAGAGCGTTGGTGTGTCTGGTGTGCACTGGCTTGAAAATAGTGGTGTTTGAGAAAATCTCTCTCTCTCTCTCTCTCTCTCTCTCTCTCTCTCTCTCCTCTCTCTCTCTCTCTCTCTCAAACGTGAATCTGAATTTGAA
>CM065714.1:69243126-69250626 GCA_033310375.1 Conus canariensis | reverse complement strand
CTTGTCCATCTGTTTAGCCTGACCATGGAGGAGTGGTTTGAAGCTTCATAACTCCCTGGACACCGCCTCTAGGAACTGGATGGTATGCTTGTTCGGTGCTAAAATAAAAAGAAAAATCATATTTCTATTGACACATAAAAGGAATGAGTGCGTGCGTGCGTGCGTGCGTGCGTGCATGCGTGTGTGTGTGTGTGTGTGTGTGTGTGTGTGTGTATGTGTGTGTGTGTGAGCGCGCGTGCGTGCCTGCGTGCCTGCGTGCGTGCGCGCGCGCGCGCGCGCGCGCGCGCGTGTGTGTGTGTGTGTGTGTGTGTATGTGTATGTGTCTGTGTGTGCAAGCGCGCGTGTGCGTGCGTGCGTGCGTGCGTGTGTGTGTGTGTGTGTGTGTGTGTGTGTGTGCGTGCTTGCGTGCGTGCGTGCGTGTGTGCGCGCACTCGCACGCGCATATGTGTGTGTGTGTGTGTGTGTGTGTGTGTGTCTGTGTCTGTGTCTGTGTCTGTCTATGTGTATCTGTGTCTGTGTTTGTGTGTTTGCAGAGATATGCATGTATTCTTGTTTGTGTGTGAGAAAGTAAGCTTGACATGACCATGCATGCATTAATAAGTGTAAGTTTACAGTGTGTAATATAGCTTTATTTATATTTTCATTTGGAGTGTTTGATGAAGTAACATGTCTGTCTTTTTTAAGATGGCTTCAATTAATTTGGAATGGCTTCTGTCACGATAGCAATACGACGGAGCAACAGAACTGATATAAGCTTGCAGGTGAAAATTGACGTGCTGACATCAAGAAATTGAAGTGTGTCGAGATATCGTTTGAGAACAAACAACTAGCAAATTATCCCTGAAAAAAATTGTAATGAAAAACATAACATAATCCCCCCCCCCCCCCCCCCCCCCCTAAAAAAAAGGTCGATTATAAACGTAATGGTCTGTTAAACTCAGTCATTGTTCAAAAACACTTGTACTGAAAACATATCCAAAAATCAAATGCTGTTCTTGCATTGTTAGACCCAATGCTCTCATTAAAGAAACAACTACAAAACCGTTTGACAATTGATCTGTGGCTCTTGTGCTTGTTTGATTTTATTTTTTTTTTTTTTTTTGCTTTGACGATGGTTCCCAGAGGACTAAAGATATCCTTTCAACCCGAATCACATGATATAAGCTAACGTCCTGCTGCACGCTGGGGTCACCAAGTCAAAGTGCCTCAACATGCAGAATGTCCTGTCCTCACCTCTTCTTATGCCTAGACCCATGCCTCCCTGGGAACTGGACGCGGTGACGGAAGATGGATAGCTTGTCATTCTCTTTGCTGACCATTGGCTGAGTGGTTTGAAGCTGTAGGCTCGCAGGCAAATGCATGTTGGGACTGGTGTGATCGGAATTGTCTGCTTTGTGTTTGTGCTAAACCTGTGTGTGTGTGTGTGTGTGTGTGTGAGTGTGTGTGTGTGTGTGTGTGTGTGTGTGTGTGTGTGTGTGTGTGTGTGTGTGTGTGTGTGTGTGTGTGTGTGTGTGTGTGTTGTGTGTGCCTCCATGTTTGAGTGTTTGTGTATGCATATGTGTGTACCATGTTTGTGTGTCATGCTCCACCCCGAGGTCACTGATGCGTCTTGATTATCAAACGATCAGAAACAAACCGTTTAACACAACCATTCCTTTCCTTTCCACGTGTTTTCATTCCCACCAGTTCCCCTGAACATGATCTCAGTGGATTCAATGTTATCCTTTTATGCCAAGCACAATGTCTACCATGACAGAAGAAACAATAACGAAGCGTTTAATGACTGTTTCTCGGGGTTTGTGCATGGTTTTAGTTTGTTTGGGGGTTTGTTTGTTTGGTTGGGTTTTTTTTTAGGGGGGAGGGGCACCTTGTTGCTGAGACCATGGTCTGCTGGAGACTAGAGCTATACCTCCATTCCAAACTGGGTTTTAGTTTGTTTGGGGGTTTTGTTTGTTTGGTTGGGTTTTTTTTTTAGGGGGGAGGGGCACCTTGTTGCTGAGACCATGGTCTGCTGGGGACTAGAGCTATCCCTCCATTCCAAACCGCCTAATGTCAGCCGACGTCATGCTGTGCCTGAAGGTCACCAAAGGTTACAATCTCTGTCACCCCTTCCTCCTGTCCGTAGCGCCGTACCTCCCTGGAGAGCTGAGAGCGGTGACGGAAGATTGATAGCTTGTCCACGTCTTTAGCCTGACCATGGAGGGGTGGGTTAAAACCCCAGAACTCCCTGGGCACTTTTCTTCTTCAAAATGGGCTGTCAGTTAGGCTTGAATGTGCTGCATGCCAAAACTGCAATAAACAACATTAAGATTTCGAAAAAACAACATTCAGATTGAGTTGGTGCTCAAATAGTGCAGTGAGTTTGTTCGCGTTCGTGAGCGCGTGCGCGCGCGCTCACAGCATGTGTGTGTGTGTGTGTGTGTGTGTGTGTGTGTGTGTGTGTGTGTGTGTGTGTGTGTGTGTGTGTGTGTGCCTGCTTGTTTTCTTGCACCTGTTTTCACGCGCATGTGTTTCCGTATGAGTAAACAAAACAGGACTACGTTTATAAATGATGAAATAAAGTCTACAAAGTAGAAAAAGTGTTCATTTATTCTTATTTGGGTTATTTTATTTGATGAAGTTGCAGCTTTTGATGTTGTTGCTTTTTTCGAATAAAAGTTGAAGAGTTATTTTGGAATGCAAATGAGTTTGTCTATCCATTTATCTATTTTTACACACACACACACACACACACACACACACACACACACACACACACACACACACACATATCTATCTATATTATATATATATATATATATTATATATGTATATATACATATATACTATCAATATTGGGCTGAAATTGCAGTTTGAACATCGAAAGGAATATAAAATGGTATGGCATGTCCTTTTTTGAAAAAGAAAATGGCAAAACATCCCTGAAAAATACCAGTAATACCTTGAAAAGTCTATAATGAAATTGCTAAACTGGTGGACCTTAACCTTATTTTAATCCTGTTGCACTGATCATGGTCTCCAATGGTGTGATGCTGTCCTGTTATGCCAATCCAAACGCTCAAAACTAGAGACAAACAATTACAAATAGTTTAAATTAACGATCGTTCAACACAGCTCACATGCCTTTTTTCTTCGCTTGCACCAGTTGCACAGACGATGGTCTCCCGAGGAATAAAGCTGTCCGTTCACCTCAAACCACCAACAGTCAGCTAACGTCATACTGCACGCTGAGGTCACTGAAGGTCATAACAATCTGTCGTCGTCCTTCACCTCTTTCTTTCTGCCGGAGTACCATGCCTCCCTTGAGAACTGAAAGTGGTGACGGAAGATGGATAGCTTGTCCATCTCCTGTGCCTGATCATGGAGGGGTGGTTTGATGCTGTAGGATCCCTGGGTACTGCCTCTTGGTACTGGGTGGTGGTCGGTTTGTCTGGATTGTGTTGGTGCTAAAGCCTAAATACATAAACGGATTTCTAATGACATTAGACATGATACTCTAAAGGGAGCAGAGTAGTGTGCGAATGGTGTGTGTGAATGTGTGTGTGTGTGTGTGTGTGTGTGTGTGTGTGTGTGTGTGTGTGTGTTGTGTGCGCGCGCGCGCGCGCGCGCGCGCGCATGCGTGCGTTCAGTTCAGTTCAGTAGTTTTATTTAACGTCTTTTCATCGCAAGATGATCTTAGACCTTTAAACTGCAATGTACATTCCATTGTACTACCAGCACCTTCCCCCACCCCCACCCCCACCCCACCCCCCAAGAAAAAAAACTATTAACACACATATCTCGAATGGCTTTTTTCACAATAGTTTTGCAACTGGGGACTGAGCAATAACCAAAGCAATATCAAAAAAGCAAGGGTTATTTACCACACTATCAACATGGTCAGAATTATTTATAAAAAATATTCTTCTCCTTATATGCTGGGGTTAATATAGGGCATTCAAATAAAAGATGACGAATTGAGATATTCTCCTGACATATACACGCTATACCTCGTGAATATTTTGTATTCCATGTATTTAACCGTAATTTATGAATTAATCTGGCTAGATACCTTGGACATGATGGCAGAACGAATAATTTCTCATTAAGATGTTTCTTCCGCATATTCTTTTCCAATCGCTGGATCAATTCATGCAGAGAAAAATTTAAGACTTTGTTGAAGGGTGTTTCAAAAATTGTACAAGCTCCCTGTTTTGCCAATTTGTCTGCTAATTCATTCCCTTTTAAGCCACAATGTGAAGGAACCCAGCAAAAATCAACTGCTATACCTCGGGAAAGTAAACAATGTAATAGATGCTTAATTTAAAAAAGAATATCAGTTCTAATTTTAGAGTTCCAGTGCTTTAATGATTGTAAAACTGATTTTGAATCAACACAAAATAGCACACTATAAAATGATACTGGCGTGTCATATAAGATATAATTCAGAGCTTTCATAACTGCATATAGCTCTGATGTATACATTGAAAATTCTCTGCCTATATTGAAAGATTTTGCACATTTAAGGATGGTATAGTGAATCCAGCACCACTGTCAGACGTTTCCACTATTGAACCATCTGTAAATATTCTTAAATGATTTGGATAAGTCTTTTCGAGATGTTCTCGAACTTCATTTACTAGAATATTTACATTGTCATCGTTCTTCAAAGTAGTATATTCATCATCAATTTTTGCGTTAAGATGCTCCCATGGGGGGCATTTGAGGAAAAATGGGAACCTCCGAAATTGCATCAATATCAATACTACATTCTGACATAAGCTCACAAGTGAAATTTCTAATTGGCTCTATGTATGATATATTTTTAGACCTTTTGGGATATTCCTTGTTGGAATCCATAAGAATTTCATCAGTAGCAGAGTTTTTTACAGATAGGCCTCTTACAACGTATTTGGACACATCCAACGTTCGTTGTTCATTAAGAGGTAAAATGTTTGTCTCCTTATAGCATTTCATTGTGTTTGTGTGCACTGGAACACCCAAAGCTAATTTTAAAGCTTTACTATCTAAGCTTTGCAGTTTCTTTAAAAGGTATTAGATGCAGGGAAGTATACTTCCTGTCCATATATTAATTTTGATCGGACTAACGATATATATAAATGTAAAAGTGCAGTACAGTCTTGACCCCATGGTTGACAACATATAATTTTGAGCAAATTTAATCTTTTCCTAGCTTTATCTATCAAATTTCCAATATGCTTTTTCCAGTGCAGCTTCAGTGTTAAAAACACTCCTAAGAATTTGACTGTTTGCTTATATTGTAGAACATTGTCGTTAAGAATAAGGTTGGGCAGAGCTTTTGGGTTTTCGCCATTATTAAAAAGCATTAAACAAGTTTTCTCACCAGATAATTCAAGACCGTTCTCTTTCATGTAAGCAGACAATCTGTCCAATTCTCCTTGATACATTGTCTGTACAAGTTTTACTGCCCTTTTATTCGAGTGCTTCCTTAATGAAGTATTAATCCAAATGGCAATATCATCTACATACTGCACTACATTGGTGGATTTTGACAATGCCTTTGGGAGATCATGTATAAGGATCGTAAATAATAAAGGTGCAATAACAGATCCCTGAGGAATGCCCATATCTATTTTCCTGAATGATGAATATATTTTTCCAATTCGTGTACATATATTTCTTTCTTCTAGAAAGTTTTTTTTATATAATCATACATATTCCCAGAAATACCAATAGTTTTCAGTTTATACAATAATCGAGCATGCCAAACACGGTCATATGCTTTCTTTACATCAAAGAATGTAGCTAATGTACTTTTTCTGCGTGAAAATTGCTTTTTTATATGAGAAGTTAGTTTCACTAAATGATCAGTTGTGCAACGCCCTTTTCTGAATCCAGCTTGCTGGACTGGAATAATGTCATTTTTTTTTTTTCACAGTAATATAATAAACGTGTTTGTACAACTTTTTCAAGAAGTTTACCAACATGGGATGTTAAAACAATGGGTCTATAGCTATTTACAGATGTTCTCGTTTTACCTTCTTATGGTACTGGTACTACCATTGAACTTTTCCAGATTGTAGGAATAGTGCCGTACGTCCAACATTTTTTGGAACAACGAATGTAGTAATATTTTCCACGAAGAAGGCAAGTGACGAAGAAGCTCGTAAGAAATACCATGTAGGCCCACTGCTGAATCATAAGATGTAATGGATTCTATCGCTTCAAGAAGTTCTGATGATTGTAATGGAGAATTTAAGTAGTTATTATTGTCTGGTATGGGACTCTTATATTGTTCTTTTTGTTCCTCTTTATGTCTATGGTACTTGATTTCTGCTGGAAGATTTACAGCTCGACTATTTTCCGAAAAGAAATGGGAGAAAGCTTCCACCTTATCCATTGTGCTTGGAAATTCTTTTGTTAATTTTACAGGGTAAGCTTGTGTTTTGTAACAATTTTTCATTTGTTTTACTCTTTTCCAAACTTTAAACATATCCTTCGATTCTTTTACTTCGGTCTCACAAAATTCTGCCCAGTATTTCTTTTTAGCTTGAGCAATAATTTTATTACATTTGTTCTTTTCTTGCTTCATAAAGACAAAATTTTCTTCTGTCTTATTTCGTAACCAAGCCTTGTAACTTATTCGCTTTGATTTAACAGCTAGTCTACATTCTTCCGTCCACCATACATTACCCACATATTTACCAATCTTTTTAAATTTACATTTAGGGATAGAATGCTCGGCTGCTAACATATGACTTTGCTGAAATTAGAATAAAATAAATTAACATCATCATTCTCAATAAATGTTTGTGTTATACGATGCAAGAAAAATCTGGTAGGCATCCCAGTTGGCAAGTTTATAATTAAACTTTGGAATTTTGTCTTCGATGTCTGTTACATCATTATTTATGTCATCATCAAAGATTATAGTAATGGGGAGGTGATCACTTCCCAAACAATCTTCTCCTATAGACCAATTACAGTTTACTGCAATGCTAGGTGAAACTAAGGATAAATCTATCGTGCTAGGTTTGTGAGTTGAAACATCTGGAATTCTTGTGATTCGACCATAATTTAATAAAACTAAAGAGGAATCAATAATATTTTCAACGAATCTGTTGGATGAAACTTTAGAACACTCAGAATCCCAAAATGGTGCATGAGCATTAAAGTCGCCAACAATGATCCATTTCTTACTTGTTAAATTTGTATTCTTCATCCAGTCTGTATTATCCTCTTGGGGTCCATTAGGATAATATACAGAAAGTATATTGTAAACTGAGTCTTTGTTCACTTTGATTACAGCACCTATAGCAAATACACCTTCATCTTCCTGCGGCACCGGAAATAGAACGATCCTAGTAAATTCCAGGTCCCGTCTGATGTATAGCGCAGTCTGGACTTTTTTGTTTGATTCACTGACTGTGTAAAGTGGAGGGTAGAAATAATTCTCCAAATTAGGTAGTCTGTGCTTTTCCACATTCAGAGACTGAAATGCTAGCACAGAGTGGTTTCCCTCCAGAACATGATTTTCAA
>CM065714.1:69225626-69230626 GCA_033310375.1 Conus canariensis | reverse complement strand
TGTGTGTGTGTGTGTGTGTGTGTGTGTGTGTGTGGTGTGTGTGTGAGTGGTGAGTGTATGTATACTGCTCAAAACAATTTAAGAGCCACCTGTATTTTTCATATGGTTTAGATAACGCATCGTAGTGTATAGAATTCAAAACTTTTGTCAAATTTTTGCACTGAAAGTGTGACAACTGCTTCAATGCAGAACTGGTTTTGGCATGTGTTCAGTTGAATCTGAGTCTAGTGGGTTGAACGAGTTCACAAAAGAAACGCCGAAATCGCGAAAACATGGTCGCGGTTTGCGAGCGCATAGCTGAGGCAGCAGAGTTGGGCTGACTGCAAACCGCATTACACGTGCAAGTCGTGCCTTTACTGAACACATGGCAACCAGTTTTGCTGACCAGTGGGTATAAAAAAGCCGCTTTTGGGTGTGTTTTTTAACCATGCCACCAAGACGGAGATTAAATGACACTGACAGGGGAAGGGCTGTTGCTTGGCTTCAAGAAGGTGTAGGTGTCAGAGAAATTGGTCGTCGCCTTCAAGTGCATCATGCTGTCATCCAGACTTCGTGACCGCTTCAATGCCACCAGTAGTACTGCTGAACGAAGACGGTCTGGCCAGCCTAGGTCCACCACCAGACAGCAGGACAGACTGCTGGTTCTGACGGCGCAAAGCCAAAGAACTGCCACTGCAAACAACCTCAGGCGACAACTGCGTGCTGCAGCGAACGTCAACATTTCCGACCAAACTGTTCGGAACTGCCTGGGGAAAGTTAACCTCCGAGCAAGACGCCAGCTGTTCGACCTGTGATGATGGCGGCTCACCATAGGGCGCGACTGACCTGGTGCCGAGCTCATCTGGCCTGGACGAGGCAGCACTGGGCCCAGGTGATGTTTTCTGACGAGTCGCGTTTTGCTCTGCTCTTCCACGATGGTCGCATACGTGTCTGGAGGCAGACGGGGGAACGCTACCAAGAAGCCAACGTAATTGAACGGGAACGGTATGGCGGAGGGTCTATCATGGTGTGGGGTGGCATAGGAAGGAACTTCAGAACTCCCCTGTACCGAGTTGAAGGCAACCTAACTGGTGTGGGGTACAGGGACAACATTTTTCAGCCTCTGGTCCTGCCTGCCCTGCAAGCCCTGGGCCCTGACGCCATCCTCCAGGACGACAATGCCCGTCCCCACTGTGCCAGGGTGGTAAACGTCTTCTTGGAGGAGCAGCAGGTCAACCGCCTCGACTGGCCAGCGTCCTTGCCCGACCTTAACCCGATCGAGCATGCCTGGGACGTCCTGGGGCGCCTGCTTAACAAGAACCACCCTCCAGCAGTGAACCTGGGCCAGCTCTTCGACTTCTTGCAGCAGGAGTGGAACAACATCCCCAGCTGACTCTCAGGAGGCTTGTGGACTCTATGAGACAGAGATGTCTAGCTTGTATCCGCGCTAATGGCGGACATACTGAGTATTGACAGTGATTGTCATTTGATTTGACTGTTCTGATTTCTGAAATGAAGGTGTTCATCAATTAAGCCCATGAAGTTGTTTTTGAGCAGCTATTATTCGTTTATTTCTGATGTCATTGTATCGTTTCATAGATGACTTTTCAATTAAATTGTTTGAAGAAGTTGTTTTTTTCGGTTGAATTGTGTGTGAATGTTTTCAACTGGCTCTTAAATTGTTTTGAGCAGTATATATACATATATATATATATTATATATATATATATATATATAAAGCCAAAAACTGATTCCATCATAAATCAATATTCTTACCAACAATCGCCCACAATGAAGGTGCATTGACGTTACAAAATCTGTAAGCTTAAAGTCAAAACGAAACATGAGTGTTTGAAATCTGTGTATACTTCTTTGGCCTCTAAAACAAATTGCACCCCAATTTCAACACGAACATAATTAAGGAACAAGAATGTCGGATGAGCCACAATACAATGACGTACACAAAACACATGGCAAAGCTCATGCTTATTGAATGCACAATCCAAACCAGAGGAGAGAAACTTCGACAAAAGTTTCGTCTGTAGATGTTTAGAATTAGAGGCATACAAAAAGAAAGACTCAAAATAACATCGTGTGTCAAATTTCAAGAACGGATGTTACGAAAGAAAAACAAAATCTCCTATGGTGACGTTTTGAGGGGCAGGAGGAGCATTATAAGTTGGGAGCACCGAGCCGTGCAGAATGGATGAGCGGGAAGCAGTGGGTGACATGGACTGTTGCCTCCATGGGCTGGCTCGATCCATCAGGGGCTGATTAGCCAACCTGCCAGGCTCTTGCCCTCGCTACTTCCAACACTGGGCGTAGTACAGTAGTCATGACGAATGGACAGGCGTGCACAGGAGCGCAGGTGTAGTAAGGACATGCTCACACACTAACACACACGTATGCACATGGACAGACAGACACATGCATGCACACACACACACACACACGCACACACACGCACACGCACGCACGCACGCTCACACTGACTTAAACACACATACACAAACACAAGCGCTCGGGCGTGCGCGCACACATGCATGCAGGCACGCCCGCGCACGGACGCATGCACGCAAGCACGCAAACACACACACGCGCACACGCACACACACACATACCTACGCGCACGCGCGCACAGACACACAAACACACACACACACACGCGCGCGCGCGCGCGCGCGCGCGCGCACTCACTCACTCACCTCACTCTCTCACACAAGTGCAAGATTGCAGACAGAGAGAAAGGCAGACAGTGCACGCACATCTACCTGACGTCTTTTTTGTTTTAAACTTCATGGTCAGTGTTTTCGCACACAGAGCGTGATATGGAAAAAACATCATAATCTGTATATACCTAAGCCAGCCATTTTCAGTGGTGTCGTGCATTAGTAACCTTGCCGTTTTAAGACTATAAAATTGAGTCTGTGTCTGTCTGTGTCTTTGTCTGTCTATCTGTCTGTCTGTGTGTGTTTCTCTCTCTCTCTCTCTCTCTCTCTCTCTCTCTCCTCTCTCACACACACACACACACACACACACACAAACACACACACACACACATACTCACACACATACACATACATGAACACAAAACACACACACACACACACACACACACACACACACACACACACACCCCACACACACAACGCACACACACACACACACTCACTCACTCACTCACTCACTCATGTACAAACACTCACACATACTCGATTCAGAGAAGCAGAGAGAGATACAGACAGACAGATAGACAGATGGATGGGCAGACAGACAGACGGACAGGTCGAGAGACAGACAGAGACAGACAGACAGAGACAACCAGACAGACATGTAGAAAAGGGAGGTGGTGGCGAGATGGGAGGAAACAGACACACAGACACTGACGGGGAGACAGATAGACAGACAGACAGAGAAAAAGCCAGACAGAGAAAGACAGAGAAGCAGAGACAGAGAGAGACAGGCTGTGACAGACAGTGACAGACAGAAACAGAGGCCGAGACAAACAGACAGCCAGGCACACAGACAGACACGAAGAAGAAGAAGTCAGAGAAGGAATGGAGGAAGAGATGGAATGAGGGAGAAAAAGACACACAGACACAGAGACACACAGACTGAGAGAAAGAGAAAGGGGTGGGTGGGGAGGAAGCAGACAGACAGACGGACAGACAGACAGAGACAAGGACAGGCCGACTCCGCGGCAACCGACTCCTGAACTTCCATCTCCTTCCGCCTCCCCCCGGACGCCCCCCCCCCCCTCCCCCGATCCCCGATCCCCTTCCCCCCCCCCCCCCCCCCCCCCCCCCACCCCGCCCCCATGATGTGATCCGTTGTGTCAGGGGGTGTCGGACGAGGCCCGGGTGACACGCGAGATGAATGCAGCCCAAAAAGTCTGTGACTCGATGGACGGTTCAGCGACCTCGGTCTTGTCGTATGTTTGCATCACTCCGTGAAGGGTGCAAGCCCCCACCACCTCCACCCCTCCCCACCTCCCCTTCCCCTCTCCCTCCGCAACCCTTCAACCTCGCCACATCTGTCGCTCCCTTCATACACACACACACCACGCACGCACCACCACGCACCACGCCCCACACACACACACACACACACACACACACACACACACACACACACACACATCCGCGCGCTGACGCACACACACACACACACCCCACACACACACAACACACAACACACACACACAAACGCGCACGCGTGCGCGCGCATATGCACAAATTCTTTCTGCTTCCGCTTCCCCGCCTCCCCCTCCCCAACATGTACATGCATGTCGTGCATCATGCAGTGTACTCTACTGCCTTGAAGAGCGGTAACAGTCGTGAAGTTGTGACGATTTCTGTAGCTTTCTTGCTCTCCTTCTGTGTTGAATATCGTACGTCCAAAGTGACACGCTCGTTTGTAGCGTGATGTCTTGTTCAGGTGAGGTAATGTTGCTTATAGCCCAACCGACCGCAAAGGGCCATATCAGGGCTGTCACCACGTTAAAATCAACTCAAAAGTCATCAAAAAAAAAGAGACACCATTCACGCATCTCTTTAAAACACACCTAATAAAAACGCACCAGAAACTTCGTTAAAAATGTTTCTTCCGTAAAATCTTAGATCAGATGAAAAATGTTAATCTCTTTCAGAAATTCACAAAGATCACGTCAGGTGGGACATCTCTGAACAAAGTCTTCATGGAGTCTGCTGTAAAGTGTTTATGTCTCACATCGTGCAAGTCCCAACACTCTAAAAGAATATGTTTCACTGTGAGTGGAGCGTGACATGGAATACACCACACAGAGGAACGGACCTCGTAGAGGATAACAAACTATTTCAAATCCGTCTAAACCTGAAAGAGTTTTTACCGTGTTCCCGAGGCGGCCGTAAAGACGAAACAGTCGTGTTCCGTTTGCATACAGGGCACACGTTTTACACCCATTCTTATCTTTTAAAAGGTGATGCCTTGGTCCTGCTTTTTGTACTCCCAATTCTTATAGAACAGGGAGTACTTTACAATGG
>CM065714.1:69218126-69220626 GCA_033310375.1 Conus canariensis | reverse complement strand
AAGCCCATAATCATCCTAACGACCGAAGGAGCAGTAAACTGACAGAGATTCACCGTGCCTGGGGCACGGCATATGACAGGCGGAGCCCATCCCTTTCCTGCAATCGTCTTAACCTTCGTTGCCCTGACTCTGGAACCATTTACTGCTGGTGGACAGAAAGGGTTTTCATGCCGTTGAAACTGACCGTCAACATGTGGATCCCATTCACGACCGTGATCTCGGCAGGCAAATTTTCTAACAATTATCTTTTACAACTAGTCCCTCTTTCTATATAGATTGATAGATAAATGGACAAATATCTAAACACACACACACACACACACACACCACACACACACACACACACACACACACACACACACACACACATGTACGTGCGTGTGTGCATGCGTGCGTGCGTGCGTGCGTGTGTGTGTGTGTGTGTGTGTGTGTGTGTGTGTGTGTGCGTGTGTGTGTGTGTGAATGTATGTGTGCGTGTGTGTGTGTGTGTGTGTGTGGTGTGTGAATGTGTGTGTGTGTATGTGGGTGGTTGTGTTGTGTGTGGTGTGTGGCGTGTGTGTGTGGACGTAAGGCGTGTGTATGTGTTGTCGTGAAGAATGTGGGACAGGAAGACCGACCCACTGTACAATAACAAATTTTACAAGTCTTTCTTGTAGTTAAGTAGGCGTCATATCAAAACCACCGCCCCACTACCTACAACAACGCACATCCACTAGTCTCGGGAACAGATTCTGTCGACTGCTTGATACGTTTATTAAACAGTGGCTGGTGACAAACTACTATCTGGATGTGTGTGTGTGTGTGTGTGTGTGTGGTGTGTGTGTGTGTGGTGTGTGTGTGTGTGTGTGTGTGTGTGTGTGTGTGTGTGTGTGTGTGGAGCCTGCGCCATGGCGAACACAATGACTTGATGAATGGTGAAAGGCTTTCAGATTGTATATGTCAGTCCGTGTCTTCTCGACCGCATGTGTCTGACGTACGTGTACAGATGAGTGAGTGGGGTGTACAGCATATCTATGTCAGCGCGCACATGGTCTTGTACACGCGTGGGAGAGTACGAATATGTGCAGCTGTGCGTGGTTTCTATTTGTAATGGTTTTCTACCCCTGACTGACCTACTCAGCCAAAATGTGTGCATGCACACAAGCACGTCAGTGCACAAATACCGCGCGCGCACACACACACACACACACACACACACACACACACACACACACACACACACACACACACACACACACACACACACACACACAATAGTAGTATTCGCTATGTGAGCTACGCACCCAAACTCTGACAAGCCCTTCAGGTTAATGCACAGGGCAAAAGTATGGCAGCATACTAGCTTCATAAGCCGATCATAGCTGTTTTTTTTTCTTCCCAGGAACACTCGTGTTATGCTCCAGGAAAACAGGATTAAGCTGTTCATCCACGAGAATCACAACTGTTCTCCTTAGGATAAGAAGTATTTTCCAGGGGATTGCACGTGCTTTCCCTGATTTCCCGAGAACAGTATGGGTGTTGTCCCTAAGGATCACAACTGTTCTCCTTATTTCAGAAGAGAAAACAGTTATCGTATTTAATGAAAACAGTGACTGTAGGAAAACAGATCACGATTATTTTCCCTTTTTTTTGCCGCTAATGAGCGATCATTTCTTCTTTTTCCCCCGTTAACAGCATTTCTTTTCTCTCAAAATAATACCTGTTTTCTACAGTAAAACAAGGACAACAGTCGTTATCCCACGTAAAATCGGGAGAACAGATTTGATCCTCAGGTGAATGCGGGAAAACAGTCATCTTCCTCAGGAAAATAGAGAAAACAGTTGGGATCCGTTGGAAAAAAAAGTAAAAAGAATTGTTACAGATTCCTCAAGGCAAGACAGTATTAGTATCCTTAATATTACGACTCTTGTCCTTGGAATCGTAACTTTCCCTGTGAAGGTAGTTTCTAGGTGAACTGACTGAAGGCGGAAATTGAAACAATCTTTAATAAGAATTGTTGACGATTCCGCAACACAATATGGACAAACAAATTACAAGATAAAACACGACGCGTTTCGACCTCTTACGTCTTCTTCAGGCAAAAACAACAAATTAAGGACAATGAAACGAAGAACGAGCAGTAACTTATTTTTTCATGTTCGGCGCAAGATGGGTGTTGAATGTGTTGGTTTTTAAGACCTAAGAGGTCGAAACGCGTCGTGTTTTGTCTTGTAATCTGTTCGTCCATATTGTCTTGCCGAATTACCAACAATTCTTTTCGAAATTGTTTCAATGTCCGCCTTCGGTCACCTCACTTTGAAACTACCTCCGTAGGACAAATTACGATTCCAACGAAACGGTCGTAATGTTCAGGATAATATCTATTCTCCATTTTTTCAATAGTTCCTCCAGGATCACAGGTGTTTTGCCGACGAAAAGAGCTTTTATTGCCTTTAGGCGCATACGGAAGTCTGCTAGGTTTCGTCCATGTATGATTCCTTCTTCTAGAGTTTTTCCTTTA
>CM065714.1:69207952-69210452 GCA_033310375.1 Conus canariensis | reverse complement strand
CAAAAACAACAACAACCAACAACAACAACAACAGAAAAAACAGTTGGCCTTTGCCATAGCTTTTGTATGCTGTAAACCAAACGATGTTTTTTCTCCCCCAAAAAAAAAAGGCAAAGATATGGAAGCCTTAAAACAGGTATATGACCAAGGTGGGTTTTCCCGCCCAGCTCCACAGAACTGCAATCTCTAGCAAAGACAAAGAAGGAGACAGAGTTGGAGGGTATAACGGGAGGGGGGGGGGATGAGGGAAGGGGTAAAGAGGGAACTGAAGGGGGAGATGAGGTATCGGGGGATGGGGGGGGGGGGGGGATGGGGGCAGGGGCAGGGAGGGGAGGAGAGCGAGGTGTGTGTGTGCGATGAAGGCTATTGACCTGATACATTGGGGGGTCCTTGACAGATGCGGACGACGTGGTCCTCGCCTTTGATTTACTGCCCGACCTCGCTTTATTGGCCACTCACACACCTTGTTCCTCAAACTGAGGTTGACTGGGAACGCACAGCACACAGAGAGAGAGAGAGAGAGAGAGAGAGAGAGAGAGAGAGAGGAGAGAGAGAGGAGAGAGAGAGAGAGAGAGAGAGAGGCCCAGGCTCGTTATTTTGCTGATCAAACATGAGGAAAAGAGAGTGGGGAGAGAAGGGGGAAGGAGAGAGAGAAGAGAGAGAGAGAGAGAGAGAGAAGAGAGACAGAGACAGAGACAGAGACAGAGACAGACAGAGAGCCAGGCTCGTTATAATTGCTGATCAAACATGACCGCACACAAACACACACAGAGAGAGAGAGAGAGAGAGAGAGAGAGAGAGAGAGAA
Source organism: Conus canariensis (assembly GCA_033310375.1). Taxonomy (NCBI): domain Eukaryota; kingdom Metazoa; phylum Mollusca; class Gastropoda; order Neogastropoda; family Conidae; genus Conus; species Conus canariensis. The sequence continues at coordinate 69,209,645 of CM065714.1, read as the reverse complement.
GGAGAGAGAGAGAGAGAGAGAGAGAGAGAGAGAGAGAGAGAGAGAGAGAGAGAATCAGGCTCGTTTTGTGTGTGTGGTGTGTTTGTTTGTTTGTTTTTTTCTGATCAAAGATGAACAAAGAAATGAGAGAGAGACACAGACAGAGACAGAGACAGACAGACAGACAGACAAACAGACATATACAGTCACCCTCTGTCATTTATACTGCCTCCTCCCCCCTCGTGTCCGATATATAAAGAATATATAAACAACAGTTTATGACATAGCATTTTAAATATTGCTATCCTTAGTGGCGGAGTCAACCATGCTGCGTAGTATATTGCTGTTACTATAACATCATCATGAACCGTTTCAACGCAACAACAAATACAGGTCAATTGTCATCACTGGCTAGTAGCACAGCAGATTGGACAGTACTGTCCACTCCAAAGGTTCAACTCAGCATCAGAGCTAACAATTTTAGATCTCAGAGCAGGGAGGATGAACCAATTTGACTTATTACATAGGGTAGTACTAGTCTATCAGTATAAACACTGAGTTCAGTATAGGAGAGAGAGAGAGAGAGAGAGAGAGAGAGAGAGAGAGGAGAGAGAGAGAGAGAGAGAGAGAGAAAACACTAAAAGAAAAAGAAAAAAAAGCGTCATACCTAGAAAATATATCTCAACATGATACCGTACTTATTCTAGTTCTTTCTGTCTTTCTTCTTTTTTTCTTTTTTTTTTTCTTTTTGGAGAGTACTTATATAGCGCCTATCCCCGGCCAGAGACCTACTCTAACCTCTTTACAATCCGCATTCTCGTTTACACAACGGGCTGCCTACCTGGGTAGAGCCGACAGAAGGGCTGCCTGCTGGTGCTTCATTCAGTCGTTTCCTGTGTCATTCAGTCAAAATCGTTCACTCAGTTTAACAACTCTTTCATTCTTTCGATGTTGTCACGCAGAGTGCATGCTATGTGTAACGTGTCATCCATAGCAACGGCCAAACTGGCCTTCTCTTCCGAAAGTTGGTGATGGGATTTTCCGTGTGTGCAAGATGTTATGCGTGTGTTCACGCACGGAACCTCGGTTTATGGACTCATTCGAAGGACTGCATGGGAAATGGAGTCAGAACCAATGTTAATTCCGAAGGGAAAAAACCCCTGTACCAAAACGGTCCGGCGGAGATTCGAACCCGCTTGACTGTTATAAATCCCACAATCCATGCTAAACTTTTACCCACATCATTCAATTTGAAAAAAAAAAAAAAGAAAGAAAGAAAATCTCCAGAACTTATTTGAGGGAAACGCAGAAGAAAGAATTTGATCCCCTTAACAAACTCATTATCATGTTGGTGAAGATCTGAGGCAGTGTGTGCCTTCCTCAGTGCTCTCTAGTTTGACCAGCTCCTGTCATGTAAAACGAAAAACATGGATGAAAAGAATGCAGCGCGCATTTTACTTGAATAATCTGGAAGACAGACTTTTCTCTTTTCGAAATCTACACAATTGACAAGGGACTGTGTGTAGATTTTTATCATTCCTTTTTCAATATAGTGAAACATGTTTGCTGCCACCCGTGTGGTTAGACTGATCTCTTCAGCTAAAGAGCAAAGGGCCGCAACTGCCGCGTTCCTCCATCGTACTGAAGACAGTGGGGGTCAGTAAGCCACTGCTTGTGACTGTATGTACTCTGTTTGGGACCATTCCCTTCAGCT
>CM065714.1:69182952-69202952 GCA_033310375.1 Conus canariensis | reverse complement strand
CAGTGCTTGTAGACAAAAGCATGAGGCTAATGTAGGACGATATGCGATTCCAGATTATCGTAGATTACAAGCCTGATTGACTCAAAGAAAAGAATCGCAGTTTGTTTTCTTCTTCCGACACTGAGTTTTGCCTTTAGCCATGGTTGACTCAGATCTCACCACTTCATTCACCACAATCTGTTGAACACTCTAGACCGTGTTTTCGACAGGTATTTATAAAGGTGCTCACCTCTGCATTCACCACAACCTGTTGAACACATAGTCCGTATTTCCTATACGTAAACACAACATTCTCACCTCTATATTCATGATGACCTGTTGTGCACACTAGTACATATTCCCACAGGTGCTCACAGCAGTTTTTTCTACGTTCACAAGAATCTGCTTGACACAGTGATCCATATTTTCCACAGTTACACACAGCAGGTACGTACGGCAGTTCTGATCTCAGGATTCACAACGACGTACTGAACGCACAAGTCTGTGTGTTCCGAGGTACACACACCAGAATAACTCTTATACACTACAACTTTCGATCTCTTCTTAGGTACTACAGATCATTGAGAAGCACTTCCTTTTGCTTTTTTCATCTGTACGTTTTCAATGTTATCAGTGTCTGTTTCAAAGCTCATCTAACACTGCGGCTGAAAATATACTCTTAATGAATGGTCTCTGGCGGAAATTGCGTTGGTGAGAGAACGTTGGCTTATGAGGACTGTGATGGTGTAGACTTTCTGAATGTATATTTTAACCGGTCTCAGATCATCCAGGATGTCTTATTCTTGTGCATCGTAGAGACAGACAATCGCCTTCTGTCCAGCTTCAGCAGCCTTGTGATTCTTTGCTACAGCTGCAAAAACATCTGCCTGCTGTCTGACGAAGTTTGACTGGATCCTTTTCAGGGAACGCATATATATGCTCTCACCACGAACTAGCTTCAGCATAGTTCAGCTACTGTGTTATGATTTGGTGCAAATCAGTGTCCATGCATGTTGCTGTCTATTGCAGAGGATGCGGGATTTGCTGTATCGCAAGTATGACATGCCGTGGCAGTATTTTATTCTGTGAAGTTGCTGTTCTTTCTTTTTTGTCACGCGTTCTAATCAGTCTAGTCTGGAGGCCCTCTCCTCCCCCCCCCCCCCCCCAACTCTGCCGTCTGTCTCTGTTCGTTTGTCTGTCTGTCAGCAGCGATGTGTGTGTGTGTGTGTGTGGTGTGTGTGTGTGTGTGTGTGGTGTGTGTGTGTGTGTGTGTGTGTGTGTGTGTGTGTGTGTGTGTGTGTGTGTGTGTGTGTGTGTGTGTGTGTGTGTGTGTGTGGTGTGTGTGTGTGTGTGTGTGTGTGTGTGTGTGTGTGTGTGTGTGTGTGTGTGTGTGTCTCCCTCTCTCTATGTCTCCCGATTCCCGCCCCACACACGTCCTCTGCCATCACTCACCCTCCACTCTCTTTTTTTTTTCCATTTTTTACCTGTCCTTGCACTACCCATCATCTCGTTTCCCCATTCTCCAGCTGATGGTTGACGTTTTTCATTGGAGAGACGCCACTAAGCCTGTCTACCTCCCTCCCACCCACTCTCCTGCCTTTGGTCTCCTTCTGTGTGTTTTACCATTTCACCACAACCATCCCCAGGTACACCTAAGTACCAGCTTAGTTTTCATGGCAGTCAACCGGCTGGTGCACCCCTTCCCACACCTCCCTCTCTTCCTCTCCGCACCCACGCACATACACTTCCACACACGTACTGTACAACACACACACACACACACACACACGAGTTTCACTCACTCTCTCTCTCATACACACATACTCTCTCTCTCTCTCTCTCTCTCTCTCTCTCACACACAACACACACACACACACACACACACACGCACGCACGCACGCACGCACACACATGCAGTCTCTCTCTCTCTCTCTCTCTCTCTCTCTCTCTCTCACACACACACACACACACACACACACACACACACACACACACACACACTCAACACACACACACACACACACACACACACACACACACACACACACACACACACACACACACACACACACACATCTTTGACAAGATGCAGCTGACCTTCTTACCTTCATCAAGGCGACACGAACGGCAGAGTGATGCTAGGTTGTGCTCTGTCTGTTGCATGGCTTCCAACGTAGTGTGTTATGTGTGAGTCAGATGTTGCGAATTCGAATTGCGCTGGCACCCAGCACAACAAATAAACTGGCGATTTTTTGCTGTCCATCTTAACGTATGGTTCTGGTGGTATTAGCGTCTTGTTAGACAGATATATGTCACAGTGTCTATATCCCAGCAGGTCTGCACGTCACCTTGATTTATATGTTACCGTTTCAGTATATTTATCTCTATCACCTATCACCTATCCCTAAGCCTTGAAGACCGTTGGGGCGCCACAGAAGACTTCGCAACCAGCTTCCTCCAACTCAGTATATCTAACCCAACCGTAATCCTAACTCTAACCAAGCCCTAATCCTAACACTAGCCAAGCCTTAATCCTAACCCTAATAGACACGAAGACATACATACACAGTGACATTTGAACACTATAGCTATATAGAACTCTGATTTAAACGTAAAGGTGATATAGAGACACGATGACATGGAGACACGGTGGCACATAAACATGGTGACACATAGGCACGATGACATATAGGGCTGACGCCTTTGTGATATGCCCTCTGGATTGCATACATTCTTATGTTCATTGGTTGAACTACTATACTTGAAAATTCAAATGCGTCTTTATAGAACCTTATTTGATATGATTGCATAACTTTTACAAACTAAATTTTATGTTTCTTTATCTGTTTGTTTTCAGTAAATCAAAGTCAGTCAGTGGCTGGGGGTCCTGTCATTATTGTAATGGTAACAGAAGCTTGTCATAATTATTTCAATACCTGTGTATTTACCTACGTTCTTCATAGCTAATCACATCACTCGTGTTGAGGAAAAAAATCGTTCATTCATTGTTACTTTGATTACTAAACATCGTCTCTCTCTCTCTCTCTCTCTCTCTCTCTCTCTCACACACACACACACACACACACACACACACACACACACACACACACACACACACACACACACACACACACCACACCATTACAATTGATGGTGATTAAAGATGCGTAGCTCTGCTATTGCATTGTTAGCTAGTCATTCCATTTCTCTAACTCTGTAGATCTAACTTCTACTGAAATGAGTGTAAGAAAACTATTATTCTCACGCAATGCCTATGATGCTATCATCGTTCCCGTGTTCGTTTTCGTTGCAGTCATCATCATCGTCATCATTTTTCTCGCTATCATATCATCGCCATCATCGTCATTTTTTTTTGACGCTAGGAATCATCTTCTGCCTCTTGTTGTTGTTGTTGTTGTTAGAAAAAAAAAACGATTTACTTTTATGTGGCAGTTGCCGCGACGCGACGGAAATGCTGTATACTGAATGCTGCACCTGAGATATTCTTTCCGCGCGTTGCTGCTAACCACACGTTAACCCCAATCTCCCACAATCTGTTTCTCATTTCTTCACAGTACATCTCATAGTCCTCGCTCATAACACCCCCCACAAATCACCACCAGACTGACCTCACCGATTCTGATCCTCCTCCCCCACGTCGCTCTTCCCCTTCCCGTGCTTCCCCCGTATCACACCACCCCCTCCTCATTTTCCTCACACATCCCCCTCCCGTCCCCCACACCCCTCCCTCCCCGACCTCTGCCACTGCCGGGACCGTGTCAGAAGGAAACGAGGAGGGACGAAAGTGGCGGAAGAGAATTCCAGCACTCGGATTCGTTCAAGACTGTCATGTCTCACTTCTCCATGGAGATTATTATGGAACAGGACCTGCGTAAGTTACCTTTCCCCTTGAATTCCGACCCCGGTGAATGTTTTGGTCTCTGTCTCTGACGTGTCTGTCTGTCTGTCTGTCTGTCTGTCTCTCAAACACACACACACACAACACACACACACACGCCGCCGCGACGCACGCGCACGCGCACGCACGCACGCACGCACGCACTACACACACACACACACACACACACACACACTGTATATATACATACACTTTTTTCACAGGTAAAATTCTATGCTAGTGCCCACACACGCATCGCAACAAAACGGTATTGCAGAATAAAAAGGAAATTAAAAAAGTCGACAGTCTCTTCTCCAAGGACAAATTTAATACGACTCCAGCTTTCAGGAACGAATTTAACAAAAATCAGATGTAATCTCTCTCTCTCTCTCTCTCTCTCTCTCCTCTCTCTCTCTCTCTCTCTCTCTCTCTCTCTCTCTCTCTCTCTGCTCAGAGAGAGAGGTGTGTGTGTGTCTGTGTGTGTGTAAGAGAGAGGAGAGAGAGAGAGAGAGAGAGAGAGAGAGAGAGAGAGAGAAAGGGAGGAGGGAGATACAGACAAACATACAGACAAATAGAGAACGAATAAGTCACACTCTCTCTCTCTCTCTCTCTCTCTCTCTCCTCTCTCTCTCTCTCCTCTTAAGAAATTTCTGGGGGTTCACATGAAAACACCGAACGAATGTGTTTATGGGGAAACACACCGTTATCCTATTTATATTAATTCATCTGTACGGTGTATTAGATACTGGCTGAGGATAGTACAAATGGATGACAATAGATTACCACTTAAAGCATATAATATGCTGTTGGGACTAGAATCGCGTGGTAAAAAGTCGTGGGTTACAGATGTTCGGGATTTTCTGTTTTTTAATGGATTCGGGTGTGTCTGGATGTGTCAAGGGGTTGGAAATGTAAATGCTTTTTTGAAACAACTCCGGCAAAGATTGATTGATAACCGTTGGCAAAACTGGCATGAAAATATCCGGAACAGTGAGCGATATTCGTTTTATAGAACTTTTAAGACATCCGCTGGTTGTGAAAAATATCTCTCACTTAATATTGACAGGCATATTAGAAGTTACCTAACAAGATTTAGATTAGGAGTTACAGACATCAAAGCGCATCAGTACCGATATGCAAATACTAAAAACGTGACATGCTATGTCCTTTATGCAAAAGCGCGAATGAAGATGAAGTGCATTTTCGCTTTGTTGTCCTGTCCTGCAAGATTTAAGGTGTGAATACATACTCGGAAATTCTTTGAAAACCCCTGTTTGTTCCGAGCTGCTCTCCTCATGGCAAATCAAAAGGAAGACGTACTGAAGAGCATGTGCATTTATTTATATAAGGCCTTTAAAAGGCGCACTATTATGGTCAGTTAAAGGAATCCAACTCTAGTATTTATTGTGTACATTTTGTATGCTTTTCTGTCTGTTTCTTGTTGTCAACTATGACATGCTATCTTGCTGTATGAAGTATCATTATTGGTATTGTTGTATTGTACCCCCATCAGAAGGGGCCATGGCCTATACTGATTAAAATTTTTCGTTCGTTCGTTCGTTCTCTCTCTCTCTCTCTCTCTCTCTCTCTCTCTCTCTCTCTCTCTCTCTCTCTCTCTCTCTCGTGACTTTCCTTGTCTGGTTGCCAGCAAGACGAACTTTTCACTGCTCCGATTACATTTTGCTCGAATTTGCAAGAAAAAGTGTGTGTGAAGTGCCCGTGGAAGATCTTCCATCGACTTTAGAAAGTATGCTGAACGCCGCGCTGCGCGATATGACATTATCGTCATTTACAATTGAAGGCAGTGATAATCAGACAGTTGTTATTCTTCTACTGACAACAATGTCCATTCACCCCCCTGTTCTGCGACCTCCAATTCACAGTGCTGTGTTTACAAGAAAATGTCCGTCGCAGGTCAACAGGGACAGGAGAAGGACCGAGGAACACTGGAAACAAAAGGCAAGTGAAGGGGTTTCATCCCCGTCCGGTCTGTTCCTGCCGACCCCTCCTAGTTTACTATACAATGCCGGCAGAAGTGACAACAACAATGAAGTCTCCTGTGCTGACACCTTCCAACATCCACACCAACCCCCTTCCGCTGTACCTCAACCTGCATAGCGTTCGCTCCCCTCCAACGGAACACACGACATCACCATGGCTTCGTGCGACACAGACTGTGATTCAGTGACAGCAGTTCCTAATTTAGACCTGCCATCTGACACAGATGTTGAAAAGCTGTGTATTAATGAAAGATGATGTGGATAAATATCAAGCATTTTGTGAAAACGATTCATCTGTAACTAATTTTACGCAACAAGAAATTAAAAACATTCGTTGAAGAAAAAGTAAATCCGTGTGATATAGACAGTTGTAGTCATTGTGCAGGTACCACTAGTGTTACGGCACAGACACCCCATGAAGACATCACTGTCGCAAGCTTACTGACGAGCTTGGAGGAAACGACAAAGGAAATGAATGATCGCCTGTGTGAGTTGAAGGAAGAACTGAGGGGCGGCACTGCCAGCAGCAAAGAGGTTCAAAACCGAAACCTTGACGATCCTTCGTGGCTATTGCACTGCTCTAACTGTTCACAAACATTCGGAAAATCCGACTGACAGCTACCTGATTGTAATCTATGGACTGTACAATCACCCCGTGATCTGGGATCCGCATCGCGTTGTATTTTCTTGTAATGTATATGTGATATTCATTTCTAATCTCAGTGTATGTAAATCCCCATCCCCTTCATTGCCCGACCTTGTGAATGGGCTTTGTAAAGCCCACAATAAACCATCATCATTCATTTATTCATTCATTTCTCTCTCTCTATCTCTCTCTCTCTCTCTCTCTCTCTCTCTCTCCACACACACACACACACACACACACACACACACACACACACACACACACACACACACACACACGTATGTGTGTGTGTGTGTGTGTGTGTGTGTGTGTGTGTGTGTGTGTGTGTGTGTGTGTGACCGGATGTGCGTGCGTGCGTATGTGTGTGTGAGAGAGAGACACACACAGAGAAAGACAGAGACAGAGAGACAGAGAAAGTTGTGCTTTACTGTCAGATTTGCTTCGAAAATAAATACCGTTTCTTTTTTTATATACACACAGTTGCAGGAACTAAATCTAGAATTTCTCCCTCCTCGTTCCCCAAACCTCTGGCCTTCACTCCAAAACTTCTCAAAAAAAAAAAAAAAGAAAGAAAGAAAAGAAATCTGGCAACTGGAACACATTCCCAAGAATAATCCCGGCGCAAATGTAAGGTTAAGCTTGGGATGGAGAAGAATGATGCTGTTTCAGAACATTCCAGAGATTTCCTCCCTCCATCCCACCGGCTTTCGTTTCCTCTCAAAATGTAATTAGGCATGTTGTGAAATGTGTGTTGTGCGTAGGTAAATAACGCAAAGGAATAAAATGAAGAAATAGGTCGAGTTTGGGCTTGGAAGACAAGGGTGGCCCGTGAAGCGAGGCTGTTCAGTATACCAAGGCGTTTAACCATCTTTTTTTCTTTTTTTTTTTTTCCATTTTCATGAAAATGATCGCTGATGTGCAATGTCTGTAAACGTAACAGAAACGTTAGGTCTTCTCTCTCTCCCTCTCTCTCTCTCTCTCTCTCTCTCTCTCTCTCTCTCTCTCTCTCCTCTCTCTCTCTCTCTCTCTTCCGTATTTGTCTTTCCTTCTTTCTTTTGGTTCAATCCCTCTCTTTCTCTTCTCGGTTCCTTTCTATAATTTGTTTTACAGTGCTTCCTTTCTTATCCTTCCTCCGTTCCTTTTTGTTCTCTCATCCCTTCCTCGTTCATATCTTCTTCCCTTCTTGTCCCACATCTCTTCCCAAGGTGTCCCTCATCATGTCCTAACTTGTCATCCCTCATTCCCTTTCCTTGTCCCTCATTCCCTTTCATTGTCCCTCATTCCCTTTCCTTTCCCTCATTCCCCTTCCTTGTCCCTCATTCCCTTTCCTTGTCCCTCATTCCCTTTCCTTGTCCCTCATTCCCTTTCCTTCCCATTGTCCCTTAGTACCTGTTTGTCCCTTCTTTGCTTTTCCCTCAGTACATCTCTGTCCCTCCTCCCTTCCTTGTTCATCAGTTCCTCCGTGTCCTTCCTCCCTTCATTGTCTCTCAGTACCTGCCTGTCCCTCCCCATTTCTTGTCCCTCAGTACCTAGTTGTCCCTCATCATTTCCCCTGTCCCACAGTACCAGCTTGTCTCTTGCATTTCTTGTCCATCAGTACCTACCTGTCAGTCTTCCATTTCCCCTGTCCCTCAGTACCTACCTGTCAGTCTTCCATTTCCCCTGTCCCTCAGTACCTACCTGTCAGTCTTCCATTTCCCCTGTCCCTCAGTACCTACCTGTCTGTCTGCCATATCACCTGTCCCTCAGTGCATAATTGTCCCTCCTCCTCCCTTCCTTGTCCTTTAGTACCTGATTGTCCCTTCTCCCTTCCTTGTCCTTTAGTACCTAATTGTCCCTCCTCCCCTCCTTGTCCTTTAGTACCTAATTGTCCCTCCTCCCTTCCTTGTCCTTTAGTACCTAATTGTCCCTCCTCCCCTCCTTGTCCTTTAGTACCTAATTGTCCCTCCTCCTCTCCATTAATGTCTAATTGTCCCTCCTTCCTTTCTTGTCCCTCAGTACATGATTGTTCCTCATCCCTTCCTTGTCCTACACTCGTTTACACAACGTGCTGCCTACCTGGCTAGTGCCGACTGAAGAGCTGCCAGCTGGCGCTTCATTCAGTCGTTTCCCGTGTCATCCAGTCAGTATCGTTCAATATCGTTCACTCAATCTCCTTACTTCCTTCATTCTTCCCATTTCTTACGCAGGGTGCATGCCATGTGTAACGTGTCATCCATACCAACAGCCAAACTGGCCTTCTCTTCCGAAAGTTGGTGATGGGATTTTACGTGTGTGCAAGATGTTACGCGTGCGTTCACACACGGAACCTCGGTTTATAGTCTCATTCGAAGGACTACATGGGAAATGGAGTCAGAACCAATGTTAACTCCGAGGGAAAAACCCCTGTACCGAAACGGCCCGGCGGAGATTCGAACCCGCAGCCACAGGATCACCAAGAGTACGAGTCCGGCGCTCTACCAGCTGAGCTATTCCGGCCCCGTCCTCGTCATCTTTCCTTCCCTTCGTGCCCCTCGTTCCCACTTTTTTTTTTTTTTAATCTTCCCTCCCTCCTCCCCCTCCCTCCCTAGTCAGTCAGTCTCTCCTTTTTTCCTCTTCCCTTCTGTCTGTGTCCTTCAGTTCAGTCCTCCTTTATCCCTCCTCCATTCCCTGCTTTTAGCCTCTGCGAGTCTCCCTGGCCCTCCATTCCTTCCTTCTCCTTCCTCCCTTCCTCCCTTCCCTGTCCTGAAGTCCCTACCTGACACCCTGCATTCCCTCCTCACTTCCCTCCTCACCCTTCCTCGTAACTTGTCTCCCTCTCTTCTTTTCTTTGTTCTCCCCCATCCTTTCTTTGTCCCTCCTCCCTTCCCTTGTTCATGTTCTTCCTCCCGGCTTGTATTGTCTCCCTTCCTTTCTTGTCCACTCCCCCTTCCTTCCTTGTGCCTCCCTCCCTCCCTTCCCTCTTCCTTTCCCTGTTTGTCCATCAGTCTTCACGCTCCTCCCTCCGTTCCCTCCTCCCTTGCTTCCTTCCTGTCTCTATCCCCCCCCCCCCCCCCCCCCCCCCGTCCCATCTGGTCCCTCCTGCTGCTATTCCCTTCTTGTCCTTCCTTCTCTCCTGTCACACACACACACACACACACACACACACACACACACACACACACACACACACACGCACACACACACGCACACACACACACACACACACACACGCACGCACGCACACACACACACACACACACACACACACACACACACACACCCTCTCTCTCTCTCTCTCTCTCTGTCTCCATTTGTTTTGTCCACCTCCCCTCCCTCTTCGTCCCGTCTCCTTTCCTGCCTTGCCCCCCCCCCCTCCCACCCCCACCCCTTACTTTCTTGTCCCTCCTTCCTTCCCTCGCTCTTTTTCCACTGTCCGTTCCCTCCCTGTCACTTTTTTTTTTTTTTTTTTTTTTGGGGGGGGGGGGGGGGGGGGCCACAGAAGATGTTACAGTCTAATATCGAACAGGATGCAAAAGCTGTACCGTTTTTTCCTTCGTTCTTTTTTTTTTTTTTTTTTTTTTTTTTAAATCTTCTACAGAAGTTTTTTTTTTTCTTCTGACCTAGACAGATGTAGGTTGAGAGGGTTTTTTTTTTCCTATCTTAATTAGTCTTCTCTTTCTGGAAGGCGGCTTCATTTGCGGTTTGCAGTTTGTTTGTTTGTTTGTTTTTCCTCCAGCCCTTTTCCGATAGATCTAGTAAAAAATTTTTTTTTTCATTTTTATCACTTGTTTTCTTCTAAGTTTCGTCCATCATGATGTATGTTTACTTCATTCTAGCATTCACGGCCCTTCGTGACCAAAACAAAGATATCTATGAATCGATGTTATTTTCGTCTGGAGCGCTCCTGTCAAGAACGGGGGCTGTAGCTAAATTGTAATGAAGCGTTGGCGAAGGGTAAATAATGGTCCACGACACAGCTTTCTGGCTTGGAAGTTTGCCAAGATAGAGACAGAGGGAGGGGGAAAGGGGAGAGGCTATGAGGAGAGAAGGGTGGGAGGAGGGAGGGAGCCCGGAGGAAACAACTGACAGCATGCGGTGCACGTGAAACACGGAGCGATGACAAGCAGGTCCCCACACTCTGACAGCCCCCACTTCTCGCCCGCGCTGCGTCAGTCTGCTGCTCTTGTGTCAAGGCTTCCTGCTTCCGCCATTCCATTCTGTCTTCTGGCTGACTGACTGACTATATGTCTGTCTGTCTGTCTGTCTGTTCTCAGTCACACTCACTCCTCACTTCTTCCCTCCCTCGGTCTCACTGTCCCCATTCTTTTTCTTCCATTCACGCGTTCATGTATTCGTTCGTCTCTCTCTCTCTCTCTCTCTCTCTCTCTCTCTCTCTCTCTCTCTCTCTCTCTCTCTGTATGTATGGATCACACACACACACACACACACACACACACACACACACACACACGCACGTACACACACACACACACTCTCTCTCTCTCTTCTCTCTCTCTCTCTCTCTCTCTCTCTCTCTATCTATCTATGCCTCCACCTCTTCACCACACCTTGTTCGTCATGGCTATAAAAGAAAACGAATTGAACTGAAACATCACTCAGACTGCAGCAACCCAACCCTTCGCCTCCTCTGTCGCTCCCTCTTTTGTTTTGTACACAGTGGCAGAGGAATTGTTTGCCTGTTCTTTGTTTTCTCACTACTTGTGTGTTCTGGGTGTACATCCTCTGATCCAGATCATGCATAATACTCCCTTAGCCGCCTTCTAGCTTCGTCAAGGATTCGCTCTCAAAATAAACGCCGGAGGAGGTTAGCTGATTCCAAGACATCCCGGAATACCTTCTCTCTCTCTCTCTCTCTCTCTCTCTCTCCCCCCCCCCCCCCCCCCCCCCCCCCCCCCCCCCCCCCGAAACGAACGAACAAAAAAATATGTCTGGCAACTTGACGACATTCCTACGAATAGCTCGGGCGCAAAATAAGGAGACAGGATGACGAAGAATATTGTTATTTCAAAAGAGTGGAAAATATCCTCCCTCATTTCCGATTTTAAAGTTTTATTCACGTAAGCAGCGCTTTAAATAAAACAGAATGAATGAAAGTTGGGTTTGGGAGAAGGGATGGGAGTGTTGGGGGAATGGGTTGCGGGGGAACTGGCCGAGTTCTGCGAAGGAAAAGATACATTTTGGAATACTTAGGCGCTGTAATATAGAAGGATTTACCCAACTTAGGGGAGTTTCCTCTTTGCAGGATCCGGTAGCAATCCTGAAGAGCTCTTCACGGAACGAACAGCTGTCGCCTGCTGGTCCATATATATACATATATATATATATATATATATATGTGTGTGTGTGTGTGTGTGTGTGTGTGTGTGTGGTGTGTGTGTGTGTGTGTGTGTGTGTGTGGCGTGTGTGGCGTGTGTGTGTGCGTGCGTGTTTGTGTGTGTGTGCGTGTGTGTGTGTGTGTGTGTGTGTGTGTGTGTGTGTGTGTGCGTGTGTGTGTGTGTTGTGTGTGTGTGTGTGTGTGTGTGTGTGTGTGTGTGTGTGTGTGTGTTGTGTGTGTGTGTGTGAATTTCAGAAGAAACGCGTCAATTTCATTGGATAGAACCAGAATTGTTTATGCAATCATGACCCCTTCTCTTCACTGTACATTCTCTCTCTGGTGGTGGTGTTTCAGCACTGTGTTCTGCTCACGTCCGTAGACGCTGTCGTTTCAGTATCACTGGTTTCTAGGTCCCACGGATGCTTCATAACAATGAAATAGAAAATCGATAGTTGATTAGTATCAGTGTGGTGCAGCCTCAGAAATGGAGAGGCTTGGAAGTGATTTTAATTAATCATCAGTGAGGAGGGGAGGGGTTGGTGAGATGGGGTGGTGGGATGGGATGGGATGGAGTGCTGTCATCATCCTAAGGTGCAGTACCCTTAAGACTCAACACTAACCAACAGCACGCGGAACAATACCATTTCATTCGGGTTCTTTTTTTTTTCTTTTCATGTAGTCAGTTGCTCCTGGTAGGCAGACAGGTATAGGAATCCACCGACCTCACCCATTCAGAAGTTACCTTCGACCTGGAACCTTGAGTGTGGTTCATTGCAGTCTATTATATGTAGTTGGTATCAAATTGAAAGAAAGAGAGAGACGCTTCAGCTGCAGACGCTTCAGAATCGTTTTTATTGACAATGACAAAATACAGTCTTCATGTCAAGGGGCTATCATTAATGCAGCGTCAAGAATTTATGAAACGAAAAATGTATAATACATTACAAACATGATTCCCGGTATGGATCTATCTGGGAATAATAAAGTTAACGAAAAACAAAAGATCACCAAACGTAGGCCTAAATGACCAGTTATGACATACAGAGAACCAAAGCACTGTCTCATAGGGAAAGAGCAACAGACATTTTTTTTTTCTCTGATATCATAACATTCAGCAATATATTTAGCAAACAGACGAAGAATATTTCCATCATCAGAAGATAATAGTTCGATCAAAGTATATGGTCTTTCTGGCATCAAATTAAACAGTTTTGATTTTTTCCTTTTATCTTCATATGCCTTACATTGAAATAAAAAGTGCTCTTCATCTTCCTTACTGTTATCCAGACACAACACACAAACATCATCAACAGAAACTTCATCGCAAAACCATTTCTTATTTGCTTTAAAACCAAGGGTCCGACTTCTAAATCCGGCCAATATGCTTCTATTAGTAACAGATTTCAAAAAATTTCCGGCTGAAGAATACTTTTAAAGGAATAAAGCCATGAATACTTATCATTTGCTTCCATTTTTGAATGCCGTTTGTTTGTAGCAGGCTATCAAGCGATCCTTAAATTCTGACATAAATGCCCTTTCGTTCCCCACCTCTTTGCTAAGCCACACAATACCAAACCCATTAATAGTTAACACATGTTTTACATTACTAACCCAGTTGCAGTGTCCACTTTCCATTTGTAAATATGGCATATCATATGCTTGTCTGCATAGCCTTGATGTTGGAAGTTGTGTCAATTTTAACCAATACTTAATAGATTTTGAAAGAGAGAGAGAGAGAGAGAGAGAGAGAGAGAGAGAGAGAGAGAGAGAGAGAGCGAGAGAGAGAAAGAGAGAGAGGCAGAGAGAGAGAGAGAGCGAGAGAGCGAGAGAGAGACGGATGGGGTGTGGACAGAGGGGGTGGGTGAGACAGTTGTCAGCGCACGATGCACGTGAAACACGAAGCGATGACAGGTCAGGTCCTCCACTCTGACAGCCCCCACTTCTCCGTGCTGCTGGGTCTGTCTGCTCCTTTGTCAAGGGTTCCTTTTTTCCCCTGCCACTCCCTTCTTTCCTCAGTCTGTCTGTCTGGCATTCATTCCTCATTTAAGCACTCATTCAGTCTCAGTATCACTCTTTTTGTTTTCGTAATACTGTCTTCCATTCAGAGTTGGCGACATTCTTTTTAAAGAAGAGAAGCAAAGAAAGAAACAAGACAATTGGAAATGCTTGGAGAGAGAGAGAGAAGAGAGAGAGAGAGAGACGGGGAGGGAGCAGTTAAGTCAATATCGCTGCCGTGATTCTACCTGATCCCCCTGGCCACATTCTCCGGGAGAAAAAATCCATACCTCACTCATAGTACATCGAAGTCTTATATACAGTAGGAAACTTGACAAATACAGGACGCAGCTTTTTGAAGTGTATTCTCTTGATCTAGATCTAGAGACTCGTTTCTTTAATCTTAGTGTCGGATTTTCTCCAGAAATAACTTTCTGTATGGAAGACGAACTAATTCCAGGACTGGTTGTCTCTCCCTTCTCCCTTCAGAGAGACCTGGCAGGATGAAAAACATGTCCAAGAATAGCTCCCAGGGGACTCTGGGAAAGAATAAAGAAGAATGCTGCCATTCTAGTATGTTTCAGAAATATCCTCCCTCTTATTCCATTTTTTTTTAAAATCAAGATTTATGGTTGTTGCGAAACGCATGTTTTGCACAAGTGAAAAAAAAAGGTAAAAAGAAAACGATTCAGTTGGAGTTTGGTTTGGAGATAAGCGGAAGAGGTTGACGCTGAGCGTACGACGTGGTAAACCAAGCCATTTGTACTTGTGAATGAATATTTCTCATTTCATTATAGTATCTGAAACGCCCCAGAAGCAGTGTTTGTTAAAGGTGGAAGATGAAGTCAACAAATAAACTGTTATCTATCTAAACCCCTCTTTATTTAATGACACTGGTTTATTTAATCAGGGCCGTACCTTCAATATTTGTCTCCAGGGGTGAATTGTTAAGTTGATCACTTACTCTATACATCACCGCTGAGTCTTTCTTGATGTCTTACAACAAAGAAATGGCATCGATGAACCGATGTTTAATCAGTATAGTAATCAGTAGACTCTTACAAAAGTATTCGAGAGTTTCGAGAGTCAGAATCTACAATATTTGCTATGGATGAATCTTTAACATGACGGCGCAGAGAGAGAGAGAGAGAGAGAGAGAGAGAGAGAGAGAGAGAGAGAGAGAGAGAACGAACGAACGAAAAATTTTGATCAGAATAGGCCATGGCCCCTTCTCATAGGGGTACAGTATAAGAATCATCATTCATACAACACGGCAATCTTACTTCGTCTAACAGGTAGCTGAGAGAGAGAGAGAGAGAGAGAAGAGAGAGAGAGAGAGAGAGAGAGAGAGGAGTAGCGGTGGTGAAGAGAGTTTTGTGAAATCTATCATAACCTATATGCATGTTTTTAAGCTCAGACAAATGAACTTTAAAGACAAAAAAAGAGAGCTTATATGACTTGAACAATCGCTATTTCCTCAGGTACATGCTTAAAGGGGAGTATTAGTTATTTGCTGTTGGTTTCATGTAGTTGGGTTTGTTGGCCAGTTTGATTTTGCATAAAATCGATTCTGCTAAAACTTCCTCTGTGTGTTCTGATCGTCCTTCTTTATAAACGTTGCGCATGTTTTGGAAACTTTGTCATAAACCTGTTGGATTTACAACCCATGCATAAATAACTGATGATCATAAGTTTCCACGGAATCTGTTTATATATATATATATATATATATATATATATAATATATATATATATATATATATATAGTAGTGGTATTTTCGTTCGCTTGAACAATCCCCGATATTTCACGGTCAGATCAGTCACATATACCCCTAGAATTGAAAGAATATCTGTGACACTGTTTATAAAGGCAATATTACAAAACTCTTTCACTTGATCTTTCGGTATTGACATTTGCTTACGGCAATGCCTGTGTGTGGAGAAAGACGGGAACAGAGCGGAACAGTAAAAGCACACCTTAAGATTATTTTACTTGTGCAAGTCAAAAATGTCATGTCGGTTTGGCTTTGAAGAGGATTTGTCTTTATCTTGAAGCCTCCACATCAATTCACGGTTATCTCCCTTTTATCATACTATTCCTGTTTATAACCCCCCCACCCCTCACTCGACCATTATTACATTTCTCTTTCTTCCTTTTTTTAAATTTTATTTTCCTGACCTTTTTCTCTCTTCATCAGTAAAATGCGGTTCATTCTTGCTCCGAGTCGAAGCTGACTGTGGGAAATGTCTTTATTGTGGATGCGGTTTTATTTCAGTTCAGACTGGCTGTTTGATAGTCCCGGAGGTTTTAGTGCCTGCCTAGCTAGGAACGGCCTGTACCACGGTCTGCTTGCAGAAATGGTTTCTGGACAAAGAACCGGAGAAAGTGTGTGCGTGGAGGAGTAGGGGAATGGTATGGTATGTTTCTGGATGGCGGTGTGCTATTGAGGGAGAGAGAGAGAGAGAGAGAGAGAGAGAGAGAGAGGGGAGAGAGAGAGAGAGAGAGAGAGAGAGAGATTTTGTTATTCGATACTGTTGTAATATCGCCACGTTCTGGCTTCTCTCATCTTAGTTGTTCATTCATTTATCCATCAGCTTAAAATCATGCGCAGTATGGCCTCAAAACTTAGCGGATGTGGTGTAGCGTATATGGACTAGTCCGCACGCAGTGACGCCTCCTTGATGAAACTGAAACTGGTTTCGTTTGAATATACTTCGTCCAAAAAAGAAAATCATAAAAAAAGAGTTCAGTTATAACACAATTCTTTGTAATCCTATGACTGGCTTCTGTGCTTGGTATTGTGTGTCCACGCATAACTGCGTTTGGAGAGTTCAGTTCAGTATCTTCCCACTAAGCCCAAGTGGAAGTCAGCAGGTGGATGTCAACTCAGTGAACAATAATGCATTTTCCTCCCCAACAATATCTGTTGTTCCTCCTGGTTGCGTTGTAATCTGATGCTTTGGACTAATGTGAACTCTCACGCTTGTGGACCCCCTCCCCCTGTGCGTCACTCTCTGTCTCTGTCTCTCTCTCTCTCTTCTCTCTCTAGCTATCTGTCTCTGTCTGTCTGTCTGTCTGTTTCTCTCTCTCTCTCTCTCTCGTTAGTACCAATGAGTGAGTAGAAGGTCTGCTGTTTATGATTACAAACATAATTATTCTTCTCAGCTAGTGAGCACTGTTAATCGGACTTTGGTAAAAGAACCTTTTTTTTTTTAAACAAAGGTTTTACTTCCTTGCGCCTGATATGGAGTGATCTGTTTGTTGTGACTTTATCTCTCTTACCCCCAAGATCTAAATCCAAATCCCAATCCAGAAAGCGTCCTTCTAAACATACGTATGTTGTTGCAGAGGAGATTCTGACAAACCTTTTCTAAAAGCTTATCGAATTTCTTCTCTGGAATCTTTTCTACAAGAGCAAGTGGAATCTTCCTCTACGAGTGCCTGCCTGCCTACTTAGTTCATCCGTGGTCCTGTTGTCTGTCCCCAGCACATTTTTTCCCAGATGATACAAACAGGCTGATGCGGAGACGGGATGAGAGAAGAGTGCGTATATATAGAAGGTGAAAGGAAAGAGGAGCGGAGGTAATATAAGCAGGGATGAAGCGAGTTGTTGTGGATGTAGCTGAGGTGGGGGGGGGGGGGGGGGGGGGGGGGGTGGGGGGGGGGGGGGAGACGAGGTAAAGCATCCGAAGTTGTGGAAACTCGGTTTGTTTGTGTTTGTCTTCCACTGTTGTGAAGGGAGGTTGGGAGCTGGTGGAAGGTACACAACATTCGTGCACTTTGTCGGCTGGCGAGAAGGCGGAAACTCTCGTCTTGGTGTGCCCTACCCCCACCCTAACGTTTCAGCAATCGGCGCTTGGTGCACCTAGCCCTGATTTTCTTCCATCCCCACCCTTAATATATAATGTGATTTATATGTCTGAACGGCGGCTTTCGTTCCTCTCCTTAAATGTGCAGGTTTCTGTACTTACTGAAGGTTACTGTGTAGTGTTGCACACACACACACACACACACACACACACACACACACACACACACACACACACACACACACACATACACACACACACACAGTGGACTAATTAATCTCAATTGTGACCTTTTCTCCTCTCCTGCTTGTTCTTCCACATCTTCCTCCGATCTGCATCTGTGTTACTTGAATGAATGGTTTATTGTTCTCGCAGCCATTACGCATGCACGTCATAATGAACTGTAGCGCCTGACATTGAGAAGGTAAGAATGATTCCGATGACGAGATTCAAACTATACACACAGGGAAATCGTGAAACATCGGATCTTTGGATCTGTTGGCATGTGTATGTAGAAAACAGATGATCCCGTGCAGATTGAAAATTCCTCTTGTTTTATCTACTTTTCTATTTGTTTGTATGTATGTGTGTGTATGTATGTATGTAGGTAGGTAGGTACGTAAGCATGTTCTGCCTATCTGTCTATGTTATATGTTTGTCTATGTTATATGTTACGTGTAATGTTAACAGTTAGCTGATCCTAATATTGTACAAGAAACTGCCTAATGTTTACATTAGAAGGAATTGGCTGGCATCATGTCGAAGACCACACTACAATGGTCCGGACATGCTTTATGCTAACATTAGTAGACAGCCTTTCGCGTAACTTCAACCGTGATGTCTAACGCTGACCGAACTGTTTCTCTCTGCCCCTCTTACCATCTCTCTGCCTGTCTCTCACTATCACACGCAACTACGCACGATCATGGACAAAGGCGGATTAAACATATTAGATGCGCACAAAACTTTAACAATTAACAAGAGTGCATTTAATTAAAAACTGCTGTGAATATTGCTAACGCAATCAAAAAAAGATTGGGAAGAAACAAATTGCTTAGAATTCTCTAAGTTAATGAGTGTGTGTTCTTTCCTTTTTTAATACGAAAATGCCGCGTCTCAAATGTTCATTTTTTTGTTTTTTTGTTTGATAGTTTGTTTTGCAACCTTTTCTGTAGTCACAGTAAGAATTACAAGACATGTTTTTCTTGCGAACAAACAGGTTTACATCGTCTTAAAGTACATGGACTGTTGTTTCTGACGCTTCTGTAGCCTTGGCCACCAGATGCCTTCACCGTTCATTCCGTCACGCTCATCTCCATCTTTGGAACCTGGGAAAGAAGAAACACCTGAAGCCGTGAGGTCAGCAGGTCACTTTCTCTGCTCAGCAACCGGTCACCTTCTCGAAGGACTCACACATACAATGAGAGCGAAACAAAACCGCTCACGTTTGTTATTTACTCTGTACAACCTATACTTTTGCCTAGCTGTTGTTGACATGAGCATCGTATCTCAACCCAACGTGTTAGTTTCATTTCTGTTCACGTTACTCACAATACCATTACCTAGCCTACGTGCAAGCTTTTCTTTATATCGGCATAATGTAAACTAATTGCTTAGAGTTAACAGCTGGAAAATGTACCTGCATTGTGTTAACATTAGGCGATTTCTTCGCTCAGTGTCAGCATTACGCAACTGTTCACATCACGTGTGTGTGTGTGTGTGTGTGTGTGTGTGGCTGCGCGCGGTGTGTGTGTGTGTGTGTGTGTGTGCTTGTGTGGAGATATATAAACATTCAATTATAAAAAAGACATATTGGAAAGTGCATTCCTCGGCCTTCTCCAGGATATATGACACTGGGTATGTAACATAAGTAATAAGTGTATGTATACATGTGTGTGTGTGTGTGTGTGTGTGTGTGTGTGTGTTGTGTGTGTGTGCGCGCGCGCGCGCGCGTGCGTGAGTGTGCTCGCGCGTGCATGTGTGTGCGTGTGTGCATGTACGTGTGCGTGCGTGCGCGCGCGCGCGTGCGTGTGTATGTATGCATTGTACTAACAAGAGAGAAAGACAACAGATATGCGAAACTGGTGTACCAAGCCTCCCACCAGACGGTAAATCACAAACCGTCAACAGGCGAGCAGACAAGTTTTACTTCACGTTCTTATCAGCTTCTCCCCACAGCATACCCCCGGCCAAACCCCTGCTCCTCTCCCCCCAACACCAGACCCCCAAGCGTTCCCCCGCCGTCTCGTTAGCGCTGATGAAGGAGAGGTCCTGAAGCCTGCAGAAAGTTCCAGAAGAGGCTGCAACAGCAACACGACGTACTATGTTCCCGTGGAGGGAGGGTGCCAGCTCTTGTGCTAAATGGACTGATTTGCC
>CM065714.1:69155452-69162952 GCA_033310375.1 Conus canariensis | reverse complement strand
AAAATTAATCTCACAATAGCCTTGTTTACATTTTGCCTTTTAAAAATGAAGAGAGAGAGAGAGAGAGAGAGAGAGAGAGAGAGAGAGAGGAGAGAGAGAGAGAAGAGAGAGGAGAGAGAGAGAGAGAGAGACCCAAACGACAATTTGATATTGAAAAGGGCAATCTTTTATTTTTTTTTTTATCCACGGTATTTAGTGAAATGATGTGAATCGAGAGTTAGCTGCTTTGCAGACTGGCTTTTTTTTGGTACAAAATGGAACATTTCTATTAACTGCTATGAAATGTTTAGGCCAATATCTTTTCAGTCCTTCTATTTGTTGCCTTTTCACGTGTATCTTCGTTCGTAATCATCTTCCTGGTTGTCTGTCTGCCTGTCTCTGTTTATGTATTTTTTTCATCTGTCTGTCTGTCCTTCAATCTGTCATTGCATCTATATGTCTCCCTGTTGTTGTTGTTTTTTTCCAAAACGTGGAGGGGAAATAAATACAGACAAACAACATCTGCGTGAGTGTGGTAGTCACTTAGCAAAGATTACTCTGTGAAAATCAGGGTAGGAAGGGGACAGGAAGGGGGAACAGAAGAGAGCTGGTCTTCAAAGGGAAGAAGAAGAAGGACGAAGAAGAAGAAGAAGAAGAAGAAGTAGAAAAAAGAAGGAAGAAGAAAAGAAGAAGAAGAAGAAGAAGAAGAATGCTTTTGCGTGTGAACTATGAAACTCTTCATTCCCATCAATCTGGAACCATCAAAGTTGGCCATGTAAATAGACCCATCTGTTATGATTACATGTTAAGATATTCAGTGTGGCTTCCTACGAGTATGTCTGTCCGTCTATCTGTCTAATTCGGTTATCCTGTCTGTTGATTTTTTTTTTCTGTCCTATGCTTGCTTGCTTGGGACTGTCTGTCAATCTGACTACCTCACGGTGTCTCTGTCCGCCCATTTGCCTGTCTGTCTCTCCATGTTTGTCAGGTTATGTTTGTTTGTTGCTTTCGTATGATCGGTTGAGTTTCTTGTTGTTGCTGTTTTAAGAAACGGTGTTAACATATTTTCAAATGTCAATTTTCGACAAGTTCATTTCAGTTTGGCCGATCTCCCCATCGAGCCTCTGTGACGTACTCCTTCCACTTGCTCCTGTCAAACATAGCTGCCAAGTGTCACCAAAACTAACTGTCTTCGTGATTATCAGAACGAACGAGTTCACACAGATCGTAGCTAGAACGCGGACGGGTACGCGAGCTCCACGCACATACGCGGCAAACAGTGACAATAGCTAAGAACCAGGGAGGCTAGCCCCTCTCCCCCCCCCCCCCCTCTCCCTCCCCCCAGTTGGAAACATTGAGGGGAGACTACCTTCTACGGCATGTTAAGGAGCGCGCCCCTCTCCTCCCCTACCCCTTCCCCCCGCCCCGTTCCCTCCCTCCCTCGTCGTTCTCATAGAACTTTGGACGATGAGAGCCCCCATCCTAGCCCCAACCCCACTTTCACAAGAAGAATTTGAACACCTACCCCTCAACCCCTCTCCCTCCACTTTCATAAAACTTCGGAAGTCTACAGTGATGTTTTTGTCAGTTTCAGATCAGGCTGGCCTCTCCAAAGTGAAATATCTTCCGAAACCACTGCGTTTTAGACAGGATGTGTACCGAAGATCACTGTGTGCGGTGAGACACTGACACAGTGCTCAATTAGCTCTGCATGCGTACTGCTTGTGTCTTCAGTGTCTTGTCAAACGTGACAGGGTCGTGCAGAGTGGAAACTGATCCTCCTCTTTGCATGAAGTGTGGAGAGTCTCTAACTAAGGTTGATCGCTGTGAAGATGCCAGTCATGTGCACCCTTCTCACTCCTTTCTTGACGATAAGGACGGTGTAAGGGTTTCCTCTGTTTATTTATGAATTATTTACCCTTCGTCAAGGAGGTTATACTTCCACCTGCGTCTGCTAGCTTGCGTTTTATGTCCACAGGATTATGCACAACTCTCTCTCTCTCTCTCTCTCTCTCTCTCTCTCTCTCTCTCTCTCTCACACACACACACACACACACACACACACGTACGCACGCACGCACGCACGCACGCACGCACGCACGCACACACGCACGCACGCACGCACGCACGCACACACACATACACACACACATACACACACACACACACACACACACACACACACACCCACACACACGCACACACACATACACACACATACATACACACACACATACACACACACACACACACACACACACACACACACACACACACACATACACACACAGACACACACAGACATACACAACACACACACTACACACACATACACACACACATACACACACACACACACCACCACACACACACACACACACACACACACACAACACACACACACACACACACACACACTGAACTGGTTTTAATGAAACAGTGAAAAAATGGAATATGCCCCAAGGAAGACACAGTGAAACGTTGGAGAGGATCTGGATTAAGGAGTGGAAGAGGGGTGTTTATTTATTCATTTATTTATCTATCTATCTTTATTTGTTTGCTTGATTATTTTCTAGCATTCAGGATTTTTTTTTCCAAAATCTGTAAATTTCGCAAGAATCCATGTACGTGGACTTCAATTAAAAAAAAAAAAATGAATTGCGTTGATAAATACCAACTTGTAAGATTGGCTGCCCGATGCAGGTTCTACAACCCGGGATCCAGTGAGCACAGGATTCTCCGATCTCGGCTGAGATCTGTGCTCTCCTCGTTATGCTTTTGGCTACATTTCAAACTGACATTCCAACTCAGTTCATACCGGGCACTTCTCTCCTCCAGACGTACAAAACACAAAGTCACCTGTGGTGGTTCAGTCTGACCGTTCCTCCCCCTGTGGAATGACAGCGGCTCAAGGTTACTTGCCGGTGACTAATTCCAGAGGAGAAGGTCGAGGTGAGTACCTTCACACTCTGACTCTGGCATCGGGGGACTGCAGTTGGTAGCGGCTGACCGTTGCAGAAGAGAGACTCTGAGGTGATTAGCTTCACCCTCTTTTCTCCTTGGACTAATTAGTCTAGTTTACCGCCACCCCCACCCCCTCCTCTACCCATCCCCTTTCCCTTTCCACCCCTCCCTGCAGAAGTCAAGGTCGGACTTGGCAGAATCCTTTCAGATACTATGCTGCACTACTGTTCCTGATATAGTTAAAGAATGATTTGAACGTATTCTGTTTTCCAATCCTTAAGGAGGAAACCAATTCATTATTTATTTTTTTCAATACATTAAATTAAGCGTCTCTTATTACCTTCGTTCAGATGAACTCAACACTAATTGAACTAAAACTATTTCTTTCAGTTACAGTTCACTTTTCGTTATCAAATTAGAAAGTTTTTGATTCTTTCATCATAATCAGATTCAAACTGTCCTTCTTCATCATATGTATACTAAAGATACTTCAGTTTCTTTCTAATTCTGCTGGACTCCCCCATTGCTTTAATACTCACCTTTAATATTAGTAAATGTTTACTCTACAATTGGCTTGTCACTGACATCTCTTTATCATAAAGCATCTTGCATTGTTCATATTTGGACGCTAGTTCCGATACCTTGAAATCAGCTGCGTCAGTCGATCAGGCTGTCTCTCGGCCAAATACACATTTACCACTTCTCTCCATACAAAGTGAATAATGTGAACATGCGCTCGTCATACAAATGGGCAACTAACAAACAACTGTTTATGCAAAAATTGCCCCGTTTAACACTTCATCCAGACATTAACATTACAATCACGTCACAATGCACTTGAGTGACGAAGACCTAGCAGTCTAGTTTAATGACCAGATTAGTTACCTAGTCTGTTCTCCTGCCGTTTCAATCGTTGAATCACTTTACCCGTCCTCCTTTTGATCATCTTGATTCTGCTCCTCCTCCTCTTTCTCCTCCTCATCCTCCCTCTCCTCCTTTCCCTCCTCCTCTTCATGCTCTCCCTCCTCCTCTTCCTCCTCCTTCTCCTGCTCCTCTTCCTTCTCCTCCTCCTCCTCCTCCTCCTCCTCCTCAAGCGTCTTCCTCTTCTTCCTCTCTTTCACTTTCTCCTCTTCCGTTCCTTTCCTTACCCTTTTCCTACTGTGTTACACGGTTTTTATTGCTAACGACGTTTCTCTATTCTTGTTCTCCTTCTTCTTGTTTCTTATCTCTTTACTGCTGCTGCTGCTGCTGCTGCTGCTGCTGCTACTACTACTACTACTACTACTACCACTACTACTACTACTACTACTGCGGCTGCTGCTACTACTACTACTACTACTACTTACTGCTTCTACTACTACTTCTACTACAACAACTGCAACAACAACAACAACGACTGCTACTACTGCTGCTGCTGCTGTGCTGCTGTGCTGCTGCTACTATTACTGCTGCTGCTGCTACTACTACTACTACGACTACTATTACCACGGTACATATGCAAGGTAAAGGACGGGTTATTTTTCCACAGCCGTCTTATCACGTTTCCCAGCTAGCATGTGTTCTCATGTGGCACGCAATAGGAGACCTAACCGGCATGCATTCCAAGAAGGAAGGACAGTGATTAGTGAGTGGTGGGGGAGGGGGGAGGGGGGGGCGGAGCTGGCGGTGGCAGAGGTGAAAGAGGTGATGGAAAGGGGTGGGCGGGGGTGGGGGTGGGGGTGTAGAGGGAACACACCGGGTGCATTCATGGGAGACCTACCATCTCTATTCCGGATGGCACCCTATGTTCTCAGTTCACACTTCAGGCACAGAACGCCTTTCTTCCCTCGCCTCTGTCTCCTCGTGGGGTGCCCCTTTCAACCCCGGGGGGGGGGGGGGGGGGGGGGGGGAAGGTGGGGTGTTGAGTGTGGGTGTGGAGTGTGAGGGTGAGTGGATGGGGGTGTGGGAAGGAGCTGGCAAGAGGGGGGTGGGGAGGGGGGGGAGAGGACGGGAGGAAGGGAGTTGGGAGGGGGATCAGGGTAGGCGGTGGGAGAGTTCGCACATTCTGACCTCACTACCTCTTGCTTCATTCAGAATACCTTAGCTGGGATCGATGGGGGACTGAACAAGGGACGCGGTTGGTGGTGGTAGTGAAAGGGGGGAAGGGGGAGGGTGTAAGACGGGATGTGGGTGTGGAGGAGCAACATATGCTGCGAAAACTTCCAGATGATGTATGATACCCCCTGCACGCACATACAAATCGCTCAATACCCAACCCTTCAACCCGTCTCTAAGCTTCCCTCTCCCCCATCTCACCCCCACTCCCGTCCTGTCACCAACCTCTCCCTCCCCCCCCCCCCCCTCCTCTGCCCCCACACGCACACGCATACGGTCTTTTGTTGGATATCACAGGTAAACACGGCCACAAGCTGTAATGGAGATCTCTTTACCGGATTTACTCGGGCTTTATTTAGAATAAAGAGAGAGGCGGGTTGGGGGGCGTTTCTTGACTGTGTGTTTCTTGACTGGAGAATGGTGCAGGAAATACACCGCGCAAGTGGAAATGAATTAAATAAACAAACGAATGACTAACTTTGTCTTTTTGTTCTCCATTATACGGAATTGTTATGAGAGAAAAAATGGAGAGGAAACGCATGCCATTTGAGCTGATGAACAGGCCAACAGTCCAAAATGAAATGCTCCGTTCGACTCGTTGGTAATACCGCGATAGGTAAGACAAGACAAACAAGGCAGAATTTGAACTAAGTTGGAAGTTGTGTCCGCTGCGGGATAAGACAGGATAAACACTGCAGAATTCAACCCAGAGTCTTTGCATCTTCGTTGCGGATAAGAATGAATAAACAATGCAGAGTGTCTCTACCTCCGATAGGAATCAGACAAAACAAACAGTAAAGAGGTTAACCTGAGTTTGTACTTGTGTTAGGATCAGGATGGGGCAAACGATGCAGAATTTAGATCTAGTCGTTTTGCGCATCTGTCAGGGACATACATTACCCAATTTCACTTCACTTGTTTGTATTTCCTTTTGGGATAAGACGGTGTAAACCGTGCAGGATTCACCCAAGATGTTTGAACATCCGTTAGAAAGTTGATGGTATAGACGGCACAAAATTCACCCAGATCGTTTGCGTTTCCTTCAGGGAATAGATCGTATAAACAGTGGTGAATGTAACCTCGGTTGGTTGTATTGCCGTTTGGGAAAAGACAGGATAATCAAGGCAGAATTTAATTTCGGTTGTTGGAATTTCCGTTAGGAGAAAGATGGGAAAAGCAGAGAAGAACTGAACTGCATTTATTTCCGTTTGAAGTAAGACTGTAGACTGTACAAACTGTTCAGAATTTAACTTACATTTTTTGTATCTCCATTCGGTATAAGAGAGGAAGTTAACTTCAGATGTTTGTACTTCCGTTGAGAGGAAAACAAGATAAAATGCCGGACGTAGGTTTTTTTTTTATTTACTTTTTTTTTGGTGGTATTTTTGTTATGAAGTAGACAGTGCAAACAGTACATAATTTAACATAAGTTCTCTATATCCTAAGACAAGACAAGCGATGCAGAATTTTGTCCAAAGTGTTTTATCTCCATCAGGTGTGAGACGTGACAAGCAGTGCAAACTATCCTTAAGTTGTTTGTTTCTCCGTTAGGGAGAAGACAGGACAGGACAGGATTCAACTTTAGGTTCTCTGTATCCCCGTCTTGATAAGATCGAATAAACAGTCAAAATGTTTCTGTTGATACTATGGATGAACCAGACAAACAATATAGAATTTTTTGCCCTGTCCCAACTACTGTGCCACCTCAGTGGCAGTGCACCCACGCCGCTCATTCCGACACCTCATCCACACCCACAGCCCCGTCGGTCCCGCCGCAGCCCCGGCACCGGCAATCCACAGGGAGCAGTCAACATCAAGTCGTCAAGAGGCATCCGACAGGAGGAGACACTGCACTGCTGCCGAGTCACTTCGGCGGTATTTGCTGGCGCCTGTTCTGATCCAACATACGCAGGGCACCACCTACTAAGCCCACTACTGACGACAATAATTGCTTAGTCGCGGAGCCGGCGTCAGTGAGTACTCCCTCCGGATGGCGCCACCACGTCCGTCCAACGACAGCCCCCATGGACTCGCCGATACTGGTGACCCCGACGGAATCAAACCAAGGTCACAGACGTCGAGAGGACATCGAAACTGAGGTCACCATGAGAGCAAGACATGCAGGGCCACAGAATTTGAGACTTTTTAATGCTGATCGATGAGAATGAGGATGATTAAGATGACGCTATGGAGTTCCATTTCGGTCCGAGACTGCATGACAGGGCTGTACTCTACGCTTCCTTTCATAATATATCCCGGCATCAACCAGGCCCGAGAGATACAGACACCTGCAGTATTGGTCAGGAAACTTGAGCAACACTCTCAGAGACGCATCCATTAAGTGGATGAAACTCGACTGTGTGGTCCCAGTCTTCCCAACTGAGTCCGTAGCAAACTCAGCTCTGGGTAGGAGCCCGTCGGGCAGAAAAATCCCACATGACTCTGATGGGAATCGAGCCCGCG
>CM065714.1:69145452-69152952 GCA_033310375.1 Conus canariensis | reverse complement strand
GCACTGAGAGAAGTTATGGACTAGGCAGCTGAATGTCATAAAGGTGTAAAATCGTCGATTCAAATGCATCATTAATGTGTGGATAGCAACAATAATAAAAGTTACAAAACCCACAAAAATACCCACTCAAGAATCGAAGCATAGGTAGAGAACCACAATATCAACACGATCACATCTTGCTAAGATCTTGGCATGAAAATCATTTTGTGCTGAAGTCAGCCTTCATTATTTCCTGAGAGTTAGATCTTTTCCTTAATTTGGAACTTGTTGTTTAAGTCCATCCCACAAAAAAAAAACTCCTGGTATTTCGTTTACTTTTGTTGATCCTATACTTAGAAATGAAGTTTCTGGCAAGCAAGTGAATTTGTTTTCATGAAACATTGCAAGTTCTATCATGAAGTCTTGTGCAGATTTCACATTTTTCTTGAGGAGTCGTTCCAAATCTAGCCCCCCCCCCCCCCCCCCCCCCATCCCTCGCCCACCCCATCCCAAAACATTGATTAAAATGACAGTGCCGTAAATAATATTTTTCCATATCTTTCTTGGTTTGTAATAAAAGACATCAAGTCACTAAGTGAACTGAAAGTGCCATCAATCATGTTACACCTTATCTATCTTAGATTTACACAAGAAGCTATAGTCACTGTATGTAATTCCTACTTTCTTCGTAATATGTATTCTTCTTTACCAGAATAACATCTTATATCTTGAAGTCAAAACACCTAGACCCGTACTGGACTACAAACCAGGGTTGAGTCAAACTGCATCAGGAGTGGCGTCCCTTTAGCATACGAACCAACCGGGTGGCAAAACACTTGAACTGTGGTAGCGAGTATAAAGGGTTAGAAACAAACCAAACCAAGCAAAATAAAACAAAAAGACAAATTTAAACACCCCATCGAGTGATTAGACTTCTTTTCACTTGTTTGATACAAACAAGCCGAATGTATTCGTGAAGGATTGAAGATTAGAAATGAGATGTTTTTTTGTCATTGAGTCAGTCATTACTTGTTTTTAATCCATGCACTATAAATAGTAACGTCACCTGATTGCTGGATGAAGCGATCAGAGTTCTCATCTCTGTGACCCAACTGACTCTCGAGACAAAACAGTTCTGACTGCTCATAATAAGATCCTATAAAGCCTTAGTCTGACTGTTCATGTATTGCAAAAATTTCCCTCGTTTACCGTCCAGACAGCCTGTCTCTCTCCCGTGTGAACACTCTCGTAGCATTCTGTAGGCAACAGGAAAAAAATGACTGAATGTACCCTGATTGAAAAAAAAAAAAAAAAAAACACCACTAAATAAAAGGTCAAGGCCAAATCACTGTGTGAACAGTTTTGCAGCATACTACGGGGAAAAGGCGCGGCGGGGTGGAGGGGGGGAGCAGGGAAGCAGAATGCAGTCTGATGAAAAAAAAAAAAGAAAGAAAGAAAGAAAGAGAGAAAAAAAATAAATAAAAGGTCAGGGGTAAATCACCGCGTATTGCTGCCGTTCGGTTGTCACCTCTGTCCCATTAATTTCAAACGTGCATGCGGGTGATTATGTTAGAGAGAGAGAGAGAGAGGGGGGGGGACATCACACACATACGCACATATGCATGCACACACACGCACACACACACGCACACACACACACACACACACACACACACACACACACACACACACACACACACACACACACACTTGTTTTTCATTCATTGTTTTTCCAGATTGAAAAAAAAAGAAGTGAAACCAAAGACCTTTTTTTCATTTTTTTTTCTTTTATAGATGGACCTCTTCCTTCCTTTGGTTCCGCCCCCCCCCCCCCCCCCCACCTCCACCCCCCTTCCCCCCCCCCTCCTGCCAGATGCTTCCTTCCGAGCCAATTCCTTTTATTTTGCCCACTTCTTCCTCCCCACCCCACCCCCTCCTCCAGTCTTCTTCTCCCCCCCCCCTACTCCCCTCTTCTCCCCTGCCCCTTCTGCCTTCTCCCGTCCCTCCGTGTCCGTCTCAGCGGGTGTAGTGGTTTCTGTGGTGTGAATGTATTTAGGTAGCTCCTCGATCATAGATAAAGCTTAAATGGAAGTTGGGGATGATTCTTGGTTTTCATGGCATGCGTTTTCTTTTTCTCCGGTGTTCTCTCTCTCTCTCTCTCTCTCTCTCTCTCTCTCTCTCTCTCTCTCTCTCTGTGTGTGTGTGGTGTGTGTGTGTGTGTGTGTG
Source organism: Conus canariensis (assembly GCA_033310375.1). Taxonomy (NCBI): domain Eukaryota; kingdom Metazoa; phylum Mollusca; class Gastropoda; order Neogastropoda; family Conidae; genus Conus; species Conus canariensis. The sequence goes on along the minus strand of CM065714.1, from coordinate 69,150,747 downwards.
TGCGTGTGTGTGTGTGTGTGTGTGTGTGTTCGCGCGCGCGCGCGCACGCGCGCATGTAGGTGGGTGGGTGGATGTGAGTGTTTTGGCATTGTGTTGATCTACTCTTTCTGTCTTCATTTTGTTTCTATCTGTGTGTCTTTGACTTAAGTTTGTGAACAAGTGAGTCTATGGAATCATACAGATTCGGTTGTCGTTGTGTGTGTGTGTGTGTGTGTGTGTGTGTGTGTGTGTGTGTGTGTGTGTGTGTGTGTGTGTGTGTGTGTGTGTGTGTGTGTGTTTGCATGACAGACTTTAACGTTGGCATTTTCTCAGTAAGTGCAAACATTAGCGTTATAAAACTTGGCAGAATGACAAATCTTTTCAAAACTTTCCCTCGTATCCTGCACATAAAAATATAACTGAATCATAACATCGTAAACCTGCCTTTAACATTTTCAGCAATAGTTTCAATATCACAAAAAATGTCATTTTCTGCCTGACGCCTCTCGCATGACACACTGATAAAAGACATGTTGAATAACATCACATGCAGATATTGCAACAAATTTTAACCTGTTTTGTGTGAAGATTAGACCATTTTAGGCAATTTCTACAAGGCAGAGCTGCATATGTATGTATATGTATGTGTGTGTGTGTGTGTGTGTGTGTGTGTGTGTGTGTGTGTGTGTGTGCGTGCGTGCGTGCGTGTGTGTGTGTGTGTGTGTGTGTGTGTGTGTGTGTGGGGAGAGAGAGAGAGGAGAGAGAGAGAGAGAGAGAGAGAGAGAGAGAGAGAGAGAGAGAGAGAGAGATTGTATATAGAGTATATTTTGGCATTTATAGCTACGTAAGACAAGATCATTATTTATGATGAGTCAAGAAGACTAAGTGAAGTGTTGTTCATTTTAATTATAGCAAATCTGCCAAAAAAATCATAGTGATACTTTGCGTTCATGCTTCCTGACAACTACTTCCAAGTAGTCGGAATAGCTGGATTCAAGCTTTCTGACAGGACTTGGTTCCAAAAAATTTTGATAGTTGATTGCATGCTCTCTGAGACCTGGTTCCGAGCTTTCGGAGAGCTGGATTCTGAGGACTGATTTCAAAACATTCTGAGAGCTAGTTCCATGCTTTTGAGAGCTGGCCCACACTCTCTGAAATCTTGTTTCATGCTTTATAAAATCTGGTTTCATTTTTCTTATGGGAACTGGACTGAATCATTGTGACATCTGTTTCTATGCTTTCCCACAAAATAATGATTTCAAGCTTTCTGAAGCTTGGTTCCAGGTTTCTTGAGTATATCTCCGTGGTCTGAGAGTTGAATCAGACTTTCTAAGGGCTGATTCCAAGCTTTCTGGAAGTTACTTCCAAGCTTTCTGGGAGTTAGTTCCAAGCTTTCTGGGAGTTAGGTTCAGGATTTTTGAGAGTTGATCGAAAGCTTACTTGGAGTGAATTTCAGTCGTTATGAGAGCTGGTTCATAGCTTTGTGAAAGCTATTTCTAACTTTCTGAGAGCCTCCTCAAAGCCTACATCTTTCTAGACAAATGATTCTTTTATATCGCGGCTCGTGGCTTAAAATGCACAAGACATGGCCTCACTCACAATACGCTAGAGCATTTCTTTAGTTTTCTTTTTCTTGCAACGAGAGACACCAGAAAAAAAAGCGATTGGAAAACGTTGCCAAGAATGTTGGTATTTTACTCGTTTCCTTCTATGACCGATAACAATTGACGTTTACTTCAAACCATGTCCCTCATTCCTCAGTGCATTTAGCCCTACTTCCTCCCCTCCCACCTGTCCCGCTCTGTCTGTCTCTCTGTCCGTCTCTCTACATCTCTCTCTCTCTCTCTCTCTCTCTCTCTCTCTCTCCTCTCTCTCTCTCTCTCTCTCTCTCTCAGTCCGTCTGTCATTTCTTTTTTTGTACGTGTCACTTTCTTTTCTTTGGTATGTTCTCACCACTGTTTGTGTCCCCATACCTGTTTTATCTCTCTGTATAACCCCCCTCTCTCTCTCTCTCTCTCTCTCTCTCTCTCTCTCTCTCTCTCTCTCTCTCTCTCTCTCTCAACCCCTTCCACCATTCCGTTTGTCTCATGGTGTCTGTATTTTTCTGTCTCCGTGTTTCTCTGCTCTGCACTCGTTCCTAATATCCATCCCATCACCCTCACTCAACCCTCTCAGTTCTCTCTCTGTCTATCTGTTTGTCTCTCTCTCTCTCTCTTCTCTTCTCTCTCTCTCTCTCTCTCTCTCTCTCTCTCTCTCCAAAACACTATCTCCAGACTTAACCCAGAAAGAGAAGAAAAAGAAAAAAAAAAAAGAAAGAAAAAAAAAAAACGAAAAGAGAGAATAAAAAATACCCCAAATCTGAGAAATGGGCGAAAGCAGGGAGGGGAGAAAAAAAAAAAAAAGCCAAGGCCGAGTTCTTTTCGGAAAATAGACTTGGCCGAGTCCGTGATAAGATACGTCACCGTGGAGGGATGGAGGTGAAATGAGAAATCCGGGCTTTCAGAAAATGATGCTGGAACATCACAATCGAGCCCAACAATGCGGGAAACGGTGAGGGAGGGGAAAAAAAAAACGAAAAGAAAAAAAATCTCGATCTGTCGCCGGTATTGATTGATCTCCCGTGACGTTTCACTGTTATGATTTCGTTGGCTGCTCTGCCGCTGTTAGCGAGGGAATGGGAATGCGAAACTGGAGGGTTTTGTGTTAAGTTTATTTGTTGATATTTTCTTGATCTATTCATTTATTTATTTATTTATTTACTTATTTATTTGTTTATTTATTCATTCATTCATTTACTTATTTGTTCATTATCATTGATTCATTTGTTTCTCAACGTATTTGGTTATTTATCATTTAACTGTATATTAAATGATTAATTGTTTTTAGTATGGTTATGATGATCAAAGTTGTAAAAAGTAGTTAGTTAGTTAGTTAGTTATTAGTTACTTACTTACTTACTTACTTACTTACTGACTGACTGACTTTTTATTTGATGATGATGACGACGACGAAGACGATGATGATGATGGTATATATATATATATATATATATATATATATATATATTTATAATTAATATAACACCATCGTTGTATCCGCAAAAGAGAAAGAGTGCTGAAATCCTGGTTCCAACCGAGGAGATGATACTTAGCAAACGCTTATAGTTGTTGCCACACTGACACCATTGGTGTTGATGTGACCTTTTATCCATTTTCTTTTTACGTCTGTCGAGTGACTCAATGTGATTTTGACTAGGAGCCTTTGCTCATCCGGTTCTCTGCCATGAAAAGTGGGCACTGGGGTGGTGGTGGTGGTGGTGTTCGGGCGAGACAGCGCAAGGCGGGTTTTCTTTGTGTTCCTGTCCATTTATCTCTTTTTGTCTGTCACTTCTCTCTGCCTCGCTCTCTGTCTCTGTCACTCTGCTCTTCTCTCTCTCTCTCTCTCTCTCTCTCTCTCTCTCTCTCTCTCTCTCTCTCTCTCTCTCTGTGCATATGCCTTTCTCGTCTCCCCCATTTCTCCCTCTGTTTCTATCTTTTGTCTGTATGCTTGCCTGCCTGTCTGTCTCTCTGTCTGCCTATCTATCCGTCTCTCTCTGTCTATATACTTGTCTCTCTGTCTCTGTCTGTCTGTCTGTCTGTCTGTCTGTCTGTCTTCTCTCTCTCTCTCTCTCACTCTCTCTCTCTCTTCTCCTCTCCTCTCTTTCTCTCTCATTCATTTCACCCCCCGTCCCTCTTCTCCCCCGATCTTCTCTCTCTCTCTCTCTCTCTCTCTCTCTCTCTCTCTCTCTCTCTCTCTCTCTCTCTCTGTCCTACCTAAGCCATAAAACGCAGCGAATGGGGTGGAATAAATTCTTCGCTTTATCTTTGCCAGGGTTTTAAGTGTTTTTGTTCGCCGGCGTAGGCAGGCGACCGTCTGCGTCTTCCTTCCTTTGCCTAGCAAGACCCCAGGGACTGGTGGCCCACGTCAAAAGTGGAGAGGGGGGTCAGGCGGTAACCCTACACCGTGTGCTACACCTTTGGAGCTCGTTCGTTACTCACCCCTTTCTTCCACTGTCGCCGTTGCGCAGGCACTTGGGTTTTTGGAGAGTTTGCGGATTGGGGAGAGGAGAAAGAGGGTGGAAAGAGGAGGGGAGGGGGTGTTCGGGAGGTGGGGGGTGGGTTGGAGTGGGGTGGGGTGGGGTGGGGGGTTGGAGGAGGGGAGGGAGTATGTGTGAGGTGGGTTGGGGGGTTGGGGGGTGGGGGGGGCTGGGTTGGGTAGGAGGAGGGGGAGCAAGGGAATCCAACCTCACACTCTTCTGTCTTAAATGGTGTTGACACGGTTTTGGTGCTTTTTACCTTTTTGTTCGTTTGTTTGTTCGTTTGTTTGTTTGTTTGTTGTTTTGTTTAATACTCTCTGTAGCTGTTTTCAATAGGGTATGGTTACGGGCGAGGATTTTTTTTTTTTTTTGTATGTTATTAGTGTTATTGTGGTTGTCGTTGTGTCTGCTGCTACTACGTTCTACTACTACCACTACCATTACCACAACAAGACTATTATTGCTGCTACTATTACTGCTGCTGCTGCTGCTGCCGCTGCTACAGCTACCGCTGCTGCAGCTGCCACTGCTGCTGCTGCTACTACTACTACTACTACTACTATTGCTACTACTATTACTACTACTACTACTACTACTCGTCATCGTCGTCGTCGTCGTCGTCATCATCATCATCATCATCATCATCATCATCATCATCATCATCATCATCACCATCACCATCATCAGCTTCATATCGTCATGATCGTGATGGTTAATTACAGTGATGATAAGGAAGACTGAATTACTGCTAGTGCTACTGCAGCTGCTACTACCGCTATTACTATTACTATTTTTACTGTTACAACAACACCTACTACTACTACTACTACTACTACTACTACTACTACTACTACTACTACTACTACTACCACCACCACCACCACCACCACCACCACCATAGGTAACTACGCTCTTTGCCAGTGCACATAGATATTAAAATTCGACTGGACATTGCAGAATGCTCTGTAGATGCTTTCGATGAGTTGAGAGTCTTACAGACCATTGCAGCTGTTACCTCCGCCTGAAAAGTTGTGTTTTAACCCGTGTCCTTTTGTTTGTTTGTCTGTCTGTGAGTAAGATTCAGTAGACGTCTACTACGGAATCGATTTTAACGAGACTTGATTGGACAAAGAAGTGTGGTCCATGGACAAACCCTTTAAATTGTGATCACAATACGCAGAAACCATGTCACCGATTTAAATGAGACTTGGTGGGAAGAGGTGTTGTCCCCTGACAAATCC
>CM065714.1:69132952-69135452 GCA_033310375.1 Conus canariensis | reverse complement strand
TGTGTGTGGGAGTGTGTGTGTGTGTGTGTGTGTGTGTGTGTGTGTGTGTGTGTGTGTGTGTGTGTGTGTGTGTGTGAGTAAATATGTAGTGTGTGTGTGTGTGTGTGTGTGTGTGTGTGTGTGTGTGTGTGTGTGTGTGTGTGTGTGTGTGTGTACCAGTTTGTCGATTTTCCTTTCTGTTTCCTCTTCTATGTCAGCCATTCCGGAATATGGACAGCTCACCTTTTCTTGCCATTCTTGACAAGCTGAAATGGAGCGAATTGTGTTCTAAATCTGTCGAGTTTTAAGTTATTGTTTTTGTTTTTCTTCGTTGCAAAAAAAAAAAAATTAAAAAAAGGGATGACGTGTTTGTGTTTTCGTTTGAGTCTTTTCACGTGACGCAGTGGCGCCACTTGGATGAAACGTGGGCAGTGACGCCTCCTCGTTGAAAGTTTCAACTGAAACTGTATAACGTGGCACTCATTTCCCTAACTTGAGTTCGGGTTATTTTTGCGAATTGTTTCTGTTTTTAGGGAAAGGCTGGTTGTGAACATCTATCAGTTCCTTGGTCTGTTTGAGTATCGTTCGTTATGTCAGTTGTTGTGTGTGTGTGTGTGTGTGTGTGTGTGTGTGTGTGTGTGTGTGGTGTGTGTGTGTGTGTGTTTATGGGAAACTCTTTCAGGAAGTGCTGGTGCTGAGTTGCAAATTTTCAGCAATTAAATCAAGACTTCTGTATTCTTGCGTCTGCTTGTCACAACTCTGCCTCCTGAACTTCTGCGTGTCAAGTGTCTTTCTCTCTGTACCTGTTCGTTTCTCTGTCTGTCTGTCTGTGTGTCTGTGTGTCTGTCTGTCTGTCTGTCTGTCTGTCTCTCTCTCTCTCTCTCTCTCTCTCTCTCTCTCTCTCTCTCTCTCTCTCTGTATTAGAGGGAACAGTCTGAAACCCTCCCGTCCCAGCCCAGCAGAAAGGGTGGAGGAAGCACACGTGCTTGAGCGCTGCAAGGAGATGGGGGTACTGACATTAACAGGTCCCACTGGCGCGCTCGTGTCCTGGATCCTGACGTCTATGGCTTCTCTTCTCCGCTATGGGCCTGAGTTTAAACCCCCACCCTTCTTTTGCGAGTCGATTCTTGCCAAGCTGTTACCCCTACCGGTGTTAAAGCACGAAAATGAGTTATCCCACTGTTAATTTTGACCTGTCCGGTAGTTTTCAAAAAGTACTTTACTTCCCCCTCCTCCCCCCCCCCCCTCCCGTCCCCCCAATCTGCTCTGAAGTCCTTTGTGTTCTTGTTTTGTTAATTTTGATTTATTTCGTCTTATTTGGTTCACATTGTGCTCTGTTTTGTTCTTTCATTGATATTGATTTTATTCATTTGTTTGTTTTACGTGATTTGAACATTCAAGGTGAAAACTATCGTCATATCTATGTTTCTGTTTGGTTTTCATGTCCTTATAAAATTTAAATCGTCTCTCCGGGGATAAATTTGATCGGGGGTAAAAACAGTACACTGCTCCTGTTTGCTAACCAACAAGCTGGGTCGTCGTGTTCTGAGCAAAGATGCCTTGTTACAAAACGTGCGTCCAAACACGTGTACAGATACTCCTCTCAAAAAGTCAGGTAACACGACTGAAAATTGTCTTCAAATCTTGTATTTGGCGATTTTATTTTCAACCTTCAAATTTTGGGTTTGGCGATTTTATTTTCAACTTTTATCTGTCATAAGTAGGGGAACTAATAGTCGCATTTATTACATTTCTTCGATAATTTTTTTGGCTAATGTCATCACGAAAAAGGTCGTTACCAGAAGTCTTAATTCAAAGGTGAATGCGATTTATCTCAGTTTCACTGTTCAGGGTGTTGTGTGGTTTCCCTCGGCCTCAATACTAACCTGGATTCACCTCAGCATTGACGCTGTCAGCCTGGTCAGCTGATGCCGTAGATTCGCTCTCCACAGAGCCTTGAGCGCGTTCTCAAGGGCAGCCAGGGTCTTGAGAGTATCTGCCATGCCATAGAGAGCTCTTCCGAACACGCTTCGTACCTGTCCTATCAGATTACGATCTGGACATCAGTTGAGCGACGCTGTTGGTCTGGACTCTTATTTCCTTACAGCGGCGGCTCTGCGAATCGAGGCTATGTCATATACAGATCAGATAGGAATGCTGGTACTTACTGCCTTGTTAGACGGATGACGTAATGCTTGATGACATTTTTTAGATGGGCATTCACAGCGCTCGTCTGAAAAATCACGAGGTTGGTGCGATCCTCGCCCCAGATGCCGCCAGTTCAGTGACAGAATCGTCTGCAGGCTTAACGGCCATCTATCAAAAACACGTCCTACGCAGTTCTGAACTCGATGAAGTGAAGGCGATGCCACTTGCGCTCAGCCACTTTGCAAGTGCCAGTAACAGAGCAGTCTGGCATACGTCTGGCGGTTTTGTTGCGTGAATTGTTGTGAGGAGTATAGGTCAGCGGTGCGTCACCGTGCACACACACACACGCACACCGAATGCACCTTGTAAATCT
>CM065714.1:69112933-69115433 GCA_033310375.1 Conus canariensis | reverse complement strand
GAGGTGAGCTTTTTGGCACCATACACCGTTACTTCGCGCCGCCACAGCGAGAGCAAAATCGCCCTCCATTTGAGTCTGGTTCCAAAAAAAAAAAAAAATAAATAAATAAATAAAGATAATAGAAAAACCTGCTGCGCAAAAACATGCGCCACCAACCGTCCGACCAACCGACCCGGACCGAGCAAACAGGGACTCCTCTGCACGGTGGCTGTCCGTTGGCTGGTGTAGTAGTAGTAGTAGACGTGACACTGACACTGACATGTGACACGGGGTTGGGTGGAGGGGAAGGGGGAGGGGGGAGGATGGGGGGGGGGGTAGGAAGGGGAAAGACCAGAAGGTTGTCACTGTGGCAGGCTGACTGTTGGACGACGGACAAGAAGACTCTCCGAGACTGTTGTGTCCTGTTGGCAGCTGGCGACATAGAGCCCGACATCCGGGGGAAACCCGAGACCCACGGCGTGAAGGGGTGACTTGGGTGCAAGCAGCAGTGACGACCACGTGTTATGTCAGAAAACGACATCTCCCCTCCCCCCCCCCCCCCCCCCACCCCCGTCCTCCCACACCCACTTTCCCCCTCCCCTCCCCCACCTCTTCTTCCGTCCCCGTCCCTATCCTCCCCTTTTCTCTCTCCCTCTCTCTCTCTCTCCTCTCTCTCTTCTCTCTCTCTCTGTCTGTCTCTCTGCTCGTCTCTTCTCGTCTCTCTCTGTCTCTCTGTCTCTCTCTCTCTCTCTCTCTCTCTCTCTCTCTCTCTCTGTCTCTCTCGTCTGTCTCTCTGTCTCTGTCTCCGTCTCTGTCCTCCTGTCTCTCCTCTGTCTCTCTGTCTCTGTCTCTGTCTCTGTCTCTGTCTCTCTCTCTCTCTCTCTCTCTCTCTCTCTCTCTCTCTCTCTCTCTCTCTCTCTCTCTCTCCACTTCCTCCAGAATTTCTGTCTGGAAGTTTGACTTTCTCATTTCTCGACGTTTTGGTTTCGGACGTCCTCGCTTTGATCTAACTGCTTGGCAAGAAGACATGCTCAACATCTGAACAAATACGTGTTCTTTTTTTTTCTTCTTTCTTTCTTCTTTCTTTCTTTCTTTATTTCTTTATTCGTTCGTTTGTCTGTGGTTGTTTCCTCAGAACTTAACCGTAGTTGTTTGGGTACGTTGAAATGGAGTTGGGGAGGGGAAGGATTTAAGGAGAGGGTCTGTGTGTGTGTGTGTGTGTGTGTGTGTGGTGTGTGTGTGTGTGTGTGTGTGTGTGTGTGTGTTTGGAGGGTGGCGGGTGGGAGGGTGGGATGGTGGTGCTAAAGACACTTGTTTACTGTAAAGTGCGGCATGTGCATTTGGCTTAGTCGTTGAACACCGAGTTCTCTGTCGCAAATTGCGAGTTCAAATCCTCCAGATGTCCAGAAGAAAAGGTCACTTATTGCCAGTTATCAATATTTCTAACACCATTTTTTTTTACCCACCTTTTGGAGGTTTCTTTCTTTGGAAACCTCACAACATACAACTTCAGACATGCACATATACATTACAGTAACATATACAACAATGCAATGAAACATGCATGGATATACACAGAGTAATCTGTAATACATGTAAAAGATGCAAAGTTTTATTTGCTTTCTGGTTTGTTTGTGTTTATTAACCCTGCGCGCAGCCCACGCTAAGAGTCAACCACCCACCCGTTCCTCCTGCCCTGCCCTTCTTCCTCTCCCCCCACTCCCCCCCCCTACCCCCACCTTCCCCGCCCCACTCCCCCTTCTTGTTGATCTGGAGGTAGTAGTGTAGTGTCAGATAGATTTTCCCCGTCCTCTCCGATCTCCCAAGGCGGAGTTGCACGTCTGCGACAGCTGTTACATTGGGCACTGCTCGTTTTCCTTAAGTGCGTGAGATCTTGCTGACTAGGCGCAATCGTGTTCTGAACCCTTTTTATGTTTCATTTTCTTTACTGAATCCAGTAATAGAAAAAAAAAAGAAAATCTGTTTTTGTCACAAGTGTTTACTGAGTAAGCTTAGAGAGAGCACATGATTTTCTTCTCACTTCTACTTCGTTAAATGTGTTCGAAGAACAAATCCATTTTTCTTCCGATTCTGCAATGTTTTTAAGCTGCTTCTGAAGTGGTAACATTAGCTAGATTATTTTTGAAGCCGTAACATCAGAGTGATTATCATCTGAGACTGAGGAAAGAACCTGAATGAAATATGAAGAAGTTCTTCCCCAACGAAGAGGATAGAATTTGGAATGGATGGATGCAAGGTTGCCAAATATTACCACTTTTCGTATGCTGATGTACAAAAGGAGACGAAAAACATTTCCATCTCTTTTTAATTTCCTTGTAAAAGACAAGGAGACCGGGGTCCGGAATAGCTCAGTTGGTAGAGCGCCGGACTCGTAATCCAAGGGTTGCGGGTTCGAATCTCCGCCGGGCTGTTTCGGTACAGGGGGGATTTTTCCCTCGGAGTTAACATTAGTTCTGACTCCATTTCCCATGCAGTCCTTCGAATGAGACTATAAACCGAG
>CM065714.1:69107933-69110433 GCA_033310375.1 Conus canariensis | reverse complement strand
AAAAAATCATGATAATCACAGGGAAAATTAATGTGGTTGATCCATTTAAAAGCTTGTTATACAATAATACTAGCTGTCTTTCAATTTTCATCATGTTGCTCCTTCCTTTTCGCAGATTTTCTATAGTCGTTCCGAATTATATATCATTTTTCTTTAAAAAAAAAAAAAAAAAAAAAAGAATTAATCTCAATATTCATCGCCGATCTCCAGCGAAAGCCCTTGACCCGGATATGACGTCCACTTGGTAAGAAGAAGGTGTGTGTGGGCGAGGTCAGAAAACAGGAACTGAGTCAAAGTAGCGTGGTGCGTGAGCTCATCACTGGCCCAGTGACGTCAGTCTCGTCTGGCGCTGTGGGCATGAGTGATGTCCCTTGCCAGGCTGGAATTTCAAGCGTATGCGCGAGATGCTTGGCGTGCTTCGTCAGCCAGTGCGGTCCTTGCGGCGTAAATAAATGTGACATGAGAGATAGAGTCGGTTCCCCTTGTGTACAGCGTCTGTCTCTCCCACCCTTCCTCAGCTCTCTCTCTCTCTCTCTCTCTCTCTCTCTCTCTCTCTCTCTCTCTCTCTCTCTCTCTCTCTCTCTCTCTCTCTCCACATCAATCATTTTACGTAATCAGTTACACTTTTTTTTCTTTCTTTGCATTATATATTTTTTCGGCGCTGCAAACATTAATAATGTATACCGCCCTTGATATAAAGGCTGTATGTAGGCCATTGTCAATAAAAACGTCTCTCTCTCTCTCTCTCTCTCTCTCTCTCTCTCTCTCTCTCTCTCTCTCTCTCTCTCTCTCTATACACAGTTTTTTTTTATGGTTGAGCTGTTCCGAATTTATTTGATTCCTGCATTTTATTTCTCTCTCTCTCTCTCTTCTCTCTCTCTCTCTCTCTCTCTCTCTCTCTCTCTCTCTCTCTCTCTCTCTCTCTCTCTCTCTCAAATTCAAGTGTCCATGTTCTAAATGTTTCATTTCTTGCCGACCTAGATTTGTAAATATTTTGGATACGTTTTCGTTTTTCATTTTGTGTGTGGATTACTGATGACTGTCTCATAACAATATCATTTTCATTCTCAGTATTCTAAAGCCTTTACACATTTTTTTTTTGTTTTGTTTTGTTCGCTTTGATAATATTGATTGTGGGCATACCCTCCCTCTAGTCACAAGACCTTTTTGGCAATGACGGTCAATCTCTCTCTCTCTCTCTCTCTCTCTCTCTCTCTCTCTCTCTCTCTCTCTCTCTCTCTCTCTCCCAGAGTCGTTCCAGGAAAGTATAAGGTCCCTCAGTGTCTCTCTTTATGTATGGGTGTGCGTGAATTGTCTCCTCTTAATCCCTTTCGCCACGTCTCATGGCTACTGTCACCAACGATTTTACAATCTATGTCATCATTGCTGCCACGACTAAAGATAGTTACTATGTAAGTATTACATGGGAGTGTAGCATGACTCAGCATCCTTTGCGAGTCGCCGACTCCGAGGACAGAATGATGATGTAAGTAACATATCTGTTCATTTATTCTGAGCTGTTACTGGGTTTGGAGGAGTAGTCAAAGTCACATGTGTGTGTGTGTGTGTGTGTGGTGTGTGTGTGTGTGTGTGTGTGTGTGTGTGTGTGTGTGTTCTTGTGGTTTCTGGAACAGTAGAGAGGTTCAGGGTGATGTAAGGTCTGTGAATGAGGAGGGGAGCGATGTTTTTATTGTACGTCAGGTACGTGCGTGTATGTGTGTGTGTGCGTGTATGTGTGTGCGTGTGTGTGTGTGTGCATGTGTGTGTGTGCGTGTGTGTGTGTGCGTGGTGCACGCGTGCGTGCGTGCGTGTGTGTGTGTGTGTGTGTTGTGTGTGTGTGTGTGTGTGTGTGTGTGTGTGTGCGACCGTGTAACTGTGTGTGTGTTTATGTCCGTGTGTGTGTGTGTGTGTGTGTGTGTGTGTGTTGTGTGCGTGCGTGCGTGCGTGCAAGCGCGCGCGTGTGCGTGTGCGTGTGTGCGTGCTCGGCAGGCGTGCGTGTGTGTTTTTTATGTTTGTGTGTATGTATGTGCGCGTGCTGTGCGTGTGTGCGCGCACGCGTGTGTGTCTTGCAGAACATCGCCTGTGTCAAAAGTATGAATCATGTACGGGTTTAGATAACACCGCTTCCCCGCCCCCCCCCCCCCACCCCCCCCCCTTCCACTTGCATCCTCTCTTTACCCACTCCACCCCCATTTCCTCTTCCTTACTCCCCTTTCCACTTTCTCTGCATACACCAACACCCCCCCCCCCACCACCACCACCACCACCACTCCATCCCCCACCCCCACCCACAAACCCTTCATCCATCCTAACAACCTGTCATGCGAAAAACGGAACACGCGTTGGGCGCTGAATTAGGCTCGCCGCAGACGACTCGACAGCGCGACAGTTATTTAACAGAGCGTCGCACAGGGGTGAAGGGTGCGGGAAGACTGGGGGGAGGGGGGGGGGGGGGAGGGGGGAGTGATGAGGGAGTGATGGGGGATGGGATGGGAGTTGG
>CM065714.1:69085433-69090433 GCA_033310375.1 Conus canariensis | reverse complement strand
GCCATTTACCAACATGGTTTTTTAACATTTATTTTGCAATATGAAAGTTTTTGTAATAATTTTCACACGAATATTTGGTAATGTGACTGCACTCAATGTATCCCAGTTTTTTTTTTTCCTATCCGCTTAAAGGATGGCAATGTTTCAATTGATATGTTCATAAAATGGTATAGATACTGTGCCGATGGTACCCACAGTCTTCAGGCATTCTTCAACGTGTGCATGTGCCTTAGAGTCCTTCTTCAATATCAGACGGCCAGAAGTCATTTCTGACTTGAAAACAACCAAACACACACACACACACACACACACACACACACACACACACACACACACACACACACACACACACACACACACACACACTCAAACACACACACACACACACACACACACACACACACACACACACACATATATATATATATATATATATATATATACACAGAGAGAGAGAGAGAGAGAGAGAGAGAGAGAGAGAGAGAAAACAAACCAAACAGAACCTGGTAGAGACATTACAGTATATAACTTAAGTAGTAGTAGGGATAGTAGTAGTAATCGTAGTATATAACTTAAGTAACAGTATATAACTTAAGTAGTAGTAGTGATAGTAGTAGTAATCGTAGTCGCAGTAGTAGTAGTAGAGTAGCTGCAGCAGTAGTAGTAGTTGTTGTTGTAGGAGTAGGAGTAGTAGTAGTAGTGGTAGTGGTAGTAGTAGTAGTGTTCTTCTTCTTCATCTTGTTCTTATACTCAAGAGCACTCACTTAGCACCTATCCACTGTTAGAGACCAAGCTCTAAGTGCTTTAAAATTCAAGCTCTCGTTTACACAATGAATGGACTGCCTACCCGGGTAGAGCCGAGCGAAGAGCTGCCTGCTGGCGCTACGTTCATTCGTCTTTTCCGTGTATTCAGTCGAATAGTGTAACGATTCAGGCGAAATATACCTAGGCCTTGCTGAGAGACCCATCCATTCCTATTAACTTAATTAATCGTTTTCAGAATTTTTTTTTTTCAAATGGGAGAAGAAAAACGCAAAGCATTAGGATATTAACAGAAAGATACATAACAAAGACCATACAGGTAAACAAATACTTACAAAATAGACAGCCATTGTTCACTCTGTGTTTACAGTCCCTTCATCTACTTGCCAGAATACAGCAGCTATGTTGGTGTTCATGGAAACTAAATCAAAACAAGCAAACAGACAAACACAAACAGTAAAAAAAAAAAAAAAAAAAAAAAAAAAAAAATTCTGGAATAAAGGCACGTGATGCAGAGGGAAAAAAAAAAAAAGAAAACTAGAACAAAACGTTGTACTTTAAAGTAAAGAATAAAAAGGGGGCAATCACATGCACAGAATATGTGAACGATTCAAGTGTGATTTGTTATGGAAGACTGTTTATAAACTCCTTGATCTTTATGCAATCATAATGACGTGTTTTTTTGTTTTGTTTTGTTTTTCGTTTTTTTTCTTTTTAACGGCTAGAGGTCAGAATGGTCATCTTTTCTCATTATGTAGCACTCCTCCCCCCCCCCCCTCCCACACACACACGCACGCACGCACGCACGCACGCACACACGACACACACACACACACACACATCTTTTTTTCCCGTGTGCCAAGAAATTATAGTGACAATTCTCAGAGAGGTCAACATTCTGTACGCAGTTTTCACTCAAAGATACCAGATCCATGGTTCAAATCTCTTCTCCCCCCCCTCTCTCTCTCTCTCTCTCTCTCTCTCTCTCTCTCTCTCTCTCTCTCTCTCTCTTCTCTCTCAACCTATACAACTGAATACATACATATCAAATACCAAGGTTCTTGGACGAAAGTGTCGGTGCGGCTCAAAAACTTTATAGGGAGACTCCATCAGGGGAGTCTACTCACGAATCGCCCGCCATTCCTCGCAGGTAAACGGCCGTGACGAGAGAGCGCGAGACACGAAGGCATCGGCCTACTAGCACCGACTCTCGCCCTTGCCAAGGATTGGTCAGGATCTCGTTAGCGCGTGCATTAGGCCACAGCCGTGCAGGGGCGGACAGTTGGGGATAATAACAAGCCCGTCACTCTGTGGCCCCAACACAGGAATGCTTTCACGGGCAGCTTGGCACGTGCCGCCCTGGATACCCATCACAACGAGGTCTGGAGCGGAGGAGGAGATTGATGCACTGCCTTCCCCCCCCCCCTCCCCCCCACCACTACTACCACCGTAGCGCGATCGGAGCTTAGATCGAGGCGCCAGAGGCAGAGAGAAAGAGTCAGTCTATTGTGGCAGATTACAGAGGAGGTACAGAGTCGCCGAGATGTCTGTCTGCATTGTACACGAGGTATAGTTTGTACTTTTTTTTTAAATATGGGACAGTCAGAAAGGTAGGAGATACACATACACACATGTACTCACGCACACGCACACGCACACACGCACGCTCAAGCATGAGTTTGTGTATGCACGCTTCATGAATAAACGCTTTGTCCTGATTTTAACTTGACTGCGTAATGTGACTCTGAGGTCTTCTGGGTACGTATAACATGACTAGAATCCGTTTTGCTAAACTAGCTTATATGGGACAGTGTAGTATCGCACATGTCCCTAGAGTGTTTTGTGATAAAAGACAGTTTGCCTGTATTTCAAATCTATCCCTTAGCTTATTTTGTATTTTAGCTCAATCTTTCGATTTTGTAGCCGGTGCAGTTGGTATAGTTTTCAATGGTGTTGTCGCAAAGTTTCTGCTAGTATTCATAGTAGTGGTATTGCTTCTGTTTAGAGAGAGAGAGAGAGAGAGAGAGAGAGAGAGAGAGAGAGCACAAAATCTTGGCCTCAGTTCAAGAGAAAAAGGAGAATGAAACAAGAGTTTGTTGGTTTTTTTAAATGAATACAGAAATAAAAAGAACATACACAGACAAGAAGATAAACAAATCACACACGGTACCCATGTACAGCACAAAATAGTTCCTTAATTACACTGACTAGCATGCACAGAGAGAGAGAGAGAGAGAGAGAGAGAGAGAGAAGAGAGAGAGAGAGAGAGAGAGAGAGAGAGAGAGAGAGAGCGCAAGACGATATCTAAGAAGCCGACAGACCGGCAGACGGGATTCTTGTCTTGGGGCCAGCATTATTTCTCTTGGCAACAATGACAGCTCGTCCGCAATGGGTGGCACATTAGCCACCAGACGAGCCCAGGTCACCTTGACCTGCCTGTCACGCGGTTGCTTTTGTGCGCACGTGACGCTCTATGCTAAAATATGGAGGCGCTCGTGCTTCCGGTTTTTTGTTTTGTTTTGTTTTTTCTTTTTCTTTTAGTTGGCCAGCACTTCTGTCAAACGATAGTGCATTGTGTTCGTCCGCGCTACGTCTTCTGTTTGTTTTTGTTTTTGTTTTTCTTGTTGTCGTGTTGTCGTTGTTGTTTGAATAAGACCGGATTGGGAGTGAGAATGAACTTATTTATGTGACCGTCACCAAAACAAGAAATGAAATCAAATGAAAATGTATCTCCACTTCTGTTTCTTCCTATGTCCAGTTTCGCTTCTTTACCAAATTAGTGTACCCCACCCCCACAGATCCCCCACTGCTCTCTCTCTCTCTTCTCTCTCTCTCTCTCTCTCTCTCTCTCTCTCTCTCTCTCTCTCTGCTCTCTCTCTTCCAGGCACTGTATACTACTACATATAAATGTTGAATGGTGGTGGTGGTGGTGGTGGTGGTGGTGTGTGTGTGTGTGTGTGTGTGTGTGTGTGTGTGTGTGTGTGTGTGTGTGTGTGTGTGTGTGTGAGGCGTTTGGATGTCTGTTTGTGTACATGTGTGTCAAATATAAGAGAAGGTAGTTTCTTTAACAACATTTATTGAAACATCTTCAAAAAAAGAAGAACAATGACAACAACGGTAACAGGGAAAATGTCATTGCTGTCCTGGATATATTTTTAGAACAAAGTTGTAACATCTGCCTTTCTGACAATAAACGCTGGCGAGTAATTGATTCTGAGCTGCATGTGTCATCAAAACCAAGGGCAGCAATAACAGCAGCAATAACAGCAGCAATAACAGCAGCAATAACAGCAGCAATAACAGCAGCAATACACAGACGATTGCAAGCATTCAACATGAACAAACCCATAAACATGGGAGCTTAAATAGACACCCAACCCAAACAATCAAACAAACAAACAAAAATCAACATCAGACAAATTTGAACGCTCGTAATTAAAAATAATGACAGCAATAGCAACAACGACAACATGACGTCTGTAAGCACACTTAACTTAAACCAGAAAGAAAAGGGCCGAAACGGCCCGGCAGAGATTCGAATCCGCAACACCAAGATTAGGAGTCCGGCGCTCTACCACTGGGCTATTCCGCCTCCCCCCTTCCCCCGCCCCCCCCCCCCCCCCCCCCCCCCCCCCCCCCCCCCCCCCCCCCCCCCCCCCCCCCCCCCCCCCCCCCCCCCCCCCCCCCGCGCAGCAAGATAAGGGAGAACAAAGAATAAAAACATATAGGGGCACAGAGATGGAGAAAAAGGTGAAAGAGAGAGCGAGACAGACAGACAGACAGACAGATGGACAGGCAGGCAGGCAGGCAGGCAGGCAGGCAGGCAGGCAGGCAGAGAGACAGAATGATTTTTGATGAAGGAAATGCAGACTAAACACCAGTTGGCTTCTTTCCATCCGGTCCTCAATAAAAGGAAATATGGAAAATATCAGCCTACAGAAACGTGATGACAGTTTTTTTTTTTTCAATGAATTACAAAATGCATTAAGGAAATCCGTCAACACAAGAAAACAGTTCTATAAGCAAAGCACTATGAGAATATTTACACGGGGGAGGGAAAGAGAGAGAGAGAGAGAGAGAGAGAGAGAGAGAGAGAGAGAGAGAGACAGACAGACAGACAGACAGACAGACAGACAGACAGACAGATAGACAGACAGACAGAGCAGAAGCAGCTGAATATTGAACAGCAGCCATTAGGAACAATTGTGCTGGGCATTACGCAAATAAACGTGAATTCC
>CM065714.1:69077933-69082933 GCA_033310375.1 Conus canariensis | reverse complement strand
GTCCTGGGATACTTCCGTGAAGGTTCTGTTGTGTCGCGTCCAGTGGCCATCACACCGTGGCATATTATCAGGGAGTAGTTAAGTTATGTTCCCTTGTGTTTCCTGGAATGCCTTGTGCGTGCCTGTACCTGTCAACACTGCGCAGGCTTCCAAGGATGGTACAGGATTGCTCCGGCTGGTTAGTTCGGCACAGCTGAGGCAGTGCCCCACTGGGTTCCATTACTCCTTCAGCTGTATGTTTTTCTTGACCGATTAATGCTTTTCTCGTTGTTTCCGTCCTCTTGGTTTACGTTGTAATGGTTGTTTTCGCATAATTCGGTGCATACGAGAAAGAGGGAATTTCTGCTCTTTTTTTAAACATGGAAGGAACTGAGCATCTTAGGAACTACTTCGATATGAAAATGGAAGGGGAACATGCTAAGGCTGAGGTGCCATGGTCTTACGGCCGTAGGGGAGTAATGTCAAAGACACGTGTCTAGCCTGGTATTATAGAAGACGGAGGTCAGTGATTTCCTTCCGCCGCCTTAACTTTTTCCTGAACTGAATCATTTTATTTAATGCTAGGACAGAAGTGGTTTCAAACCCTGAACATCCCAGGACACAGTGTATCAATACTTATGTTTCAAACAGTTGACTGCTGGTTGAAGTCTCTCCTAGTCGTACAAAGGTACTACGCGGAACCAGAACCTGCAACCGCTGTGGAAACGAAGGCCTGTTACAGAGCCTCCCAAACGCTGATGGTTCCAAATTAGTCTCATTAGCCGCCCTCCTGGTTTTGTCAGACAGCATGTCGTCCCTGCCCCTGTGACTTCCTCCTCACCTCAAAGAGCAGGGGGTCCACAATGCGCAACAAAGCTCCGCCGCTTGTTAATAAGTTGGTAGGGGCTGCCGTCAGGACCATTGCCAGCAGAGAGGCCTGGCTAGGCTGGCTAACACCAGATAACATCACACCCATCATCCCATCAGCTCCTCGCCTGACTGGGCACGGTGATTCGGAAGGACACAGGGCCAGAAGGGCAGACTTGGAAGGAATGGAAAGGGGGGGAGGGGGGTGGAGGTTGAGGAGGTGGCTGGGTGGTGGGTAGGAGGGAGTGGGAGGGATGTAGGGCCAAGAAGAGGAAGTAGGAGAGAAGGGAGGCGGGGAGGGGTAGGTGGAAGGGGGGTGGGGAAGGAGGAGGGATGAAGGAAGGTGGTGGGGGGGGAGGGAGAGAGGGGGGAAGGAGCAATCATCTTTGTTCATGCGAGGAGTGTTATAAAGACATTCCTGCAGTCGCGGTTTTTCCGCCTTTTAGGTGGGTGTTTCATTCTTTCTGAGAGGGAATTGTCAGGGAGCGAAAGTCCATGAACATCTCTCTGTCCGTCTGTTTGTCTTGTCTGTCTGTCTGTCTGTCTGTCTGTCTGTCTCTCTCTCCCCTCTCTCTCTCTCTCTCTCTTCTCTCTCCTTCTCTGTCTCTGTGCCCACCCCACCCCTCTCTCTCTCTTAAACACACACACACACCACACACACACACACACACACACACACACACAACACACAAGCACGCGCACACACACACCACACACACACACACACACACACACACACAACCCCACACACACACACACACACACACACACACACACACACAACATACACACCATGCACTCGCGCCTTGCGGACTCAGAAATGCACCGAACACAAGACATCAGCACGAACAACAAACAAACCCTGAAAAAAAGAAAAAAGAAAAAAAACACAACAACTAGAACAACAACGAAAAGCAGAAAATAAAAACAACAGCGACGACAACAACGCTAAGCAGAAGCTAACAACAACAACAAAGAACCAAAAATGAAACAATTTTTTTTTTTAAATCAATGCTGATTTCTTTCACATGAGATGACTGCGTCTCTAAAGCAGTGACTTGGAAAATTGGGTAAGGCGGGGTGGGGGGTGGGGGGGTGGGGGTGGGAAGAAGAAGAGGAGGGAGGGGTGCGGAGAAGAGAGAACGAAGGAGACGACAGACAAGAACTAGGAAGAAAGGGAAAACCTCAGTGTTGAGAGAGGAAAGGAGGGGTAGGGAAGGGGATGGGGGGAGGGGGGGAGGGGGAGGTGAGAACGTTAGACGTTTGATCTGTCCATCTCCAGTTAACAAGTGGACCACGCAGTTGGCTAAAAAAGAACCAGGAGAAGGTGGGGGAGGCGGATAGATGGGGCGGAAGGAAGATCTCTCCCACCCCCACCTTTGCCCTCCATTCCTCTCTTCCCTTATTCACCCTCATCCCGGGGAAGGCGTGAAGGCAGTGTGTGCGTGTGTGTGGTGGGGGGGGGGGGGGGGGGGGGGGGGAGGAGGAGGGGGGGGGGAGTCTGTCTCTCGCGCCATCACCTCGCCTGTGCTCCCGGGAAGCCTTTCCCTGTTTGCTCGGGTGGCGGGTTTTCTCTTATCTGGTCCCTGCGAGTGGTCGTCACAGCGTTTGATCTTTTCCCAGCACAGAGAGAGGGAGGGAGGGAGGAAAAGAGAGACAGGCCGACGGACAGACAGTCAGACAGAGAAGAAAGAGAGACAGAGACAGAGAGACAGACAAACAGAGACAGAGAGAGACAGAGACACTCAGACAGACAGACAGAAACAGACAGACACTGTTAGACAGAGAGAGAGGGCAGGGAGGGAGAGTGAGAAGAAGAAGAAGAAGAAGACGAAGACGAAGAAGAAGAAGAAGAAGAGAAGAAGAAGAAGAAGAAGAAGAAGAAGAAAGAACATCGAAAGAAAGAAAGAAAGAAAGAAGAAAGAAAGAAAGAAAGAAAGAGACAGACAGACAGACAGAACGACAAACAGACAGAGAGAGAGAGAGAGTGAGAGATTGACAGAAATAGACAGCGACGGAGAGAGAGAGAGAGAAGAGAGAGAGAGGAGCAGACAGAACAGACAGACAGACAGACAGACAGACAGACAGACAGACAGACAGACGGTAGGAGACAGACAGACAGAACGACAAACAGAGAGAGAGAGAGTGAGAGAGATTGACAAATAGACAATCAGACAGGAGAGAGAGAGAGAGAGAGAGAGAGAGAGAGGAGAGAGAGAGAGAAGAGAGACAGAGACAGACAGACAGACAGACAGACAGACGGTAGGAGAGGGAGGGTGGGGGGGTGGGGTCGGGCAGCCGTAGAAGTGCCCAGGGAGAGGCCTCTCCAGTCAGGCGGGGGGGGGGGGGGGGGGGATTCCTGGTGGAGCAACATGTGCGGGGATTCTGCGGTGTGAAGAGGGCAGCATCGAAATTGACATGGAGTTGGAAGTCGGGGCGCGGGAGGTTTGGGGGGGGGTGGGGTTAGGGGTGGGGGTGGTGGGCTGGAGGGGTGCTGGTGGAGGGAGGGGGAATGTAGGGGATGTAGGTGGAGGGGAAATGGGACATCGGTAGAAATGGATGGATGATGATGATTATTATTATGATGTGTGTGTGTGTGTGTGTGTGTGTGTGTGTGTGTGTGTGTGTGTGTGTGTGTGTGTGTGTGTGTGTGTGTGTGTGCTTTCACGCTAGCTAATAATGTACGGGATGCGTGCACTTCTTTGTTAATGTGTATTTTGTGCGCGCGAAGCCCCCGCGCCTTCCGCCTGTTCCCCTCCCCACTACATATATAATATATAAGAAGATAGATTGACAGACAGGCAGGCAGACAGACAGACAGACAGACAGATAGATGGATGTACGGAGACAGACAGACAGACAGTGAGATGTGTGTGTGTGTGTGTGTGTGTGTGTGTGTGCGTGCGTGCGTGCGTGCGTGCGTGCGTGTGTGTGTGTGTGTGTGTGTGTGTGTGTGTGTGTGTGTGTGTGTGTGCGCCGCGCGCGCGTTTTTGCAAATGTGGGTACGGAAAGTGAGGGTGGGGATGAAAGGGGAGTGTTGTCGGGGGCTGGGTTGGAGGTGGGGGGGGGGGCAAGGAGGAAAGTCAAGAAGGTGTTTGGGGGGGGGGGGGAGAGGGAGGAAGACGAGAGGCGCTCTCTTGTGATGAATGGGAGGAGGGTGTGTATCTTTTCAGCAGCAGCAGGAAATGAACTCTATTTGCAGTTATCGATCCCCAGGCTGGAGAAGTTTGATCAACAGTGAGAACATGGCATCCCCGGGCCATTTCTGTGGCCTCTTGGAAGAAGTCTATCAGCGAGAGGGCCGCCACACCTTACCCTTCGCTGTTTATACGATATGAGGCAATTTTCCCCGTCATTGCCAAGCACCAGTCAGCGAGCGAGCTAGCTAGGGGAGTCGGGCCATACTGTTGTTCTTTTTTCTTTCGATCTGTCTGTCTGTCTGTTTGTTTGTCTGCCTTGTGTATGTATATCTCTGTCTTTATCACTCTCTCTCTCTGTTCTCCTGTTTCTGTCTGCCTGTCTTGGTCTCTGTCTCTGTCTCTCTCTCTATGTCTGTCTGTCTCTATTCCCCCCTCTCTCTCTCTCTCTCTCTCTCTCTCCCTCTCACCCACTTTCTGTCTGTCTGCCTTCTCTCTGCCCGTCCGTCCGTCTGTCCGTCTGTCCGACTGTCTGTCTCTCTCTCTCTCTCTCTCTCTCTCTCTCTGTCTCTCTCTCTCTCTCTCTCTCTCTCTCTCTCTCTCTCTCTCTCTCTCTCTCTCATATGTGATAGCTGTTAATAGTGGATCTTAGGTAGACACTTATGAAAGCTAAGTATTACAACGACGGTTGTGGTTTGAAGTGAAATAGGCAGACACCAATTAAAGCTGAGAATTACATGGCTGGGTTATAGTTTCAAATGAAATAGGCTCTTGCCATGAACGACTGAAACTATTCTGTCCAATCTACCTCTGCGTGTTGATGAAGCTCGAAGAATATTAGATACCGCAACGGCATAGATTGTCCATGTGACGTATTTCAAAGTATATCAGTTGTTTCTATACATGGTAAGCAATTTTTCCTTTTGCTCCCTTTTTTTCTTTTATACATATATATATATATATATATTTTTTTTTTTTTTTTTTGATTATTTGTCTATCTATTTATTAATTTATTGT
>CM065714.1:69062933-69070433 GCA_033310375.1 Conus canariensis | reverse complement strand
AGACAGACAGACAGAGACAGAGAGAGGGGATTCTTTCCGGGTTGTTATCACCATAAACATCGATGCAAACAAGACAGATGTTGTCTTTAGAAAAGTGGCACAGGGAATCTTCTTTTTTTTCAGATAATCGCCTGCTCTCTCTCTCTCTCTCTCTCTCTCTCTCTCTCTCTCTCTCTCTCTGTTCTCTCTTTCTCTCTCTCTGTCTCTCTCTGTCTCTGTCTCTCTGTCTTAATCTCTCTCTCTCTCTCTCTCTCTCTCTCTCTGTGCGTGTGCGTGCGTGCGTGGTGGTGTGTGTGTGTGTGTGTGTGTGTGTGTGTGTGTGTGTGTGTGTTGTGTGTGTGTGTGTGTGGTGTGTGTGTGTGTGTGTGGCGCGCGCGCGCGCGCGCGCATGTGTATGCACATACGTACACACAACTTGACACCCCCCCCCCACCCAAAAAAAAAAAAAAAAAAGAAATCTGCACGAGGGAGAAAACCAGTCTCTTTGATCGGCTACAGCTCAGTTCATTAGACAACTACCTCTAATTACCTCTAATTGGTTGAAAACTTCACGTGCCATTTTCGCATGTCAGATTTATGTCCAATAGTAACACGAAGGAGAGGAAGGGTGCGCTGGAACTGTAACCTCTCTTCCCCGGAGGAAGCCAGGGAGACCCACTCCAGCCCAGCCGAAGCAGAGACTCTATGCAACGGATAGTATCTCTAGAGCTGAAGCCCCTGGTTGCTTTGTAACAAGGCTATCGGAACAGCCCTTCTGCACGTATCTCTTGGGGGCTGGCTGATGCCAGGGGGGAGCTGATAAGAAGCCTGTGGGGTAGGGTAGCTCGTGTCACGCCGTTCTGAATCAAAATGGATCATCATGACTATCGTCGCTATCATCCTCGTCGATCATCTTGTTTGGGAGGTTCTGGCTCGTCGTGGACCAGACTACTCTCACGTAACCTCGTATAATTTCTGTGATTCTGGTTCTCATCTTTTTTCCTTCGCAGTTTTTGCTGCTGATTTTGTTTGTCGAGGTTTGACTTTACAGTCTTACAGAGTTCCATTACTGGCTGTCAACAATACCTTTTTTTGTCCATTTAGAGTGTATTCAAATAAGCAGTTCTTGTTTGCATAAGATCTTTTTAATGGATAATTTCGGGAAAAAGAATATCAGAACTTGGACAAAGCTTTGGTGCTACAGAAAAGGTTCCAGTGACAGAGCAGTCTCTTTTTCAGTGAATGGCCTAAAGGTGGCCCAACACTTTGTGGATCGGTTTTTGATATGGCATTTGGTCTGCAACATGAACTGATTGTATCAAAAATTAACAAGGCAGAGAACACTACCTTAATCTGGACAACTGGACTTTGCAAAAAAACAAATAAGTGGAAAATGAACCGGAAGAGGAAGAAGACGCATCTGATGCACTCTTTTAAAACTTAACCAATGTCCATTACAAATACCTTCCAGCCTTCTACAATACAACCTATGCTAATTACAGTAAATATAAAGTATTTCATAAACTAGACTTAGCCAGTGCTCATTACAATTACCATCTAGTCTTTCAAGACTAAAGTTATCTCCATTTCAAATATCTTTAGGCCGTTCAAGACGTAACTTATATCCATTACAATTACCATCAAGTCTTGCAAGATTTGATCCATGTCCTTCACTTTACAATTGCCTTCAAGTCTTTCAAGACATGTCCATTTCAGTTATTAAGTATTTCAAGACTTAGCCTATGCCCATTTTGATTACAATCTAGTCTTTCAGGTCTTATCCCATGCCCATTACAATTGCCATGTACTTCACCTTTGTCCTTTACATTCAAAATCTGTTTTTTCAAGACATAAGTTATGATCGTTACTGTTACCATCATGGACTTTCAAGATATAATCAGTGTCTAATACAATTACTTTCCAGTCTCCCAAGATCCAACCTATGTACACTACAGTTATCATCGAGTCTTTCAAAGACTATACATAACCAATGCCCCTTACAATTAGCAATAATCTTTCAAGACTTGACTTATGTAGATTTCAGTTACCATCTACGTATTCAAAACTTAAGCTTTGTCCGTTACCATAAATATGTAGTCATTCAAACCTTTAGCAACGTCGGCATCTATAACCATCTGTTCATTCAATGCTTAACCTATGTCCGTTTCCATTGCTAATCAGCCTATCAAGGTATAACCTGTATCCATTACAATTACCATCTAAATCTTTCAAGGCTTACTGGTGTCCATAACCATGCAGTCTTACCATGACAATTACAATTATAATTACAAGCTGATCATGCAAAACTTATCCGATGTCCGTTACAATTACCATTAACATTTTGTGACGTCATCTGCGGTACCGCTGTCCATTGCTTTGTCGGTGTATATGTTTTATTCTTTGCCTGCTTCTACTGTGGTGCCTGCTTCTACTGTGGTGCCTGCTTCTACTGTGGTGCATCTGTTCATGAATTCCGAGTGACAGGGTCACCCATAATAATTATCATCTCTGTCGGCTCGTTCGTGATACTTTTGTCCGTTTTATTAGTCTAATATGTCATATGTGTGTGTGTTGTGTGTGTGTGTGTGTGTGTGTGTGTGTGTGTGTGTGTGTGTGTGTGTGTGTGTGTTGTGTTTATCTCTTTGCAGGTCAACAAAACTCCGATAAGTCTTGCTTTTAATAAAGATGTTCTAACTCATTATATGATACTACTTTCTTCCCACTTTCGTAACGTGTAGTTGTTATCCATGTCTCTCACATTTTCTATACACCCTTTGTGGCTTGCATGATATTACTTCCTGCCCGGTTTGATATGTTTACCCGTTAGTTTATATATATATTTCTTTTTCTGTACGTTCTTCCTAACATGTCTTTATTACATTCTGCCCCATTTGTCACGGTTAGTCAAGACTAATGTCTGTCTCTGTTTCTTCAAACCTTTCGCGACGTTTTTCTTTTTGCCCAGTTTCTTACATTCAGCCGTTAATTATACTTCTGTCTCCTTGCGCTCTTCATAATGTATGTATATTACTTTCTGCCCAGCTTGTCTGTGTTTAACAGTGAATCAGTTCTTTTCCTCTCTCCGCCTTTCATAATTTATTATGTGAAACTACTTTCCACCAAGTTTAAAAAGTTTATCCGTTAATGACATTACTTGTTTCCCATTTTAAACATTTAGCCCCTAATTATGGCTGTTTCTTTGCACTTTTAATAACTTGTGTTACAATATTACTTTCGTCACGGTTTCAAACGTTCAGCCGTTGATCACGTCTGTCTGTTCTTCTGTGCATCTTTCATACTTATCATACAATATCATTTTCTGCCCATTTTGCTGCATTTAGTTAATTACTAGTTAAGCCTGTCTCTTTCTTGTGACGTTTATGTGACTTACAATGGTGATATCACTCATGTTACATGTCCAACGCCTGGCATACACCTCTCTCTCTCTCTCTGTCTGTCTGTCTGTTTCTCTCTCTCTCTCTCTCTCTCTCTCTCTCTCCTCTCCTCTCTCTCTCTCTCTCTCTCTCTCTCTTAAACCTTTCACTTGTTTCCGTGGGACCCTTCGTGACTTCAGCCTGTAGTATAGTGCTCTTCGCTGCATCTCTTGTCACTTTCTCGCTGCGGCAGGTCTTCTTCAGTCTCTCTATTGATTCTGCATCATCTGCATCCGCAGCCAGTGGCGAGCAGTGAGCGATGAGTCAATAGAGTCCAGGATGGGTGAGTCAATAGAGTCCAGGGGATGGTGCAAAGGAACGGGTCGACGAAAGGTTTCCTAGTTGTGGGCAAAGGGCGCTGGGAAACAATGTGTTCTCTGATTGGATTGCCTCACGAAATCTGTCTTTTCCACCCTAACCGCCCCCCCCCCCCCCCCCCCCCCCCCCCCACACACACACACACACACTGCCACAGGCACCGGGCTCGGTTTGCGTCAAGAAATCTTGCTTATAACATGATGGTGTTGTTTACTGTGAGTTCCTTGTAAACGAACACAATGTTCTAAGGCTAACTTTAGTAATGAAACAACAAGAGCAAAACAATAATAATAATAAATAATGATAATAATAATAACAACACTAATGATAATAATAATAATGATAATTATGATAATAATAATAATAATAATAATAATAATAATAATAATAATAACAACAATAATAAAAAAAATAATTATAATAATAATAATAATGATAAAAACGGCATCTGTCAGGGAGCAGTTTATACCCCTACACATCTTAATGGAATGCCCTGCTCATGCCTGATCCCTCTGTAAATTTACACAGCACTGGCTTCCAAGGATGGTGCAGGATTTCTTCGACTGGTTGATTCGGCAGTTGAGGACAGTATTCTCTGGGTCTCACTGGCACCATCGAGTGTATCTTTTTCTTATCTTTATGATAATAATGGCGATGATAATTATGATAATAAGTGTAAAACTGAAGATGTTGATTGTGATGAGACAATTCTCAAAGTAACTGCTCAAAGTCATTCTTTTGCGGACTCACACTTCCTTTTCCAGGGCATGTACATTATACTTCCTCTTCCAGGGCACTGCACACATTCATGTACAATAAACAGATCATAATCGCCAGCTGGATGGGCTCACGGGAGAAAGCAAACTTCCACCAAGGTCGAACGATTCTTTCATCTACCCTTTGAGTCAGTCGATGAGGGAACACAAAATTATTTTCCGCCAATAGCTGGCGGGGAGTGTAGCATAGCAGAGCTTTCGTGCGGTTACCTCCCTTTGTGCGAACCCAAACAGTTCGCAAAACATGTTGAATAATCCTTTCTTCACGGCGATTTCCGCCGACCTTGGATTGCGAACCAAAAGTTCGAGCAATTATGAACTAAGACAAGATCACCAAGATCGCCAATTAGACTAACTAGGTTCGAGAACTGAACATTTCGTTCAGTTGAGAACGGCCTTCAGGGATTTCACACGCCTTGCACTTACTTTATAAGTTTCGGGATTTTTTTGTTTTGTTTGCTTTTGTTTTGTTTTCGTTTTTTTTTTTTTGTGCATACGCAGGCTGATACTCCTGCGGACACTCCCTGTATAGACAGGCAAGGATTAATCCCATCTACCCAACAAAGGGAGTGGAGTTTTGAGTGTATGACCGTTTTTAATCCCGCCATTAAGGCAGCCATACTCCATCTTCGGGGAAGGTGCATGCTATGTGTAACGTGTCATCCATACCAACGGCCAAACTGGCCTCTTCCGAAAGTTGGTGATTGGATTTCATGTGTGTGCAAGATGTTATGCGTGCGTTCAGACACGGAACCTCGGTTTATAGTCTCATTCGAGGGACTGTATGGGAAATGGAGTCAGAACCAATGTTAATTCCGAGGGAAAAATCCCCCTGTACCGAAACGGCCCTGCGGAGATTCGAACCCGCAACCCCAAGATTACGAGTCCGGAGCTTTACCACTGGGCTATTTCGGCCCCGTAAGTTTCGGGATGAGGCTGAGGACTCCACAAGTCCCTGTGGATCCGTGTACTGGTTTTGACAGTCCGTGTGTATTCTTGACAAGCTGAATTGCTCCTTCATGGACATGACAATGCTTGTAAGGTGTTTGGGAAAGGAAAGGATTTTATATCATACGGAAGTGAACAGACAACCATGAATGGTTCTGAGAAACAGACTGATCGCTATGGAAGAACGCGCCAGTTTCAAAGTGAAAATATAGATGACATATGTCTTGTAAACTGTTTTGAACGAAATGCAAGTCCAACGCTTCTGTCCAAAGGAAAGCAATTATAGTCAAAACACCAGTTGGCGATTTGGCCAAAAGCTCAAACCATCAAAGAGAAAGACAGAGCCAGAAACAGAGAATGAGAGCAGACAGACAGACAGACAGACAGAGAGACAGAGCAGAGAGAGAGAGAAGAAGAGACAGAAGAGAGAGAGGAGAGAGAGAGAGAGAGAGAGAGAGAGAGAGAGAGAGAGGACAGAGAGAGAGAAGAGACGAAGGAGAGGAGGAGGGAAGGAGAGAGAGAGAGAGGAGAGAGAGAGAGACGAGTGACGACAGACAGACAGACAGACAAACAGACAGCAAGAGACAGACAGACAGACAGACAGACAGACAGACAGACAGAGCAGACGGAGACACAGAGATGGCATGACTGGACGTCGATTATAGTGACTATCTTAGTACACTTTTTGTGTGTATGCGTTGTGTTTGTTTGTTTGTTTGTTTGTTTGTTTGTTTGCTGATGAGGGTGATGGATGAGGACGGTGGGCAGGACGGCTGGTGGTGGGGGGGGGGGGGGGAGGAGCAAAATAATTTACAGTGACAGTAATAACATTACGGTTGTCCATATCACACTTCGAAACCTCTTCAAAGTCCTTGAAAACATATGTAATCTTCGTGTTCGTTGGAACACGTGCGTGATTTGTGCGTGGCACATATTCAACGTACTGGACTGTTTGATATACTGACATTTTGCTGTAAACAGCACCATTACTAATTTGCCTGTTCTCAAGTGCCAAACAAGACTTGCCTTGGTCAGAGATAACAACACTGGAACAGGAAACCTGTGAACTGTTGATCGTTTTCATTGGCATTCTCTTCTTTGGTGTTTTATCGTTATTAACGTCATCATTATCATTATATTTATTACCACACACACACATACACACACACACCGCGCGCGCGCGCGTACGCACGAACGCATACCGAAGATAAGATTCACTGATAGACTTTTAAACAGGCAGACCGAAGTCTGGATTATGTGCGCGCGCGCGCGCGCGCGCGTCGCGCGCGCGTGTGTGTGTGTGTTGTGTGTGTGTGTGTGTGTGTGTGTGTGTGTGTGTGTGACAGAGAGAGACTAAGACAGAGAGAGGGGGACAAAGAGACAGACAGACAGACTGTGCGACAGACGCATAGACAGACAGAGGGGAAAGAGAAAGATGACAAAGTCGAAAGAGCAGCGATCGGCAAAAAAGCAGTAGGACGAAAGACAGAGCATAACAGAAGAAGGGAGGTCGAGATGGAAAAGGGCTAAGGAAGCAACCGAGGACGGTGCTTGAGGGGGGGGGGGGGGGGGGGGGGGGGGCAGGCAAGGGGAAGGAGAGGGCATGGAAAGAAGGGGGGAGAGGAGGGGATAGGACGCCGGCTGAAGGAGGATGCTGTGATGGAGGAGGAAAGGGGGTGGGGGGGGGGGGAGGGGGCGGGGAGAAGCCAGAGAACGGCGGAGGAAGATGTCAAGCCCTATTTTGTTTTTCAACCTGCCGAAAAAGTTCTCTCTCTTGCCGGGCGCGTAAACGAGCAAATATTTCTGGTCGGACCTGCTTGGCTACCCACCTTAATGGTGCGGGCGCTGGGAGCCCGGAATTAGGGGCTTTTTAGCTTGTGTTCTTTCTGACATGTTATTAGAAGAGCAAGTTCCCCGCCCGCTTCCAGACTGCCTGCTTGCTGCTTGCTGCTGCTGACTGGAGGGAGGGATGGATGGATGGATTGGGCTGAGAGAGGCACACAGAGACAGAGAGACAGACAGGCAGACAGGCAGACAAACACGTG
>CM065714.1:69057933-69060433 GCA_033310375.1 Conus canariensis | reverse complement strand
ATGATTGTGCTGATGGGAGTTTCTGCTGTCCAGTTTTCGATAATTACCTCTGATGAGGGGGATTATCTTTCTTTTTTTTCATCCGCGACCACTGGTTTGCTTGTTTGTTAGTTTGTCCGTCAGGAGAGAAAGAAAAAAAAAAAGATGGCTGCATCTTATGCACACTTTGTCAAAAGATTGAAAGTCGCCCGAGGGTAAAGCCATTAAATTTCGCTGCGGGTCTGTAGTTTGGATTTGGATAAAATGGCGACCAGTAAAGTTATTTT
The DNA here is from genome assembly GCA_033310375.1 of Conus canariensis. Taxonomy (NCBI): domain Eukaryota; kingdom Metazoa; phylum Mollusca; class Gastropoda; order Neogastropoda; family Conidae; genus Conus; species Conus canariensis. The sequence continues at coordinate 69,060,167 of CM065714.1, read as the reverse complement.
AACTTTTGGTGCGTCAAATTTTACTGCGATTTTAACCAAACTTGGCTGAAAGAAAGAGATTGGGTCAGTGACGAAGCCATTACATTTTCGTGTCCCGATTCGTGGTGGAATGGACTGTATTTGAACGTTTCATTATGTCTAACTAGAGGAATGACTTCTTCTTTTTCAAATCATTAGTTACATGTGCATAGGAACTATATGCATCTATGTGAATACGCTCTTCTTCTTGGCAGGGATATGGTGAATCTTGTACGCCCTTCTTCATGGCAGGGAATTGGTGAATCTGGAATACACCAGTACGCCTTTCTTCTTGACAAGGGATACGGTGAATCTGGAATGCACCACTACGCCTTTCTTCTTGACAAGGGATACGGGGAATCTGGAATGCATCAGTACGCCTTTCTTCTTGACAAGGGATACGGGGAATCTAGAATGCACCAGTACGCCTTTCTTCTTGAAAGGGATACGGGGAATCTGGAATGCATCAGTACGCCTTTCTTCTTGACATGGGATATGTTGAATCTGGAGTGCACCAGTACGCCTTTCTTCTTGACAAGGGATACGGTGAACCTGGAATGCACCAGTACGCCTTTCATCTTGACAAGGGATACGGTAAATCTAGAATGTACCAGTACGCCCTTCTTCTTGACAAGGGATACGGTGAATCTGGAATGCATCACTACGCCTTTCTTCTATATAGGGATACGGTGGGAATCTGGAATGCATCAGTACGCCTTTCTTCTATATAGGGATATGGTGACTCTGGAATGCACCAGTACGCCTTTCTTCTATATAGGGATATGGTGAATCTAGAATGCACCAGTACGCCTTTCTTCTATATAGGGATATGGTGAATCTAGAATGCACCAGTACGCCTTTCTTCTATATAGGGATATGGTGAATCTGGAATGCACCAGTACGCCTTTCTTCTATATAGGGATATGGTGAATCTGGAATGCACCAGTATGCCTTTCTTCATGACAGGGATATAGTGAATCTTGAATGCACCAGTGCGCCTTTCTTCTAGACAGGGATACGGTGACTCTTGAATGCACCAGTACGCCCTTCTAGACAGGGATATGGTGAATCTTGAATGCACTAGTATGCCCTTCTTTTTAACAGAGATTCGGTGAATCTTGAATGCACCAGTACGTCTTTCTTCTTGACAGAGATATAGTGAATCTTGAATGCACCAGTACGCCCTTCTAGACAGGACTATACTGAGTCTTGAATGCACCAGTACGCCTTTCTTCTTGACAGGGTTATAATGAATCTTGAATGCACCAGTGCGCCTTTCTTCTAGACATGGCTATGGTGAATCTTGAATGCACCAGTACGCCCTTCAGGACAGGGATATGGTGAATCGTGAATGCACCAGTACGCCCTTCTACACAGGGATATGATGAATCTTGAATGCACCAGTATGCCTTTCTTCATGACAGACATATGGTGAATCTTGAATGCACTAGTACGCCCTTCTAGACAGGAATATAGTGAATCTTGAATGCACCAGTACGCCTTTCTTCTTGACTGGGATATAGTGAATCTTGAATGCACCAGTACGCCCTTCTTCTTGACAGGGATATAGTGAATCTGGAATGCACCAGTACGCCCTTCTTCTTGACAGGGATATAGTGAATCTGGAATGCACCAGTACGCCCTTCTTCTTGACAGGGATATAGTGAATCTTGAATGCACCAGTACGCCCTTCTTCTTGACAGGGATATGGGGGATCTTGAATGCACCAGTACGCCCTTCTTCTTGACAGAGATATGGGGGATCTTGAATGCACCAGTACGCCCTTCTTCTTGACAGGGATATAGTGAATCTGGAATGCACCAGTATGCCTTTCTTCTTGACATGGGAGATGGAGAATCTAGAATGCACCAGTACGCCCTTCTTCTAGACAGAGATATGGGGGATCTTGAATGCACCAGTACGCCCTTCTTCTTGACAGGGATATAGTGAATCTGGAATGCACCAGTATGCCTTTCTTCTTGACATGGGAGATGGAGAATCTAGAATGCACCAGTACGCCCTTCTTCTAGACAGAGATATGGGGGATCTTGAATGCACCAGCACGCCCTTTTTCTTGACAGCGATATGGGGGATGTTGAATGCACCAGTACGCCCTTCTTCTAGACAGGGATATGGGGGATGTTGAATGCACCAGTACGCCCTTCTTCTAGACAGGGATATGGGGGATGTTGAATGCACCAGTACGCCCTTTTTCT
>CM065714.1:69050433-69052933 GCA_033310375.1 Conus canariensis | reverse complement strand
AGAGTGAGATGAAGCTGTAATAAGATGCCGACCAGAGGTATCAACGCTACGGTCATGGTGTCCTTTAGTAAGTGTGTTTAAGAACGGAGGGGGCTGGGGTTTGGAGGCTGTTCTAACACAACGACGTTGCCAACATCCTAAATAAGCTTTTCAGCGCCTTGGTGGATCCGGTGTCTGTTCTTTGGTTTTGACAGAAAGCAGATTTGCCCTATTGCATGTTTTGGGCAGACGAGCTGAACGTCGAGTTGGGGAGACATAGCAAACTGGTGCGTTCTTGGTGTAATTCTCAGTGGAGCGTATTTAAAGCGGTGATATAATGCATACGTAAATAAAAATAAAAGAGATAGAGAGAGAGAGAGAGAGAGAGAGAGAGAGAGAGAGAGAGAGAGAACAGAGAGAGAGAGAGAGAGAGAGAGAGACAAACAGACAGACAGAAGAGAGAGAGAGAGAGAGAGAGAGAGAGAGAGAGAGAGAGAGAGCTTCATTCTCCAGACATATAAGATAACGATATCCCTGTATCGTCGGTTTGGACTATCGTAAGTACGTACAGTATTTAAATCGCCTGAAACATACAGTACACCTTATGTACGTAACTTTCTTTTGTTCTTTTTCTCCAGATCATTGTGACCGAACGTGTCTGACACGACGCCATCTCCTTGACGTCCTTTTCCCTGTAACTGTGTGGATGATACGTTGTCAGCAACTCTAACGTCCTCATCGTACCAAGCGAAGTAAAAGCTTGTAAGTACATGTATTTAGATTGTCCAATAGCTCACGTGTTTGCTCAGTTTCTTTGCTTTTCGTCCGGTAAATTCGTATACCTAATTCTGGAAGCTTTCTTTTACCTTTCTTTCCTTTTTAATGGGTTCTCCAACTTCCAGCCCCCCCCCCCCCCCCCCCCCCACACACACACACACACACACTTTTTTCATTTTTTGAATCCTTTTTTTATTGTTTTATTTTCTTTATGTTTCTGATATTCCCCCCACTCATCTTTTTTTTCTGCTCACTGGTTTTCAAAGTCTGTATGTTCTAAAACTGATAGACATTCGCATGCTGATTTTAATATTCCAGCGTTTGATTCAGTGCCGTATTCTGCTTAAGTCATCTCTCTCTCTCTCTCTCTCTCTCCTCTCTCTCTCTCTCTCTCCTCTCTCTCTCTCTCTCTCTCTCGACCAATTAATGTGAATGAAAATTAATTACGTTGTGTAGCTTCTTTCCGTCAAAAATGACGGCTGATTTTCTCGTGTGGTGAACATTTTGTGGACTTTAAGAGCGACTTTGACAGTTGAGTTTTCAAAAAATGTGATACAAGATGGATGTATAGATAGATAGAGAAATAGACAGATAGATAGGTAGATAGATAGATAGATATGAATATATATACAGAGAGAGAGAGAGAGAGAGAGAGAGAGAGAGAGAGAGAGAGAGAGAGACGAACCATGGGAACAGTGGAAAGATAACGCACATCCTAAAAGTTCTAAATAAAGCATGGTACAACATTGTCAATGAATCTGATAATGATGCTTATAGGTGCATTTAATGATGCACATGGACACGATACATTACGATTTTCATCCTTGAAGGAAACAACGTACATTTCTGATTCTCTTTTCTCGAATAGGGGAATCGCTGATTTTTTTTTTTTTTAATTTCAATCGAAATAGATACTTGCTATAAAATGACCCCAATAGAGAGGTCAACAAGTGGTTTCAAGAATCATTGAAGGTCAGATTGCTCGAAGATGCCAAAATTGTTCTTAAAACAACAACAACAACAACAAGATGACAACAACAACATCAACAGCGACAACACTAAGTACAACAACAACTGCAACAATAACGACAGGTCATGGAATGTCTGGTGATGAAGTGGTGTGTCTCAGGTCATGGAATGTCTGGTGATGAAGTGGTGTGTCTCAGGTCATGGAATGTCTGGTGATGAAGTGGTGTGTCTCAGGTCATGGAATGTCTGGTGATGAAGTGGTGTGTCTCAGGTCATGGAATGTCTGGTGATGAAGTGGTGTGTCTCAGGTCATGGAATGTCTGGTGATGAAGTAGTGTGTCTCAGGTCATGGAATGTCTGGTGATGAAGTGGTGTGTCTCAGGTCATGGAATGTCTGGTGATGAAGTGGTGTGTCTCAGGTCATGGAATGTCTGGTGATGAAGTGGTGTGTCTCTATTGCTTTGTTGTTTTGTTGTCACGTTTTTCTTTCTCTTGAACTGACATGCCGAAGGCAGTGCTGTAAAGCAATCATAACGTTGAAAATCGATGGAAACCCCTCATTTTGGTGCGCTTAGAGAAGAATTGTGGCATTCAAAAACGGGTTAATGAAAAGATGGAAACCTGGAGTCTGCGTTAAGAAGTGCGCCCAGGCAAGTGCAGCTCGCGAGATGCGTGACAACAAAAGTCACGATTGTAAAAGAAAGTTGAAGTCAAAGGATGGAAATACAGGAGTTTGGCTTCACAATTCCCAGCAGAATTTGTATATCCTTTTTAT
>CM065714.1:69037933-69040433 GCA_033310375.1 Conus canariensis | reverse complement strand
ACATTGTCCGGTTGAAAGAGACAGCTTATGACAACTTCACTGAGTTGAATACACACGGACAGATTATCACTGATGTCTGCGTTGCATTCCATGAGGTTTTTTTGTCTTTTAAATTTGCATTTAGTAGATTAACATTCTATTTATTCTCTCTATCCCCTTCACCCTGCCCTCCCCTCTCTCTCTTCTCTCTCTCTCCCTCTCTGTCTGTCTGTCTGTGTCTGTCTGCCTGTCTGTCTCTGTCTGTCGGTCTCTCTCTCTCTCTCTCTCTCTCTCTCTCTCTCTCTCTCTAATCTCCCTTCCGCACACTCCCATGCTACTCCCCACCCCTACCCCTACCCCTGTACTTTACAATTAGCCCTTTTTGTGTGAAGGAAGAAAAGCATAATTTGTTTTAGACACACTACTTTATGTTAGATAACGGAGCCAGAGAAATGCTTCAGAAATGAGGTTACAAACCTTCGGAAAGATGACTTCAAAAACAAAAGTGACGCTGGGGAATGCTAGCGATCCGGACATCTGGAGTCGAAAGGGTTAAATGAAACATTCAGCTTTTACCTCTACATCTGAGTCGAAAGGGTTAAATGAAACATACAGCTTTACCTCCCCTTTTCACCTGTATACGGATTCACTATTTGGTTATCATCACTGCAGTAGTGTCCGGGTCCCGTCTATTCCTTTTTATCGAATCATTATTGATGCTGCTGTTACTCAATGGTGCTGTGTCTGTCATTGTCATTATTATTATTATTATTACTGTTATTATTATCACCATTATTATTACTACTATCATCATCATCACCATTATTATTATTATTATTATTATCATTATTATTATTATTATTATTATTATTATCATTATTATTATCATTATGCTGTCACATCTTCTGTGTCGCTGCAGTGGTTTGAATCCCAAACAGCTCATTCCGGCTTCCCGTACAAAGTCACAACTATGTTGATCACGTCCAAGCGCCGGCACTGGCAGTCCTCACAGAACAGTTCATAATAATATGAAGTTGCTACCAGCCAGCCCTCCAGTGGAGACGCTGCAATGCTGCCAAGAGTCGCTTCGGTGGAGTTCAGTAGTGCCTGCCCTGCTCCGGCTTCTGAGACAATAGTCGCTTAGTCGCGGAGCCTGCGTCGGTGGGCATCCTTCTCCGAAGGGTGCTTCTTCTTCGTCGTCGACGTCGTCGTCGTCGTCGTCGTCTGCTTCTTCTTCTTCTTCTTCTTCTTTTTCTTCTTCTTCTTACTATCATCATTCATCGTCGTCGTCGTCATCATCATCATCATCATCATCATCATCATCATCATCCTCATCCTCATCCTCATCCTCATCATCCTCATCATCATCAACATTATTACTATGATTATTACTATCATCATAATCATCATTATCAACTGTATTGTTGTCATTATTGTTATTGTTATTATTATTATTATTATTATTGTTGTTGCTGTTGTTGTTTCATTATGGCTATCATTGTCATTATCATATCTGTATTAAACAAACAACAACAAAAAAAAGGTCTTTGAATGTGTCTGACACAACAGACCGCAGTCAGAGTGCCGAAGGAAGGCATGAGGTCGTTCATTATGTTCCCATGCTCTGCGTTCTTCGTTTTACGCCTGGTCTGTCATCTACATAGTCGTCACAGTTGTCGCCGGCGCTGCCGATTCCGATGCAACTGTAGTCGGCGCAGGCGTCGAGTGCCTGAAAATCAACACGGCTCCTTCGCTGACGAACAGGAAGTGACGGCGTCAAGCGGAGCAACTGCATTCTGTCACGTGCTCGGGCTGTCAAGCGGGGTCACTCCAGAGCGAATGGAAGTCGGTGCAGAGAGGGAAGTACGGTAAACTCCTAGTGCCAAAAGGTTTAGTTTTCACTTTTTTTTTCTCTCCCTCGAGTAATCATGTGATTTAAAAGAGTCATTTGCACACTGTTAGTATAAACTTTGTGAGATATTGGTCTTTTTTTTCACTCTTACATAACGTCGTAAAGGAATCGTGCCTCGAATTTATTACGACTCTTGTGAATGCTCGTGAGGTGTTAATGAAGAAAAGCGCTAAATAGTCATATCAGTGAAAAAGAAAATAATAATAATAATAAGTTGCCACACTGCATATATCTCATATTTTGGATAGTAAAAACAACCAACACTGTGTTACTGCAAATTTTCGGTTTATTTAAAACCCTCCTCAAGCTAGAACGCAGAAGCATATTTTGTTTTCAACATTCCGTCCAACGGACTAATCGCATAAAAAACGGGTAAAAAAAAAAAAGAGTCTTATGTCAAAATGTTAAACGCCTCTACAACAAAGTCATTAACTTCACACAAAAGTGATGGTTATAGTTAGGGTTTGTTTTTATGTTTATTTTCTCTCTGAAAATCAATTTTTAAAAGAAAACTCCAACGATTTTCCTGTTTATGACGTAAAAGTTCTTTCTTTTAAAGAAATTGTAGCATGTGCTTTCGATGCGGTCAACTTTCCATATGGAGTGATG
>CM065714.1:69027933-69030433 GCA_033310375.1 Conus canariensis | reverse complement strand
GCTTTTTGTCCATCCGACCATGTAGCTTCTGACAGGGATTTGTATCAGGAAGTCTGTCTGTCTCTGTCTGTCTGTCTGTCTGTCTTGTCTGTCTTTGTGTCTCTCGGTCTCTCTTTGTCTCTTCTGTCTGTCTGTCTCTGTCTCTGTCTCTGTCTGTTGCCGGTTTTGTCTGTCTGTATCCCTCTGTCTCTGTCTTTGTCTGTCTGTATCTGTCTCTCTGTCTGGTTGTCTCAGTCTGTCTGTCTCTCTCTCTCTCTCTCTCTCCTCTCTCTCTCTCTCTCTCTCTCTGTCTCTCTGTCGGTCTGCCTGTCTGTCTCTCTCTGTCTTTCTGTCTGGTTGTCTCAGTCTCTTCCAGTCTCTCTCTGTCTCTGTCTCTGTCTCTGTCTCTCTCTCTCTCTCTCTCTCTCTGGACAATGGAGTAGATTCTCTCTCTCTCTCTCTCGCTCTCTCGCTCTCTCTCTCTCTCTCTCTCTCTCTCTCTCTCTCTCTCTCCCATTCTTTATCTGCACCAATTCATCATCACCATCATCATCATCATCATCATCATCATTGTCATCATCGTCATCATCACCTCAATCATAATCGTACCACTAATGACGGTGGAGACTCAATGAACGGAAAATTAACTTCCGTCATAGCATCTGACTTTTTGGGGCATTATCACCTCCCCATCCCCTTTCCCATCCCCACCCCCTCCCGCCCTGTCTCCCATCCCTGCCCCCCTTTCCCGATCTCCCCTCCACTCTGCTTCCCTCCCCTAGCCATACTATTCCATCATCATCATCTCTCTTCTCTCTCTCTCTCTCTCTCTCTCTCTCTCTTCTCTCTCTCTCTCTCTCTCTCTCTCTCTCTCTCTTCAAGTTTGACCCCTTTCTCCTTTCCATTTCATCATTGTCTTCCTCTGTTCTGACCTTCAGCTCCTCTTCTTTCTCCGCTCTGGTTCGCCCTCCTCTCTGTCCTTTAACTCCTTCGCCTCTCCCTTCTCATTCTACTCCCCTTCATAACCATGGCAACTGAAAGGGCGCTCGGGAAAGCGCAGACCTCATCAGTCAACGTTAAACGGATCCTGGATCTGCTCTTTGATCCGGATCCGTTTCACGGATCGGCACAGAAATGTAACGATGTCCTCTACTTTCGCCGTATGTACGTTCGCCGCCTGTACCTTCACCGCCTATAGTTTCTTTGACTGTATGTTCACCGCCAAGTGGGGCACATTTCACAGGACAGGTAAAAAATGAAAAGAAGATTCGCCTTTCATCGGTGCTGGTCAGAAAGATTTTCATCCAGAATGTGAGAAAATATGGCATGGCCGTGACGCAGTTTGATGGATTGTGAAATTGAGTCTGCAATATTATTTTTCTTAAAGTGTATTTCTTTCCGCTTAAATACATCTTTTGTACAAAAGTAAGGGAGGAACGTGTAGTGGATGAGGGTTTAGCGATGTCACTGACGTGTATGGAGATTCCAATTCCATTCTTTTGAGTGCTGGCATAAATGAATAAATAAATACATGATTATTATGGTAATGATGATTAAAATAATAACGATGATGGTGGTGGTGGTGATGGTGGTGGTGGTGGTACTGCTGCTGCTGCTGCTGCTGCTGCTGCTGCTGCTGCTGATGATGATGATGATGATGATAATGAAGATGATAATGATGATAATGACGACGACGAGACGTCGTCGACGACGACGACGACAACGACGACGACAACGATGATGATGATGATGATGATGATGATGATGATGACGACGACGACGATGACGATGACGATGACGATGATGATGACGATGACGACGACGACGACGACGATGATGATGATGATGATGATGATGATGATGATGATGATGATGATAAACAGTAACCTTTCCAGATTTTCAGCATCTCCGTTCAAGGCCGTGTCTAATACAGCGTGATCCGAAGAACCCTGAAGGCAAAGAGGACAACGAGAGCTTTCGAACAAGAGAGAGATGGGGTTAAGGGGAGAGAGAGAGAGAGAGAGAGAGAGAGAGAGAGAGAGAGAGAGAGAGAGAGAGAGAGAGACAGACAGACAGACAGACAGACAGACAGACAGCGACAGAGACAGAGATGTAGACAGACAGACAGACAGACGGAGACAGAGACAGAGGGAGAGGCTGTCACAGAGAAATAAAATATAGAGACATAGAGAGAAGAGTGTAGACAGAGCAAGAGAGACAGACAGACAGACAGACAGAGATATAAAGAAAGACAGGGGAAGCGAGAGACATGGCGAATACTGTCGGAGCACCAGCTATCTCGCTACATGCATGTCTACTTTCCCCAGATAATGAGACGCCTTGGGCTCTCTCTCTCTCTCTCTCTCTCTCTCTCTCTCTCTCTCTCTCTCTCTCTCTCTCTCTCTCTCTGTAGGAAATATAAATAAACTCTGCACTTAAATGTATCGCCTTCTGGTTAAAGTAATTAAGATTGGTTAATGCCATGTTGCCAAGTAAAGCCTATGAAATGTTATTTAGACTA
>CM065714.1:69012933-69017933 GCA_033310375.1 Conus canariensis | reverse complement strand
CCCATTGAAATGTAGCGTTGAATCTCTCTCTCTCCTCTCTCTCTCTCTCTCTCTCTCTCTCTCTCTCTCTCTCTCTCTCTCTCTAGTCTGGTTGGCCCATTGAAATGTAGCGTTGGATCTCTCTCTCTCTCTCTCTCTCTCTCTCTCTCTCTCTCACACACACACACACACACACACACACACACACACACACACACACACACACATATCACCCCTCCCTCCCCGTCACTCAACCCTTCCCTTTTCAGTCTTTGTCGACGAAAGCTCTATGACATAATCGGCCAATCAAGTTTCAGCATCGTTCGTAGCGTATCAATAATCATTCTGTCGTGTGGCCAATCCCACGCCACTCTCGTGGTGTCGTTTCAGATACTCTTGCCCGGGTGGCAACAGATAGCCGTATTCCGTTTTGGCTGGGAAACGGTTTTAGTGGGGAGAGAGACGACTGATGGAAACACGTGGGTGTGGGAGGATATTCCTGGAAGGCCAAGGCAGGGAAGAACCTTCCAGACGAGGCGGGGATTTGTCTCTCATTTTCTGCAGCCGACTCTTGCAGACGTGCGACTTCGCTCTGTGACTGGTGCTGTCAGGTTTTTGTGTGCAGTCTTGTGGAAGAGAATGTGTGTGTGTGTGTGTGTGTGTGTGTGTGTGTGTGTGTGTGGCTCTCTCTCTCTCTCTCTCTCTCTCTCTCTCTCTCTCTCTCTCTCATCATAGAAGCGAAGAATCGGTTCAGTGTAAGTAGATACGAATTATCTGAAGAGTACAAAGCTGTTTTATTCTGGCATGAGAGATCACCCTGGCTAGAGGCATCTGACAATAACAAAATTGCGACTGACGTCCCGAGCGTCTAGGTTAGTCAGGACACGCTGTAAAAGTCGTGCTAGTGTGTCCATCGTGATTCACGTAAATGTAATACTGTGGCCGATGCTGCCTTGATTGATGGGTGTAATGTCTAATGTTACAGGCATAAAAAAAAACCCAATGCAGACAGAATATCAAGGACAGATAAATTATTTCTGATAATCTCTCTCCTCTCTCTCTCTCTCTCTCCTCTCTCTCTCTCTCTCTCTCTCTCTGCATCTCGACCACCAACTCCACTACCATTACTATACCCGTCCTCTACTCTCTGTGTGTACCAGTCGTCACGTACTCTCCGCTTTTCTAGTCAGAAACCCCAGAAGATGCCAAAGCGAAATTTAAAATCGTTTGGTAAGCGCTTCTTCAGCGTTGCTGCCCCAACTGCAGGGAACTCACTGCCTGCCACTTTACCAAACCACCCCCATCTCATCTGTCTTCAAAGCTCGGTTAAAAACTTCTCTTTTCAGCCAATCATTTTGAAGAATGCTTTTCCCACGTTGTGTGTATACAATACGTTCTGTAGTAAGACGGGTGCTATAATGTGAATGAACGAAGGTCTGAATGATGTATGGAAGCGTAGTGAGTAGTTTTCAACTAGAACTGCGCTGTACAAATACTATTCATTATCATTATTATCATTATTATTATCATTAATATAATTATTATTATCATTATTTAGAAAAATGTCTTACCCATCCTTCCTTACCCTCGCGCGCGCGCACGCGCGCGCACACACACACACACACACACACACACACACACACACACACACACACACACACACACATTTATCGTATCTTATGTCAGCTCGATTGAAAATGGAAGCCCATTATTTTTAGTGATCCTTGATTCAGAGTATTGATCGTATCCACATACATACCATGTGTCTTCTTGGGGTCCCAAAGCAAAATCAATGAAAAGAATGTGAAAAGCACGTCCTTCGCTGAATCTTTGTTAACATGTTCGGCTTTACTTGTGTAAAGCAGTTTGCCTTACGATCGTTGCCATTCTTTTTTTTTCTGGAATCTTTTCAGTCTCATCTGAAAATGCTGTTGTTTTTCAACTGTCTCTTGATGCCATTTACTCTCATGATGAATCCAGTTACGGCGCTCAGGAATAGAAATGCTGACTAGGGATGTGCGCTTTTATTGTAGACCTTTACTGTGTTTTCTGTGTTGTAGATGTGCGACGTGTATTTCTGTGTTCACGTTTATTGCAAAATGGTTTAGGTCCTCGTTAGGGAGGGAAGCGCTCATCAAATGTCCATGATGATGATGATGATGATGATGATATTGATGATAATGATGACGATGATTATTAAAATTGAAGAAAGTCGACCTATGTGTCCGTGTCTTCACTTTCAGATAAACTTTGGTTTAAAATGTTGGTTTAAAGCGTTGGTTTTGCCCTTGATGAATGATTTTTTTTTTAACGAGTTTTTATTCATTTTAATCGTAGTACATAAAATATATACGAATGTGGAGAATGAACACTGTTACAGTTCACATAACACAATCAGACACGTATGTGCACAGTTCGGTATTCATGTGCTCTTCACTACACTTATTACATCACAAGTATTGTGTATGCTACGTCTCGCGCTTAGAGAATCGTCAACGTATTTGCATCGGGCATTCTATATATATATATATATATATATATATATATATATATATATATACATCCAGGCTGACACGTTGTAGGGTCAATATCTGCAAGTGAATCTGTCTTGAGGTCTGTACACACCAAACTGACCAAACTCCCAGGAGAAAACCATCAGGGGAGAATTTCAACTCTCCAGACTGTGGGATTTCTACCCTGACATTCTTCTGCATACTGGGCATGTAATTCATTAATTGAAAAAAAAATCTTCATGACAATCCACATTACCCAGGTATTTGCAGTTGAAAATTATTATTATTATTATTGTTATGATTATTATCATTATCAAAATTATTATTACTATTGTTGTTGTTATTGTTGTTGTTACTATTATTATTATCATTATTGTTGTTGTTGTTGTTGTGCTTAGATTTATCCATCAAAATATACATTTCAAATGGCTCACTCCAGAAGTTCTTTGTCTCTTTGTCAAATGACATTATCTTTTTATTTTTTTGCCACCGGAATAATTGATGCGATCTGCATAAAGAAAGAAAGTGTTTTATGGTGATGTAAACTAGTAGAAATGGTAGTAGAGCGACAGGATGAAGAGAATGGTACATTTACGTGCCAACAGCAGGAATATGGTCACTTCAAACTAGCCAGGCTGAACCCTCAAGAGTGTGGGACTGGAATACCGTTCGACCCATTCAACAGAGAACGTTATAAACTTATGGTGGATGAGAACTAAAAATAACGACTGTAGGCCTCTAGCTCGCACAGAATGGACACACAACCAGACGCACAAACACAAGAGAGGTATCCCTTTTTACTTTACAACCAAATTCTACATTTATTTGCATGCAGTATTTTTGCTATGGTTTCACTTAATCACACACGTTTCAATACAAAAACGTATTAACCTGGTCCTCACGGAACTCGCAAATGTTTTTCTTTTCTTTTTAAGTTGGCCTCAAACAGTGCCACAAAAAAGCCTCTTTTGCAAACAAACAAACAAAAAAATGGTCCTCACAGGCCCATGAAACAGTTTTTCTTTCTTCATGTGGCCTCACAATGCTGCCAACAGTTTTACCTATCTGCACAACGTCACGTCAAACAAACAACGTGTACCTTGTGCCTGTGCCCCTCTCAGTTAAAAAAAAAAAAAAAAAAAAAAGAAACTACCCCTATTCTAAACTAGTGGTGGGATTGGTTGGGGGGTGGGGGGGGGGGGGGTGAGTTCCTGAAAAACTAAGCAGACAAGGATTAACCTTGTTTAAATCAGTTTAGAAAGTATCTTTATCGGTCGCAAGATTTAATCTTGTGTTTCTTCCCTCCATCTTTTCGTTTCTTTTCACTGCTTCTTACCTTGACGTGTAGCCTGTAATAGGCCTGTAACATTCTTGCTTTGACGTGTAGCCTGTAATAGGCCTGTAACATTCTTGCTTTGACGTGTAGCCTGTAATAGGCCTGTAACATTCTTGCTTTGACGTGTAGCCTGTAATAGGCCTGTAACATTCTTGCCTTGACGTGTAGCCTGTAATAGGCCTGTAACATTCTTGCCTTGACGTGTAGCCTGTAATAGGCCTGTAACATTCTTGCCTTGACGTGTAGCCTGTAATAGGCCTGTAACATTCTTGCCTTGACGTGCAGCCTGTAATAGGCCTGTAACATTCTTGCCTTGACGTGTAGCCTGTAATAGGCCTGTAACATTCTTGCCTTGACGTGTAGCCTGTAATAGGCCTGCAACAGGCCAGTCTTGGCTTTTACTTTATATCTTACACTGGTACCTCCTGTGCCAATACCCCCCCCCCCCCCCCCCCCCAAAAAAAAAAAAAAAAAAAAAAAAATATATATATAATATAATATATATATATATATATATGACACATGCGCGTTCGCAAATCTCCAAGTGCGAGGTCGCTGACCACTCTGTCCTTCGAGAAAACTGACCGTCCTCCACGTGAGAAGCCAGTCACTTTGTATTAGATCTATGTGTTGACTTCATTCAGTGACGTTTTACTGCATGCAAACTGCACGGTTTTCGTGACTAAATAAGCCAGTGCACAAAGAGTAAGCCAAAATGTTAAAATCCTCTTCTCAGTGGCTTGCTTAGGTGATCGGTGTGTTCCACCGACATACTGGTTTCATATACAAACACACGTCAAACGACCAGGACTAGGACACAGTTCCTGACACAACCCTTATAGACAATTTGTATCATGATTGTGTGGAACTTGAAGCGGATTTTAAACAACATCAAGTCTCTAAGAAGCGTTTCGCCACAATACCAACGTGGGGTGAACCGCGGTTTTGACAGGCACCAATCGAAAGGAAGCTCACAAAATTCGGCGAATCGCGTGGTCAACACATACTTGTATTGACATGTTAATAACAGAGACAGGTAAGGAGGGGAAAAAAAAGGGAGTAAGTTTAAACAACCTTGTCCTCGAGTCGGCTTCTTTTCGTTGAAAACCCATCTTTTATAGAAAGAAGGTAACTGTGTTTCTATAAGGGAAAGAGGTCTAAAATAAAACATT
>CM065714.1:69000433-69005433 GCA_033310375.1 Conus canariensis | reverse complement strand
TTGTTGACGCAGTCTGAAAGCTGGTGTATAAACTAAATAGACGGGTGTCACCATCTCACAAGACTTTAGCTGGGGTTCCCATATTTCTAACATCACCATCAATGTCAGTCAGACTCCTGGGTTTCTCCAAGGACATTTGAAAGTGTGTTCCATTACTATCAAGGCAAAAGGCGGTCGAGTCGTATCCACACAACGGCACACTTCGCAAGTCTACGACCCATTCAGTGCGAAGGAGTCATGGCATCAGCAAGATTGAAAAGGTTGCAGGAACATGTCACCTGCTGAGTGGTGAATCGTCCTGACCACACGTCCAGCGTGGAGGACGTGAGCATCCAGTTGCAGACCCCAGGTCAAGTCTGGGGATACTGTGGAAGCTTGTCGGTTTTCTACAAAAAATCGATCGTGGGGAGGTCACCAACAGGCCAGTATACAATCCACCTGTTAAGATCCGTCTGCTACCAGTTGACGTACCGTTTACCTTTCTGCTAAAGCATCTGCAGGAAATCCTCATTAATCTACACACCATCAGCGAGTGAACCCTCTTCCACATTCACTGGTCAACCCTCATCTCTCTCTCTCTCTCTCTCTCTCTCTCTCTCTCTCTCCTCTCCTCTCTCTCTCTCTCTCCCTCTCTCTCTCTCTCTCTCTCTCTGATCGCACTTCTTTTACTTCCTTTCTTTTCCCACGTTCAAATCCGGTTCTGTTCCCTCCCAACCCCTACCTCCCTCCCTCAAATGAAACCGCGTGCTTGATGCTTTTTTTTTTTCATCCGGTCTGGGCAGCCTTTCTACTCCGAATCGCCAACGAGATCCCCAGCCTTTCAGTCAAAATTCGGAATCATCAGCAAGAGGATGACAGAAATTAAAAGAAAAGAATTGTTGTTTTTTTTGTTGTTGTTCCTCCTCCTCCTCCTCCTCTTTTATTTTCTTCCCTTTTTCGTGGTCGGCTCGGGCATAAACAACACGACACTTCTTCTCTCACTCCCTGCCCCCACTTCTCCTCTTTTCCTCTTCCTTTCCCCTGCTGTTTCGTCGTCTTCCTTTTTCGCTGTCTTCTCTCTTCTTCTGGCTGTCTTCTCCGGCCTTCGAGCAACTGCACGAAGTTTTCAGGAGAGATGAATGCTGGGTGTGATGGTGTTTCCATGCCCCACTCAATGAGAGTACATGATCTTTTATTCCTGTATGTGAAGATACGCACCTGGTGTTCTGTGTGTTTTCACGCATAGAATAGTGAACTGTGAACAAAACGAAAACCCCCCGTGCTATGCAACTTTGATTTAATATACTTCATCAAGTAGAGTAAACAAATCGCGTATACTGCCAGGATGGGATGGGGAAAGGGGAGAGGGGAGTGTGTGTGTGGGGAGGGGGGGGGGGTTAAGGGGGGAGGGGAAGACTGTATTGCATATTGACCAAGAAGTATGAAAGGAATGGTAACAAAGACATCCTCACAATGTTTGCTCAACTGAGTCAACAAGCTTTCCGCCATCAACAACGTATTAGATACAAGAAACTCGACAGTTTCCGCGTGTAAAGCGCCTTTAGGGGGGGGGGGGGGGGAGGATAACACATGAAACCAAGAACCATCAGAGCCGGTCTCGTGCTGCGAATTATGAAAGTGTTTGGGGGACCACAGTATTAGTGTTACCACTAACATCAGGTTGCTATTAGACTCGGGTCCTCGAGCGTCCACCCGAAAACTCCCTGATGTGAGACACGCTTTCTGTTGAGGGCTTGGACACACCTCGGTTGGTTTGTCAGCTGGAGGAAAATTGGTTTGCACTCTCCTCCTCTGTCCGACCGAAATCAAAGTCATCGATGTCAGAGTTGTTAGTCAATGGTGTGATTTGAAGTTGACATGTGTGTGCTCTTGGGGCGTCTCATTAAGTCTCGCTAATAACCGATCTGTCTTACTAATTGCCTCCTCGTGCGCTTTCCTTGTAAAGATCAAAAGTGCGTGTCACAGCTGCGCGACAATGTTTGGGGGGTCACTTGAAAAAGTGATGATTTTTGCCTTGCGGTTGGTAACGGGAGTGGAAAGCTTGTCGGAGAAGGGTTGGGTGGTCGCTTTCATAGCAAATGGTTTGCAGTCCATTCATTGTTTATGGTTCGGAACGTGAAGAGTGGCTCCGAGACACCGTTTAAGTAATCATGACCATTAGAGGATAAATATTATTTTGAAGTCTGTTACTTTTCTTCTTGCGCTCTCTCTCTCTCTCTCTCTCTCTCTCTCTCTCTCTCCTCTCTCTCTCTCTCTCTCTCTCTCTTGCTCCGTCACTCCTTTCTCCATCCCTCCATCCCTCCCTTCCCCCTCTCTCTCTCTCTTCCTCTGTATGTGTGTGTGTGTGTGTGTGTGTGTGTGTGTGTGTGTGTGTGTGTATACCCACCCTCTTTCTGTCTGTGTGTGTGTGTGTGTGTGTGTGTGTGTGTGTGTGTGTGTGTGTGTGTCTTTGTGTCTGTGTGTCTGTGTCTGTCGCTGTGTCTGTTTGTCTGTCTGTCTGTCTGTCTTCTCTCTCTCTCTCTCTCTCTCTCTCTCTCTCTCTCTCTCTCTCTCTCTGGTTTCCCTCAAATATAGTTCGGTGCCTATTTGATGCTACTATGTCACACTAGGAACGGAATCTAATCATTTTAGTTTAAGAAAACAATCACACGGACGCACGCACGACTTTCGCCGTTATTGTTTTCCACTTCACAACATTTGTCACATTGATCCGCTATAGATTCTTGTCAGTTTGAAGGTGAATCTTTCGTCGGAGAAGATAAACATTGGCCCCGTCTGCAACATACTCTCAGTGCAGTAACAAAAACCTACGACCACTGTATAACCATTCCTAGCAAATTTCATATACCCAAATCTATTTATACAGATAAAAAGTAAACGAACACGAATAAACAAAAAACCAAAAAAAAAAAAAAAAAAAAAAGGGGGGGGGGGGGGGGGAGACATATGCATATGAAGGCAGAACAGAGATGGTGGCGCTATACCGCTACTATGCATACTCCCCTCCACCTCCCTTCCCCTCCCTCTCCCCCCCCCCCCCCTCCCCCCCGGGGAGCAAGCCCATGTCACATTACCTTCAACGTCTTAACAATGCAACGCAACACTGTTGTCATTGCGTGGCTTTAAAGCTGCCACTGTGAGCACAGGAAGCTCTTAAGCCCATTCCCAGACAGGCGAATCGTCGCACGTCCTGAGGGCAAATTCGTCCCCGCGTCCAGTCTACTCAGCGGATAATGGCCATGAACTGACCACCACAAGACGTAACTCCTCCACCTGCGCGTGATCGTGTCTCGAGAAACGCCACTGTGGATTATTATTTTAAAAAAAAAAAAAAAAAAAAAAAAAAAAAACTGAAAGAAAGAGGGGCGAAATTAAAAAAAAGAAAGAAAATAACAGGAAAAAAATCCAGGGACAAAAAAAAGCCTGTGCGGATATTAGCTCTCTGTGGTAATTTTGAAACAAGGTAACAAATCGGAATGGTCAGTAATGCTGGAAGTTGTTTCATTGGTCTCGGTCTTGCGCACTCGCTTGCGTGCGCATTAAATAGCAACGCAGGCTTAGGTAGTATAGTGTGTATGTACATTTAATTCATGCGTCTGCATATGCTCATCTTTGAGACTGAAGTCTTTGACCGCCGCTGAAGAGGTTATGTTCTTTTTTCCCCTCTGTCTGTCGGTTTGTTTGTGTTGTCTGTTTGTCCGCAAAATTATACAAAAAGTGCTGGACCGATTTTGAAGAAATGAGGAAAGATGAAATGTGGCCCAAGAAGGAATCACACTTATGTACGGATCCGTGGCGCAGATCCGGATCAAAGTGGCATACAGGATCCGGATCAAAGGGGCATACAGGATCCGGATTAAAAGGGGCATACAGGATCCGAATCAAAGGGGCATACAGGATCCGGATTAAAAGGGCATACAGGATCCGAATCAAAGGGGCATACAGAGTCCGGATTAAAAGGAGCATACAGGATCCGTATCAAAGGGGCATACAGGATCCGGATTAAAAAAAAGGGACATACAGGATCCGAATGAAAGGGGCATACAGGATCCGGATCAAAGGGGCATACAGGATCCGGATCAAAGGGGGGTACAGGATCCGGATCAAAGGGGCATACAGGATCCGGATCAAAGGGGCATACAGGATCCGAATCAAAGGAGCATACAGGATCTGGATCAAAGGGGCATACAGAATCCGGATCAAAGGGGGTACAGGATCCGGATCAAAGGGGCATACAGGATCCGGATCAAAGGGGCATACAGGATCCGGATCAAAGGGGGGTACAGGATCCGAATCAAAGGGGCATACAGGATCCGAATCAAAGGGGCATACAGGATCCAGATCAAAGGGGCATACAGGATCCGGATCAAGGGGGCATACAGGATCCGGTTCAAAGAGGCATACAGGATCCGGATCAAAGGGGGTACAGGATCCGGATCAAAGGGGCATACAGGATCCGGATCAAAGGGGGGTACAGGATCCGAATCAAAGGGGCATACAGGATCCGAATCAAAGGGGCATACAGGATCCGAATCAAAGGGGCATACAGGATCCGAATTAAAGGGGCATACAGGATCCGAATTAAAGGGGGGATGCAAGACTGTGCGAAAAGTACAGAATAGGTAGCAACGAAATTGGGTGAAAAATGGGATATGGCCCAAACACGAACGGAACTGATTAAATTTTGGCTCGGATCCGATCAGAGGTCCATTCGACCTCGGTGAAGCCTTGCTTAACAGTGATTCGTTGTGTGGGGGGGTAACTCTTTAACCGGAACACACGCAATGCTTTCATTTGTGTTTACCAATGGACTCTATGCGTGGGTCTGGGTTATGAGCGATATCTCTTTCGGCTCGTGTGGCAGGTACCTTTAAGATTAACTGACGGACACCGCGTGAGAGCGATTAGTCAACATTGTAATATTTCAGCGATGTAAATCTGGGACAGTGTACAAGATTTGGTGGGGAAAGAAGGGATTTCCGGACTTGACTTGGAATGAG
>CM065714.1:68992933-68995433 GCA_033310375.1 Conus canariensis | reverse complement strand
AATTATGTAAAGTCCCGCAAAATAGCATTAACTCATATTACATAATGATTGAGCTATGTAGAATAATGTTAGCATACTTCAAATAGTATTGAGCCATAGATCATAATGTCACAACCGAAAAATAGCGTTTATTCATAACAAATATCATTCAGCCATGTGAAATAGTACCGGTCCATATAAGCATCCGCTCAGTATTAGGCCATGTGAAATAGTGCCAGTCTATAAAAAGACAGCCATTGAATATTGGGCCGTATGAAATAGTGGCAATCCATATAAGACAGCCAGATAATGTTGGGTCACATGAAATAACGTCAGTCCACATTAGACAGCCAAATAGTATTGGGTCACATGAAATAATGTCAGTCCACATTAGACAGCCAAACAGTATTGGGTCATATGAAATAATGTCAGTCCACATTAGACAGCCAAACAGTATTGGGTCATATGAAATAGTGGCAGTCCACATCAGACAGTCAGATAGTATGGTGTCGTATGAAATAGTACCAGTCCATATAAGACAGCCGGATAGTCTTGCGCTATATGAAATAGTACCAGTGCATATAAGACAGCCGGGTAGTATTGCGCTATACGAAATAGTGCCAGTGCATATAAGACAGCCGGATAGTATTGCGCTATATGAAATAGTGCCCGTCTACATAAGACAGCCAGATAGTACTAGGCCATATGAAATAGTGTCGGACCATGTAAGACAGCCCTTTAGGAGGCTGAGGAAACCTGTTTGTGTCTTTCTTTTAAAGCGATATATATATATATATATAGACATACAGACAGACGGGCGCAATGATGGTCATTTTGTTGGTGGGAAGGGTAAGCAGAGGCAGCCAGGCATCTAGACAGAGAGACCGACAGACAGACAGACAGACAGACCGGCGGGCGGACGGGCCGACAGACAGACAGAGAGTTGCCCCAAACGTTGTGATTATATTCAGGTGGCCGGGCACGGGCGCACTGAGGTGTACACCCGAGTCGCCTCCCTCTGTCCTGGTTCTTTGTTGGCCTTCAGAGCTGCAAAATCTGTGAGACTGACAGACGAGACCTAACTGCACCACAGGCTCGGGGAAGAGAGAGAGAGAGAGAGAGAGAGAGAGAGAGAGAGAGAGAGAGAGAGAGAGAGAGAGAGAGAGAGAGAGAGGCGGGAGGGATTATGGAGAGGAATGTCGAGGTCAGTGAGAGAGATTTCTTAGTATCATGAGTTAAGATTTTTTTTTTAACTTCCTGACATGATTTTTACCCTCCTTCTACTCCATTGTTGAGCATTCAAGCACATATGTCATGATTGTGAAGTTTGTCCTACTTTATGTCTATCTTTCATTCTGTCTGTCTGCCTTCTGTCTGTCTGTCTGTCTGTCTGTCTGTCTGTCTTTCTTTCTTTCTTTCCACAAATACAGCAGCAATGTCTTTAATACATTTTGGATCGTTTATTTGTTTTATGTGCTTTTTTTTCTTTTGAGGTGGGCGAGTTTATGTTGATGTTCTGTTTGCCATATTCCAATATTTCTTTTCTTCTTCTTCTCCATCTTCTTCTTTCCTTCTTCTTCTTCTTCTTCTTCTTCTTCTTCTCTCTCTCTCTCTCTCTCTCTCTCTCTCTCTCTCTCTCTCTCTCTCTCCTTGTCTTAAAAAAAAAAATTAAAATGAAGACTCTCTCTCTCTGTGTCTGTCTGTCTGCCTGTCTCTATGTCTCTCTCTCTCTTCTCTCTCTCTCTCTCTCTCTCTCTCTCTCTCTCTCTCTCTCTCTCTCTCTCTCTCTCTTGACATGGTCCTTTGCGGTCAGCTGGACTATAAGCAACATTATCATCACTCTCTCTCTCTCTTTCTCTTGCTCTCCCTCTCTCTCTCTCACCCTCTCTCTCTCCCCCCCCCCCCCCTCAAAATCTCCCTCTCCCTCTCTCTCTCTCTCTCCCTCTCTCTCTGTGAGGGCCTGACCTGCTTTGCTTTCCCTGCTGTGCATTACAGTCCAGTTCAGTGCCCCTTGTCTCAGAGAGCTCCAGCACGTGCGTCCTGACTGCCCCGGGGCAGTACCCGCTCTGTGCGTTATTAGTGAGCTGCAAGATGGGTCTCTGCCATGCAGGGCCTGGTGCCACTGCTTCTTCTTCTGTCCTTCTCCGCTCTGTCTGTATCTGCTGTCTGTGTGTCTGTCTGTGTGTCTGTATGGTGGTGATGGGTTCGGACTGTCGCTGTCTGTGTGTGAGACAGTGTCTGACAGCTATTAATTTGTTGTCTTGCTGTGTCTTTTTTTTTTTTAAGCTCACTGTGTATGTATGTGTGTCTGTATATTGGTCTCCATCTTTTTGTCTTGTGTGTGTGTGTGTGTGTGTGTGTGTGTGTGTGTGTGTGTGTGTTGTTTTTTTTTTTGGGGGGGGGTATCGTTCTTTGTGTCTCTCTCACTATCTGTTCTTCCCTTAACATGTATTGTCATTCTGTAGTTCTGTCTGTCCCTATATCTGTCTGTATCTCTCTCTCTCTCTCTCTCTCCTCTCTC
>CM065714.1:68982933-68985433 GCA_033310375.1 Conus canariensis | reverse complement strand
AGCCAATAGTCGGAGCAGAACTTAGGGTTTAGGGCTTAGGGCCTACACACACACACAACACACACACACACACACACACACACACACACACACACACACACACACACACTCAGTCTGTCTGTCTCACACACACACACACGGAGTCTCTCTCTCTTGCTCGCTCACTCGCACGCACACACATACACACGCACGTGCGCGCGTGCGTAAGCACATACGCACGCACACACGTACGCGATTACGCAACACACACACCACACACACACACACACACACACACACACGACACACACCACGCACACGATGCGTGCACATGCTACGAACACACACACACACACCCACGGAGCGCGCGCACACACAATTTTGTCCTACTCCCAAAACTGCTCAATCTAATCTGGCATGGCAAAGCCAGACTTTGTCACTCTTTGGTGCCTAATGGAGGACCTCCTTCCGCCTAACTGCATTACCCCGCCATCTTGCCCCCCAGGCGATCACGTGACGCTCGCTTTCTTCCGGCAGCTGCTCGTCTTGGTGTCGGAGGACCTGTCGGTGCAGGGGTACAGTGGTTACGATCAGTTGTTGTGTGTGTTGGGGGGAGGGGGAGGGGAGGGGGGTTGTTTAGTTTGTTTGTTGTTGTTTGATTGTTTGTTTGCTGGTTTGTTTGTTTATTTGTTTCATTTGCTTTATTTTCTTCTGTTATAATTTCATTTCAGATCGCATGAAATGATGATGTTGAGGTTGCTCTTCTTCTTCTTCTTCTTCTTCTTCTTCTTTTCTCTTTCTATCTTTCTCTTTTTTTGTTTTTTGTTTTTTTGTTGTTTATTTTGATTTGGTTTGTTTTTGTTTTTATTCGATTGTTTCTTCAACTTCTTCTTCTTCTTTCTTTCTTTTTTTTCTTTTTTTTTTTTTTTTTTGGTTGCTTTTTGTTTTTTTGTTGTTGTTTTTTTTAATTCGTTTGTTTCTTGTCTTTGTTGGGTGTGTTTTCTGTTATTACACTCTTATTTCAGACTGCTAAAAAAAAAAAAAAAAAAAAAAATGTGTCAGCGAGATTTACGTCATATTACTGGGAGGCTCTTAATTATGTTGTTTTCATAACGTAATCGGTTTTGAGTCCAGTTCTGTTTTAAAAAAAAGTCTTCAGCAGTTTCTGGCCTCGTCAAGACAATGGGCCTGACCAGCTCCAGGGTTAGTGACATCATCCATGAGTTTCATACCCCCCCCCCCCCCCTTTCCGCCTAATTCTTCTCCCTTGCCCCACTCCCTTCCTTCCCCTTCCCACCACGATTTTTTGTTGCTGTATCCTTTAAAATGACTTGATTTTATCTATTTCATTCGTTATTATATGTTGTATGATTGGTTTATAACTTTACTAGCTGGGTTCGCATACAGTGGCACGCTCTTTGTAAATACGTCAATGAAACATAAAAATGTACACTGAGGGGAAGGCAACTGGTCACTGGTCACGCGTTGCGACCTGCTATGGGCACTAATATGTGCCAAAAAGAAAGAAAAAAATCAAGTCCTCATTTCCATCTTCGTTACTGCCGGCGAAAAAATAGATATTGTTGGTGTCTTCATTCATTCATTATGCCCATCGCTCCCGGTGGAGCATAGGCCATCGACGATCCTTCGCCATCGCACTCTGTTCTGGGCTGTTCTGGTCATTCCAGTCCAGTTGGTCCCTTGTTGTTTCAGCTCCGCCTCAGTGTCTCGCCTCCAGCTGTTGCGAGGCCGGCCTCTCTTCCTCTTTCCCTGCGGGTTCCAGGTCAGGGCTTGGCGTGTGGTGCTGGACGCTGGCTTTCTGAGGGCGTGTCAAATCCAACCCCACTTCCTTCGCAGTATTTGTTAGTGTCTTGCCTAGTGAAAAATAACTACGAAATCTAGCATCAAATTGCCCACGAATACTGCTCAGGAGAGTGTAGGATTACCTTATCCACCCCCACCCCCTCTCCATTTTTTTAAATAATTTTGTTTGTCTGTTTGTTTGTTTGTTTTGCGAAAGTAAGATTGTTGAAAGCCTAACCGTCCGAAGAGAGCCAAAATTTGCTCAGAACACTCAGAACATTCTTTCGAAAACTCAAAGATCATAAGAAGAAAGGACAGGTATCTCGCCTTACTTTGGCTCTGTTCTCCTTTGTTGGAGTCCCGTTCGCTCAGGCAAGTCACCAGCCATTTCCGGGCACCATACTCATTGTGCACCGGGAGAAACTTCTGTAGACTGCCCTCTCACCTAACCACTATGCCTGCTTCTTCTTGTCTGCTGGTGGGCGAGATCGGTCTGGTGCCTCACATTTTTTGCCCACGCACATAAAAACTACTGGATGTGTGCTTCAAATGTTACAGTTTGACACACAGGCGAAATGTAAACAAACAGCCAGCCAGTCCGTGACCAGGAGGAAGGCAGAGAGGCAACCATATCAACAGGAAGTGGTGACTTTCTTCATGATGTGGCAAAGAACTTGAATTGGCTGAAGGTGAAGATAGGTACTTACTTATCTTCTTC
>CM065714.1:68975433-68977933 GCA_033310375.1 Conus canariensis | reverse complement strand
TAACCTTTAACCTTTAACCTGTCTGCATATCAGCTGTAGCCTGCCGTGTCATTTCATCAGCGACGCGTGAAGGAGCAGGTGGAACGCTTTTGACACTGATGTTTAGCAGCATCCTATCTCCTGTGGGTATCATCGCTCCGTGTGTTTGTTGTCTTATGATATTACAACATGCCAGTTTCAATGGCTGCATGGGCTGTTTGAGGCAAGATAGTGGCAGCGTTCTCTCTTTGTGCTGGAACCTGACATTGTTGTTGTGAAGTGTTGGTGTTACATATCTTGTGTGTGTGTGTGTGTGTGTGTGTGTGTGTGTGTGTGTGTGTGTGTGTATGTGTGTGTGTGTGTGTGTGTGTTGTGTGTGTGTGTGTGTGTGTGTGTGTGTGTGTGTGTGTGTTCATGATAGCTATCCTCTCTCTTTGTCTCTCTCTGTCTCTGTCTCTCTGCCTCTGTCTCTTCTCTTCTGTCTCTGTCTCTCTTCTCTCTCTCTCCTCTCTCTCTCTCTCTCTTCTTCTCTGTCTCTCTCTCTCTCTCTGGCCATCAAAACTCACAAAAAACATTTTAGCAAAACTCTCTCTCTTCTCTGTCTGTCTGTCTGTCTGTCTGTCTTCTCTCTCTCTCTCTCTCTCTCTCTCTCTCTCTCTCTCTCTCTCTCTCCTCTCTCTCCTCTTCTACTGCCCATCCAAATCACCAAACGTGTTATAAACGGCTAACTAATCTTCTCTCTCTCTCTCTCTCTCTCTCTCTCTCTCTCTCTCTCTCTCCTCCCCGCAGCCCCAACCCCCCTCACTCCTCACCCAGATCTCAGATTCCTTTACCCCAGCCCAACCACCCCCGTTTCCATTTGTTACTTCGACATATGGTGGCCAAAGGCCAATGTGCATCAAAATTCTGAGTTCTTAGTTCTCTCTCTCTCTCTCTCTCTCTCTCTCTCTCTCTCTCTCTCTCTCTCTCTCTCTCTCTCTCTCTCTCTCTCCCCCGTTCAGAGAGGTCTAATTTTTCATAAGTCCATCGACCTGCAAGGCAGGTCAGCCCTATCCGTTAAGTACACATTCATGTCCAGTTGTGGATTACCAGAGTGCGCAACGAGTTTTGGGGTTTCGGAATTGACATGTCTCATGTAATTTTGCCGTTGTTTTGCAAGAAAAAATTATATATAAACTGTCAATTTCACACCTTCTTCTTCTTCTTGCTATAATCGTTATCATCATCATCATCGTCGTCGGCGTCGTCGTCATCGTCGTCGTATTTGTCATCGTCGTCGTCGTCATCGTCATCATTATTGCTATCATCATCGTCATCATCACCATCGTCGTCACCATCATCATTATCATCATCACAATCCTTATCATTATTGCTATCATCATCATCATCATCATCATCATCATCATCATCTCATCATCATCATCATCATCATCGTCATCATCTTCATCATCATCATTATCATTCATCATCACGCATGGAGTCCATACTGTGCACATGTTTCTGCTGTCCACCGAATTTGTTGCCTTAAAAATGGAGCTGTGGCACGGATAACACAGCTGCAGACATTCCATTTACCGCTTTATTTAGTTTTAATTTTGTTTTATGTCTAACCGTAATCTGTACACGCACACAGAACTGGGTTTTATGTTGGGCATATGTTGGTTGAATCATGAACATTAAAAACCCGGATAAAGATGTCATGCTTTAAAAAGAAATAGAAACCAGTTTCATTTGTCTCATTTTGCGTATATTGTCCAGAGGATAAAGTTAGTGTGTGTGTGTGTGCGTTGTGTGTGTGTGTGTGTGTGTGTGTGTGTGTGTGTGTGTGTTGTGTGGCGCGCGCGCGCCAGTGATATATAGAGGAGGAAGGAGGAGTGTAGGCGAGCTGAAGGGAGGGTTGTGTGTGTTTTCTTTCACGCCCGTTGTAACACACACCCACACACACACACACACACACACACACACACACACTCCCATCCCATCACCACCCACCAAAGGAGAAGGAGGGAAATGGTAACTAACTAAATGCAAAATAAACTGATCAATGAATTAACTGTAGATTACAGCACTTCAGGGTCTGTTCTGCCGTGTTCCCATGTTACAGACCAGGCATTAAGTCTCAATTAGCCTCGTCAACCCACTGACGCAAGAAGAACACACAGTGAACACCAACCAAGGTCGCGCGTGCGCGGACCACGGTGTGCGTGCGTGCGTGTGGCATGCGCACGTGTGTATGTGGTGTGTGTGTGTGTGTGTGTATGTGTGTGTGTGTGTGTGTGTGTGTGTGTGTGTGTTGTGTGTGTGTGTGCGTGCGCGCGCGCGCGGGCGTGTGTGTGTGTGTGTGTGTGTGTGTGTGTGTTGTGTGTAGTGCGTGCGTGTGTGTAGTGCGTGCGTGCGTGTGTGTGTAGTGCGTGTGTGCGTGCGAGTGTGCGTGTACGCAGTGTATAAAACGAGAAAGAGACCTCCCCGACTCCGCCTCTTTATCGTTGTAGACCCAGCACTCTCACTATAAGCCGCCTCT
>CM065714.1:68970433-68972933 GCA_033310375.1 Conus canariensis | reverse complement strand
ATGCACTCCAAACTCACTTGTAAGAACCGTATATGAAAAAAATATATACAAAAGGGAGCGAGAACAGCTGAAAACAAACATGACAAATGTATTTTCAAGCGCTGGGTGAAAACGAAACTAACAAATATATTTTCTATGCGTGGGCTGAAAGTATACGTGACAAATGGACCACAATAAACTGACAAATATAGATCTATACACTTTTCAAGCATGGGGTGAAATCCGAGGTGAATAATGTATTTTGTAAGCATAGGCTAAAACGTACGTGACAAACATTAACTAAACAGTGGGGTGAACATACGCGACAAATACATATTTGAGAATACCATAATTTTTATTTTTTTTATTTTTTAGCGTAGGCTGAAGGTACACGTGACAAATACATTTTAAAACATGGGCTGAATGAAAAGGCTGACAAATGGATAGGCTTTCTTTTAAATAAGGGTTGGAAACCAGATTTACACATATGTTTTTTTAACACTGGCAGAAAACAAACATGACAAATGAGTTGTTTTTAAGCATGGGCTGAGAAGAAATTTGACAAATGTATTTTCAAGCATGGGATAAAAAAAAAAACTTGACAAATGTATTTTTTAAGCATTGGCTGAAAAGAAGTTTGACAAGTATTGTTTAGCATTGGCTGAAAAGAAATTTGACAAATGTATTTGTAAGCATGGGGTGAAAAGAAATTTGACGAATGTATTTTTAAGCATGGGTGAAACAAACTTGACAAATGTATTTTTTAAGCATTGGCTTGAAAAGAAATTTGACATGTGTATTTTGAAGCATGGGGTGAGAAGAAATTTGACAAATGTATTTTTTAAGCATGGGCGAAAAAAACATTGCGTGACCTTTGTTTTAAAGCATGGGCAGAAAACAAACGTGACAAATATACTTTTTTTTCTGCATGAATCAATCTTTATCTCAGGAATTGAACTTTAATGCGTCCAGGTTTAGTTTAAGCATGTTTTGCATGAAACTGTGTTGTCGTGAACATCTGGTTGTCATTCTGTTTTAGTCGTAATTTTGAACAAAAAGTATATCGTTTCAAAATCTGGTCAGCTTGTAGACTTTTATGATAACGTTGCTCCAGTAACAGAGACTAGTTGTGCTTGACTTGCATGGAATACGAAATAAAATGAATATGAACATTACAAATGAAAGCATGCAATAATTCATTTCCCACCTTTGAGGAATATGATCTTCAATAGTGCCGATAAAGCAAGAAAAACAGTGGTATGAAATTAAACTATAATGAGATAAGAATGAAAACGAAATAAATCTCAAGAAAAGCAAAAATAAAAACAACAAAAAGTTCAGATCAAAATATATGAAATGAACTTGAAAAAAATGTACATAGGTAAGAAGAAAAATAATCTAGATAAAAGTTGAAAAAGATGAAGTAGAAAAGAAAGTGAACATCTCTGCAAGCTAAACTGCTCCGCTCAAAACAGTCAAAAATAAAGTAAGTTAAAAACAAATGGAAAATAAATAAAGAAAGTGATTTATCTCCGCAAGGGTGCCCACTAGTGTCCAGTTTGTCCACTCTCTCCAACCCCAATCCTTTATCCCCCCCAATCTGGCTACTGACAAACCCGTTACGCCAAGGACCACTGGCCAGACTGGACACACACTGACCGATAGCATCATCACTGGCGACGACTAGTGGTCATTATCACTATTCACACACTGACATCTGCCACTGTCCTGGCCGGACAACAAAGACCGATGGCTCTCTGTCCCTCCCGCAGCAATCGTCATCCTTTATGCCAAGTTGCTCAATAGTCGCCCCGCCCCACCTCTCTTTCTCTGTCTCTGTCTGTCTGTCTGTCTGTCTGTCTCTCTCTCTCTCTCTCTCTCTCTCTCTCTCTCTCTCTCTCTCTCCTAATCTTTAGCGAAATCAGAACGGAAGATCGGGACCAATTCATTGACAGGTCTGGGCTTTGAAAGGTCTATCATCTTTAGGGGGTTTTCGCTTGCTTGACTGAGCATGTGGTAATGGTCTGCCGATTTGCTGGGCTGGGGGGGGGGGGGGGGGGGGGGGGGGGCTTTTATTGATGGTCTTGTCGCTCTATTGTGTCGTCTCGTGGACTTGTCGTTAGCATGTTCGTCTGGTGGTAGTACCGCTGGCGACTGCTGCTGCTGCCGTCGTCGTCTTCTTTCTGCGCGGGCGTGTTGTCGCGTCTTTTCTTTACTCCGGTGGGTGGTAACCAGCTCATTATCGAGCGAGGAGGGCGAGAATGGAAAAGTTATCGCTGTGGTTGTTGTTGTTGTTGTTGAGTGGTGGGGCTTCGGATGCTTAGAGCCGTGGGTGAGGTAACACCATCGCCACCACCCACCACCACCACCAAACACCAACACCTAGAACAACGTGATAGGAGGATGTTGATAATCTTCATTATATCATCGTCCAGTCATAGTCATTGTTGTATGACGTAGGACAGGTGCTGCCGTGTGCCAGATATAGCTCTGAAAGAACTCGAACAGTCCTTTGTGATGG
>CM065714.1:68942933-68965433 GCA_033310375.1 Conus canariensis | reverse complement strand
TTTCGTACTCTTACTGTTTGTGTGAGCGATGGCGATGGTGATCAGAAGCTATAGGCGCCAGCAGAATTACAGGAACATTGGTACCGACTGTGAACGGAGTCAAAAGATTTGCATGACTGTAACGTTTCAGACTGCGGTGAATAGTCCTTTGGAGTTTTGGCTTCTTTGTCTGGTGCGTGACATCATCAGAAGGGCGAAGGCATTGAGGCTGCCTTTGAACAATGGCAAGGGGTTGGGTGACGGAAGCGCTAAGAGTAAGACTAGCTGTGGATAAGACCCAAGGAGTTATAACAGCTCTTGGTTGATGAAATCATCCAAAAATCATGATTATCAATCCGATTTATCACCCGATAAGCATAGTAGGCCTATTATCAACTTTGCTTCTTCACAACCATTTGTTTTTCTTTCGTATCTCTCCCGCTTCCTTCTTAATACTACTGAATATTTGTTAAGAAAACGTTCAAGAGACCTGTACAAGGCTATTTACGAGATTACACTAGACGAACTCGTATTCATATATTCATATACTCATTTTCACATGTACAGTGGGCATAAACATAATATACAAACAGCCTAGCTCTGTTCCTACATAATGGACACACACACAATCGCCATACACATTCAATGAGCACGTAATCACGCAAGCAGTAAGTAATATATTAATCACCATGGAAGAGGTGCGTGTTTAAGTTTATCTTGAATGTGGTGAGAGAATCGGAATATCCGAGAAACAGCTGTTCAATGATTTGTTTCCTGTAGGTGGGGCGGCTTCTTGCTGTTGTTATGAAAGTAATTGTGATATGTCTTTGATGAGAGATCGGGGCTATGAAATTTGTACCATGTAACTTGGCTGAGTTGTTGAATTCGTTTGACGTCAGTTGACTTGCTCTTGTTGTTATCATCAGAATGATTGGAGTGGTATCGATACTGTTACCACTATCTTTATAAAGAAAACAGACATCCTGTTTGTTAGCAGCAGCAGCACTAGTATTGTAGTAGTAGTAGTAGTAGTAGTAGTAGTAGTAGTAGTAGTAGTAGTGGTAGTAGTAGTAGTAGCGGCAGCAGCAGCAGCAGTTGTGTGGTGGTGGTGGTGGTCATAACGGTAGTAATATAACACGGTTGTCATTCTACGAGGAAGAGTGCATCTTTGATGCTTTGTTCGCTGTCGGCTGGGCCACGACATCTCTTGACCTTTGGTTGGAGGTAAGGGGGGGGGGGGGGGGGGGAAGAAGATGAGTTTAGGGAAAGGAAGGAAGGAGTTGACGTATTCGGGGTCTCTCCAGTCAGTTATAATGGTCATCTTGCGAGCAGGATTGATGTGTGCTTGACCAGTGTGATATTGGACGATAGACTTGCAGGAACATGTTTTTAAGGGAGAAAGGAATCCTGAGTGTGTTTGGTTGGTTGGTTGGTTGGTGTTGTTTTTTTTTTTTTTTTTTTTTTGGGGTGGGGGTGGGGGGTGGGGGTGGGGGTGGGGGGGTATGCCATTTTACATCATCTAGCGCTAAACAGATTCATCTATTTGAAGTGAATCAAGACTCGTGACTCTTGCATCGTTTCAGACTGTCAGTGAATAGTCATCGGAAATTTCTTTCTTTTTATGTCTTTTTCATTCATTCATTCATTCATTCATTTTCTCTTTCTTTCTTTCTTTCTTTCTTTTTTTTCCTTCTTGTCTCGTGTGCGTGAATTCATGACCCCGGCGGGAATCCCAGGGTTCTTTCTTGACAAATTGTTCCTTGCAATCAGTAAATTCTGTGCAAGTAATTTCCTCTTGTCAGTGATTCTCCCTGACTCTGCCTTTTCTTTTAATTTTTTGTTTTACTGCCCTGTGTTTTTTTCTGCCTTTGTGGCTCACTCTTTTTTTTTCTTAAGTCTTTGCAGCTTTTTTTTTCTTCATTTCTTTTGTTACAACATGCCACATTTTTTGTAGTAATTTGGTGACTATGTATAGGTATACTGTATGCACTGCATTTTCAGAGTGGAAAATGGCTGTCTGTTCAGAAGTGTTTGTCCGTCCATATGACTGTTCATGTATTTTTCTTGTATATATTTATTCATGTATGTACTTATCTATCAATTTGTTACCACTTTTTTTTTTCAATTAAGGGCAAAAATCAAAGGAATGGCAATGCCTGACTCGCAATACAGGCTGGTTTTTATTCTCCTGAACGTGTATCAGTCGACAGGTTATCATGTGGTATAATTGACAGATAGAATTTGTAGATAAACATATCATGCTTATTTACACTGTTCTCTGGCAGGACAAGACCCCTGCCTCCTCCCCTCTCCCCCCCCCACCCTCTTAACTCTCCATCCCCTCCCTCTTCCCCCCCCCCCTCCCTCTCTCTCTCTCTCAAATCGCTTCAGCTGTGTGTGGATCAGCTGAGCTTAGCTGATGACACTGACCTAAAAGGTGACATCATCAGACTAATTAGGCTGACAATGACCAGTATCAGCAACGACTGGGGTGACTTCATCGTTCTGGCCAGCAACGAACCACTGGTGGACATTTCTGCCACCCCCCCCCCCCCCCCCCCCCCCCCCCCCCCCCCCCCTTTTTTTTTTTTTTTTTCTTTGTGGTGAGCGTGACATCATCAGAGTGAAACCGAGAGCGCCTTTGTCCGTTGTCCGGTTTTGGGGAGCTGTGTGGACACTGTCATTGTAGTGGTCAGTGTTGCTTCGAGTAGCCATGTCCGAGTGGCCAAAGTTTGGCCTCAGTGGACAAGGACTGGTGTAGCGTTGCCATTGCGCGCGCGCGCTGTGTGTGTGTGTGTGTGTGTGTGTGTGTGTGTGTGTGTGTGTGTGTGTGTGTGCGTGGTGTGTGTGTGTGTGTGTGTGTGTGTGTGTGTGTACTCTTTCCTTACCTATAACGAATGTTTACCAACAGATCAAAAATCCGTTATTATTGTAGGATCGAAAATACATTTTACAATTATCCAGATTTTCTGTACAGTTGATTTTTTTTTATTATTGTTATTATTTTTTTTGTAATCAACATTTTTACTGGTAAATTTGCGAAAACCTGAAATTTTAACTCTCGTGAGACGTCGTGAATGCCGTCTTACAGATTTCAGGTGTATATACGCTCACAAATGAAGGGATTTAGTGTCAGAATGGCATATATAAACTTGGTGTAACCTTCAAAATTCACTTAAACAGTCCATAAACACCCAGGTTGGGGTCGGGTGGGGGGGTGGGGGGGGGGGGGGTGTTGACGTATGAAGTATGAGTGTGTGAACAAGAACAAGATCATGTTTTATTGCCATGTCAAAAAACCAAAGGTTTTGTGGGGTACAGATGATCAGGTTAAGACATTCAATTAAAGTAATCGTCACATCTTGCAACATACGTAGCTGTGAGATTCAGTATGAACATGTTAATTTTAGCGCTCCAGGACTTCACTGATTCGGTCAGTCCACGAAAGGCAGTTCTCTCTCTCTCTCTCTCTCTCTCTCTCTCTCTCTCTCTGATTATTCTCTCTCTCTCTCTCTCTGTGATAATTCTCTCTCTCTCTCTCTCTATCTCTCTCTCTCTCTCTCTCTCTCTCTCTCTCTCTCTCTCTCTCTCTCTATCTCTGTGTGTGTGTGTGTGTGTGTGTGTGTGTGTGTGTGTGTGTGTAAAATTCCATCACAGATTGTTATAGGCCGATTCGAATCACTGGACTTTCTCTCCACTGAAATCTTCCGTTACGGCTTTTAATAAGGAGGGAAAACAGGCGTCATTTCCTTGATGGATTACTATGGATGGAGGAATGACCAGACAGTCTTCCTGCCTTCCACCCCACCACCCACCCCCCCCCCCCCCCTCCTTTCACCCACCCGCCAGGCACAATAATGATACATAAACAAAGGTTGTTGCGCCCAATGTAAGGGGATCAGTGATAGCTCGTTCTTCGTTTTTCATGGTCCTGAATGTTGTTTACCGTGCCCGAAGAAGACCAAAGAGGTCGAAACGCGTAGTGTTTTAGTGTTTGTCCCTTTCGTCCGGCGGATATAATAGTTTTTTTTTTTTTCTTTTTAGTTTGTTTCAATATCTGCCTGCACTCCCCTCACTTTGAAACCAAGATTGTAGACAAGTTATATGTAGGCTAGGGTTAGGGTTGGGGTTAGTTAGGTCAGGTGAAGATCAGATTATTAGGGTTAGCGTCACACACATTCCGGAGCTGGAGAGTTTTTCTTCTCACAGTTCCGGTCTCTTCTACAGAAATAGGCTGCCTCCTGGGAATGGCCCACTGATATGATGCGAAACAGCACCTGACTGAATGAAATCCACTGATAATGATTACATGATGATGTGCTTCCCGGTACTAGGAAGCTGCATGAAGCGAGTTGTGTGATGGGGTGTGGTGTTTGTGCCCGCTGCGCGTGTGTTGTTGCTCTCTCTCTCTCTCTCTCTCTCTCTCTCTCTCTCTCTCTCTCTCTCCCCTATAATCTGGTGTGTGTGTGTGTGTGTGTGTGTGTGTGTGTGTGTGTGTGTGTTGTATGCGCGCGCGTGTGGTGTGTGTGTGTTCCGAAGAAGGGTGGAGGAGTCGAGGGGAAACGAGGAGTGCAGGAAAGACTTCAACTGACTACTTGCCTTTGAATTTTGGTTTTTAACTTTAGAAAGAAAGTAATGTTTTTAGTTCCTTTAACAGTTAGACACCAACCTTTCCGTCCTCCCCCCTCCCTCCATCTTCACCCTCTTGCTCTGTCTGTCTTAAATGGTTCACACTCTACTCTGGATGTGTGTGTGGGTGGGTGGGTTGGTGGGTGGGTGGGTGGGGTGGGGGGGGGAGGGGGTTCACACTCTACTCTGGAATTGTGTGTGTGTGTGTGTGTGTGTGTGTGTGTGTGTGTGTGTGTGTGTTAGGTATTATATGTTTGTTTGACTGTGCTACTTGTTAAAATGTGTCAGTTTTTGTGTAAGACATTTTCCCCTGAAAAAAAAAAGAAAGAAAGAAAAAAAAAAATCATTTATTTACTTTTTTTTTAATCGGTGGCCCCATATTCTCCACAACCAACACACACACACACACACACACACACACGCACACGCACACACACACACACATCACACACACACACACGCACACGAGATCAGGACAATTATTATCCAGATTGTAGAGTCAGAGGTTTAGATTCTGTTACACCTTATTTCATTTTTATCATCATCATCTGTCATCATCATCATCATCATCATGGTGATGACGATAATGATAGTAATGCATAATCCTACTCAGAAGACCACACTAATTATTGCATGATCATGAATGGTGAAGACCCATGCGCTTGATAAACAACTTTGGTATGGCGCGATATTAATTTGTTCTTTATTATTATTAATAGTAGTATAGTAGTAGTATTATATTTGTCATTACACAAATTGTTATAGCACAAAGGAAGGAAAAAAACACTCCTCTCTAATTAAGAAATGACACAAAATAGACTGAGCCCCACAAAAAGAAGAAAAATGTAGTGTTAATTCATAGATTATTTAGCTGAATATTTTTTTTTAAATGATGATAAGGATCTCTGCATGGAAAATCAGATTGAAAATAACTAGAACATTTTTTTTTAACTTTTTAATTTGCATTCATACATATATACAGGGAAAAAGGGGGAAAAGAAAAAAACAACAACAACAAATAAAACAAAGTAATGAGGGAAGGCAAGTATGTACATAAAGAAAAATAAAGAAAGAAATACACCCCAAACAATTCGAATTCACATATTCATGCAAACATTCTCAAATCAAAACGGACAAACAAACAAAAACCGAGAGAGAGAGAGAGAGAGAGAGAGAGAGAGGAGAGAGAGAGAGAGAGAGAGGAGGGAGGGAGGGAGGTGGATGTATCAAGAAAAATCATGCAGAGAGGGGTGTTTTTCACATCATTACGTTTGGCAAAATACAGCCTCATAACTAGAATATTACTTTCAGTCGAAGAAAATAAAGATTCTGATAACCATCGTTAAACATATACAAGGATAAAAAATAAAATAGATAGAGAAAATAAGAGTCATTTAAATATTTCATTGCACAGACTGGTTTGTACAAGTAAAGTTACTCCTCCTGTGACTCACCAGCAATTATTGAGATAATTATTTATTCTCATGCTTGATGTAAAAATGATAAATAGAAGCAAAGCAACCTCTCCTTTACTCTGGTTGGCATGCACTTTTTTTCCTCCTGCTTGATGAAAAAAATATAGATAGAAGATATAAAAGCTTTCTTTTGCTCTGGAAAACTCTACATCCTTCACATTATAGTGCGACAATTCTGGTTGAAAAGGTCGTTTGCTAGCCGATCTAAAAGCACAAAATACAAGTGTGACGGTATTAATGTGATGAGCTGAAAAGCCAAGAACCGCCAGGTAAAAGTGTGAGATTGCTCATGTAAATTAGGCGATACTGTGCTGTCTAGTGCCGTCATGTAGGCCTAACTGTGTGACAATAGTAATGTGAATAATCATGTGCTGGCAGGCTTTGAGCCAGCCCCCATGTAAAGTGGACAATGTTCGTGTGAATATGTTACGCTGATTGGCTCTGGCTCAGCTGTCATGCAAAATTTTGACAGTATTGATGCGCGTTATGTGATTCTGGCAGCTTTGGATCTAGCCCCCATGTAAAAGTGCGACAGTATTCATGTAAAATTGTGATCCACTTTGGGACTCAAAACCAGCTCCTATGTAAAGTGTGACAATGTTAATGTGAATGATATATTGGTAGAGTAGGCCAGCCCTCATGTAAAATTGTGATGATATTATGTGAATTGTGATATGACCCAGGCGTCATGTGAAAGTGCGATAGTGTTAATGTGAATCTTGAAATGCTGACAGGGTAATGTGAATTGCATACCTGCATGCTTAGACCCAGCCGCTGTGTAAAAGTGTGATAATGTTAATGTGAATTAAGAAATATTGGTAAGCTTAGACACATCCACCATGTAAAAAAGTATGCCGACATGATTACATACCGGCATACTAGATCCAGCAACCATTTAAAGTGTATTTATATCAGTAATGATCAATGTGGAATTACCATTATACTTATGGCAGCCGCCATGTAAACGTATGACAACAAATTAATGTAAACTATGCTAACATGGCAGGCTTAAACCCACTTGCCATGTGAAACTGTGACAATTCTAATGTGAATTATGGTATGCTGGCAGACATAACACCAACCCCAGAGGGACAGAATGAATGTGATAGAACTTCCATGCTTAAGAGCTATCCACCATGTCAACATGTGACAATGTTAATGTGAATGTTGATGTGCCGACCGAATGAAACGAGTGATGGACTGAGCATTGTAGAAACCTGGAAAGTAATGTAAGAAGAAAATATCCAGGTTTTTGGTATGTTTGTTTGACTGATTTTTTTTTTTAACGGGGTCTACACACAAAAGACATGCAGTTTATTCCCTCCTTCCTGCAAAATGATGATCCATTTGAACAGTCGTTGTCTGAAAGGGTGAGCTGTCTATTTTAGATTCATTATGATGGACTGGCTTTCTAGAATTTTAAAAGAATGCTAGAAACCGTACCAGTTTAATGGTTTACAGATGTGTGTGTGTGTGTGTGTGTGTGTGTGTGTGTGTGTGTGTGTGTGTGTGTGTGTGTGTGTGTGCGTGTGTGTGTGCGCGCGTGCGCATGTATGTGTGTGTGCGCGTGTGTGTGTGTGTGGTGCGTGCATGTTTCATGCGGAACATTCCGGATCTTTCTTGTTATACCCGTTTTCATCGGAGACACTGAATACAATGTGTTCTTTCTTTCTGTCTTGCGTTCTGATTTTGTTCTGTTAAAAAAGCGTGTGCCATAATCCTGGTGTTATCCTGGCGAAAAAAAACAACAAAACGTTAACTCTTTATTTCCTTCTCATCCACGTCGTCATTCTCCTTCTCCCCCCCCCCCCCCCCCCCTCTCTCTCTCTCTCTCTCTCTCTCTCTCTCTCTCTCTCTCTCTCTCTCCATTCCTCCTCCTCCTCCACCCCAGTCTCCCTTCTCCATCTCCTGTCTCGTCTCTCTCTCTCTCTCTCTCTCTCTCTCTCTCTCTCTCTCTCTCTCTCTCTCTCTCTCCATTCCTCCTCCTCCTCCTCCACCCCAGTCCCCCTTCTCCATCTCCTGGATCTCGTCTTTCTCCTCCTCCTCCTCTTCTTCTTCTCTCTCTCTCTCTCTCTCTCTCTCTCTCTCTCTCTCTCTCTCTCTCTCTTCCTCCCCCCAGTCTCCCTTCTTCCTCTCCTCAATCTCGTCCTCCTCCTCCTCCTCCTTCTCCTCAACGTTGTCCTCCTCCATCCTCGTTTCTTCTTGTCTCCTTGTTGCTTCTCCTCGTCTTCCTCCTCCTTCTCATTGTTGTCCTTCTCCTCCTCCTCCTCCTCCTAGTCTAGTCTCCTTCCTTCTTCTCCTCCTCTACCTCGTCCTTCTCTTTCTGCTAGTCTCCCATCTCGTTCTCGAAGTTCACCTCCTCCTTCTTGTCCTTCTTCTCCTCCTTCTAGTCTCCCTTCCACTTCTCCTCCTCTTCCTCCGTCTCTCCCATTTACCTTCTCCTTCTCTTTCTTCTTCTCCTCCTCCTTTTCCTCCTCCTCCTCCTTCTGCTCTTCTTCTTCTTCTTCTCTTCCTCCTCCTCCTCCTCCTCTTTCTTCTCCTCTTCCTAGTCTCCTTCTTGTTATTCCTCCACCTCATCCTTCAGTTCTCTTTTGTCCTTCCGATCGTCATCGTAATTTTCGTCTTCCTCTTTTGGGTCTCTGTCCGATCGCTTTCCTCGACGTTGTCATTGTTGTTATCGTCGTCATCCTCCTCCTCTTCCTCTTCTTCCTTCTACTCTCTCTTCTCCATCTACTCGTCTTCCTCTTCCTGCGACTCTTCTTCATTGCCCTTCTTCTTTCTCCTCTTTTTTTTCTGCTTCTTCTCCGTCTCCTCTTTCTCT
The DNA here is from genome assembly GCA_033310375.1 of Conus canariensis. Classification (NCBI taxonomy): domain Eukaryota; kingdom Metazoa; phylum Mollusca; class Gastropoda; order Neogastropoda; family Conidae; genus Conus; species Conus canariensis. Next base: position 68,956,529 of record CM065714.1, on the reverse strand, counting down.
CTCTCTCCTCCTTCTTTTTCCTACTCCATCTCTTTTTCCCCCTTTTCTTCTTCTTCCTACTCCATCTCTTTTTCCTGCTTTTCTCCTTCTTCCTTATCCATCTCTTCTTCCTTATCCCCTTCTCTTCTTCTTCTTTTGTATCGATCCCCCTCTTCCTTACCCTCCTCCTTTTCCTCTTCTTCCTTTTTTTCCTCCTCCTCCTCCTCCTTTCCCTTCTCTTTCTCCTTCTTCTCTTCATCCCCTCCTCTACCTCCTCCTCGTCTTCCCAATCCTTCTCCTTCTCGTCCTCCTCCTCCTCTTTACCTTCGTCTTCTTTCTCCTTCTTATTGTCCTCTTCTTCCTAGTCCTCCTCCCTGTCTTCTTTCTCCTCTTCTTCATCCTTCTGAATTCTCCTCCTCTTCTCCCTCCTGTTCCTCGTCCTCTTTCTCTTCGTAGCATGACCAGACGGCCACCGCTAATTGTTACGTCCTGAATGGAGACAGTGACCGCTAATTGTTACGTCCTGAATGGAGACAGTGACCGCTAGTTTTTACTGTCCTGAATGGAAGCAGATTGGAGGATGAAAATTTAGCCTAGATACTGATATATATTTTCAATGAATGTCAACGAATCTCTCTTGTCTGTCTGTCTGTCTGTCTGTCTGTCTGTCTCTCTCTCTCTCTCTCTGTATGTGTATTTATGTATGGGTGTATGTGTGTGTGTGTTTGTGTGTGTGTGTGTGTGTGGAGGTAGGCGTGTGTGTGTGTGTGCGCGCGCGCGCATGAGAGAGAGAGAGAGAGAGAGAGAGAGAGAGAGAAGAGAGAGAGAGAAAAGAGAGAGAGAGAGAGAGAGAGAGAGAGAGAGAGAGAGGATCTGTAGGTCGGTTACCGGCCAAAGTACACTAACCACACATGGGCGTCGGTACCAATCTTGCCAATCTTCTGTGCCAGTGAAGTCCTGCAGTTATCTAATACAGTCCTCAATCCCACGTGATGAAAACAAACAACAGAGGACGGAGGATGACATTAAAAAAAAAGAAAGGACGAGAATCCAGGACAGTCCGCATAGGCGGGGTGGGGGGGGGGGGGTAGGGGGTGGGGTGTTGGGGGAGGGGGGGGGGGGGCGAACGAGCTTGAGATAGCTGTGGCGGTGGTTGGGGGGGGGGGGGTAAGAGAAAAGATGGGAAAGTGAAGGTGGTGGAGGGGGGGGGGTTGGGTTGGGGAGGGGGTGGGGGGCGGAGGGCTGAGGAGAAGGCGTTCTGTTGAACTATCCGGGGACTGAGCAGCGGGGGGGGGAAGGATGGAGATGTGTGGGAGGCTAGGGGGGGGGGGGGGGGGGGGGGGGGGGGGGGGGGGTTGGTGGTGGTGGTGGTGGGCTTTCAGCACCGCCTTGTGGAACGGGCTGCAATGGTTCCAGAAAGTGTCCCTCATCGGACGAACAAAAAGAAGAAAAAAGAAAAGAAAAAGACAGAGAAAGAAAAAAAAAAAGTGGGCTCCGTTTTGTTCTAACTCTCCATCGAAGCACACAAGGGCGGGAATGTAGGGGGGGGGGGGGGGAGCAGGGGAGGGGGTACAAAAGGCGGAGATTTTTTTTCTTTTCATTCATTTTTTTTTTCATTCTTTCCATTCTTCTTTTTGTTCCTTTCATTCATTCTTTCTTTCTTTCTTTCTCTCACTCCCAGGGGAGAGCGAATATGAAGGGTCCAGAAGAGGAGATGGGACAAGAGACAGAGAGGGTAGAGCTAATTTTGGAGGTGGACTGGGAGGGACGGTAGGGGACTGCACTGCACTGCATACACACACACACACACACACACACACACACACACACGAGCGCGCGCATGCACAAGCACACACACACTCTCTCCCTCACTCTCTCACACGCACTCTCTCACACCACACACACACACACACACACACACACACACACACACATATCCAGACCCTCTCTCTCTCTCAACTTGCTTGCATAGTTTCGCCACTTTCCAGTTTCCCCTTCACCAAACCTCAACACTACCCCTACCCTGGCCCTCTCTTCCCCCCCCCCCCCCCCCCCCCCCCCCCCGCTTTTTTTTTTTTTTTTTGAAGTCTGACTGTCCTCTTCGTAACCCCTTCCTCAGACCCCCCCCCCCCTCCTTCCCCGTCGTCTTCTGTCTGCCCCTCTTCTCTGTCCTTTTCCTCCCCCCACCCCACCCCCACCTCCACCCCACCCTCCCCCATCCATGTGAATGCTGCAGATATTGATTCAGCGTTTTGTGTGCGACAAGAGCTCTTACACTGTAGAAAATGTCTTTTAATGAGAGGGGTCCGCGTAGAGCAGTGGGGGCTCCCCCCCCAGCCCCCTCTCCCCCCTCCCCCGTGCTCCCTCACCCACACATTCTCCCTCCCTCTCTCCTTTTGGCCTCTGATGGGCTTAGTGCTGCCCCCCTCCATCCCTCGCCATCCCACTCACCCACCCACACCCCGTCTTCACCCTCTCCCCGCCACTCCCTCCGTCCTCCCCCCCCCCCTCTCTCTCTCTCTCTCTTCCCCTTCCCATTCAGCCCCAAATAAACATGTTCTCCGATGGGCCACAGTCGGTTTCAGATGTCTATCTCTCGGTTGCAGGAGGCAAGGCACTGCTGACTGTTGTAGCAAGACCGCCCGACGAGCCGGGCCAAACGAGAGGGGCGGAGCCTGACGGGAGCTGACGACAGGCACGGCGCGCGAGGCCACGGGCTAATTAGACGGCTCTCATTGGATGAGTGACAGCTGACGTCACGGGTAACGAGCGTGGCGAGAGAGGAGAGAGGCTCGAGCGCCAGGGCGGCCGAGAGAGAGGAGAGAGAGAGAGAGAAGAGAGCGAGCGTGCTTTGCTTGCGCAGGCAAGGGGAAACCCAACACGGGACAGTGAGGGGAGAGAACTTGACACAGAGAGTAACGCCGAGCTGCTGACTCCGCCTGCTGTGGTTGGTGGTGGCTGGCAACGCAACGTGCAAACACTCGGCGCAAACCATCAACGTCAGCTGTGTATCGTCTGTTTTGTTTTCTTTTCTCTTTTTTTTTTTCTTTTCACTCTTCCTTGTCTCTCTCGTGCCCCCCTGTCCCCGCTGTCTTGTCAAACAGCTCCGAAGCCAGACAAGTCTTTATCTTTTCAGAGGATTAACTTTTCACGAGTCGTGAAAAACGCATAAACACCTACACGGTAGAAAAAGTCAACCACAACAGAACGACGAAAGTTTTGCACATCACGCACGTGGTTGGTTTGTTACTTTCGTCACTCACGTGTGTTGAAAACGTGCGTGCCTAAGTCCGTCGTACCAGTTCAGGAGATCAAATAGACTGCCTCGGACGGAGACTTGCTTGACCGTTAGTTGAGTGGAAGGACTGGAGTGCAGGTTTTTTTTTTTTTTGCTCCTCCGCCTAATGTGCTTGCCTGGGCATTGTTTAGAACCCCGGCTTTGTGTGTGGAGCTATGAAAAACAAGGCGGTGAATGGCGTGGCGATAGAGATCGAGGTGCCCTAATCCGGTGGCAAGAGTAGGCAGTAAGCCGCTTACAGCACCCACCCCACTGACTGGAGCAGGGCCCAGGCTAGTTAGGTGGGGCAGTGAGTGAGAAAGGCCAGTGGCGGCACAGCCAGCTAGCTAGCTCCCCCCTATACCTCCCTGTCGCCTGGGCCACTGAAGCGACGGACAGAACTGAGGAGACAAGAAGCGAGCCGGGGCTTTTGTCTGCTGCCCCTCCGTTGTCGTCATGGATGACGTAGGTGTGAGGTCAGGATGCGGGGAGTCCAGTGTGTGCTGCGTGTGAGGTGTGTAGTGGCAGTGGTAGTGTGAGTCTGTGGCGGTGGTGGTGGTGCCGGGAAAGGAAGGAGGGGTTTTCATCACGCACACTGCACCGCTTCTTCTGCCTGAGTGCGCGGCCAACTCTGACACGCTCAAGTTTACAGGGAGCCAGCCCCCTAGTGCCAAGACAGGGAACGGCGGGTGTGCAGGTGTCGGGTCACGCCGATAACGCTGCCAACTTGGGACTGGTGGGAAACACAGACTGCTGCTTCTTTCCACTGGAGAAGGAAAAAGTTCTTCTCCCGTGGAGAGACTTGAAATACATCATCTGGAGAGACAACGTATACTTCCCCTGAGTAGACAGTGTACTTTTTTCCCGGAGAGACAGCGAGTATTTCCTCTGGATAGATTCATTTACCCATCCTGTGTCACACCAGTTGCTGTTTACCTCTGTGTTTAACCTTACTGTTGTTCGTCATGGAGTTCTCAGAAGATGAAGCAGTGATGTCTACAGGATGTTCTGATGACAGTTGTGCCACGGAACGCCCCAATCTCTGCCGTTGCAGACGAAGGGTCCGGTTCCGTAGCGTGCCGGTCACAGTGGCTGTGTTGGTGGGGGTGCTGACTGTGGCGGGGATGGGGGTCAGGGTCCATGCAGACCAACCCCGTCGCTGCCAGGAGATCACCATCCCCATGTGCAAAGGCATCGGCTACAACTACACCTACATGCCCAACCAGTTCAACCACGAGACGCAGGAGGAGGCGGGCCTGGAGGTTCACCAGTTCTGGCCTCTGGTGGAGATCATGTGTTCCCCGGACCTCAAGTTCTTCCTGTGCAGTATGTACACTCCTATCTGCATGACTAACTACAAGAAGCACCTGCCGGCCTGTCGATCCGTGTGTGAGCGGGCCAAAGCTGGATGCGCCCCCCTCATGCGCCAGTATGGCTTTGCCTGGCCCGAGCAGATGAATTGCGATAAGCTGCCCAAGTACGGGGACAAGAAGCAACTGTGCATGGACGCCAATACCACTGATCGCCAGACCCCTCCCCCAGTACCAAGTACCTGCCCCCCACTGCCCGGCCTCCCAATGGAGAGGAGGACCACAGGGTCCAGCCCATCCCCCTGGGGCCATTCCCACACGTCCCACGGGGAACAAGTGTGACTGCAAGTGTAACCCTCCCCTGGTGTCCGTGTCCCCAACTCCAACAACTACGACAACAAAATCACCACGGGAGGCATCCCCGACTGTGCCATCAACTGCTACAGTCCCTACTTTGGGGACGAGGAGAAGACGTTTGCCACGTTCTGGATTGGCCTGTGGTCCATTCTGTGCTGTATCTCCACGTCCATGACGGTGTCCACGTTCTTCGTGGACATGCAGCGCTTCAAGTATCCCGAGAGACCCATCATCTTCCTCTCGGCCTGCTACTTCATGGTGTCTATCGGCTACATCATCCGCCTCATCGTGGGCCATGAGGGTGTGGCCTGTGAGGGGGACAGGGTGAGATACGAGACCACAGGCCCAGCGGTGTGTACGGTGGTGTTCCTCCTCATCTACTTCTTCGGCATGGCCTCGTCCATTTGGTGGGTCATCCTCTCCTTCACCTGGTTCCTGGCGGCAGGGCTGAAATGGGGCCAGGAAGCCATCGCCTCCTACTCCCAGTACTTCCACCTGGCAGCCTGGCTCATCCCCTCCGTCAAGTCCATCGCCGTGCTGGCCATGTCCTCCGTGGACGGGGATCCTATCGCCGGCATCTGCTTCGTGGGCAACCAGAGCCTGGAGAACCTGCGGGGCTTCGTCCTGGCGCCCCTCTTCGTCTATCTCATCATCGGCACGTCCTTTCTCTTAGCCGGCTTCGTCAGCCTGTTCCGGATCCGTAGTGTCATCAAGCAGCAGGGTCGGGGCAAGACGGACAAGCTGGAGAGGCTGATGATCCGCATCGGCGTCTTCTCCGTGCTGTACACCGTGCCCGCCACCATCGTCATCGCCTGCTACTTCTACGAGCAGCATCTCCGCCAGCGCTGGGAGCGCACGCACACCTGCCTGTGCACGGACGATAAAGCTGCACCAGACTATTCTGTGTTCATGCTCAAGTATTTTATGTGCCTGGTGGTGGGCATCACCTCGGGGTTCTGGATATGGACTGGCAAGACGCTGGATTCCTGGCGCAAGCTCTTCAACGGGGGCATGTGCCACAGACATTCCTATTCCCACCCCAACCGCAGCATGACAAAGTACGCCAACGCCAGTTACCAGCCGGCGAAGCCTCAGCCCCTCAGCCATGTGTGACTAGACCCGGGTTAGAGAACACGGGCGAGGAACTCAGTGACACCTACATCCAATATGGACACCGCTCCAACCACTGTCAGTGACCTCACAACGTGAGCCGTTTGATATACAGAAACATCACTTGGTGTGGCTTCCTCCGAAAGAGAGGTCCGGGTCGACGACAAGGGCTGACAGTGACGCGTTGTCGACACCCTGTTAATTAAGTGCTATAATAATGTGACGAAGACGTGACAATGACGTCAGACCCACACTCTCCGTGCGATAGTTGTTGGCATGCATCGTGCTATAAAAATGTTTCTCTGCATCGCCCAACAACCTGGACAAAGAAAGAACAAGATGGAAAAAGAAAACTAAGTAGAAGAGTTCAACAGTGTGCTTCATACTTAAATTCACAGAAAACTAGCTTTTTTTTTATAGTGCCGGAGTAAGGAGGGTGGTGAATTGTGTTGATATATATACATGTTGATATGTGTTGTCACCGTTGACTAGTATTATTGTTCACAGCGGTCCTAGTTTCAGTCCAGAGATTTGTGACCTCAGTGATTTGATTTCCGGAATTGGCTGACGATTGTCTGTGAGCTGATTTTTTTTTTTTTTTAATTCTTCAGCAATGTTGTTGACACTGCCAAAATGGAGGCCGATTACTGTGTAGACCAGTCGTCTTGGCACGGGAAAAAATGGAAGCATAAATTGGAGAAAAATGGCAGTGACTATTAAATGCAACAGACATTGTTCTGTTTTCTCTTCATTTCGTTTGATGGAAACTTGAGGTGCGTGGAGAAAACAAAACAAAAACTCTTTATTTTAAAGTATTTAAAACTGTGGAGATGGTTATATTGTAGCTATAGGAATAAGCTTACTCTAAGCGAACTTAGTGCCCTGTGTATGTGTGTGTGTGTGTGTGTGTGCGCGCCAGCGTATTGCGTGCGTGCGTGCGTGCGTGCGTGCGTGTGTGTGTGTGTGTGTGTGTGTGTGTGTGAGTGGGTGGGTCGGGTGTCGCGTGTGCGTTCGTCCCTCTTCAGTAGTCGTCTGTGCATCGGTCAAGATGTGTACCCGCTGGTCTTTATTAGTCGTTTTGAAAGATACAGAGACACGGGACTTCCGTGGATGGGTCTTGGACAATTTCAATAAATGCCAGTTTGCATATATAATGTGTAAAAGGTGTTTTTTTATATATATATATATAATAACAAATAATACATCATGTGCTATAAACGTGTACATACAGCAGTGGATATATGCAGACATCGTGCGTGCTATTACTTTGTTTTTTGGGTTTTTTTTTTATCGTATATGTACACAGAAAGATATTGACAGTGCTGAATTGTTGACTGCCGTGGTGGAGGAGCTAACAAGGCTTTCGTGCGTTTTTCTCCATACCAGTGCTCCATTAGGGCTACGTCATCTGAGCCGTTGCTGGGAAAGGGAAACTGTGCTCTCGTTGGATTCTGTATGTTACATTGATGTGGGGGCTATGATTATTATCACTAGTATTATTATTACTATTATTACTACTACTGTTGATTTTCTTTACTACCATTGTAAGATGAACATAAAGATGGTTCAGTATAGGTGGAAGAAGGAAATCATGATGCGAGACGTGGTGTGTGTGTGTGTGTGTGTGTGTGTGTGTGTGTGTGTGTGTGTGTGTGGTGTGTGTGTGTGGGTGGGTGGGTGTGTGGATGTGTGTGTGTGTGTGTGTGTGTGTGTGTGTGTGTGTGTGTGTGTGTGCCCTCTTACTTATAAATAAAAGGGGTTATGTTTAGGCCAAAAACACGGAAATTTTTTTTTCGTACGTCCACTTTCATTTCTCTCTAAACCCACATCATTTTGGAATCGATTACTACGTCTTTTTAGTGTCCAGAATGTTGTTACTTCTGAATAATTAACTTAGAAAATGCAAATAAACTTTGCAATGTACATTTTAAAAACCATTTTAAAATGTCGAAAAAATCATTATAGAACACCATAGTTTGGTTAGATGAAGGGATTTAGTGTCAAAATCGCATGTAACTTGGGATGCTTTCAGTAAACAACGTATTAAGCTTCCTGAAAATACATCTTACAATTCAGTGAACCCAGTTTAGGAAGGGAGTGTTAACAAATGTGGTGGTGGTGGTGGTGGTGGTGTGTGTGTGTGTGTGAGAGAGAGAGAGAGACAGAGCAACAGAGAGTCAGAGAGAGAGTCTAAGCAGTTCTTCCAGTCAGTTAAATATCTTCATCTACTCGAGGAACAGGGTGGCTTTGAACTGACCAAATAATATTTTTTCGGCTAAAAAAAAACAAAAAACAAATAAAACCTAAGCCACAAAAAAATCCACGATGGTTTATCGGATACAATGTTAAGCTTTGATTGCATACCTTAAATTTTCAGTACTTTCTGCTGTATCATTCATTAGCCGCAAACTGGCAGCGTGGTCACTGAGCCTACTTTCCTCCATCAATCTAAATGAAGTAATTTGCTTCCAAAAGTCGCAGATGCATGCATTTTGTAATGGCTTCGAAGAAAAAACAAACAAAAAAAAAAAAATATCCACCCCCTGTATAAATGAGGTTCTAATGGAATTGCTGATGTGTAAGGTGTATTAGATACTCGACTGGTTTTCATAGTGAATTATGCACTTGTTTTATGTGTTGAGTGGATTATCCAAGCGAGAGTTTCCATTTCGGTCACACACACACACACACACACACACACACACACACACACACACACACACACACACACACAGATTTTGAGTTTGCCTAGGTGAATGAATATCAGTTATCTGAGGATGAGAGAGGAGGTAGAAGGAGGCAAGCGGGCGGGCGGATGGGGGTAGGGGGAAGAGGGGGGGGGGGAAGCCTTGTGCTTGTGAATTTGTCAGAGATAAATGGTTAGCCCCTGTTTTCTTTCTCCCAAAATTAACTTGTTTGTAACAATTTCATAAATGGGAATTTTTTTTTCTCAATTGTGGCCATTTCGGTAATGTGATCTATGAACGTTGTCTCGGATTTTACCTGTCGGTAGAAAGAACTGCTTTATATTACTCCAATGCTGGTAATGGTCTGGTATGATTTGTGCATGGTGCGTTTCTTCCTCCTTTTTTCAAGATCTTCCCTTTCTCCCTCTTCTTCTCTTCTTGTTTTATTTGAAAGGACAACATAAGATGAATAATTTCTGTGTGCATAACGATTGTGATGTTTTATGGACGGACATTTCCTTTATTATAACTATATTATGATTATAATCATTATTATTATGATAAGTATAATAGTAGTAGTTTTACTACTACTACTGCCACTACTGTTATTACTATTGTTGTTGTTGTTGTTGCTAACTTCAGAGTACAGCGGATACGAACTACATTTAAAACAGATACTAAATGTTTAGTTACGAGTTTGTCGAACCTGACTTCAGATCAGTTTATCTTAGACTAGACCTGTATGGTGTGTTTGAAAACTTGCCGAAACACCCATGCACATGCTGATGCATATGCATTCTTTCAAAGATGGAGAAACGTGCATATGTCTGAAGAATGACGAGATTTTGTTTCATGCTTTGAGATGGAGTCACACTGTCTTTCGTGGCTCAAAACCAAACAAAAAAAAAAGGTTTATAAGTTCAGAACGTAGAGGGGGATAACGTTCGCATGAACATAACTAGCTCCCTTTTATTCGCACGTGTTCCATAGCTCCGTTCCTGTTCAAGAGTCACGAACATTAGCTAGAGTCCATCTTGTACATTTGTGTAGGCATGCAACACCAGGTTCACATGCATGTGTGTTGGTCATAGTGTTTTGCACCTGTGTCTTAGAATGGATGTAGAGAGAAGATCACGTGTAAGCTGTTTTCTATGTGCACGTTGGCAGTGTAGAGATTCCGCGCCAAGTGTTGACCAATCAGAAAACGTCTGTTCCTGAATGTACTGAAAAAAAAAAGAAAGAAAGCAAGACCTCTAACATGATTAGAAGAGATGTTATGTCTGACCTTAAACGTGAATCTTGTTTGCATCGATAATTGCAAACTGGGAGAAGCTCTGCAAGATTGTGGGTTCTTTTAGGTCCTGCTTTGTTTTCCATCTCATTTACGTACAGTGCGGTGTGCGTGCGTGCGTGGTGTGGGTGTGTGTGTGTGTGTGTGTGTGGTGTGTGTGTGTGAGGGTCTGCCTGATTCGCTAATTACTAGTATTAATCTGTTTCGCGATTGGCCATCGCTTAGCGCGGAGTTTCCTTGCAGTGACAGCAGTTGAAAGCAGAATGTCTTCCGTTTCGTAGCAATGAGAATTCAAACTCCTTCATGGACTGATTAGGGGAAGTTACTCTTTCTGATGTTTGGGGGTGGGGATAGGAGAGGGGGAGGGGGGGGGGGATAGTAGTTGAAAAGAGTTATTGAAAAGATTTTGTTTTCCACTCTTAGCTCGCAACGACAACATTCATCTGGTTAGTTTGAAAATTAAGTGGATTTTAAAGAGCGAAAAGCTGAAAAGGAGACCAGGTTGCTTTAAGCTTCGTTTTCCATTTCTGTCTCTTTGGTTTTTGTACATTAAATGTATATCTCGGGCTATCTGATTCGCTGAATTCTGTAAACTGTCTTGCGATTGGTAGCTGATAAGACCGTAATTGACCTGTTGTTGTTTCCACCTTGTTCGAAGAGACTGACGGTGGGTGATTTCCTCTTCGCTCTGTGATCCTGTATGAAGGAATACATGCAATGTGGCCCTTTTATTGCGCGGTGGACTTGACTCACGTGCATCGTGTCTGCACAATGTTGGTGAATGGAAGGTCATTTGGATATGCCAGATGTTGGTCCCCGTTTTCGGTTTTTACTTTTGTTTAATTTTATTTAATTTTCTTTTATTTCAATTTTATTTCTTGACTCTTGTCTGAAGATGGGTTTATTATCCACGCCCTTATCTTAACTAGGGTGTCGGATTACGAAAGAACGGAATTTTTTTTTTAGTTCAAATGATTTCATGCCCGTCCCCTCCTCCCCCCTCCCCCACACCCGCGGGGGAAAACGGGAGGGGGGAGGGGGGGGGGAACTGGAGAGGATGGGACGGAGGAGACACGGTTCGCATGTGTAGTTCTTTTGATGTGCACTTGTGTAGGTTTCTAGGCAAAGAGTCCTGTGTATTGCACTGCATTTCATGCCATTTCCTCTCCTCTACCTCCTCCTCGTCAGCACAAATGATTCAGTCAGGACCACTGCCCATAGAATTCTAATGCACCCCCTTGAGCTGATACAGCAAGGTGGAAAACAAACAAACGGGGCACGTGGGCATAATGGTTTCTTAGCAAAGCAATGGTTTCCAGTAAATCTAACCATACTTGCGCACTTTTTTCTTTGGTCACTAGTATATGAAAATGGGACCAAATTTTCGCGCAAAAGTACCCTCCCGCCCAACCAATGTTGCACAAGCTCTGGAAGGTTTCGAGTACTGGTGATAGCAAGAGAGAATCCGATTTTTTTTTTTTAATCACAAACGTGCTTTGTCTCCTGGTCTGTAAAAATAAGTCTGATATCGTCTGCGTGTGGTAGTGATTCGTTTCGCGAGGAAAAATTATAAGGTTACGCCAAAGTTTGCTTGTAGTGCTATTTTTTCTCTTTTCTACTTTAATGGCAGATACTGTTAAAAAGCACACATAGCCGGCTTGGAAAGTTTGTCTGTGTTTACCATAATTTCGTGAATGAGTGGACAAGTTTCGTTGTAGTAATCTCTCTCTCTCTCTCTCTCTCTCTTCTCTCTCTCTCTCTCTCTCTCTCTCTCTCTCTTTTTTTTTTTTCGACAACGAAATTTCGTGTGCTCCATCCAGTAATTTTTTTTCAATTTGGAGATGATCAAGGGTATGGCAGGAAGCAGGGACGTTAAGTTTCCGTTTGAACATAAGAACCGACCGATGTGCATCATAATATCGTTTTGTTGTTGTGAATAGAGGGTGTGGTGATTAACATGTGGTGGTGTTCACCGACGGCTGCGAAAAATACAGGACACCATTAACATAGCTTTTGTTTCTTAGCCCTCCCTTTTAGAACATAGAAATGGTGTAGAACATTATGTGCATGGTGTTTTTTTTCTAATCTTTCTGGAGCACTCGAGTTCCAATGCCAGGCACGGGCTGCTATTCCCCTGGCTTGGTGAAGCCGCCATTGTCATGATTAATGTGTTCAGGGATGATGCTTCAGGACACACCGTCATCGCTTTGTTCATCTTTCATGTGCTGGACAATGGCACTATAGTGACTCACGTGCGTCAGCAGTTTTTTTTTTTTTTTTTCGCGCAGTCCTATTGGGAGCCGGGTCATTAGTCGTCCCATCTGAACCATCGTGCAGACCGGAGCTGGATTCACTTCACGATTGCTACCTTTTTTTTTTAAACAACCTAGTTGTGCTAAAAACTCTGGAGCAAACAAAAAAAAAACCCCTGACACGTGTGTTTCCCATTCGAATTCTCTTGTGTTGGAAAGGGAAAGGAGGGTCAAGACCGCACATGTATTATGTGAACGTGTTGTGGCCTCGGCAGACCTAGCTTGCAGAAGAGCGTGGCTTAGGTCACTGAGCAGCGGCCGGCACTGTCCAGTTTGTCCCCTTTGTGCGCAGTAAGAACAACCATGTGCGTACTCGAATGATGAGTCATCCTCCTCTCGTCCACCACTGGGAGGTCAGAGCCGTGGGAACAGGAGGGGGACCTGGGTCCTGTAATCCTCCCCTGGGTCATTCACTATTGGAACATCTGAGGTGTGAGGATGGCGGAGGGGGGGGGGGGGGGGGGGGGGGGGGGGGGGGGGGGGAGGAGCCTCGAGTCCAGTCGTCATCGTCCCCTCGTCAACAGCTGAGACAGTCCGAGCTGTTGGAATAGGAAGATGACCAATATCCAGTCAGCTTGGTGGACCTTTGAGGCCAGGTTGTAGAGAACTGTCCAGAATGAGTTCCCATTGGTCTTGTGATGAACTAGTGTTGACAATCACCCCACACACGCGCAGTGTGCATGTGGCCAGCTGGTTGATTCTCTTCGTTATTCTTTCCCCCATCAGTTCCTTTTGTTTCTTTTTCAAGTCACATTCGAGTTCCATCAGAGTGATTTTTTTTTGTTCGTTTCTCTCTCTCTTTTTTTTTTAAAAAAACAAATCAGGATAATTATTGTCGATTTTCTCCTCAAAGGGACGTGTACAACCACAACTACATAGTTGTTTTAGGTCACTTTGTCCTTTTCCCCCAAAAAGAGCACATAACGATTCCACTCGTTTGAGGAGTGGAACAGTGAGTGTGACTGCGGAGAGATGTGGTGGCGTTATGTGGCATTACAGAAATACCTGTCTTACTACCATGTTCATTTCCTGTTTATAAGATTTGGTTTGTGGTATATGATGCTGTAAAGTATTGATGCTGCCAAATGATTATTTTATTTTCTTCTAAATTCAAGTGTGCATGATTTGGCATGGGTTTTATTTTATCCCGTACACATTTTGCGCAAGGAAGTCACTTAATGCGTTGAATGTTCGTTCAGAACACGTGGAAATTTAACTCCCACCCATCCCCTATTCCTCGACCTCCCCCCCCCCCCCCCCCTCCTTCCAAGAA
>CM065714.1:68922933-68937933 GCA_033310375.1 Conus canariensis | reverse complement strand
AGGATGCGGCCTTCATCTTTTTCTATGAGATTTACCCCACTTTTCATGGCCTCTTTCATGCACTGAGGATACGTCCTTCATCTTTTTCTATAAGATGTACCCTTCTTTCCGTGGCCTCTTTGTTTTATTTGTCCTCCATCCTTTTCTATTACTGTTACCTTTTTTTTTCTTTTTGCTTTCCCTCTGCTTTAACATTTCCTCCTCCTCCTCTTCTTCTTCTTCTTCCTCTTCTTCTTCTTCTTCTTCTTCTTCTTCTCTTCTTCTTGCCCCTACCGTTATCTCCCAGCAGTTATGTGTCTTACTGCAGAAATAAGCAATAAATAACTATATAATGCATTCAACGTTCTCAATTAAGTATTTTTTAGTGTTAAGTCCCCCCTTCCACCTTCCCTGTCCAATCCTCCCCCCTTCTCCCCACCCTCGTCCCATCCTCTCCTACACCCTTCTCCACTCCTCTCATCCTCGTTTTTGACACTGTAGTTGCTGTAACATTGGTAAACTTAATGTGGACGCTCTCTCTCTCTCTCTCTCTCTCTCTCTCTCTCTCTCTCTCTCTCTCTCTCTCTCTCTCTCTCTCTCTCTTTGCTTTCCTGCCAGTCTTTGTTTTAGTTCCTTTCTTCTGCCTTCTTTCCCCCCACCGCCCCCCCCCCCCCCTTTTTTTTTTATCCACCTTCTTCTAATAAACATCAATTGTGCACTTCCTTTTTTCCTTTTCCTGTCTTCTTTTAATTTCTTTTTGTTCTCCTTTTTTGTTTCTTTCTTTCACGCCTATCTTTCCATCTCCTCCCTTCTCTCCCTGTCCTTCTTTTCGTTTCCCCATCTTGTTATCATTGCTTTCTGCCCTTTCTTTCACTGCCCTCATCTTACTATGTTTCCATTCCTGCTATTATTAGTTCTCGCTTTTTCTGATCTTGCTCTCTTCCTTACATTTTGTCCTCCACCTTTTTACATGGCTTAAGCACTTCCTTCTGTTGCCTTTTTCTCTGACTTAAAAAAAGAAAAACCATTTTTCGTTCTTATACGGTTTTTTTGTTTGTTTGTTTGTTTGTTTTTTACCTCCACTGCTTCCTTCTTCGGCCTTCTGTTTTTTTCCCCTCGTTTGTTTCTACTACTCTTATCCTTCCTTATTTTGCCGTTTTCATTCTTTTTCTTTTACCTTCATTTTGTCCTGTGCGTGTGTGTGTGTGTGTGTACGTGCGTGCGTGCGTGCGTTCGTGCGTGCGTGCTTGTGTGTGTGTGCGTGTGTGTGTGCGCGTGTGAGTGATACTACTGTTGTCTTTCCTTCCGTACATGTGTGTGTGTGTGTGTGTGTGTGTGTGTGTGTGTGTGTGTGTGTGTGTGTGTGTGTGTGTGATACTACTGTTGTCTTTCCTTCTGTACGCGCGCGCGCGCGCGCGCGCGTGTGTGTGTGTGTGTGTGTGTGTGTGTGTGTGTGTGTGTGTGTGTGTGTGTGTGTGTGTGTGTGTGCGTGTGTGATACTACTGTTGTCTTTCCTTCTGTAGCCTTATTCTGATCTTCTTTGCACTTTCTGTTCTTGTTGCTGTTGTTATTGTTGTTTCTGTTTCTGTTTTTTCCTACGGCTACACTCCTTTCGTCCTCTGGCTTCTGTTCTTCTTCTGTGCGGTCCTCTGTCTTTTCTTCCCTTCATCATTTTTCTTCTTTTATTTTGTCCACCATCTGTTTCTATCAAACGTCAATTGTACTTCCTGCTGCGTTTTTCTCTTCTTTTAATTTCTTTTTGTCCCCCGTCGTCTCTTTTATCGCCCTTACTCTTCCTTCTTCTCTGGTCTTCTTCTAACGTATTTCGTTCCATGTTTTTTTTTTTTCTATTACAACTATCATTACCTCTCCCTTTCTCTAATCTTGCGCTTTCCCCTTCATTTTGCCCGCTATCGTTTTATATTGCTTTTACCCTCCCTTCTGTTGTTTTCTCTTTCTTTCTTTCTTTAACATTTTGTTGTTGTTGTTGTTCGTATTGTTGTTCTAATACCACTATCCTTCCTTCTTCAGCCTTCTCTTGTTATTTTATTTTGCCCTCCTTTGTTCTTCTTCTTCTGTTGTCTTTTCCTTTTTATGCTTTCTTTTTTTTCTCTCTCTCTCTTTTTCCTTTATCTGTCCCGCACTTTTTCCCCCCATTACTGTTACCCTTTCTTCTGTTGCCGTATTTTGATCTTTGAACTTTTCGTTGTTGTTGTTGTCATTTTTTTCTATGGTTACTCTCTTTCCATCTTCGACCTTCTCTTCTTCATCTTGTCGTCCGTCTTTTCTTCTCTTCTCTATTTTCCTCCTCTTCTTTTTTCTCGTCCATCTTTTTTTCTTTCAAGTGTCACAAGTCCTTGGCGGTAACTAAACCCCATCTTTTTCTAAATTTTAAATCCATCATTTTCTGCTATATTACCATTTTTCTGCTGCCTTCCCCTTTTTTTCCCCTGTACTTTAATTTCGTCTTTCATCTTCTTCTGTTACTGTTCTCGATTTAAAAAAAAAAAAAAAAAAAAAAAAAAAAAAGTCCTTTCTTTTGTCTTCTTCTCAGCTTCTTTCTCCTTCCTTTTTGCCTTCCACCGTTTCCATGACAGTGACCGTTCCGAATACTACCGTCTTCTCTTCTTTCAATTTCGTTTCGTCCTTTTTCTTTTTTTTTTCTTTTTTTTTTTTTTTTTTACAGTTATCTCTCTTCCTTTTGTCTTCTTCTTTTCTTCCCTTTCCTTCTTTTTGTTCCTTCAAATTTTTCTGTTTCTACAAACTTTCTTTCGTCTGCCTTCTTCACTTCTTCCCTTTCTTTCTTTTCATCTTTCACATTTGTCCTAGCACAGTTAACCCTCTTTCTTCTGCTCTTTTCTCTTCCGCTGTCCTCGCTTTATTTTTTTTTAACACTTACCCCCTTATTCTGATGCCTACTTCTCTTCTTAATAATAATAATTATTATTATTCTCATTTTATAGATTTTTCGTCCATCATCATTTTCTATTCTTCATTTCTTCCCTTTCCTTCCTTCTGTTTTTCATCTTCTTTTTTTTTCTAATATAGTAAACCTTCCTTCTATTGTATTTTTTAAAATTTTATTTTGTCCCCCATTTCTTTTGACAGTTACCCCCCTGTTCTCCTGCCTTCTTCTTTTTTTTTAATTATTCATGTATTTAATAGCATTAGTAATTTGTGGGTTTTTTTTTTTTGGTTCTTCATTTTTTTCTTTAAATCTATTACAGGTACCCTTCCTTCTATTACCTTTTCCTTTTCTTTTGGTTTCCATTTTATAATTATAATTTATTTGTCCTTTTTTCTATCAGACTCAACCCTCCTTTTGCAACCTTTTCCTTTTCTTTTACCTTCCATCTTTTTTCCTACTACTATCAACATTTTTTTTTTATTTAGCTTTCCCTTCGATCTACAATCTCCTTCTTTTGTCTTCTATCTTTCGTTATTACTGTCATCATTCCTCTTTGTGTCCTTTTAACCTGTTCGCTTTTCTCCCCCATCTTTTAGTCAGTGATATTTTCATATTCCTGTCAGCTTTTTCTCTCTCACCTATTTCTCCTCTTTTCTCAAAGTCGTTCTTAGTTCTCTTTTTATTGTTTGGTTCGTTATTCTTTCTACTCATTCCTTTCTTTCTTTCTCTTCTTCCTCTCCCTCTTCTTAACCATCCTCCTCCTTATCCCTTTCCTCATATTTTCTCTTCTTCCTGTCACACTTTTTTTTTTTTGTCTTTTTTTTTTTCTTTTCTTCCTTCTCTTCACCGTTTCTCATCTCCCCATCCCCCCCACTCCTATTGTCCTTTAATGTGTGTGTGTGTGAGTCGTTGTTGTTGTTGTTGTTGTTGTTGTTGTTGTTGTTGTGTTGTCGTTGTTACTGTTCTTGCTGTTTAGTTTTTCTGTCCATTGATATTCGGTCTCTGATCTGATAGTGACAATGACATTCAAATCTATTCGAATAAGACGAACAGACTTAAATCAATCGAACCACGAGGTCTTCTTCTTCTTTTTCTTTTAAATTCTTTTCTTTTTCTCCAATTCCAACCGTTTCTCTTCCTCTTCCTCCCCTTCTTCTTCTTCTTCGTCTGAAGGCAATGGTCCCTAACTTCGTTCCCAAAGTGGCCATGAGTCAGTCAATTCAATTAGGCTGACCTCAATTTTAGCGGAACCTACCGTGGGACCGTCAGTGCATAGACACCATAATGCTATCAGAAGTCGTAAGAAACGATTTTCTTCACCCCGTCTGTCTGGACTGTGTGTGTGTGTGTGTGTGTGTGTGTGTGTGTGTGTGTGTGTGTGTGTGTGTGTGTGTGTGTGACAGTGACACAGAGAGAGAAAGAGAGAGAGAGAGAGAGAGAGAGAGAGAGAGAGAGAGAGGGGGGGGGGGCGAGAGAGAGAATTCAATTTGATGTGTGCCTATTTTGTCTTATTTTATTTCACCGTGTTCCCAACCGTTCCTGTCTGGTATGGTTTGTTCAAGCTTTCACGTTCATCGTGTCCCTTCATATCTGACATACATGGCTCCTGTTGCCTCATAAAGCTACTGTTGTCTGCACGTGACTCCTCTTGAGTTATATGGCTCCGACTGTCTTACGTTGCGCTGGTCTTGTTTGTTTGTTTATTAACTGGGCCCTGTTTGTTTATTAACTGGGCCCTGCTTGTTTATTAATTGGGCCCTGTTATCCTTCTCGGCTCCTGTTGCTTCACTGGGTCTTGCAGTTACAGCTGGCTCTTGCTTTCAGGGCTCCTTTTTTTGCGTTGGGACATGTCTTATTTGGCTCCTGCTATCCTTCACGGCGGTTGTTTTTTCTTTGTTTTTGTTTTATTGGATGCTGTCATCTCACATGTCTCGTACTATCCTTCAGGGCTCTTTTTTGTTTTATGGGGATCTGTCGTCTTTACACGGCTCATGCTGTATTATTTCACGGTTCCTTGTTGTTTTAGTGGGTCCTACATTGTCTTCCATGACTCCTGCTATTCTTCACGGCTGTTACTGCTTTCCTGGATCCTGTCGTTGTAGTATTTAGCTCCTGCTATCTATCCTTCATGGCTCTTGTTGTTTTATTTCGTCCTGTCGTCGTGTTTGATTCCTGCTATCTTTTCACGGCTCCTGTTGTTTTATTGGGTCCTGGCGTCCTGCTTGCTCCTGTCGTCGTATTTGGTTCCGGTTATCCTTCACGGATCTTTTGCTTTTATTGGGTCCTGTCGTTTCGTTTAGCTCCTGCTATCCTTCGTGGCACCTGTTGTTTTATTAGGTTCTATGGTCGCGTTTGGCTCCTGTTCTTCTTCACGGTTCCTGTGTGTTTTATTGCGTCCTGTCGTCGTATCTAGATCCTGCTATCCTTCACGGCTTTTGCTTTATCAGTCCTGACATGTAATCTGACTCCTGTTACACTTGACAGTTATTTTTTTCATCCTGGAATGTAATTTGGCTCTTGGTATCTTGGGCGGCTCCTGTTGTCTCATTAGATGCTGTCGTGTTATTTGCCTCCCGCAGTATTACATAGTTACTGCTGTTTTACACAGCCTTTCTTGTCCTATGTGACCGTTTTTGCCTTACATGGCTTCTGCTGTCGTGTGAGGATTTTAATGTCTCACACAGCTTCTCCTGTTATTTTGCATGACCCCTGTTTTCTTGTGTGGCTTATGTTGCCTCACATGGCCCACGTTGTTGTTGTTGTTTGGGTCTAATGTTGTCTTATGAGGCTGCTCTCGAGGGTCTTGTACAGCTCCTGTCGTTTTGTTAGATTCCATCGGTTTCTTTGGCTCCTATTGTCTCATTTAAACAAATCTTAAATAAATGTTAGCGAACCGCCCAGAGAAACGTGGACAAACGAGTTACAAGACAAAACACAACGCGTTTCGACCTCTTAGGTCTTCTTCAGGTGAGAAACAAACGAATAAAATAACGAAAATTCACTTAGCTTTGATCGCTTCAGTTCGCTTCAGAGTTCAGCGCAAGGAAGAAGGCCTTCTTCCTTGCGCTGAACTCTGAAGCGATCTGAAGCGACCTGAAGAAGACCTAAGAGGTCGAAACGCGTTGTGTTTTGTCTTGTGACTCGTTTGTCCACGTTTCTCTGGGCGAACCGCCATTTATTTAAGATTTGTTTAGATTTCCGCCTGCAGTCGTCTCACTTTGCAACTGTCTCATTTAGTTCGTGTTGTCTTGCACGTCTCCTGTGTCTTGCATGTCTCCTGTTGACTTACACACAAAAAAAGGTTGTCTTATGTGTCTCCTGTTGTTTACATGTCTTCTGGTTTAAGTGTATCCCGTTAACTCACATGTTTCCTGTTGCCTGGCATGTCTCCTGTTGTCTTACATGTCTGTAATTGTTTACATTCTGATGTTGCCTGACATGTCTCCTGTTGTCTTTCAAGTCTCTATTTGTTTACATTCTGATGTTGCCTGACATGTCTCCTGTTGTCTTACATGTCTGTAATTGTTTACATTCTGATGTTGCCTGGCATGTCTCCTGTTGTCTTACATGTCTGTAATTGTTTACATTCTGCTGTTGCCTGGCATGTCTCCTGTTGTCTTACATGTCTGTAATTGTTTACATTCTGATGTTGCCTGGCATGTCTCCTGTTGTCTTACATGTCTGTAATTGTTTACATTCTGATGTTGCCTGACATGTCTCCTGTTGTCTTACATGTCTGTAATTGTTTACATTCTGATGTTGCCTGACATGTCTCCTGTTGTCTTACATGTCTGTAATTGTTTACATTCTGATGTTGCCTGACATGTCTCCTGTTGTCTTTCTATTTGTTTACATTCTGATGTTGCCTGGCATGTCTCCTGTTGTCTTACATGTCTCTAATTGTTTACATTCTGTTGTTGTTTGGCATGTCTCCTGTTGTCTTACATGTCTCTAATTGTTTACATTCTGCTGTTGCCTGGCATGTCTCCTGTTGTCTTACATGTCTGTTGTCTTACATGTCTCTTTTGTCTTACATGTCTCCCGTTGTTTTACATGTCTCCGTTATTTTACATGTCTTACATGTCTCCCGTTGTTTTACATGTCTTACATGTCTCCCGTTGTTTTACATGTCTGGCATGTCTCCCGTTGTTTTACATGTCTCCCGTTGTTTTACATGTCTTACATGTCTCCCGTTGTTTTACATGACTTACATGTCTCCCGTTGTTTTACATGTCTGGCATGTCTCCCGTTGTTTTACATGTCTCCCGTTGTTTTACATGTCTTACATGTCTCCCGTTGTTTTTACATGTCTCCTGTTAAACTGATACGTCTCCTGTAGTTTTACATGTCTCTTGTTGTCTTGCTTGTCTGTTGTCTTGTATATCTCTTGTTGACTCAGTTTTCTGCCGTCTCCTTTCCTCTCTGTGATTTTGCTTGTTGGTCTGTTTTCCACCAAACCCCTTACCCCCTCCCTCCCCCCCCCCTAAACTCCTTTCTCCGGCCAACCTACCCCTCTTCTACCCCTGACTCTCACACGCATACACACCCTCCCCGTCTCTCTCCACTGTTTGCCGTAAGGTAACTCAGTCCGGTGCATACGCGCGGGCACACACACACACACACACACACACACACACACACCGCGCGCGCACACACACACACACACACACACACACACACACACACATACACAAGCGCGTGCGCGCCCGCGCACACACACGCACATACGCCCCCGCACACCAGAACGCTCTCTCTCTCTCGCTCTCTCTCTCTCTCCTGAAAAAAAAAAAGATGAAAAAGAACTAGTCACCGAAAACGACACGAAATGCAAACATCGGTCCGTGCCATTGCCTCTGTTGCTCTCCCAGTGTCCCAGGTGGCGGCGCACACCAGCTGTTTCAAGCGGTGAACCACGCTCTGCCTAGGACACAATGCAGAAACAGGAAAGAGGAGGGAGGGGAGGGGGAGGGGATGGGGGAGGGGGAGCACCGGCTTTGGTCGACCGTGTGTTTTCCCACTACTGTCACGTTCGTTGACGCTGAGATGCTCAGACTTACCACAAAAAAAGTTAAAAAAAAAAAAGGGGACGGCTTGTGTCAGGTTCTTGCCCTATCCTCCCCGCACCATCTTGCAACCACCCTCACCCTCGTTACCAAGGTACCCGCTCGTCCGTCTGACTTTCTACACCTTTGGTGACACGTGTGGATTGTACGTGTCGAGCGTGTGTCGTCGGGCTGTTCCGTCTATTTGACCCTCTTAGGTGGTGGTGGTGGTAGTGTGTGTGTGTGTGTGTGTGTGTGTGTGTGTGAAAAAAAGAAAAAATAACTATACCACACGAAATGGAATTGAATGATGAGTGAGTATTGTCCACTATAACATCCCCGCCAAACCTGCACCCAGCCTATTTCTAGGATTTAAGACGGCATCTCCAATTATATCCAGACAGACTTACGCATCATTGTTATCATTATCTGGGCTTTAACGTGGTGAACGTTACAAAACAGCTCCTATTACTCGTCGCATTACACGTCGAGACTGCGTTTGCTCATCTACCTTCAAACAACTGTGTCCGTTTGATACGACTCTCCTAATTACGCTTCAAACGGAGGCGCAACGGAGGCGAATGGAGGGTCAGACCTATCATTAACACTTTGCTGTTTTGATCAGTAGACACAAACCAATTTATCGCTGGTGTTTGGGCCTTTCATCTTTCACTGCGGGATGCGGGTGATTATTAATATGGTGCGCATGTCATGCCGCGTTTATTTTCTCGTGTTGTTCATCATAATCGTTTGGTCCAAATTGTTCTGCCGGAACTGACACTCTCCACCCCACCGCCTTTCCTGCCGCCGAACCCCCATTCACCCGCCTCTTCTACTTTCCCACCCCTACTCTCTCTGTCTGTGCGTTTCTGATGAAAAAGCCACGGAATCTGGAAAAAAAAAATGTTAGTTAACTAATTAAGCGCAAAAAAAAAAAAAATCTGTTTGGAAAGCTATCAATCAACCGTCTTGAAGGGGGGGGGGGGGAGGGATCTTTAACCGTTGGTCATCCCACCTCCTGTTTCCTCCCTTCCCCTTTCCTCCCCCTTGGGAATACTATCTGCGCCGATAAACATTTTAGTATTGTTGCACAAAGAGTTGTCATGACAGTCAACTGGCGAGGGAACGACACATGGTTATTAACACGTTTTCGTGACGCAGTAAAATCTCAACTTCTGCTCCCATACATTAGCGTGCATGAAGTGTGCAAAGAACTGTGCTCATCACAACAGCCTTGTTCTCGGGGCCTAAGTGGGCTAAACAGTAAAAATTTGCACCCATTATCTCTGAGCGTAATTACTACGCGGATCTGTATTCTCTAACCTTAACAATGTTGCTATCCACGAGAACTTAAAGGTGCCAAAATGCTGTCTGTTTGTAAGTCTGGTGATCCATCAGACCCTTCCTACTATAGATCAATGTCGACTTTATCGACATTGTCCAAACCTCTTGAAAATCACTTTACATGGAATCTTCGGCCACATTTCATCAAATATGATTTTTTTCATCCCAGTCAGAGTTGATTCAGAGTGGGTCGTTCTTGCCATACAACGCTGACAAACTCCTCTGAAAGAATAGCGTTTATTAAACATGAACGATGCTTTATTTACTGCTTGAGTCTGTAGATTTTATGAGAAGCTTTTGAAATCATTGACCAACATTTTCTCTCCAGAAACCGTATCATGTATGAAATATCGTCATGCTCGTTAAATCCTTTTGAAGATAAGCCGCTTTTCAAGATCCAGTTTTATCACCTCTTACGACTATGGAATATTCCTCAAGGGTCCACTCAAGGTCCAGCTTTATTCCCTATTTACATAAATGACTTACCTCTTCGGGTAGGCCTAACATTTTTGTGACATTTTTGCCGATGACACTACCCTTCATAAAAAAGACAAAATGCTAGCATAGTGTATTGTTACACGCAGAATGATACTGATCAGATTTGTTAGCTAGACTGAAGCGATTCATATGACAATCAGAAGAAACTGATTTGTTTAACATACTTGGTCTCACAATTGATGATAGCCTATCACCATCTGTCCTTTGAAAAAAAAAAAAAAAAAAAAAAGAAAGAAAAAGAAAAGGAAGGAAAGAATGAAAAATCAACCTCATAACAAAACTACCCAAGATTTTTTTTCAACCGAATAGAATATAGCATTTTTAAAAAATTATCACATTAGTTAAATTTTTATGAGCACGTGCATTCAACTCGACTATGCATCGATTTGTTGGGATTTGGCAAATGAAAATTCATTAAGACCACTTAAAAGCTTATAAAGATGTCTTATTCTCAAATCATCCCCCCTTCTCGCAAGCAGTTTCATTTACTTAGATATTCTTCTTTTTAGACTTAAATGTCATATCAATAAAGCTGTCACCATTTACAAAACCGTGAAAGCTTGATGCGATATTATTTTCACAGGAACTTCCTCGAAAATGATCTTCGTAATAAAGTCATTATTCACATCCCTCAACCTAACCTTTTCATGTCGCCTCTTACGTAACCGAGAGCCAAACTTCGGAATGAGGTGTCAGATCATTCTAAAAGCACATCCAGTTCCCTATCTTTCAAAAAAGAACATAACAAATATTACTGGAACAACTCTGAACTGCTAGCACCCTTCTAGAATATTTACTACCTCAAGCCTGCTTGATAGTTATACATCCCCGCAAAGGAAGGGTGCGCGTTTTCATATTCATTACGATCAGTCATAGACTTCAACTTTCTATGTGTATAATACACACGTGTGTACATGCCCGTGTTCCTTGTGTGTTGGGGGCTGAGTTTAAGGTTTGTGGATGGTTGTGAAGCTTTTCATGTTGTATGTGGGAACTGAATGTTCACCTAAGTATACTTTGGTGGGGTTTTTTCCTGGCAATATAATCACCACCCCCACCTTAACCCTCTCTTAAGTCATATCTCTTTACTCTTATGCTTCAGGTTCAGTTGCCACTTTCTCTCTTTTCTCTGTATATAGTTCGCCCCCACCCCCCACACCCCAGTCTGTGTGTGTGTGTGTGTGTGTGTGTGTGTGTGTGTGTGTGTGTGTGTGTGTGTGTGTTGTCTTTGCATCGTAAACTGCGGGATCGTAAGAGTCTGCTACAGGTTTTCCTTCATTGTTTTTGTTTGTTTAAACCACAGTGCCAAGGACATCCACGCTGTTGGTTCGGATGAGGAATTTGCACAGGCCCTCGATGCCAGGCGCCTGAAACTCAACCTGCCACGAGCAAACGAAACTGAAGATTGGGAGAAACTGGATGCAAAAATCGTCCAAAGACTCGATGCACTGATAGGGAAAAGCACCCTGGAACACAAACTAGCCACATATGGGGACATTGTGTATGCCACATGTAGAGACGCCTATGGAGCAAAACTACCCAAAGAGAAAACACCTCCAAAGAAATCCAGACGCCAAGAAAAGATGGACAAGATCAGGGTCCAAAAGAAAAACCTCAAGATGCAAATGAAGACCGCACTGCCAGCTGAAAAACAAGGCTTGGAAAAACTGTGGAAAGACCTGAAAGAAAAACACAGTGCCCTCAGCAAAGCGGAATCTGCGAGGAAGAGGAAGAGCAAAAAGAAGAAGACACAAGAGCGCTTCTTCAGAGACCCCTTCCAGTTTGCCAGAACACTGTTTGAGCAGCCAAAATCTGGGACCCTAAGTGTGGACAAAGGAGTTCTTGAGCAGCATCTGAGGAAAACATACTCTGACCCACAGAGCAAAGCACCACTCGACATTCAAGGTCTGGTGTGGCCAACCAACCCTGAGGAACAGTTCAATGGCAAGCCTCCAACGTTGGCGGAAATCAAGAAGGTGGTGGTCGACAAAGCCAGAGCCAAATCATCACCAGGGCCAAACGGAATACCTTACCAGCTTTACAAGAAATGTCCCAAGGTGCTGGAGTGGCTCCACAGGCTGCTGCGATCGGCTTGGAGAAACCAGAAGATCAGCGGCCAGTGGATGACGGCAGATGGTGTGTACATCCCCAAAGAGCAAAACTCAAGTGACATTAGCCAGTTCAGGCCAATATCACTACTGAACGTCGAAGGGAAAATCTTCTTCTCTGTCATGGCAGCAAGGCTGACCAAGTACCTGATGGAAAACAAGTACTTGGATGTGTCAGTCCAGAAAGGTGGCATCCCAGGCGTGGCGGGCTGTGTAGAACACGCCACAATGATCTGGGACGCAATCCAAAAAGCAAAAACAGAAAAGAGAGACCTGGACGTAGTGTGGCTTGATCTGGCAAACGCATATGGATCTGTGCCCCATGAGATGATACAGTTGGCTCTTGAGATGTACCATGTGCCAAAGAACATCCGCGACATGCTCAAGAAGTACTTCAATGGCTTCTCAATGCGGTTCTCTACCAAGGAGTACACAACAGACTGGATCAACTTGGAAGTGGGTATTGCAATGGGCTGTGCAAATTCCCCAATACTGTTCGTGCTGGCAATGGAACTCATCTTGAAAGCAGCAACAAACAACGCGAGACAAACAGACCTTGGCGATGGATACAAGATGCCTCCTCTCAAGGCCTTCATGGATGACACTACAGTGATTTCATCCAGAGAAGACGAGACACGTCATGTGCTGGAGAGGCTGGACGACATAGTTGCCTCATCCAGAATGAAGTTCAAGCCAAAGAAATCACGGAGTCTCTCACTGAGGAAAGGAAAAGTGGCCGGATCTGTGGTCTTCAGTGTTGCCAACCAGGCCATTCCAACAGTTACAGAAGAGCCTTGGAAGATGGTATGATGATACGCTGAAAGACACACAAAGAGCAAAAGAAACCAAGCAGATGGCGGAGGAAGGCTTGGAGACCATTGACCAGTGTGGGCTCCCTGGCAAATACAAGGTCTGGTGTCTGCAGTTCATGCTGATACCAAAGCTGCTATGGCCTCTGACGATATACAACATCTGCACCAGCATAGTGGAGGCAATGGAAGCCAAAATCAACAAGTTCACAAGGAAATGGCTTGGTGTCCCACCCTGTCTGACTGACATAGCGCTGTACTGTCGCCAAGCAAAGCTGAAACTACCCCTGAAATCCATCCTGGAGGAATACAAAGCAGGGAAGATCAGACTTCAAAGCATGCTGGAGGACTCAGGAGACAAGGTGGTAGAAGCAATTAAGCCCCAGCTGAAGACAGGCAGAAAATGGAAAGTTCAAGAGGCGATGGATTCTGCAAAAGAAAGTCTCAAGATCAGAGAAATAACAGGACACACACAGACCAACAGACAGGGACTGGGGGTGACCAAAACTGAATGGTGGTCAAAGGCCAAAGGAAAAGCCAAAAGAGACATGATGATTCAGGAGATGAGAAAAGAAGAAGACCAAAAAAGACTCCAAAAAGCAGTCCAGCAGAGCCAGCAAGGGCAATGGACAACGTGGGAGAATGCACTCCAAAGAAGTCTCACTTGGAATGACATTTGGCACATGGCCCCTCTCAGGATCAGCTTCATTCTCAGATCTGCATATGACCTTCTGCCCTCAAATGCAAACCTGGTGAAGTGGGGGAAAACAGACGATCCTGCATGCCCCCTCTGCCATGAAAAACAAACAGTGGAGCATGTCCTAAGCTCATGTAAAGTAGCCCTGGCTCAAGGAAGGTACACATGGAGGCACAACCAAGTGCTCAAAGAAATTGTACAAGTAGTCTGGGCTAGTACCAACACCACAAAAGGGAAAATCAGGACTCCAAAAGCACCCGCAACATTCTTCACGGCAGGAGGCAGCAAATCATGGCCAAGAACAACAGTGCCACTCGAAACATGCAGGCAGAGTCTGCTGGACGGGGCAGATGACTGGGAGTGCACTGCAGACCTCCCAGAATGGAAGAGTCACCCAGAGATCATCAGCAAGAGTGGCATGAGACCAGACATAGTAGTCCACTCTAAGTCAACCAAGCAGCTGATCATGATCGAGCTCACGGTGCCATATGAGAACAGAATGGAGGCAGCTCAAATCTACAAGACTGAAAAGTATGCTGATCTGGCAAACAGCCTGAGGAGAGAAGGCTATCAGGTCAAAGTCCTCACTGCAGAAATTGGAGCTAGGGGGTTTGTAGGAACGTCTGCATACAGCCTCATGAAACAGCTCTCAGTTGCAGGGAAGGAAAAAACCAGAGCCCTGAAAGCAATGGCAGAAGCGGCAGAGAGGTGTTCAAGCTGGATCTGGTCAAGGAGGAACAAAAGTGAACTTCATAAGGCTTAATTTCCCTACAAATATCAGGTGTCCCTGTGGCTCAGTGGTTAAAGCGCGAGTCATTAAGTGGAAAATGAGCATGTCCAGAGGGTCATGGGTTCGAATCCCAGCCATGGCTCGTCCCAAGATGGGAAAAAAAAAAAAGGGGCAGCAGAGGGACATCCGGAGTCATGAACCGGGTGTGGCCCAACCCCCCTAGAGTGTCAGGAGATAAGGGCCGAAACACTTGCTTGAAGGGGGCTTCTCTTCTGAGGACTCTCTGCTGCCACGCTCTCCACGAGTTTCTTTCTACTATTGTTTGTTTTTGTTCCTTTTGACATTTTATGGTATGGTGTAAAAAAAAAAAAAGCAGTTTAGCTTATTCTTACTCGTATTCTCTCTCTCTCTCTCTCTCTCTCTCTCTCTCTCTCTCTCTCTCTCTCTCTCTCTCTCTCTGCGATCCGCCTGCTGAATCAGTTTATGAGCGAAAACAAAATTAGTTTCCCGCTAAGGGGAGTAATTGGCACTGAGTTTGCACGGATTGAAAGAGTCACTTCCTGACTATTCTTTTAAACTAGCGCATGCCAAATGCAAAATGTCAATGTTCATATTGCAAGAAAGATTTGCAATGTCCTTCTTCTTTCGCTCCCCCCCCCCTCCCCCTTTTTCCCCCCTTTCCTTTCTTCCCTTGTTTTTGATAAGCACTGAACATTCTGGCTTTTCACGTACAAACGTTTTAGAAAAAGTCGAAGCTAATAATTCGCATAAACTCGAGTTGAGAGAACTTCATGTGCCTTCATCTCATCACCCCTTCTCTCCCAACACACTCACAGAAAAAGGTACTTGCACTGAAATGTGTGTAGAACAACTTAATACACCATT
>CM065714.1:68902933-68907933 GCA_033310375.1 Conus canariensis | reverse complement strand
TTTTCTTTTCTTTCTTTTTTTTTTTTCTACCTTCCCCCCTACCCCCCACCCCCCTATTTTGGATGCCTCGACGCGTACCCCGTGGACTCCCATTCGCCTGCCAGACGAACGTCATTCAATACCATTTCCCAGGGTTCATGACACGGTACTTCTCTTTCCATCGACTGACACGTCCATGCCTCGCAGTGTAGTATTTGGCGATCGTTCACATTTAACAACAAGAAGAAAAAAAAAGAAATACTGCACACACACACACACACACACACACACACACACACACACACACACACACACACACACACACACACACATACACACACTCACACACACACACACACACACACACACACAAGGAGAGAGAGAGAGAGAGAGAGAGAGAGAGAGAGAGAGAGAGAGAGAGAGAGACCAAACTTGCTGGTTTCTTTAAATAATGCAGCCGCGTCCCTTCTGAACAAACCTCTCTCTCTCTCCTCTCTCTCTCTCTCTCTCTCTCTCTCTCTCTCTCTCTCTCTCTCTCTCTCTCTCTCTCTTTGCCAAGGGGGCCAGTACAGGGCGCTTTTCCCCTGCCGCCTCCTTGAATAGCTATCGATGGAGAAATGATGAGAGAGGCTTCCCGAAGCAGTACCTGTCAACATGTCAATCGATAGCCAATGGATCCCTCTTTTGATCGTCGTGTCAGTCGATTCACTAGGGGAGGAGGAGGGGGTGGGGGGTGGGGGTGAGACTCTCCCCTCATTCACGTATTACTCAGACGGGCGGAGAGAGATAGAGGGGGGGGGGGGAGGGTTCTTCTCAAACTGTGCCCTTAGGGGGAAACTGGAAAGAAAAGGAAAAAAGTTTTGTGTTTGTCTTGTTTCTTTTTTCTTGTTTGGGAAAGACGCAGATGCAGTATTTAAAACCAACCAAAACTTTTTTTTAAATTTTGGGGAATTAATTATAGCTAAGTGGTACAACCATTGTACCATTCACCTGTCATCTTCGTCCTTGGTTCTTCGTCCTTCGGGAGGGGGGGGGGGGAGGGCGGAAGAGAGAGAGAGGAGAGAGAGAGAGAGAGAGAGAGAGAGAGAGAGAGAGAGAGAGAGAGCGAGAGTAGACTTAAGCAGACTTCAGACATTATATTGTTAAGATTTCTAATCGAGGAAATAAAACTTTGCAACTAACATCTCAGTATTTCTCTGATCTTACATGCTTTAAATTAACAAAAATGTCTTATATCCTTATCATATCTCATACAGCCAAGCAGTAAATGAATTCGAACCATACATGGAGCCTAAAATATTTCCTTGAGATAGATATTTTTGCAAATATCTACAAGAGCCGGACAGCAGAACACAAAATGTATCCCATCCTGCATATGCATGGCCACATCACGCCATTTTCTTCATGTTGTTTGTAGTGAAATGAGTTTTTTTATGTCGAATATTCCTTGTCAAAATTTGGCAATACGTTTCTTCCTAAAATAAAAGAACGTCTCCACGTCAAAGCTTACGACTTGGTATTAGGATCGTAAGTATTATTCCTAAACATATCAAATCTTTTGTCAGTTTGAACATGATCGTGCCACATTTGCCATCCACAATCAACCAGGTGACCGGAAACCACTAATGAAATGAGTTGGGTCACAAACACACAGATTCAGCCATACATATCCTAATTGATTTCTGTACACAATTTGATGCAAATTCAAAATTCATGTCTCTTTTCCCTCTGCTTCGAAACGTTAAAGAAAATTCGAATGCCTTACGAGGCAATCTGAGCTGTTCCATACACGAAAGCTTCAGCAAGTACCAAATCTAACGGCTGAAAAAATAATCAAGGTATATGAGTTTGATTCCCTATGTACCCAGTCATTAAAAAAAAAACACGGTTATCTAATCTCAGAACACTATTTCAAAACAAACAAATGCACAGCCTCACAACGTTCAACCGCACCATCCAATCTTTAAAATCTGGTCCCATATATTAAAATAAGCGAGATATCTGAATCAAAAGTTTTCTAAAGTAAATCAAGTGAACAGTTGTGGATGCACTCCATGTTTTCATGACACAAAGCAAAGCAGTCATTGCACTACAGACAGAGAAAGCAGGGACAAAGAGGGGCAAAGACAGACAGGGAGGAAGACAGACATAAGAGAGAGACAGACAGACAGAGAGACAGAGAGACAAACAGACAGACAGACAGAGAGCAGGACGAGGTGTCGGGTCACGTGCCCATCATGCGTATTGCAGTCACGTGCTGCAGCTTTGTTATGTTTGACAAACTCACGTGCTGCAGCTTTGCTTCTACCCACTGAACTATTGTAAGCTACGTTGCGTTTCAGGTCTACGGGCAAAACCGTACCAAACTGTCTTATTCAGTGTGTGTGTGTGTGTGTGTGTGTGTGTGTGTGTGTGTGTGTGTGTACGTGCGTGCGTGTGTGTGTGTGTGTGTGTGTGTGTGTGTGTGTGTGTGTGTGTGTGTGTGTGTGTGTGTGTGTGTGTGTTTGGTGACTTATCTTTAATAGTTTTTATTATAAATTTCAGATAATTCATCATTTTTCTGATTCTTGAAAACCCGCGTTAAAATCATTGTTGCTTCATTTTCCCCCATTTCCAATTCTTCCTGTTTTGATCGTTCCCTCAGAAACTGTTTCCATTTGATTAGTACAAATAGCTTTCTTTCGCCTAACGTTCAACATATTCTGATCCTGACTTTTCTTTTTTAATGTAAGTCTTCCGGTGTTTTTAGTTGTTACAGACCATGTTTTCTACCTGTTCGCATTCATGTCGTTTAGTACTTCGGACTGTTCGCAAAACCAGCTTTTTCATTTGCCCTTTTTGTTTCGTTTCCTGCCTCACCTCCCCCCCCCCCCCCCCATCCTACCCCCACCCCAGCTCTCCCTATTGAAAGGCGAGTTTTGCCTATGAGACGTTTACCCTTATTCTCGCGTTGAAAAGACATGAGTTCACAAGGAAGGAACGTTTGAAATAGCCTCCAGAAAAGCGAGACCCGTACTAAACAATTGGTATACTTTTCTAGCTAGAAGTTTTGTTTGGTGAAGTGACCATGACGATGTGCGATTTGGTGATACATAACAAGTGGTGTTTACAATCTAACAAGAGAAAGAAATCAAAACTCATGCAAGCAACCTTTTTCATCGTTCATACTCACGAAACTATCCACCAGTGAGAGAGAGAGAGAGAGAGAGAGAGAGAGAGAGAGAGAGAGAGAGAGAGAGAAACAGACAGACAGACAGACAGAGAAGTGGTGCAGGGAGACAGAAGCATAGACAGACTACGCAGATACGGAAAAGGAGCGAAAAAGAGACAGACAGTGAGAGTGACACAGAGAGACAGAGAAAAAGACATACAGAAAAACAAAGAAAAGGGAAGAGAAGAAAGAGAGAGAGCGAGAGAGAAAAAGAGAGACAGACAGACAGACAGTCAGAAAAACAGAAACAGAGACAGAGTGAACGACAGAGTCAGACAGACAGACAGACAGACAAACAAACAGACAGTCAGACGACAGAGAAACAGACAGACAGACAGACAGGCAGGCAGACTTGAGTGCAATCCTTGTGTGTCTGGCCCCTGCAGAACAAACAGTGATCCACTGGCCATTGATTGACATGCTGACAAGCGCTATTGACAGCCCTCCTTCATTTCACCATTGACAGTCATTCAGGCGGCGGAAAGTGCCCTCTACTTGGCCTATGGCAATACAACCAAAAAAAAAAAAAAAAAAAAAAAAAAAAGAAAAGAAAGAAAGAAAAAAAGGAAAGAAATAAGATCGTATTTGGAAGAGATGGTAACACAATATTTGAAAGGTCTATCCAAAACTCTTGACTCGCATGTCCATGCATTGCTCTCGCCCTCTTCCACCTTGAGAGAGAGAGAGAGAGAGAGAGAGAGAGAGAGAGAGAGAGAGAGAGAGAGAGAGAGAGAGAGAGAGAGAGAGAGAACATAAGTAATCTTATGTGTGGGTAAGAGAGAGAGAGAGAGAGAGAGAGAGAGAGAGAGAGAGAGAGAGAGAGAGAGATGTAAGTAATGTTAAGTGTGTGTACGGAAAGTTTACTCCATAATGTAGAGGCTTCATAATATACCAATCCTCGCTTCTCTCCAGGGAGGAAGCCAATTCACTCACGGCGGGCGCATCACGGAAGACAACAAAGAACGAACCTGACACTGGAAAAACAAACATTCACGCTGGAATTCCAGAAACTCTTTCAGGAGAGCGAAGACCTCCGTCAAGGTCAAGCAGGTTCTCTGGCCTTCAATCAAAGCTTTTCAGAATCCACTGTATAACTCTTGATGTGTTTCTAAATCTGTCAGAGATACTTCCAAACTAATTTACTTAACTTAATTCTCCTTGCTTCAGCCGCACTTCTTCGGTGGTAGTTGCAGGTTTCCAGAGTGATTTGTTGCCGTGGCATTGACTGAATGAATATCCCCTCCCCAAAGTCCCCTATGAATGTAATTTGTCTTCCTGGATCTGGATTGTAATCTGGATCCGCATTCTTCTTCTTCTGCGGTCGATTTTTTTGGTTGCATCAGATCTTCATTCCTGTCGCCATCATGAATCCCACAGTCTTCTCGAGATCTTGACGGCTGCCCCAAAAGCTACATCTGCAGTTCTGCACCCTCTGGCCAGGTTAGAAGAACATGGGCAAGGCAGTTTTGGAGGATGTGGTCTGGGGTCTAAGATCCAGTGCCACACGGACAATCGTCTGTGTGGGTGATCTTAATTCGGCTGAGGTAGCTCAGCAGTCGGCAGTGGCCAGTTGTCAGTCTTACTGGTGTCTCTGGAGCTGATGGATTGGATTAGCACCACGGTCTGCATCCAGTCTTCTCTTCCACTGGTTTTGATGTTGGTTGTGGATAATAATTTTGGCCTCGCTGTAGGTCACCGGGTGGCTGAACTGCTCCATATTGCTGCCTGCTTTGGACAGAGCGTCAGCCTTCTCATTCCTACAGATCCCCAGTGGGATGGTATCCACTGGAGAACAATGGTGGATCGTCTT
>CM065714.1:68890433-68895433 GCA_033310375.1 Conus canariensis | reverse complement strand
TCTGTCAGTCTGTCTATCTGTCTGTAACTCCCCCCCCCCACCTCTGTCTGTCTGTCTGTTTGTCTGTCTGTCTATCTCTCGCTCTCTCCTTGTCTGTCTGTCTGTCTGTCTCTCTCTATCTCTTTCTCCACACACACACACACACACACACACACACACACACACACACACACACACACACACACACACACACACACACACACGCACGCACGCACGCACGCACGCACACACCTTGTCAGGCAATGGCAGCTCGCAGCTCGTCAACGTGACACGACTCAAGATGGAGGACAGCCCTTTTCAGTCTTCTCTTTCACAAGCCAGCGCTCTCATTAGTCGTGTTGAGTCACTTGTCCCCGTCACTCTGTCCGTCCCTCTCAGCCACTCACGTCCGCTCTCCCTCGACATGGAGTGACCGATGGACGGGATTGGAATCATTCACTTTCAGGTCAAGCCGCAACGCAGCTCTGATACGACGGAAAATCTAACAATATGGAATTCCCCGGGAAAATGTTAGCAATGTTACAAATTTCGGATGTGTTATCCCTCCAGAATTGTCGATTTGTTACATTTTTCCGATGTCATCTACCACGCAAAATGTAAACAATTGGGACTTTCGTTTGTTTGTTTGTTTGATTGTTTGTTTTAATTTTTTTTTGCTGTCCCAACCTCTGCGCCACCTCAGAGGCAGTGCACCCACACCACCCATTCCGACACCCCGTCCACAGCCACAGCCCGGTCGGCCCCGCCACAGCCCCGGCACCGGCAATCCACAGGGAGCAGTCAATGTCAAGTCGTCAAGAGGCAACCCACCGGAGGAGACACTGCACTGCTGCCGAGTCACTTCGGTGGTGTTCAGTGGCGCCTGTTCTGATTTAACATACGCAGGACAGCACCTACTAAGCCCCCTACTGACGACAAGAACTGTTTAGTCGCGGAGCCGGCGTGAGTGAGCTCCCCCTCCGGAGGGCGCCACCACGTCCGTCCAACGACAGCCCCCATGGACACGTCGATACTGGTGACCCCGACGGAACCAAACCAAGGAATAGACGTGGAGAGGACATCGAAATTGAGGTCACCATGAGAGCAGGGCATGAAGGGCCACAGAATTTGAGATTTTTTTTCAAAAATGCTGATCGATGAGAATGAGGATGATTAAGATGATGCTACGGATATCCATTTCGGTCTGAGACTGCATGACAGGGCTGTACTCTACGCTTCCTTTCATAATGTATCCCAGCGTCAACCAGGCCCGAGAGATACAGGCACCTGCAGTGTTGGTCAGGAAATTTGAGCAACACTCTCAGAAACGCATCCATTAAGTGGATGAAACTCGACTGTGTGGTCCCAGTCTTCCCAACTGAGTCCGCGGCAAACTCAACTCTGGGTAGGAGCCGGTCGGGGCAGAAAAACCCACATGACTCTGATGGGATTCGAACCCACGACCTCCCAGCCGGGAGTCCGCCACGCTAACCACTTCGCCACGGCGGCTGGTTCGTTTGTTTGTTGTTTGCATTCAACAAAAAAAGCGCAACGAGGTGTTAAGTATGCATGGAGTATGCAGCAAGCTGTCTTTTATCCAAATAGACAGCAAAATGTAAAAGAAACTTATTGGTTGTCCATCTAAAATTAATGGAGCGAAAGAGTCCAGTAGATGGAGGGAACATACCTTATTACCAGTTAACAGCAAAATACATACATCGCAACCTTTCGTTTGCTTTCGCAGTTATTAATCAATAAACCCTTAACAAAACAACGGTATTGACGTAAAATGAAACAATTGTTAAATTGCTCGTACATAATTATGGGCCGAAAAGTAAGACATCATACACGCACACATACACACACACACACACACACACACACACACACACACACACACACACACACACACACACACACACACACACATACACACACACACACGCACGCACGCACGCACGCACGCACGCACGCACGCACGCACGCACGCACGCACACACACACGCGCGCGCGCGGGCGCGCTTACACACACACACACACACACGCACGCACGCACGCACGCACGCACGCACGCACACACACACACACACACACACACACACACACACACACACACACACATTGTTTGTTCAGATTGCTTCATTATGAATTTTTCGTGCAGATTGTTGTATTGTTATATTTGACGTCGTATCACAACCTTCCCATCTTGATCGTTCGATTTCATGAGAGGTTTGTCTGTCAGTTTGAAAACAAAGCAAACCTCCTCTACCGCTGATTGTTAGCCTGGGATATTCGTATTGAAAGAATTGATCGGTGTGAGTGAATAAATGAGTGAGTGAGTGAGTGTGCGCGCGTGTGTGTGTGTGTGTGTGTGTGTGTGTGTGTGCGTGGTGCGTGCGTGCGTGTGCGTGCGTGCGTGTTGTGTGTGTGTGTGTGTGTGTGTGTGTGTGTGTGTGTGTGTGTGTGTTGTGTGTGTGTGTGTGTGTTCCACACCATCAACGTCACTCATTCAGCGGGAGATAATTGCTTTGGAGAGGTCTGTGTCGACGTTGATCTCTGAAAGACATCCGACACCAAGAACAGTCTGACATAGACGGATACTCCTTCCACCTCCAGTCCTATATCGGTCTGTCTGGCTGTTTGTATGCCTGTCCCTCTGCCTGTCTGGCTGATTGTGTGGATGTTTGTCTGTCTGTCTGGTTTTTCTTTTTAGTATTATGTATTTCAAAGATGTGGGGGTAGGAAGTGGTGGTGGTGGGGGGGGGGGGGGGGGGGGGGGAGGGGGGTGTACTCGAATGGTCAGTGCATTTATCTGCGAAAATGACGGTTGTGAGTTGTAAACACTCGTGGGTAGGATTAAACAAAAATTGTATGCACGTACGTACGCACGTATGTATGTACGTATGTATGTAAGTATGTATATATGTATGTATGTATGCATGTACGTATGTATTTAAGCATGCATGCATGTATGTATGTATCTATGTATGTACACACGTACGTAGGTACGTGTGTGTGTGCGAGTGTGTGCATGCGCGCGTGTGTGCGTGTATGTGTATGTGTGTGTGTGTGTGTGTGTGTGTGTGTGTGTGTGTGTGTGTGTGTGTGTGTGTGTGTGTGGTCTCAAGGATAGGGATGGGCTCCGCAGTCCATCATGCCGTGCCCCAGTAACAGTGAACGTCTGACAGTTCACTGCGCGTACGGTAATTGTTTAACCTTTGATTTTAAATGTATGTATGTATTCCTGCCCATGTTTCTGCCTTCACATATTACGCTGTTCTAGAGACCAATAGATAGGAACAAAATCAAAATACACAAAGAAAGAAAGCCCAGAGTGGAGGGGAGAGAGAGAGAGAGAGAGAGAGAGAGAGAGAGAGAGAGAGACAGACAGACAGACAGACAGACAGACAAGATAAACAGACAAGCAGACAGACAGACATACATACAGAGAGAGAGAGAGAGAGAGAGAGAAAGACAGACAGACAGACGGACAGACAGACAGACAGACAGACACTGAGAGGTGAGCTCAGACTACAAACAGTTCGTCGCCATTTCAGCCATTATGAAAATATTGATGTATTCAAAACACTAAAATATTCAAAGTACCCTACCCTAAAAAAAAAAAAAAAGACAGGTCGGCCAAGGAACACCTGGCGCAGAGACCTGGAAGCAGACATCAGGAACATATGGGGATGACTTGGAACCAGCTGGAGAAAAGAGCCCAGGACAGAGATGCCTGGAGGTCCTTGGTTGGCAGCCTGTACCCCAGGAGGGGTAATAGGCGATGATGATGATGATGATGATGATGATGATGATGATGATGATGGTGATGATGATGATGATGATGATGATGATGATGATGGTGATGATGATGATGATGACCCTAATGACCGCAGGTACAGTGTCCTATTAGAGGTTTAGCACACTATGAGAGGCAGAAGTCAGTCCTCTCTTTCCGCTGTCTTAATTTTCCCAGAATTGCGGCTTGGAGGACAGAAGTGAAAAAATAAAATACAATACCTCGTGAGGTTCGATGTCACGACTGTCAGCTCAACAGCCCTGTGTTTAAACCGTTCGGCAGTGGATCTCTCCGGGACCATGGGCGTGCATGCAATCTACATTGCTGTATAAACTAGAAGCAAATGAATAGGGATACTTAGCAACATACACACTGGTTGGGGTTTTTGAGTCGTATGGTAGGCCTACGTCACCGCACGAATCAATGGCATAACGCCTTGTTGAAATAATTATACGTCCTCGTTTTCGTTTAGAAAGACACAATTCACACTTTTCATTCTTGTTCAGTTATCCACGTGTTCTTCTATTAAGGAATAATGAATTAAATTAACTGAACGTTTGGTATAGTGTGTAGAGTTGCAGGTTCTGAATATGTGTGTCCTACAAAATTTCTGAGAGAGAGAGAGACAGAGACAGAGACAGAGACAGAGACACACAGACAGACAGACAGACAGACACACACACACACTGACAGACAGACAGAGGGAGTGGAAGACCCATCCAAACAAACCGGACGAACAGACAGACAGCCCCACTATACACACACACTCCCTGCACCGAGTGTGGGAGGGAGGAAGGAGAGAGAGAGAGAGAGAGGAGAAGAGCAGGAGAAAATGAAAATCAAACACACTCGCGCTGCCAGACAAGCCTGGCACTACAAGACTAAGAGGACGATTACCACACCTCCACA
Source organism: Conus canariensis (assembly GCA_033310375.1). Lineage (NCBI taxonomy): Eukaryota > Metazoa > Mollusca > Gastropoda > Neogastropoda > Conidae > Conus > Conus canariensis. The sequence continues at coordinate 68,890,746 of CM065714.1, read as the reverse complement.
GACAAACCAGGCATTGTTCCCCTCCCAACATGCTGCCACTCCTGCTGCCCTTGTTCGCTTTCCCTCCCTTTCAGGCCCTTGGTCACTTCTTCTGGAGTTCTTTTTTTTTTTCTTCTTTTAATTCCTTTTCTTCTAATTCTTCTTTTAATTCTTTTTTCTTCATTTTTTTTTCTTTCTTGCACTTGTCCATCATTATCACTATCGTCATCATCATCATGTTCACTTCATCCTCCTCTTCCTCCGCCTCATCATCACCATAATTATCATCATCATCATCATCATCATCATCTTCTTCTTCTTCTTCTTCTTCTTC
>CM065714.1:68880433-68882933 GCA_033310375.1 Conus canariensis | reverse complement strand
TGTTGTTATAAAGGCATTTGTTGCTTAGGGGGCTGTTGTCATTTTTGCTTAAGACTGACACTTTCCACTGTGGACGTTCCAAATAAGGACTGTTCTCCTTTATCAAAGTTTTTCTTTTTTTAATTCTACAATATTTTCTTTCTGTGTTTGCGTGACACAAGGTTTATATTCACTGAAGGCTCCCTTCGATAGTAAATTCTCATCTCATCTCTCTCTACAATATTTTGTTTCTGTTTGTGTATAATGCTAGCTTTGCTTTCTAATAAAGACCTCGTTTGTTTATGAGAGTCTCCCTTTTTCTACAGCGTTTTGTTTTGTCTTTGTATGGTACGAATTGAAAACCGATAGAGACCCCCTTCTTTGAATTTAAGTCTCCCTTTTCCGCAACATTTTGTTTTGTGTTTGTAATCACTAGATCCGTGCTGGTTATTCAGACGAGGAATTTGCACAAGCTCTCAGTGCCGAATGCCAGGAAGTCGGCATACCACCCGAAAGTGCAAAAGAGGAATGGGAGAAATTACACAGAAAAATAGTGATTACATATGCTAGATACGCTGATAAGAACGGCAACACTGGAGCACACATAGGCCACATTTGGAGACATTGTATACAGACCGTCTTTGAAACAACTAAAGGTGAAGAAACTTCCTAAAAAACATAAAGACGCCAGAAACAGATGGATAACTCCAGAAGACAAAATCTCAACAAACGGATGAAGACTACCTAAAGAAACTGAGAACACAGAGCTTGAGAAGTTCCGGAAAGCCATGAAAGCACACATAGTGCACACAGCAAAGCAGAATCGGCGAGAAAGGGAAGTCGCAAAAAAAAGAAGAAAACCCAAGACAGTCTCTACAGACACCCCGTCCACTTTGCCAGGAAACTATCCGAGCAGCAAAGATCGTGGACACTCACAGTGGACACAGACACCTATGAGCTGCATTTCAGGAAAACACATTCCGATTCTCAGAGCAACGCGCCACTTGAAATCCAAGGCTTTGTGCGACCAGAAGTACCAGAGAAAATGTTCAACGACAAGCCAACAACACTGAATAATATCAAATGATTAAGAAAGCCCGTGCCAAGTTGCCGCCTGGACCGAAAGGAGCACCCAATCTGCCGTATTCGAAATATCCTATTTTGTCATTGACTCTGTTCACAGATTGATAAGATCAGCATGAAGAAATTTTGAAGATCAGTGACCAATAGACAACAGCGGACAAGAGAACAGAACCAAATATCACTTGTGAACGTGGAAGGGAAAGTCTTCTCTCCTCTGCCATGGCAGCCTGACTGACGAAATACCCCACAGAAAATGAGTATTTTGATGTGTCAGTCCAGAAAGGGGGAATCTTGAGAGTAGTCTGGTAGTGTAAAACATGCCGCTATGATTTTGGGAAGCAAACCAAAAGAGCTGAGGCAGAGACCTCGACATGGTGTAACTCGATCTGGAAAATTCACATGGGCCAGCTCTACACAAAATGATTCAACTGGCCCTGAAGATGTACCATGCTTGAAAACACGTCCAAGAAACGTTGATGAAGTATGTCAATGGCGTCTCATTGAGGTTTCCTTCAAAGGGAAACACAAACAGCTGAATCAACCTGGAATTTTGCATACCTATGGGCACTGCGATTTCTCCAGTACTGTCACTGCTGGAAATGGAGGTCATCTTGAAAGCAGTCATGAGCCGCACACGTTCAGCAGACCCGGGAATGGATACCAAATACCCTCTCTGAAAGCCTTCATAGTTGACACAGCCGTCTATTCCACCAAGGAAGATGAAACATACAAAATACCGAAGCATTGATGTTTTGACTGCTTCATTTAAGATAAGTTTCAAGCTAAGAAAACTGCGAAGCTTCTTCCGGCGTAAAAGAAAAGTACTTAAAACAGTCACATCACTGTAGCCAACCAAGCCATTCCAACGATGGTAGAAGAACCATTTAAGAGCTACGGAATGTTGTATGACCTTATGACATAGAGGGGAGAGAACACCAAGAAAATGGCAGAAGAAAAGCTAAAGGACCAATGAGATCTCCCTGGCAAATACAAGGTCTGGTGTTTGCACTTCATGCTGATCCTGAAGCTCTTCTAGCCTCTACTGACATATGGTATCAGCACCAGCACAGTGGAATCAATGGAGGCCAAAATCAACAAATACGCGAGAAAATGGTTCGGTGTCCCACCTGCTCTCCCTAACGTTGCGCCATATTGTCCCTTATCAAAGCTGAATCTATCCCTAAAATCCATCCTCGAGGAGGACAAAGGGAGAAAAGCAAGGTATTTAATCATCCTTGAGGATTTAAAAGACAAGGGTGTAAGATTAATCAGGCCTAGGTTAAGGACTGGCAGAAAGAGAACGTTCAGGAAGCAGTGGACGTGGCAAAACAAAAACAAAAACACCTCAAGATAGGGGAAATGACAGGGCACACACAAACCAACAGAAAGGGACTGGAATCAACAGAAATGAGGTAGTAGTCAAAGGGAAAATGGAAAG
>CM065714.1:68867933-68877933 GCA_033310375.1 Conus canariensis | reverse complement strand
CAGGAGCAGTAATCACTCTCACAAACACCAGGCAGCGGGGCGGAGGCTCGGGGAATGAAATTTGGAAATTACTGGGAACTGCCTCGGTCTTCAGGCCAGGATTTGGAGGAGATCTGGACCGTGGTTTGGGCTCTGATGAGAAGGAGAGGGAAGGGTTATGGAGAAGGGGGTGGTGACTCCAAATTAGGACGAGGGGAGATGGGAAGACACAGGGAGACACGCAATGATAGTTGATTTGAAATATTTATTCACTTGTGCATAAATACAAAAAATAAACAAAGCAAATTATGGCGAGCTCATCCAGCCTCTGAGAATCCAACACAAATTTTGCCCCAAAGTTTACGTTCTTTGAGGTCTTTTCACTCTTGATGACATCAGGCTATTCACTGATTTATCGACGACAAAGAACAAGAGGGGGGGGGGGGGGGGGGTGAAAAAAAAGCATGAAAATGAAAAGCTGTAAAGAAAGCACGTGGTTACATGCAGTAAATCATTCGATAGCCAGTCTCTGCACTAACGAGAAGATAGCCAGTCTCTGTACTACTCCAGAAGGTCGGGAAGAAAAGAGAAGATAGCCAGTCTCTGCACTGCTGCAGAAGGTCGGGAAGAAAAGAGAAGATAGCCAGTCTCTGCACTGCTCCAGAAGGTCGGGAAGAAAAGAAGATAGCCAGTCTCTGCACTGCTCCAGAAGTCGGGAAGAAGAGAAGATAGCCAGTCTCTGCACTGCTCCAGAAGGTCGGGAAGAAAAAGAAGATAGCCAGTCTCTGCACTGCTCCAAGGTCGGGAAGAAAGAGAAGATAGCCAGTCTCTGCACTGCTCCAGAGGTCGGGAAGAAGAGAAGATAGCCAGTCTCTGCACTACTCCAGGTCGGGAGAAGAGAAGTGTCATGTGCTGCTTGGTGTCGTGTTACCCTTCATGGAACTGGAACGGCCGACAACTCCCAAACTTCTCGTCACCGGTATCAGCTACGTCATGGGGGCTGTCGCTGGATGGACATGGTGGTAAGGGACGCTCACTCACGCTGGCTCTGCGACTAAGCAATCATCGTCGGCAGTCAGAGGCTCTGAGGGTCCTGCGTATATTGTTTCAGCCGCCAAACACTACTGAAAGGATGTGGTGGCAGTGCAGTGTCTCCTCTGGTTGGTTGTCTCATGATGACCGGACATAGACTGTTCCATGCAAATTGCGGTACTGAGGCTGCGACTGGACGACACACACACACACAAAACGACAAAAGCCATTCCCATCAAAGACTTTAAACTGTTCAAGTAATGAGGATCCGAGAGACCGGCCCGAAACGTTTCCCCGGCGTGGCATCAGACTTTACCACAAAATCTGTCTGTTTTCTTTTCACTCAAACCTCACCAACGTCAAGATCTGACAGAACATGGGCAGACGTGTGGTGTATAACCTACCATGTAACTTGTAATAACTGCTTATAAACCCAGGTAGGAAGTCCAACGAGGCCTTTCAACTTAGACCAAAGATGCTCAGAACTTTGTTTCCTGTTGGTGAACAAAATCTATTCAGGAAACTCATCATCATTTAAACCCAATTACTCTTAATTTTAAAAAAACAAACCCAAAGACGACTGTGCCTAGCTCCAAAGCCTTGTGCACGTGGCAAAAAAAAAAAGACAGAAACAACAGATATCACAGCCTTTCAAGTCAAAACTCTGATCAGAGAATGCACGTCCATCCATTCCACACAAATCCTGAACAAACTTCTCCTGACTATTCTCAGTCAGTCCGACAAAAACCGAAGAACGCACAAAAGATTCAATCAAAATAAGCAATAGACACAGTAAAACAACAAAAATCACTCACCAGGACAAGGCTTACCAATTCTATTTGAAAAATGGACTTAAGTCAGACAAAACGAAATGTTGGCAGTGTGGATAATTTCTGATTTGGGGAACTGGAAAAAAAAAAGATGCGGTGGTAACACACATAACCACTATTAATCTGACTGCCAACACGGGTCTATACAAATGGGATCCTGTGCGTCCCAGTTACTGGAGGTTGTGGAAGACATTGCACATTTTTCAGATGGGAAAAACTCAGTTGATTTTGCTGACGTAGATTTTTTTTTTCAAAATGCCTTTGAGGATTTATCTCTGAAATTATCTGGTTACAGTATCAGTGATAAAAGTATTCTACTGGATAAGATTTTCTTACAGATGCGTCTCAGAAGTTTTGATCTGGATCAGAAATATCAGGTAGTTCTCAGATCCTCAATGGCATTCCTCAGGTAGATATGCTGAGACCTGTCCATTTTAGTTGTTTTCATAAACAACTTAGCAAAGTGTGCATAACGTACATGCAGAATATTTGCGGATAATACTAAAAACTTTGTGTAAACATTGACTACAAAGATGTTATCAAAAAGAACTTTATGAATTACTCGAAAAGTCGACTAAATGGAGCTTGTACTTCAATCCATCAAAATGTAATGTTACGCACCAAAATGTAATAACAAATGTAATGTTACGCACATCGGCAAAAACAACCTACAAACAATCCCCTTGCTGAACAGCATCATACAAATCATAAATTCAGGTTCTAAAGTGAAAGTTTGGGTCTACGTTTGATGGCCTTTTATACTTTGATTCTCTCAATGATAATATCTAGAATAAAGCTAACCGCTGGCGGCACTAATAAAGAAATGATTCTCCGATGAATGGAGATATTTAACTTCACACTTTACAAAGCGCTGTAAGACCACTTTTGGAATATGGGAATATTTTGCCTGGTGTCCACTTTCATAATAACAGCGCTTGAACACACACACACACACACACACACACACACACACACACACACAACACACACACACACACACACACTGATTGTTTTTTGCTTGCTTGTTCATTGGATGTGCTGGATTCTCTTCCTCTGTTATTCTTTTTTTTTTTCTTTTTTTTTTCTTTTTTCTTTTTTCTTTCTTTTTGTTTGTTGAGAAACTGTGCCTTCACATAAAATCAGCACATTTGTTCACACACAATCTGCAGCGAGCAGTGACGATCAGTGACTGTGGTCTTTTTCACACATGTGAACGCAGTGAAGTGGGGGAAGAATTTGGATGTGAAGAGAACGGTGTGTGTGTGTGTGTGTGTGTGTGTGTGTGTGTGTGTGTGTGTGTGTGTGTGTGTGTGTGGTGTGCGTGCGTGCGGTGTGTGGTGCGTGCGTGCGTGCGTGCGTGCGTGCGTGCGTGCGTCGTGGTGCTGTGGTGCGTGGTTGTGTGTGGTGTGTGTGTGTGTGTGTGTGTGTGTTTGGAGAGGGAAGGGGAGGGTTGTTAGGGAGAAGGAGAGGACGACGAGGCGTGGGAGAAGAGTGAGCAGTCAGTTGTCGTCTGCCAGACGTTGATGTCAGTTAGAGTGACGTCCCCTATTTGCTGTCCGTCGCTGAATTGTATTTGAACAAGCAAGATCTGCCAGCTGGTACTTTGAAAAAAAAAGTGTGTTGCTCTTCTCTCTCTTCTCTCTCTCTCACACACACACACACACACACACACACACACACACACACACACACACACACACACACACACACACACACGGAAACAAAGGAGAGCAGAACAAATGCAGAAAGAGGGAATAACAAATACGTCCGAATACAAATAAAGAAGGAAAGGAGGCAGAAGTGAAGAAAGTAGGGGGAAGAAGAAGAAGAAAAAGAAGGTGGAGGAGGAGGAGGGGGAGGGGGAGGAGGAGAAAGAGGAGGGGGAGTTGGAGGAGGAGGAGTTGGAAGAGGAGGAACAGAGGACGGTGTAGGAGGAGGTGGAGGACGAGAAGGAAGGCAGATGAACTAAAGTAAAAGGTGGACACGAAAAAAAAAAAGAAGAAGAAAAACAATAAATAGGAAAAGCTGAAGAATCGAAAGAAGAAGAAGAAGAAGAAGAAGAAGAAGAAGAAGAAGAAGAAGAAGAAGAAGTAGTAGTAGTAGTAGTAGTAGTAGTAGTAGTAGTAGAAGAAGAAGAAGAAGAAGAAGAAGAAGAAGAAGAAGAAGAAATGAAGAAGAGGAAGAGGAGGAGGAGAAGGGGAAGAATAAAATCGGTACTAGCTACAGCAGCAAGTAACACCAGTAGCAGCAGCAGCACACAAACTGTAGTAGTAGTTAATGAACAAGAAGAAAAGCACGTGCAAACGCGCGCGCCTCTGTGTGTGTGTGTGTGTGTGTGTGTGTGTGTGTGTGTGTGTGTGTGTGTGTGTGTGTGTGTGTGTGTGTGTTTCCCTCTCTCTCTCTCTCTCTCTCTCTCTCTCTCTCGGTGTGTGTGTGTGTGTGTGTGTGTGTGTGTGTGTGTGTGTGTGTGTGTGTGTGTGTGTGTGTGTGTGTCTATGTAATTGGCTGAGTACTGTAAACTTTGTTACCATGGGTCAACACTTTGCCATTTACATTGTTGACCTGCACCGTGGACTGGACCAGCCCCTCAGTATACACACAGCAGACTGATCAATGATGGCCGCGCTGCCGTGCACCTAACGACACTGTTCTGCGATGCAGCGGAGGGAGGCGTGTGTGTTTGTGTGTGTGTGTGTGTGGGGAGGGGGGGGAAGGGGGAGGGGAGGGAGGGGGGGGTAGGGGTCGGGTGATTGGTCACCTGTGACGTCAGCCTGCCGTGCACATAAGCAGGACACAATGTCATTAATAAAGGAAGCCACTCAGCCGTAGCCAGATTAAATGAAGCGTGTGGGAGAATGATGGCTACATGATTCAAATACTGCATCAAAAGGGAGAAAAGAGAGAGAGAAAAAAAAAGCATGAAAAACAAGAGAAAGAAAGCAAAGCTCACGTTTACTATGTGTGTCGCATCGCAGCACGTTTCTGAATGATATCGCATCGGAATCATGCTGATGGGGGAGAGAGAGAGAGAGAGAGAGAGAGAGAGAGAGAGAGAGAGAGAGAGAGAGAGAGAGAGAGAGAGAGAGAGAGAGAAGGACGAAAAGTATGAATATCTGAATGGTCGAAATCAAGTAGATAATGATACAGACTCAAAACCAAGCATTTATTCTGTGGCGATCTCCCGTATCGGCCAATTCATGGGGACTGTCGTTGGATGGACGTGGTGGCGCCCTCCGAAGGGAGAGCTCACTCAGCTGGCTCCGCGACTAGGGGGTAGGGGGTTTAGAAGGTGGTGTCCTGCGCATGTTGGACAGAACAGGCACCACTGTACATCACTTAGCTCAGTTGGTTGAGCGCCGGACTCGTAATCTTGGTGATCCTGGGGTTGCGGGTTCGAATCTCCGCCGGGCCGTTTCGGTACAGGGGGATTTTTCCCTCGGAGTTAACATTGCTTCTGACTCCATTTCCCATACAGTCCTTCGAATGAGACTATAAACCGAGGTTCCGTGTGTGAACGCACGCATAACATCTTGCATGCACGTAAAATCCCATCACCAACTTTCGGAAGAGAAGGCCAGTTTGGCCGTTGGTATGGATGAACGTTACACATAGCATGCAACCTGCGTAAGAAATGGAAAGAATGAAGGAAGTAAGGAAATAGAGTGAACGACATTGAATGATATGGACTGGATGACACGGGAAACGACTGAATGAAGCGCCAGCTGGCAGCTCTTCAGTCGGCACTACCCAGGTAGGAAGCCCGTTGTGTAAACGAGTATGGATTGTAAAGCGCTTAGAGCTTGATCTCTGGCCGAGAATCGGCGCTATGTAAGTATTCATAATAATAATAATTATGATAATAATAATGATAATAATAATACTACTACTAATAATAATGACAATAATAATAACAACAATAATAATAATAATGATAATAGGCGGTAGCGCAGAGTCTCCTCTGCTTGGTTGTTTCTTGGCGGCTAGACATTGACTGGTCATGTGGATTACTGATGACGGTGCTGTGGCGGGCCGAGCTGCAGCTGTGGACGGTGGATCGGAATGAGCGGCGTGGATGCAATGCCACTGAGCAGGCACAGAGGATGGCACAGCAGCAGCAGCAGCAGCAGCAACAACACAACAACAACAACAACAACAACAACACTCCTCAAAACCAAGCAAATACTCAAACGAATGAAGGTAAAGCTACAAAACCAAGCTACGTAATTGGTAAAATGAAATTCCGTTGTAGGCCTTCACGTTACGACATGCAAACGAGTGTATTCGAAAATCAGAGATAACGAATGTTCATAACTCTGTCAGCATGGCTTACATTATGTGAAAGTTTGGCGAAGAAAGTGCACCTCCCTGAGTTCGTTGTAATTATAACGTGTGTGTGTGTGTGTGTGTGTGTGTGTGTGTGTGTGTGTGTGTGTGTGTGTGTGTGTGTGTGTGTGTGTGTGTCTGTGTCTGTGTCTGTGTGTGCGTGTCTGTGTGTCTGTGTGTATTTGTGTGTGTGTGTGTGTGTGTGTGTGTGTGTGTGTGTGTGTGTGAGAGAGAGAGAGAGAGAGAGAGAGAGAGAGAGAGAGAGAGAGAGTTGAAATTAAAAACGTTCTTATCACAATTTAATGAAATCTTCGGGCTTCTTCAGGAAGCCTTTCAATACGGATGTTAAATTACACACACACACACACACACACACACACACACACACACACACACACACCACACACACACACAACACACACACACACACACACACACACACACACACACACTCATGCACGCACGCACGCACGCACGCACACGCACACACACACACACACACACACACACACACACACACACACACACACACACACACACACACACACACAAAGCGTGTGGGCTCGCGTCTAAGCGTGCTGGCGGTTCCAGGACCCAAACCTCAGCGCTGTAAGGACTTCTTTTATACAAACAAACTAACGAAAACCTCACCCGCAGCACAACATACGCTTCCAGCTATGAAAAATGAAAACTGACTCAAAGTTTCATAACAAATTTGTTATGTAATCTAACGTTTCCCTGCGAGCTATAAACACAACCCAAATTAAGCAACGGTCTTAGACAGTGCACCAAATACCATGCTTACTCAGCGAGGCCTAGTGTCACCTCAGACCACCGTGCGCTTAATCAAGCCAGAAACAAATGCCATTAATAAAGGAAACGTTCCAACCGCCGCCAAATTACCTGGCACGTCCTGATGGCACGTGGAATACCGCGGATGGGAGTCAGCTCTATTTCTGAACCACCGATATGACATGGTGTCAGAGGAAGATTCACTATTAATGAGAAGGAGAAGTGGGCGAAAACATTATTCGCACGTTAGGGTTGTGCCAGAGTACGCGTACATATTGTAGGAGCCACGATGAAAGGTGGCTAACTGTCCAAAACTATTTAAGTCCTTTGATCATGCCAGTATGTGCATTATCAGAATGTGTGCCAAAAATACAAACAAACACACAGAACCATGGCTTTTGTTTATAGAAGATACACAGCTTTCGTCTTGAATTTGAGGACATTCTGGAGAGTTGCCGTGGGTGAATGCACCCTTAAAAGCGGAGAGAGAGGAGAGAGAGAGAGCGAGAGAGAGAGAGAGAGAGAGAGAGAGAGAGAGAGAGAGACAGAGAGAGAGAGAGAGAGAGAGAGAGGGGGGGAGAGATTTATATATTGTTTTTGAGATTTTCAGCGCACAAAGAAGTTTATTTTTTTCAAGAGGGGTTTAACAATTGCAGACTGAAACTCAGATGGAAAACAGAGAGAAGTATGGGAATCATTCACTGTTGCTGAAACAACATGGTATCAGATCACCCCAAAATTCAGAAAACAGTGAAGAAGGTACAGGATCTAGTTCACATGTTTTTACGACCGAATTTTTCTGATCACTTTCTTAACCACTGATTCAGATACTGCTTCAAAATTAGACCAACGAATGCCAAAGAAGGAATTACGTTGTATGTTTGATCAAGACAAACACCTAGACCTAAGACTTTTTACGGATGTTGATGATTTTGCCGCTACTGAAATCACAAAAAAGGGGAAAGTTCCGGCAGAGGAACAGACAGAGAAAGTGAAGTTGATTTTACTTTGTCCATGAGAGAGTTTTGCAATGCTGATTAGCCGTTTTTTTTTTTTTTTTTTGTTGTTTTTTTGTTGTTTTTTTTTGTAGTGCATGCTACAATTTTTGTATTAAGGAAACGTGGGGTTTGCCTGCAGCACCATAGTATTAACAAAATTGTTCACCGTTTGTGGGATCTGCTTATGCACAAGATCGTACACGGCAGCACTGCCGCTGTCCACCCAATAACATTTCTCCCGCAGGTATGTCTTCTCCTTTGGCACATCAGCGTGTTTTCTCGGCTAATCTTCATTTGGTTTTGGTGTTTGTTTGTTTGTTTGTTTTTTTTTTGTTTTTTTTTGTGTGAAACAAACGCACTATTTGATCAGGGCGAATCAAGTCATGACTAAATCATTTGGACGACAATACAGGACATTTTGCATGGATAGGTTCGTCCTTAAGCCGTATTCCGTATCTCTACCAAGTTTCGTTGAAATGGGTTCGGTCATTTGCGCGTACTCGGACTGACATTCCAGCGAACAGACAGAGTGAAATCATAACTACCCTGTGACGATAGTAGTGAAAATCCAAATAATTGTGAGGAATATATACAACTGGGATAAAAATGCTAACAATAGTAATGTCAAACGAAGTAAAAAGAGTTTTATAAAATAGAACAAAAAATCGAGTATATTACATAAAAATAATGGAAAGATAAAACAAAACAAGAAAAAAAAAAAAAGCACAATAGATAGTCACATTCTGTCTGATTGATACGTATTGTGAAGTGTATAGATGTCCTTCTTTTTCTCTTTATACGTTAACTTATTTTTCGTTTGGTACATGTGTGATGTGGATAACTATGTTGATATGTGGGTTTTTTTTTTAACGCGTATTGTCTTTCTTGTTAAACGCTTGGTGCTCCCTAATAATGAGTAAAGCGCTCGAGAAACGTTCATTACTGTAATCATTATTCAGTCATTCTTTGTGCCTTTTATTTCTCTCTCTGGCATTTCATTATCTACTTCGCAAAAAGTCGGTGACATTTAAGTTACCCCCCTTTGGGTGGACACATTGTAACTGGCTATCCCTACTCATGAATTCTCTCTCTCTCTCTCTCTCTCTCTCTCTCTCTCTCTCTCTCTCTCTCTCTCTCTCTCTCTCTCTCTCTCTCTCAACATGGACATGCATTTTGAGGTATGTAATATAGAGAGAGGAGAGAGAGAGAGAGAGAGAGAGAGAGAGAGAGAGGAAATTGGCGTTTCTGATGTTTTTGTTCGTTATTATCATTTTAGACCACCTCCACCTCCACCTTCACTTTAGCACCCACCCACATGTGTCCCACATGTGGGCGTTCCTGCCGGGCCCAGATCGGCCTCACCAGCCACCTGCGGACCCACACTCAGCGATCTTCTATCTGAGATTGAAGGCGTGATCATCTTCGAAATAGAAGGACGAACAAGACAAGCATAATGCTCGTAAACAGTCAACAGAAGATGACCTGCAATTTGGATTTACTTGCCATGTTACAATCTGTTCCACAGCAATTTCATACAAGATTCATTTTGTGTTTGTGAACTGCATTTTGTATTGACTTGCCATGTTAAAAAAGCACACGGGAATGATCTGTTTCACAGACATTTTACACAAGACCTTGTTTGTTAGACTAATCCTGTGCTTCGCATTATACATCTAAAACAATGTAATCTCTGCATAAAAGAACATTCAAAACTCAAAGAGTTTTTTTTTAATTTAATTATTGTAAGTAGTTAGATAATGCTATTTTTTTCATATCCCCCCCCCTCCCTCGCCTCCCCCGCTCCCTCCCCCCGCCCCCCTCCGCTCCGAGGGCTCAGGCCTGTACGAATAAAACATTTCTCTCTCTCTCTCTCTCTCTCTCTCTCTCTCTGTGTGTGTGTGTGTGTGTGTGTGTGTGTGTGTGTGTGTGTGTGTGTGTGTGTGTGTGTGTTAATGTGCGTGACAGTGTGTTTTTTTCTGCGCACATAACTAAAACTTATTCCAGATAGACAACATATACATAAGTAGACAGATAGATGGAGAGACA
>CM065714.1:68847933-68862933 GCA_033310375.1 Conus canariensis | reverse complement strand
GGGGCTGAGGCCTATATGAATAAAACATTCATTCATTCATTCATTCATTCATTCATTCTCTCTCTCTCTCTCTCTCTCTCTCTCTCTCTCTCTCTCTCTCTCTCTCTCTCTCTCTCTCTCTCTCTGTTCATGCGAACAATTCGTGGTTGTGGAAGTTGTGGCAAGAAGGGTGGACGGGTTTAGCCAGAAAAAATGTCTGGGATTTGCTGACCGATGAAATAGCAACATTGACAGACAGAAATACTCCGTAAAATGAGCGTAGGATGTTCTCCAGTGAGAGGGACTGACAGTGAGTGGGCACTGTGTATTAGTGTATCATTTCACCTGTCGTAATAACTGCAAACTGAATGACTAAAACAAACCACTGAAAAGGACTTGTACCCCGACACACTTTTATCAAAATAAGGTTTTCTTAACTCGCCTTTTGACCTTTCTGCCACAAACGAAAAAAAAAACCTCAAGAGGAACGAAACCTTAATATGTTAGGCGTAAGACCACGAATCCTCTTCAGCATTTAAAAAAAAAAAAAAAAAAAAAAAAAAAAATCAGTGAATTCACGCCTTGGTAGATCGAAAATTAAGGAGGGGATGGGAGAAGGGGGGGGGGGGGGTGATATTTCTGCTTCATTACACCGCATGCATTGCAAAGACAGCGAGGGGAGGGGGGGGGGATGGGGGGGGGGGTGGGGGGAGCTCAGGCTGCTGCAAGAGAGAAGGAGGCGCGAAAAGGAAAACAAAAATAGTCTGCAGATATTTCATTTTCAGCTCTTTCAAGGGCTGCCAAACTCCGACAGACAGGACAAGCGGACAGGACAAGAAGTGGAGAGAGAGACCATTACAAGTGGAGAGAGACCATTAGCCCCAATTGTGGCGACAACGTCATTAGCAGACGCTGAAGCCGCCGTGAGTGTGGCTGACAACACTAGCGGGATGAATCCGCCACATCGGTACAGCCTCCAGTGGTCAGCGCATGATGCAGCGAGGGAGAAAGAAACAGGAAGGAGAGAAAGAGAAAATGAAAGAAAGGATGAAGGAAAGGGGAAGAATAGGGAAAAAAAGGGGTGGAGGGGGGGGAGAGACATTTTTTTTTTAAAGGCGATCTTAGATTTCAGTACGACGGTTAAAAAAAAGAAAGAACAAACAGGAAGGACATGAATGAAGAAATGTGTCATCAAATCAATGACTGAATCAGTTAATCAGTCTATAGATAAATAATATCAGATCAATGATGGAATAAATCAATCAATCTATAAATAAATAAATGAATAATAATTCGATGAATGAAAAAGTAGAACTAAAGCAAGAGAGAGAGAGAGAGAGAGAGAGAGAGAGAGAGAGAGGAGAGAGAGAGAGAGAGAGAGAGAGAGAGAGGACCACTGAGTATATTCATGAATCAAAGTGAGAGATATAGAAGAGAAACAAGAAAAACTCATCAAGAATCGTAAACAAAAATAACGAAAACAAAGGGGAAAAACAGGGGGGGGGGGGGGGGGGGGGGGGTCAACAATTGAATGAAAGAAAATAAATCAGAAGCAAATAAATTAGCAGTAGCATCAACCAGACGGAAAGCCAAAAACACTCAAAATTAGAATAAATATGAACGATGGAAGAGGATGGGGTATTCTATGCAGAGAAAGTAAGAAGACGAAAAGAAAGAAGAAAGATAATACAAAAACATCGGGAAAAAAAATTACCGAGGAAAGGAGGAAAATGAAAGTAAAGAAAGAAAAGGAAGGACAGAAAAAACGAGAACAACACAATTTGTGATCTTTATTGCCTGGTCGACGGCTAGTTTCACATAGGGTTAAAAAAAAAATGACAGAAGAAACAGCGAACAAACAAACAAACAGGAAGAAGAGGGTGTGGGTGTGTGTGAAAAATATCGAAAAGAATAAAAACTAAAAAGAAGAGTCGGATAGAAACTAACAAACACTTGTACAGACATATTCACTTTCCGATTCCAAATGTTCTGCATTGATGCTCGGAAGATTAAAAAAACAAGGAGCAATGGAGGAAGGGTGGGGGTGTACTTCTATTTCGTAACATCTCACGCAATAGGCAGGAAAAAATCTATTGCAGATGAACCAAACAATCAAAATCACATTTTTAACTGATTAACTTCTGCTTTGATGGAAAGCACAATTAACAGCATGCATTATTAAGTGATAAAAAACTGATATACACAGTCACGGAGAAACAAAAACAACACTTAAAGGAAATTACAAACTTGACCATTTCAGGAACTTGCTAATTTGTTCTGTAGTGAAGAACATTGGCTTGAAGTAATTCCAATCAACATTGAAGCTGCACGCATTGTTGTTCATTATGGCATTATGCAGCCGATCCTGAATTCAGCTGTTTCTGAAAAGCAAATGTCTGTGATTCTATTTTGCACCTATGCATATGCAACTTAGTCAACCTATTGTATAAAGTGCGTTCTATATGTCTATGTATTCCTCTCCGCTCCCTTGTTCTCCTTCCCCACCCCCACCCCTCATCCTTCCCCCACCCACATCGTTGAAGTAAGGGAAAAATGTCGCCCATGAAAACGTCAATAAAAGTCACAATGCCAAAGGTAACGTTGCAGCGTGCATTAAATTTGATTCTTCGAACGACTTGTGCAACACATTGAAAGGCTTGGGGATCGAAGAGTCTTTGTTTCTTGTCCTTTCCGAATGTGCTCAAGATGTGCCCCCACGGCGGTACGAACCAACCTGAATCCGACGCGCAAAATTGTCAGTAACACGAACAAGTTCCGCCGCTGGTTTTGTCCTGCCTTGGCTGTAATTGCCCTCTTCAGTTCAGGAATGGTCTGTGGATCGACCTCTCTTAGACGCTACTTTTCAGATGGCCCTAAACACCTGCGGGGTTCAGGTCTCGTGAATCTATGGCTAATTCAATGGTTCAGCTCCTACTAATGAGACACCTTCCAAATCGTTGCCATAGGCATTGCAGAATGTCACTGGAGGTGTGAGGGATGGCACTATCTTACTGGAACAATTGTTCACCCCTGTCAGTGCCTCTTCGTCCGCTCAACGCTGCCTGAAACTTCTTTACAGCGCTCTGTGTTGACCATGAATGACTGTTAGTTCTCGTCCTTGACTGGTTTTGGTCTGATGATTCCATGCATTGCGATGGCAGCCCATGCAGTGCACTTAGTGGAATGTAATGGCCGTTCCAGACAATGATTCAGCGGGACTTCCCGAAGGAAGAAAAGGAGCTTTCATCCCCAAACCACGTGTCATCCAGGAAGTCTGGGTTTCATCAACCTTGTCACAGAATCAACGGCACATCATCACATGTTTTCATGTCTCCCTGAGTCAGTTTGTGTTCGACGTGTATTCTGTAAGACCGCAAATGCAGATCGCTGACCACATTTGTTCTTAAGGACTCAAGAGGGGTGTTAAGCTTTTGGCAACGACGTTAACATGACAGTTGTGGGCTGTGACCGATTGAGTCACTCAGACGGCATCTGTGTTATCCATTGACCTTAAAGTCTTTGGCTGTCTAGAATAACGAGTGAGTGTCTCATTTGCCATTAACATTCAGATTTACGGCTGTTCCATACTCTTTGAATTTCTGAGCCCACCTGTGAATGAGTCTTTCATCTGGCCGGATAACGGTGCTATTGAAGTTGTCTGCGAAAGTTTGCACAGCTTTGAAGGGTTAGGTCTTAAGGTAGATTTGTATGGAAAACTTACAAAACATGTACATACAAAACAAGGTAGATTTGTACGGAAAATGTACAACTCATTTCGAAATGTCCAAGGCATCCCGATCAGCACACTGCTTCAACCTTTCCTGCATTAATTATCATTCATTGACCTGAAATATAAATGCGACAGCATGATTACTATAACTGTACTGAAAAGTTACGGATGACATTTTTGGGTCACCCTGTAAAATGAATAACTAAAAAACAATCGTGTTAGAAAAAAAAAGGTCTCATGGACGGACTGTAGTAGATGGCTGATTTGTGCATCAATCCGACGCGCTGGTCAGACCTCTTTGTCTAAGCCCTTACTATTCAATCTCTTTCAATGGTTACGAAAATCCAAGCATAAAGACCATCAGACAGGACAAAAAGTGGAGAGAGAGAGAGAGAGAGAGAGAGAGAGAGAGAGAGAGAGAGAGAGAGAGAGAGAGAGACCATCTCAGTAAAATGATACCATTAGCCCCTCTATGGTGGCAATGTCATTAGCAAACGCTGAAGCCGTAATAAGTGCTCCTGACAACACGGAAGATAAACCCATCACACCTGTACAAGTTCCATTTCAGCACACGAAAGATAAACCCACCACACCTGTACAAGTTCCATTTCAGCACACGAGTGATGCAATGAAGGAAAAGGAACTAACAGAAAAGAAAGGGGAAAAAAACTGCCATCAACATGGAAAAAGAACAGACAAAAGAATCAAAGAGAAGAGTGAAACAAGAAAAGAAGAGAAAAAATAATCTAAGATCTTTATTACTTTGTTGATAGCAAATATTGTATTAAGGTGAAAAAGAAGGAACATCGAGAGAGAAGCAAAAGAGAAAGAAGAAAGACAGACAGATACAGAGAAGCCATATAAGAACAGAAGAAGAACAAAAGAGAAAAAGAAAAAAAAAAACTACGGAAAGTATGGAAAAACAAAGGGAAAGAAAAGGAAGAAAGCCTGAAAGAAAGATGGGGAGAAAAGCAGCCAAACTCCTCATGAAAATATCCCACGTCTGTTCCCTGAGGATTAAAAAGTAGAGAACATTGGTGCTGTTTCCGTTGCATAATCTAATCAGTTTTTGCTGGTCAAGCCTACTTTAAACAGAAAGCCAAAGTAATTTAGTTAGTCGCAGAAGAACGAAAGATAAGGCGGACAGCATGGTTTTGGACTTTGTGATATTAACAGATGAGATAGTTTGGGATAACAGATAAACGAGTGTTATACTAGTCAAGGCGAAAGACGACAAATGGCAGACGAGGTTTCTGGTGGCGTTCTTGGAAAAGGTGACGGATGGAAGTAATGCTCCTGACTTCAAGAAAACAAACCCGAGAGACATCACAATTCAATCCGTGTCTTTATAGCGTGGACGAACTCGGGTGACCACATCATGGCTGTCATCTCTTCAAAGTCAGTCCTTTACAAAGTTTCTTTTTAAATCAGTAAACCAGATGTTTCAACACATGCACAATTTCTCTTGAAAAAAGTTTCTTCCATAAAACCATAGATCGATAGACAATACTCATCTGTTTCAGGAGTGCAAAAAAATTGTTTCTGGTGGAACATTCATGAACCGGATTTTCATGGTGCCCGCTGTAATGTATTTAAGTCTGACGTGAAGTAAGTCTCCACTTTCTACAGTAACGTTTTACTGAAAGGAAAGAGCTTGATTGACTGCTATACCAAGGTTACGAGCAGACAAAGAGTGGTTGAGATCGAAGAGTCAATGAGATCGATAGATGATGGAAGAGAGGGATGATTCAAATGCTTTGGTGGAAAGATCAGCATCAGTTCAGAGCAGTCTTCGCGCAGTTTGAGTTCGATGGATGTCATCCGGGTTTGGTTTTGTTTTTTAATTAAAAAAAAAAATTAGGTTAAGAATACATCAGTAGACGTTAAAGCCACCATAACTGCTGCCAACAGCATTTGCAGATAAATCCATTAGATTTGTACAGATTCTATCTTACCATACCAGTGATGCAAAGACGGAAATTGAGCAAGAAGGAAAGAAAGAAATATTGAAAGGAAAAAAGAAAGAAAAGACAACGAGAAGAAAGAAATAAAAGAAAGAAATGAAACACAGAAAGGAAAAAAAATAACCTTAAGATGTCTTTTGCCTTGTTAGTGGAGAACATTGCATAAATGTTTGAAAATACAGAAAGAAAGAAAAGACAGGAAAAGACAGACACAATAAAAGAAGAAAAAAGAAAAGCAAGTGTGGACACAGAAAAAAAAAAAAAATTACAAAACGCGTGAAAAAAAGATAAGGGAAGGGAGGAAAGCAAAGAGACAACAGGAAAGAAAAACCTGCATTGATCTGTTCTAAAAAATTTTTTTAAAGGCCATGGAATTTTTATAGGAGCTGCAAAAAGAGGAGAGAGACCATTAGCTCTAACTGTGGCAGCAAATTTCATTATCAGATTCTGAAGCCGCCATGACTGCTGCTGACAACAGTAGTGGATGAGCTCACCACGTTAGTAGTGATTTCATTTCAGTACATCAATGATGCAACGAAGGACAGCGAACAAAGGACAAAGAGAGAGAGGAGAAAGAAAGAAGACTAATCAAAATAAAGAAGAAGGAAAAGCAAGTAAACCAATATGCTCTTCATTGCCTTTTCCACAGCAAATGTTATATAAGAGTTAAAAAAAATAATAGACATAAAAAACAAAGTGAAGAAAGAGCAAAAAAATGAAGAAATACATAGATGGAGAGAAAGAAATACAAGTAAACAAACAAACAAACAAAAAAGATGGGAGGAAAGAAGGATAAAAAGTATCCAAACACGTAAAGAAACCAATTAATTCATTTTGTCGTTTAAAAAAAAAATAAAGAAGGGACGAGCGGATACTTCTTCTTCCTAACAGCAAATGTATTGACCAAACAAACAAAAAATAAAGATGACAATGCAGCGGGCAAAAAAACAAAAAAAAAAGAAAAAGAAAAAAGAAAAAAGAAAAAAAAAACTTTCAACCTTTGATTTTCAGCCTTTTCAAGGACTGTCAAAATCTGACAGTCAGGACAAGCGGACAGGACAA
This sequence comes from Conus canariensis, assembly GCA_033310375.1. NCBI lineage: Eukaryota > Metazoa > Mollusca > Gastropoda > Neogastropoda > Conidae > Conus > Conus canariensis. Next base: position 68,856,198 of record CM065714.1, on the reverse strand, counting down.
AGAAGTGGGCAGAGACCATCAGCTCCCACTCTGACGGCAATGTCATTAGCAGATGCTGCTAATAACGCCAAGAGACGAATTCATCATATTTGTACAGCTTCTATGTTGGCGCACTAATGATGCAATGAGGGGGGGGGGACACTAAGAAAAGGGAGGAGAGAAAGAAGAAAGAAAGAAAGAAAGAAAGAAAAGAAAGAAAGAAAGAAAGAAAGAAAAAAAAAGAAGGAAAAGAAAAGAGGAAAGAAAGACTGTAAAGAAAGACGTGGGTAAAAGAATAAGAGTTGGAAGGGAAGGAAGCAAGGAAGGAAGCAAGGAAGGAAGGGAAGAAAGGAAGGAAGGAAGGAAGGAAGGAAGGAAGGAAGGAAGGGGGGAATCAAATTTAATATTTGTCTCGTTGAGTCAAATATATCAATGTAAACACAGAAAGAAAGATGACATAGAAAAGGGGAGAGGAGGAAGGTGGGTAGGAGGCGGGTCAGAAACGAGAGAAGACTTGTCACATCTATTGCTTCACCAACGGCAGATGTTAAGCCAGAATTAAGAAAGAAATAAACCATGAAGAAAGATATACAAAAAGAAAGGGGGGGGGGGGGGGGGGAATCATAGAACAAAATAATGAAAGAGAGACGTAACATAAGAAAATCACAGAAAAAGTTTTTAAAAAAAAAAAGAAGAAAAATCATAGAACGAAATAATGAAAGAGAGACGTGACATAAGAAAATCACAGAAAAAGTTTAAAAAAAAAAAAGAAAAGTAAAAGAAAAATCATAGAACGAAATATTGAAAGAGAGACGTGACATAAGAAAATCACAGAAAAAGTTTAAAAAAAAAAAAAAAAGTTAGGAAGATTCAAAAGGAAAAAGAAAAGATTGAAAATTTCACTTTTAATGTGTGTGTGTGTGTGTGTGTGTGTGTGTGTGTGTGTGTGTGTGTGTGTGTGTGTGTGTGTGTGTGTGTGAGAGAGAGAGAGAGAGAGAGAGAGAGTGTTTCTACAAAGATGAAATAACAAAAAAATCTCTTCCCCTCTCTCTCTCTCTCTCTCTCTCTCTCTCTCTCTCTGTGTGTGTGGTGTGGTGCGTGCGTGCGTGCGTGGTGCGTGCGTGCGTGTATGTGTGTGGTGCGTGCGTGTGTGTGTGTGCGCGCGCGCGCGTGCGCGCGTGCGCATGTCATTCAACTGCAGCCGAAAGAAATCTGTAGACATTTCATTTTCAATTCTTTCCCAGGCTGCCAAATCCGACAGGACAAGAAGACAAGCGACAGGACAAGAAGTGGAAAGTGGAGAGAGACCATTAGCTCCAATTGTGGCGGCACCGTCATTAGCAGACGCTGAAGCCGCCAGTGAGTGTGGCTGACAACACTAGCGGGATGAATCCGCCACATTGGTGCAGCCGCCAATATTAGCGCTTGATGCGACGACGGCAAGGAAAAGTACAAGAGAGGACAGAGTAGAAAAAAAAAGAAGAAAGTCTATAAGGATAGGAAAACATTGGGGGAAATGTAAGAAGGATATAGAAGGAAAGAACTGAAAGAAACAAAGAAACATAGTAAGGAACAAAAATTATCTCAACTGTGTTATTGATGTGAAACACTTTTTTTTTTTTAGATAGGAAAGAAAGAAGGAAAAAGAAAAGGTACAAGAGAAAACAAAAGAAAAACTAGAAGAGAGAAAAAAAGAGAGAAAATTTGTCGTATTTGTTTGTTTTATCGATGGCACATATGATGTAAAATGTTAAAGCAAAAAGGGAAAAGAAAAGCAGAAAGGAAGGCAGAAAAAGGAAAGAAAGGAAGAATAAAATGAAACAGAAAAGAAAAGAACGAAAGAAACATCAACAGAGAGAAGAAAAAGCAGCAAATAAAGGAAGAAAGAAAGACAGAAAGAAAGTAAGAAATTAAATAAAGAAGGAAAGAACAATAGCGAAAGAAACAACATCAGAAACAAAGAAAGAGATAAGCAAATAAAGAAAATTCAATAAACAGCTTAAAAAAAGAAAAAGAAAAAGAAAAAGGAAAGAACGATGGAAACAGAAATCAAAGCAAAAACACAGAAATGAACAAACAAACAATTCAGATCAGCGCTGAACATTTTCACGTATTTATGAGGCTATCTCTATTTCGAAACTCTTCGTGCAACAATAACGACATTAATGATAAAATTGATAATGGTGAAGATGCTGTGCTGCTGCTGCTGCTGCTGCTGTGCTGATAATGATAATAATAATAATAATAATGATATGAGAATAAGGATAAGAATAGTAATGATGATGATGATGATGATAAAAAACAACAACAACAATAATGATGATGATGGTGTGATATGATAAGAATAATATAAGTAATAATAATAATAACAATAATGATAATAATAATAATGATAATGATAATAGCAATGATAATGATAATGATGATGATTATGATGATGGTGATGATGATAATGATGATGATGATGATGATCATAACTATCATTATCGCATCATTATCATCATCGTCGTCATCATCATCATCATCATCATCATCATCATCATCATCATCATCATCGATTCAAAAGCAGTATAAAGAATCTTTCCGTTTTCCGTGTTAAGTGTGTTCAAGGTCTTCCCGAATCCAACCGTCAGTACAAGAAGCGGAGACCGACATTACAAGTAGAGAGAGAGAGACAGAGAGACAATCAGCTCCAATTGAGGCGGCAATGCCATGAGCGGATGCTAAAGCCCATGAGTTCTCCAGACAGCACCACTGGATGAATCCATTACATCTGCACCGATTCCATTTCACTGCACACCAGTGACGCAACGAAATGAAAAGAAGCAAGATGGGGAAAAAAAGGAAATGAAAACGAAAGAAAAAAAAAAAAGAGAAAAAGAAAAAGAAAAAAGAAAGAAAGAAAGAAAAGAAGAAAGAAAGAAGTGAATCAAGGAAAGAAAAGTGGGAAAAAATCAATGATGTGTACTGCCATATTAACGGCAAACATTAGATTAGCGTCCAGAGAAACCTATGGAAGGAAAGACAAGAAAGGAGAAAAGAAGAAACGAAAAACAGAGAAAGGAAAGAATAATTAGAAAACAAAAACAAGACGAAACAATTACACACAAAAAAAAAAAAAGAAAAAGGGAGGGAGGAAAACAAGAGAGAAAAAGGAGGGACCAAAAAAAAAAAAAAAAAATCTGCATCGAACTGTTGAAAAAAGAAATCGATCAACAAAAATTCAATAGGACTGACAAAAAAAAAAAAAAAAAAAAGTCTTCAAGACCTGCCAAGATCCGACAGAGCAGACAAAAAGTGGAGAGGCACCATTAGCTCCGATTGTGGCAGCGATGTCATTAGCAGGCTCTGAAGCCGCCATGAGTGCTGCTGCCAACAGTAGTGGATAAATTCATTACGTGAGAAGAGATTCCATTTTAGCACATCAGTGAGGCGATGAAGGATAGGAAACAAGGATTTTTTTTTTAAAATGAAAGAAAGAAAGAAACAAAAGAGAGAAAGAAAGAAAGAAAGCGAAATGAAACAAAGGAAAGACAGGGTGGGGGGGGGGGGGGGGGGGGGGGGAGGAGAGAGAAATGGGACCTTTATTGCCTTTTCCACAGCAAAGGCTTATTAGAATATAAACAGAAAGACAAAGAGAAACAAGAGCTGAAAGGTGAAGAAAACCAAAGTAATGGAGAAGAACGAAAAGGAAAGGAGAAAGGATAGAAAGAAATGCACATATAAATAAACCAGAAAACTCACTTTAGCGTTAAATAAAACCTCATATGATTACGCCTGGAGTAATCTGGGGAGAGAGAGAGAAAAAAAAGGGACGAGGTTGTAATTCTACTTCATAACACCACTGACACCAGAAGCAAATAGAATAAAAATCCAAATGTAGCTGTCAAAAAAAAAAAAAAAAACAAAAAAAAAAATCTTTCAACCTTTCATTTTCAGTCTTTTCAAGGACAGTCCAAATCGGACTGTGAGGACCAGCCGACAAGAGAAGGAGAGAGGCCATTAGCTCCAGCTGTGGCGACAATGTCATTAGCACATGCTGAAGCCATCATGAGTGCTGCCCACAACACCAGCAGATGATTTTCATCACATCTGTACAGATTCTGTGTCAGTACAGTCATGATGCAATGAGAAGGACGAGGAAAGTGATAAATAACAAAGCGATGAAAGTAAAAAAAAAAAAAATAATAAAAAAGTGAAAACCAGAGAATATTGAAACAGTAAATGGGGTGGAAAGTAAGAAAGAAAGAGATAGATAGTTAGATGGTGCTAGGTGATAGACAAATATACAGACAGATAGAGAGAGACAGAGAGGTAGATAGACAGGCAGGTAGGTAGGTAGGTAGATAGATAGTTACACACACACATACATACATACATAGATAAATACACAGATAATAGATACGTAGATAGATACCTAGGCACACAGCTAGATGGTAATAGATAGATAGATAGATAGATAGATAGATAGATAGATGATAGATAGATAGATAGCTATAAAATAGATAGATAGATAGCTATACAGACAGACAGACAGAGAGAGGGAGGGGGGAGGAGGGAGGGAGGGAGAGAGGGGGGAGGGGGGAAGGGAGGGCAGATGGAGGAGGGAGCGAGAGAAAATTTGTTATCTTGTGTTGTTGACGTCAAATATTATATCAGGGTAAACGCAGAAAGAAAAACAGACAGAAAAGCAAGAAAAAGAAATAAAAAAGAAAAAAGAAATAGGAGAAAGAAGCTTATCATATTCATTGCTGTAGATGGCAATATTACGTCAGGGTGAAGCAAGAAGTAAACAAGGAAAGAACAAATAAAGAAATAAAAGGAATACAAGGCAAACAAAGTAAGGAAATCGAAGGGAAAAAAAGTAAACAAATACAGCCAGATTTCAAAGCAGAGAAAAAAGGGAGCGAAGAGGGAAACCAGCAACAAGCATACAAATAAATAAACATGCGTGAACATGAATTAAGAGACAAATTCACTGTAGATTCAGAAACACCACGCATTTTAGGATTGTTTTGTATTTTGTAATGGCTACAATACTAATGCTGCCACTACTACTACTACTACTACTACTACTACTACCGCGCATTTATGAGTTGTTTTGTACTTTGTAATGGTTACACTACTACCATTACTATTACTGATAATGATGATGAGGATAATGATAATAATAATGATGATGATGATGATGATAATAATGATGAGGAGGATAATAATAATAATAATAATGATGATAATGATGATAAAGATGATGATACTATAAATATTCGACAACATTGGGGGAGGGGGGTGGGGGTGGGGGGGGGGGGAGTCTTTTGACATTTCCATTTCAACCCATTGAAGGGTTGTCAAAATCCGACTGACAGGACTTGCAGACAGAACAAGAAGTGGAGAGACTATCACAAGTGGAGAGAGACCATCAGCTTCAGTCGTGGGGGCAACGTCATGAGCAGACGCTGAAGCACCATGAGACTGCTAATAACCCCTGGATACATCCACCACATTTGTGATGTTTTAGCAAACCAGTGATGCGACGAAGTACAGTGAGGAACAGAAGAATAAAGGACAGGAAAATGTGAGAAAGAAAAGAAGAGAAAGGAAAAGAAAGAAAGACAGAAAAAAAGAAAAAGACAGACAGACAGAAAGAAAGAAAGAAAGAAAAATGGAAAGAAAAATGTTAAAAAAAAAATTTTTTAAAAAAAGAAAGAAGGGAGAGAGAGAGAGAGAGAGAGAGAGAGAGAGAGAGAGAGAGAGAGAGAGAGAGAGAGAAGAAGAAGAAGAAGAAGAAGAAGAGGTAGAGGAAGAGGAGGAAGAGGAGGAAGAAGAAGAAGTAGAAGTTGAAGAAAGAAAGAAAAAAAAAGAGAAACTGTATTGGGGGTATGAACGGCCAATAAATCACAGCACATCAAAACAAAACAAAGGAAAATGATACAATAGTTGTATTAAGGATGCCCTGTCGGACGCGTGTACAGGTAGAGATCCCCACAGCCCGCTGTCCTTAGTCATGTACTTTAGGGTAGAGGCATTGTAGCCAGTCCAGTCCTTCATATCGTCCAACCAGGACTTGTTCGGTCTGTCTGAGGGAGGTCTACCCTTCAGCTGCTCCTTGCAGGAAGCCTTGGTCCTAGAAGTCATAGAAGGATATCCGCCTATAACAGATAAGCTTAAGCGTCTGATAACTGCGAAGCGTGGCTGTGGTCTGCCGCCTTGTGTATTGAATACTTGCCTTCTGTACTCATTTGTATAAATCAGAGATCAAGGGGACACAGGATCAGTATTTTCGACTCTCACTAGCTGCGGTTTGAATGCGCACATTGAAGGCACTCAAGACTTCCTGTTGACCTGATCTTGCTATGTGTCTGCCCCTCGTTCACGGGCTGGCTGGCTGTTCACCACACTTCGCAGGTGATGGTGTTGAACTGTCAAGTTTGAAGCACACACGCTGTTTACCTCGCGGGCAAAGACTACGTGCAGGTAATAGGTCGACCTTTGCTAATCAACGGACAAGAAGAGTCCGGCATACGTGAATACCCGAGAGACAGGCCCTTCTCTTGAACGACTGTCTTGTCTGGGAATAGTTGATTACCTTCCACAAAGGCGAATAGTGGGTAAGCGAGGCGACGTATTGTTCTCCTCCCCTCTAAATGTTTTTGTATTTCCCACTATTCGCCTTTTTCGGAGTACCGTTCGCTCGCGTAGGGCACTGACCACTTCCAAGCACCATAGTCTCCGCGCTCTGCGAGAGAATTGTTCAATCGGCTAGGCTGCCTTTTAAGGTAATCGGATATACTACCTTCTTGTCTGCTGTTCAGCGAGGTCGGCCTTCAGCCTGCACGCAGCCTTTACCTGCGAGCGAACTGTCGTGTGCGCGTGCGTGCGCACGTACACACACACACACACACACACACACACACACACACACACACAATATATATATATATATATATACTAGCAGGGGCACCCGGCGTTGCCCGGGATATGAACATTCTTTGCGATACTCACGTGACGGCAAACATGTATTAATTGTTTTGATTTACAATCAATCACCCCCCCCCCCCCCAACATCTTCCCACCCCCTCCCCCCACACAAATACACATTCTCTCTCTCTCTCTCCTCTCTCTCTCTCTCTCCCCTCTCTCTCTCTCTCTCTCTTATACATTCTATTGTTTTCCGCCTGCCTCTGGCCCCTTTCCCTCTGGATCTTCCCTAGCACGTCGAGATGCTTTTCTCGCTCGATTTTCCGCCTGCACTCACTGTTCCCATTCCCATTCTTCTTCTTGCCCTTAATTTTGTAGGAACAGACTTTGTGCAGAAGTAGTTTATTTCAACGGGTCTGTGTCCAATGAAAAAATACTGTATCAGGCATTGCACTGTACAATCATTTTTCTGGCCCCTCTCATTGCTCCCTTTTCATCCCCCTACCCTGTCCCATCCATGTTGCAAAATTACTTACCGTTACTGGACATACGCATACCGAATTTTATCAATAGCGGTGTAAATTTAGAAAATAACGGTTTTTAACGGTCAATGTTAAGTTTTGGTTCGTAAAATTTGCATAACATTGTTCAGCGTTTAAAACTGTACGTGCATACGGAATGTTATCAAGAAGGGTGAAAATTCAGAAATTCAGAAAATAACGGTTTTTAACGGTCAATGTTAAGTTTCGGATCTTGAAAATTGTATATCATTGTTTAGCGTTCAAAACTGCACATGTATATCGAATTTCTTCAAGAATACTCTAAATTTATAAAATAACGTTTTTTAACGGTCAATTTTAAATTTCGGTTCGTAAAAGTTGTATATCATTTTTCGGCATTTAAAACTGCACATGTATACCGAATTTCATCAAGAACAGCCTAAATTTTGAAAATAACGGTTTTTAACGGTCAAATTTAATGGTCATAATGACTATCTAATGACCCTATGTTACCCGCTGGATGTTCCTGTAGGCTTATGTCAAGTTTGGTGGCGATCCGATGACTCTCGTGGCCGCCAACCTCAGAAGATCGGGTTTTAAACAGTTTTTATAGGGTTTGGTGTTTTTAACGGTTTTTAACTGTTATAAATAACGTTTCTTAACTGCCAAATAACGGTTCTAATTTTCGAAAAGTAGCCCTGTACCTGTGCAATGTCACAACGGCCATTTGATGAAAAGCAGAGGAAAAAGATGTCTTTGAAACCGTTATAACAGTTTTTTAACGGTTTTTAACGGTTTTATTTTTTTAGAGATTAGCCCAAAACCATCCTCGGGTCACAACAGACGTACCTGCTAAATTTCAAGAAGA
>CM065714.1:68820433-68842933 GCA_033310375.1 Conus canariensis | reverse complement strand
CTTTCTCCATTCCAGACTAATGGATGTTATAAATGCAGTACCCTGTCATTTCCGCCGTCTATGACGTTGTGTGCGCAGCCAGTCTCTCAGGATCAGGTGTTTCTGCTCAGAAGAGGGAGCATTCTGGTTGGGATGACATGAACGTATTCAGAGACTAGTTAAAGATAAATACCCCCAAGCTATTAAAAAGAAAGATCCCCACAAGCTAATTGTACTTAATTTAGTGATAGCCATGGCACTTCGCACGAGCCGTTCTTATTCAGTCACTGACTCAATCTTGCCCGACTTGTATCAGAAACACCGTGTCAAATGCAGAATGATAGAGGTCGATCAACCATCTGGCACCAGACTGTGCTATATCGAGATTAGACTATTGGTCGGTTGTCCTGGCAATGTACCACGTCGTCTGCCAGTTCTGGTCGTTCATTGACCCCTTTAGTGTCCTGGGCCTTTTAAAGATCCCATAAAGTGTGATTTTTTTGTTCACAGTTCTCTGCGAGGTGGTATAGCAGAGAATACCAAGAGAGGTGGCAGCTCTCCTTTGGGAGACACTGACGTGAGAGGTCAGTGTCAGGCGGCGCAGCGAACCTTCAAGCCATATGGGTGACGGCGGGTCTAGCCTGTGTCGCCAGGGGACGGCTTCTGGAGATGTGGAGCGATCGGCGATGGACTGTTGCCTGACTGCGATTACCGAGGCCTGGGATACCGTGCTTTGAGGCATGGGATACCATGCTTTTCGGGCATGGGGGCGCCCCTCTCGGATTTGGGCTACAAAATTGTCCGATCGGCCGTAGTGTGCGTGGACATAGAAGGGACTCTTGCAGCGCTCCGGCGACTTTAGTCCTGCTCCCTCTTTGAGGCGGCCTCACGCGGCACAGGACCATCGCTATCCGAACCTAAAGAAGGCCGCCTGGTGGCCCTGAAGACGGGCCATTTGAGGGCGAAAGAAGCAAAGGAAACCGACATCCATTGTCGGTCGACCAACATCAAAAAGTGAAAGGAAGTTAACAAAAAACCAGAGCTGAGAGAGCAACACGGCCTCCACACGGAACCAGACACACTGTTTCCAACGACAAAAACTGCCACGAAGTATAAGGACTTCAGTCTACAAGTATATCTTGTCCTTACGGGCCTCCGGCCAATAGGACGTTAAACTTCTATTGACGTGACGTGAGTTTTTTTCCCCTCTGTTTCTATTTTCAGCATTCTGTTCCCGCCACCGTCTCCACGTACACCACAGCCACACCTCAAGTTCGTAATGTCGCAGTCCCAAAGCCACCTGTTACTGATCTAGAAACATCAGTTCGCCATTAGGAAATCCTCTGGAAGAAACACAGCTATGCTGCTTCATCACTTGTATGGTCTTCAGAAGCGCCTGTTGTGATCCAATACATGCACGACACCATTTACGGAGTTCTCTGCAGAGGAGTCGCATTACGTTGATGCCACTGGATAAATCCAGATCTCCAGCAAAATGCTGGTGATAAAATGAAACGTGGAAAATAAAATCCGAAGTCCGCCCATCGGCAGACTGCCCTTTCTCTCCACCAACTTCGTGAAAACGAACGAACTTGGACAAGATCTCCAGACTGTCTTTACCGCTGGTTCCGACAGGAAGGAGTGGGGAGATGGTTAACAGCAGGGTACACTCATCGACAGTGGCCATCTATTCAAGTGTCAACCAGGATGTCTTGCCCTAGCGCTTGAATGAACCGTAAGCAAAGGCTTTGACCAAGTTTTGAAAACACAGCAGCAAGCACACACAACTTCAACATTTCACGAGTCCCTCGTTCTGTGGTGGAGTGCCTCTCGCGGAGAAAAACGTCGGAGCGGGTGGAATCGTTTCAATGGCTGCTTTCCCGCAATCCCCTTTCACAGTGCCCGCCCTTAGCCACGACGGAAGAGGAGTTTGTGAAAAGAACATGTATGTGCACAAGGTTTGAATGTAACAGCGACATTACATGGTCTGTGAGTAGTGTTCATGACCAAGAGCTGTTTTTCAGCCGGTTACAGTTGGGCGCCGCTGCAGCAATTACTATCTTGGTCCAGCTGGTTGTGACCCGGTGGCAGAACGATGGCTATAGATATAGGATTTTTTTTTAATCCTTTTTCTTTTTTCTTGCCACGCACCGTGCTCATACACTCGGTACTCGAAGAGGGAACGCCCAAATGCTCCTTTGGCAGCTATAGTTTGGACCAGCAATTTTCTAAACCTGGCTCTCAGTTGGACACGCGCGTTCTCTTCGTCTTCATCGACTGCCTCGTCATTTTGTACAATTCAGCTGTTGACGGTTTAGATTCATATTCGTGTTCTTCTTCATAGTCTGGCTTTCTTTCAGTCTGGGTTCATGTCAAGTTCCTTTCGTCTGTGTTCATGTCAAGTTCCTTTCAGTCTGGGTTCATGTCAAGTTCCTTTCGTCTGTGTTCCCACGTGTTCTCTAATATGCAGGTGCTTCGGTCTCTTTCCGTTTCTTCCCATGTCAAGGTCTCCCTCCATCCGTGTTCCCACGACTAGGTTTCAGCCAGTCTGTATTTCCATGTATTCTCCCATGTCTACGTTTCTTCTCGCATTCTCGCGTACTCTCTAGTGTAGATTTCTTTCAGTCCGTATTCCCGTGTGTTCCCTCCTCTCAGTGTTTCCATTAATGTATGTTTTCATACGTTTCCTCACGTTTTCCTTTTCAACATGTCTATATCTCTATCTGCTCTTCATGTCTATGTTTCTATTGGTCTGTGTTTTCATCCTTTCCTATATGTCAAGGTTTCTTTCGGTCTGTAATTCATCGTGAAATACCATTCTCTTGTCAGAAAGAAAAGTGAACTGTTGCTCTATGTTCCCATGCTTAAGTCATGTAAAGGTTTTAAGCAGAGGAAATACTGATTCTTTCCGTGATTATGAAGATTTGAATTGGTTACTGGACGATCTATTGTCGAAGTTTCTCCTGATGGAAACAGCGAATCTTGCATTAAATTTGAGGATTCGAATTTGTTCCTCAATTCTACGGAGCTCAAGTTTTTTCTTCGACACAAAAACGAGAGAAATGCTGGGGTTTTTTTTTTTTTTTTTTTTTTTTTTTTTTTTTAAATAGCACCTTCAGCTGACCGGGTTCTCTTGTGTTCTCCCATCCTTGTGTTAGCTGTCACTTGTAGTGCTGTCGCGGAATTGTATCCAGTATAATCGTACAATTGCCATGAGCCTGTTTCATTTACTTTTCTTTGCAACTGAAATACAATTAAAGCTTCTGTATGGAATCCTCCGCACAGACTTGTACCTGGCAGAGAGTTGAACGAGTTTCATACGAATGACTACCTCCCCATCATCCCCTCTCTAGTCAGTCCCCAGTTACTATTCCTTCCATCACCACCACCACCACCACCACCACACCCCCTCCCCTCCCCCTCCCCTCATATCATCCTATCTACTTCATTTGATGGGGATGGTCAGTGTGTAATTTATTTTCCACTCGCTTTTAGTGTTTATGTGATTTTCATTTTCAGTCTTAAAAAAAAAAGGTTAAAGTTCACATAGTCTATTGCCCGCACAGGCGGCGAACTGTTAAAGATTGACTCTGTCTAGGTTACGGCATGATGGAAAGCGGACCCCATCCTTCTACTTCCGTCGCCTTTAACCTTCCCTTCACTCAGTCAGAAACCCTTTGCGGCTGGCTGGACAAGGCGCGTTTTCAAGCCGAGAGATAACCGCCTCCACGAATGGTTCGAACTCAGGACCGTCAACTCTGAAAGCAAACGCTCAAACCATTTGACTGCGGGCCCCTCTCAAACTTTTTACAGTCAATGAAAAATGTGCTTGTATAATTTGTCTGTAATGTTTGTTCCCTGAGTTGATTTGAGATTCACCATAGCATACTGCTGTGGTCAGAAGATTCACGAACAGTATTGGCGCAGTTAGGTGACAAGAGAAATAAGCTCTTTGAAAACAACAACAGCAGCAGCAATAACAACAATAACAACGACAAACAAACAAACAAAACAAAAGAAAGCAAAATAACACTGAAGTCCATCAAGCGTATCTTTCTTTCTGCTATGCCATGCAGAACAGCCCATTATTACTGCACATTTATTCATCTGCACACATCGTTTCCTTTGTGAACCGTCATTAGCTCGATCGCAAGTGTGCAGACATGAGTTTCGAACAGTTGTCCAGGCAAGTCAATAAGCACACACTGGGTTGATCACAGTTGTACTGGGTTGCTTTCGGGTACACGTCATTGTATGCTGGTGAAAATCGGTGAGGAAACAGAAAGCGCGGAAATACTTACCTGTATAACGCACTCCTTGTATGCCTTCCCTGCTCACACTCCACTTTCATTTCTTAAGCTTACCACACACAGGTCGTTACAGCAGGATGCGGAACAATGTCAACAGAAATTCATTCCCTTCAAGAAAAAAAAAAAGTGACTCACGAAGACGAAAGTTCCCATGAGGTCAATCTGTGGAAAAGTGATCAAGATTCATTTCCTGTAAGTATTTACATCGCGACAAAAAAAAAAAAAAAAAAAGAGAGAGAGAGAGAGAGAGAGAGAGAGAGAGAGAGAGAGAGAGGCTACTGAGGGGTCAGCCTGTTTATATTGATTAGTATTTCTTAATCTAAATTAAAAAAAAAAGAAATAAATCAGTATGAATCTTGACCAAAATTAAATTTATGAAAACTTTGCCACAGGTTAAAAACAGTCAGTGCGTGTTTGCAAATGGGAGGACAGAGCTGCAAACCTGGAAATGTTAATGCGCAACTTAACAGGTTGCATTTCTTTTGCGATGTTCAAGATATATGACAGAATCAAGCTTTTCTTTTCAAAACAATCACTTCTGCAAAATCAGCATTTCCACTGTATTCTTCTGAGTGTCAATAGGAGTCTTCCATTAACATTAGTTGGGCATCTCAAAATTGGAAACAAAAATAAGTCCGTTTATGTCCTCCCGTGTGCTTGCTTTCATTTACATTCGTGGGACATTTGTTGTGGAGGCTGCATTGTGTTAAAATGGGCAGAAATGAATTTAACAGTATCATTCTTGCCCGTCAGCAGCCTGACAGAATCAATACTTTGAACTCTCTCTCTCTCTCTCTCTCTCTCTCTGTGTGTGTGTGTGTGTGTGTGTGTGTGTGTGTGTGTGTGTGTGTGTGTGTGTGTGTGTGCGTGTGTGAGTAGGCATTACACACCAAATCGACCCAGACATGTCCAGAAACACAGCAGACATCCTCACTACATTGGGTTTGTTCCTGCTCCTCCGGAAAAGTCTGATAAAACATTTTCCCTGAAAAAGCGCCTCTTTATCAGCGCCACCGCTTTGCTCTTCTCGCCCGGTGTCATGTCGGAATGTACCCCCCACCCCCAAAACAAAAAACAACAACAAAAAACCCACCACCACCACCAACAACATCACTTTAGAGCAACAACAACAGCAACAACAACAACAACACTTTAGAAAACAACTAAACGAAACAGAACAAAAAAAAACAACAGATACAATAAGAACAGAAGAAGACAAAAGAAGTATCAATAAAAAGTAAAGAAAATCTTGTGACTCGACGAATTTAACTTCGTGTGGGTCTATCTTGTGACGATTTTACTCTGTCCCAGACAGTTTTGCTCTTTGCACTAAAAAAAAAAAAAAATACAACAACGACAACGAAGAAGACGAAGAAGAAGAAGAAGAAGAAGAAGAAGAGAGAAGAAGAAGAAGAAGAAGAAGAAGAAGAAGAAGAAGAAGAGAGAGAGAGAGAGAGAGAGAGAGAGAGAGAGAGAGAGAGAGGAGAGAGAGAGTTACATACACTGGGGAAAATGAAAGGGTTGTGTTAAAGGGTTCGTTGGAGTGTGCAATGGAGCAGTAGCCAACAAGAGGATTGTCCGAGATGGCTGGCCAGTCCTATGCGAGAAGTTTTGACCAACAGAAGGCCTAATTTGACCACAGCAGACCAGTTGTTTTATATCAAGGCTCCATCCAATACGTCATATGCATTTGATGTTTGTCTTAACGGTCTTAATTAACGACAACGCCATTTTTGTTGCATTTCTTTCTCTGATGTGTCTACTGTATAAATATAGGTCATTTCTTGGCTGTCATTTATTAGTTTCATTGCAATTTCTTCAGATAATAAACACCCTTTACATCAAAATGCTCAGGTTCAAATTGAAAATCGTAATCGTTTCTTTTTCAAAAACATCGTAGAGTAAAATTAAAGACTCCGATAGGTGACAGCATTACAAGAATCTGAAAAAAAATTTCTTCAATTCTTATCTTTTGGTTTATTTGTCTTTTTTCCCCCCTTACATCGACTAGGATTTTCAGGTAAAAACAATGCTATAACGTGAAGTTTCTTAAGGGGGAGAGGGAGGGATGCGTGGATGATGTCCTATCGCCCATACCCTTCGCCCTCGCCCTATCCACCACACGACCCCACTCTTCCATGTCCTTCTCTCCCTATCCCATCCCCTTCACACACACACCACAACAGACAGATACACAACAGACAGACAGACAGACAGACGGATAGACACACACACACACACACACACACACACACACACACACACGCACACACACACACACACACACGCACACACACACACACACACACACACGCACGCACAGCACGCACGCACGCACGCACACACACACACACACACGCACACACACACACACACACACACACACACACACACACACAAACAAACACACACACACACACACACCACACACACACACACACACACACACACACACACATTCACTCACTCATACACACACACACACACACACACACACACACACACACACACACACACACACACACACACACACACACACAATTCAATTCAATTCAATTCAATTCAATTCAAATTTAATCCTTTGACCCCTGTTGGGGCATGGAGGATACAAATGTAACAAAGAGAAATACGAAACTCACTCAGAACAATGTGTGAACATAGTTGCGAAATGCTGAATTCTGGTGAACTGTAATGATCTCATTAAACAATCTTCCCATTTTTTAGAAACTTACTAATATTCAAACAAATGTGTCTTCCTTTTTGAAATAAATTACAAAAGTTGAAAACAGACTTTGGTTTTAAATATTTTTTAGGGATGAATTTTTCACGAAGTTCATTATATTTTGGACATTCCATGATGCAATGAAATTCATCTCCAATTTCACCCATTTCACAGTTACGACAAATACGCAATTCTCTTGGAACATTATGGTGTCTTCCAATTTCAATTTGCAGTTTATGGTTACTACATCTAAATTTAAATAAAGATATAACATAAATATCTGGTAAGGTAGAAATATAATGTTCTTTTCCAAAGACAGTCTTTACACTTTTATAGAATACTCACTTGTTGCTGTTTTCAAGGGAACTGCGCCAATCACGAGCATAATTATTTTGCAACTCCTTTTTAACACACTTACATAAGTTACTTCTGTTTGTGAATGAATGAGATTCCCAAACACAATCGAAACCAGTTTCAAATAAAATGCTTTTAACATAACTAAGCCATGGTGAAACAAAAATTCCTTTTGTATATAGTTCATGTAAGATATTATATACTTTGTTTGAATACTTCTTAGAATCAGGAACAACTAAGTTAGCCCAGAACCATTATCATTCTCACTTTAATCAGTACAGATAAAGGATAGATTCCGGTTTCACCATAAATCATTGAAGTCATTGTAGTTTTATTTAATCTAAATAGATACTTTAAAAAACGTAACTGTAACTTTTCTAATATATCAACATTTTCATAACCCCAAATTTCACAACCATACAACAACACAGGTACAACTATGGAATAAAATAATTGTATGCAAACATCAATTGGCAATTTCTGTTTTCTTGCAGTTTGTAATAATGAAAACATTGCCTTGAGAGCCTGATTATAAGCACATTTTTTTGCTTTGTAAAAAGAACCTGTTCTGCTGAACTCGATGCCTAAGTATTTCATTGAATTAAGAACCTCTATTTTTTCATTCCCAAAGAAAAAAATTTCACGCATACTATTTCGACCATGAAAGACAACTATTTTTGTTTTCTTTGGATTTACTTCTAACTGCCATTGCGTGCAATATATATGTAAGGCATTAAGTTCTTTTTGCAAAGCTGATTTAGAATTTGCCAATAAAATTGTATCATCAGCATATAACAATACAAGCAATTTAATAAACTGTTCAAGTTTCAACTCTTGCGTTAAATCATATTCTAAAGTAGAACAGTTATTGTCAATAAGGAACTGTTGTAGATCATTCAAAAATAATGAAAACAATAAGGGTGAAAGGTTTTCTCCTTGACGAACTCCCCTAAAACTGCCAAAGAACTCTGATTTTTGACCATTTAGAAAAATGCACGATTTTATTTGATCATACATATTGATTACAACGTGCAGTATTTTCCCAGATATGCCTTGACTCATCAGTTTGTGCCATAAAGCATGCCTCCAAATAGAATCAAATGCCTTTCTGTAATCAATAAAAGCACAGTATAATTTTCCATTGTTGATTGCAAACATGTCAATCCATGATTAAGAACAAAAGCATGGTCATGCCTCCAAATAGAATCAAATGCCTTTCTGTAATCATAAAAGCACAGTATAATTTCCATTGTTGATTGCAAACATGTCAATCCATGATTTAAGAACAAAAGCATGGTCAAGCGTTGAATGCATGTGTCTAAAACCTGCTTGGTTTTCTGAAATAAGTCCATTTATTTCAACAAAATAAGTAAGTCTGATATTTAGAATTGACGTGAATAATTTGCCTACACAACTCAACAGTGTTATCCCTCTGTAGTTATTGCAGTCTTGTTGATCTCCTTTGCCTTTATAGAGTGGTACAATTAACCCTGTCACCCAATCTTCTGGTATAATACCAGAATCCAAAACACGATTAAACAATAAACAATAAAACTTTGTCATATAAGGAACACTATTCTTTATATATTCATTCCTTACTAAATCAACTCCTGCTGCTTTATTATTCTTTAAACATTTAATGACTCTTTCAATTTCATCCTCAGTAATTGAATCATTTAGAATGTCTAGATTGATATTTCTTTCAGATACTTCATTACTAAAAATGATATCATTACATCCAGTATTTTGATTAAGGGACTGGAAATGAGTTTTAAGCTCTCCAAGAGGTATAGGACACGATGAAGCTTTTTTGCCTTTAATTTTCCTCCAATAATCCCTTGGGTTTCTAATTTTTAAAGCTCGCAATTCTCTATGCCATTTTCTCGTTGCTCTTCTTTCAGATCGTCTCAAAACATTTTTATATTCTTTGCTTTTAGCAGCAAGATTATTTAGATTAGGCACAGTATTTGAACATTTAACTTTACGCTTTGCTTTAAAGTACTGGCTTCGAGAAACCTTACACTCCTTATCAAACCAGCTTTGATTCTGCCTCATTGAATATCTATTATTGTAATTATTAGAGTAAGTACCAAATGTATCCTTCGCTGAATCAACAAGAATTGACGAAAACCGCTTATTCATTTCACTGATTGATATTGTGCCTTGTTCAAATAAAGTTACAATTTCATCAACATTGTAATTTGCTAAATGTTCTTTATATTCATTACATTTGTTGTTATCCCATCTTCTAATCTCTGCACCATCATACCTTTGATGCAGAGAGTGTTTAGTACCATTAGGTTCATTGAAAACAAAACAGGTTTTAACTGGAAGAGACAGGCATAATGGGCAATGCACATCAGAGAACAACGCATCAAAAACATCAACTTTAAACTTACTTGCATTTTCCATCAAATATCTAGAACCAATGATATAATCAATAACTGTGCTTCCTTTACATGTGCATGTTCCAATACCAGCATCTGAACCAATTCTTCCGTTAAAAATGTATATTGACAGTGATTTACATAAATCTAAGAGACGATAACCATAATTATTAGGCCTCTGCTTATCTTGAGATGATCTTTGACAAGGTTGGAAATTATCTTCGCTCATATCACAGAGAACATCAGAGAACACAGACTGAGTGAACTGATTCATATCAATAAAATCATTCATACTTTTGGTATAAGCATTAAAATCGCCCAACAACAAAACATAACAATCCTTATATTTATCTTGTAATGATAACAATTCCGTCTCAATCACATCAAACAGTTCAACACTGCTATAAACTGAACCTTTGGGAGGAATGTATACGCCACCAATCAGACAGTCTTTATCATAACCTGACAATGATCTTTTTAATAGACACCAAGCCACACATCCACCAGAATAAGGTAAAATCTCCACATACGTAGATAGCTTGCTTTTGATGGCTATTCCAATACCACCAGAACGTCGATTAGACAGGCATTTTCTGTTAAACAGTTTAATGTCATATCCCCAGTCACTGAAGCAATCAGAGATAAATAAAGCATCTTGGTCATCAGTTTTAGTCTCAAGGAAAACGGCAATGTCGAATAGTTGAATATAGTTCACAAATTCCAAACACTGGAGACGGGAACGCAATCCACACACATTTAAAGATACAAAAGCCAGCTCACGATCATGGCGAACACACACACACACACACACACACACACACACACACACACACACACACACACACACACACACACACACATTTCTAACAATAGTTTTGCCCACCAGTAAATCCGTTGTGGATGGAGACACTGCTCGTGTTACACCGGTTCTGTGGACGCTGTAGACCAAGTTCATCGATCACCGTCTCAATCGGCCCCCAGCCTGTCAGCCCCACACCAGGACGCTTCCCATCCACTTACCGCTGTTTGGCCAACTACTGGTACTCAAAGATAGACAGTTCTAGCAGCAGAGACTGTATTTGTTCATGTGTGTGTGTGTGTGTGTGTGTGTGTGTGTGTGTGTGTGTGTGTGTGTGTGTGTGTGTCCCCTCCTGACTGTCTCAGTGAGTGTAGGGGAACTTTGGATTTCGGCTTTGAACTTTGGCTGAGTATGAACAAAAAGAAGCAGAAAACGTTTCGTTTACTAGTTCATTGTGTGTGTGTGTGTGTGTGTGTGTGTGTGTGTGTGTGTGTGTGTGTGTGTGTGTGTGTGTGTGTGTGTGTGTGTGTGTGTGTGTGTGCCTGCTTGCGTGCGTAGGGCATTTGTGTGTGCACATATGTGTAGTCTTTTTTTTTTCCTGTGTCCTTTTCTGTCTGCATTTCTTTCTTTTTCTATGGTTTATTTTATTTCATTTGGTTTCATTCTTTCTTTTCTTTGTTGTTGTTCTTGTTGTTTTTGTTGTTGTTGTTGTTGCAGTTGTTGTTGCTGTTGTTTTGGTCTTAGTTTCTTCCTTTTATAACCTGTTCCACACCTCCTCCCATCTTTCTCCCTCCCCTCCCCTTACCCCGGTCTCACCGCCCCATAAACTCTAAATCCGCCTCCTCAATTTGCACACTGTAAGACTGTCTGTCTCTCCACACCCCACTCTCTCTCTCTCTCTCTCTCTCTCTCTCTCTCTCTCTCTCTCTCTCTCTCTTTGTTTTATATCCTGCAGCCAAATGTCACGGTGACCGTGACGGCACTAAGTGACCCAATGCCAGCCATTCTGCAGACAGCTGCCACTGTCACCGTGCATTGCGGTCACACATCTCTGGCGTCTGGCAGCCACCGCAGCGGAGGTCTGGAACCCGTTGCATTACCATCCATACATGCTCAGACAGACTGACACTTAAGCATCCTTGCTATACTTTTGGGGGGAGCGGGGATGGAAAAATGAAGGGGAGGGTTTGCAATGGCGGTGGTGATTGTGGTGGGGTGCGTGCGTGCGTACGTGTGTGTGTGTGTGTGTGTGTGTGTGTGTTGTGTGTGTGTGTGCGCGCGGGGGGGGGGGGGGGGGGGGGGGGGGGGAGGGGGGGTAGATGTTAACGTTGGTTTTTCTGGGTAATTACAAGCACTTAGCAAATCAAATCTGCAGAACAATAACTTTTGATAATACCTGTCTAGCCAGCCCATCGCATGAAGATGTCTGATGAATTGAGTGGATGAAGCCACAAAAAAAAACCAACCAACTAAACAAACAAACAAAAAAAAAACAACAGAAAATCAATTAGCAATACTTGTTTTCACGTTAACAGTCAACAAAGAACGAACGCCAGTATGTCGTAACTTTGTGACTGGCTCAACTAAAGCTTAATTAACATTGCTGAATAAGGCAAGGAAATATCGGAGATGGAAGCGTCCAATAACATATACATCATCCACTATACACGTGATGACAAAAAAAAAAAAGAAATTGAAATAAAGGCTGAGTTACAACGCGTGCGTGACAGAAGGGAAAGCGGTTTCACTTTAACTAAAACTCGCCAGCTCTAAGTGAACTGGAATTTAGTTTGTAAACCCCTCTCTACGCTTACGTTGGGGTCGCCTCTGTTATTTTCCCTTATATTCGCTCACTGCCTTTTTTTGTCCTGCCTTCGGCGTCCGTTCACCTGCCTTTATTCAGAACAATCTTTTTATCTTCCATCCCCCCCCCCCCCCCCCACTCTCTTCTGACAACATATAACTGCTAGCTTTTCTCCCGTAACCAGGCTACAAGTATCGTCTAATTCCAATATGTTTTCCTCTCTTTGTAGGGTTATGCGGTGCGTCACGATGTTGTTCACACTAACGGAAAAAAAAATGTTTAAATGAATGAACGAATAAATGAATAAATCAATGAATAAAATAAATGATTAGATAGACAGATAGACAAATAAATGAAAGATAAATGATTAGATAGATAGATAGATAGATAGATAGATAGATAGATAGATAGATAGATAGATAGATAGATAGACGGATACATATATACATATATACATACATCTATCCATACATACATACATACACACATTACATACATACATTCATACATACGTACGTACATACATACATACATACATACATACATACATACATACATACATACATACATACATACATACATACATACATACATACATACACACGTAAGTGAAAAAAAAGCAAAGAAACAAACTGACATGAATTATTACTCAGACAAGACTAGCATCGAGATGTCAGTTTCAATTTCTATCGTTGGTCCTAAAACAGAACAACATTTACGATTTATTTAGAAAAATAAAAACACGAAAGACATCACCACCCCACTCGCTGAACAAAACGAAACAAAACAAAACAAAACAAAACAAAACAAAACAAAACAAAACAAAACAAAACAAAAACAAAACAAAACAAAACAAACAAAGCATCTTGGGTAGAGTAAAAATGACGGACGCTTACTTGATTTAAACAAAAACGAGCAGGGGGGAGGGGGGGGGGGGGGAGGGGCAATAAGGGGGGTGAACAGGCATCAGTGTGTAAACAAGAAAATAAAATGACGTCACAGAAGGGGGAAAAAAAAAAAAGCTCGGGGGGCATATCTGGACTAGGGGACTCGTCAAGTCTGAGTGGCTGGGTTCCCCAGGTGCGTTGTCTGGAAGGAAGGAAGAAGGGAACGGCATGAAGGGTCCTTCGGTACCAGATGCCAGTGACAGGCAGGTCATCAATAGTGTGTTCCTGCCTTCCTCTCAGCCTGCTGATCTGCGAACTTGGAGGTCTGGAACCAGGATTGGTGGCACTCCGTGGATAAGAACAATGGGTAATTGGTACACGAGAAAGGAGGAAAGTGACGGGGCGTACCAGGAAGGAAGGAAGGAAGGAAGGAATAAATGAACGAAGGAACAAACGAACGAACGAACGAACGAATGAATGAACGAATGAAAATAATTGTTTGTTGGTACACTTCTCCTTCCTATCTCCTTCACTTATACAGAGAGAGAGAGAGGAGAGAGAGAGAGAGAGAGAGAGAGAGAGAGAGAGACAGACAGACAGACAGACAGACAGACAGACAGACAGACAGACAGGCAGGCAGGCAGATTGTTTGGGACAGGGACTGTTTGGTCTGGTTGTGTGTGAAACATGATTACAACACACACACACACACACACACACACACACACACACACACACACACACACACACACGCACGCACGCACGCAGCACGCACACACACACACGCACGCACGCACGCACGCACGCACACACACTATGTATGTATGTATGTATGTATGTATGTATGTATGTATGTATGTGTATGTATTCATTCCGTGATCTACTGCCCCTGTCTTTGACTGTCTTTTTCATCCTTTCTTTCTGTCCTTCGCCCTTGGGCGACCATTTAGTCTAGATCATTTTGTTATGAAAGTTGGGAGCTTAATGATGATTTATCGTTTTATCCATCATTTTGATTTTTTTCATTCACCCTTTTGTGGCCCCTCCAGTTACCCTGTCTCTTGTATCCACTGATGAAGTCCTCTCTCGCTCTCTCTCTCTCTCTCCTCTCTCTCTCCTCTCCTCTCTATATATATATATATATATATATGTGGTGTGTGTGTGTGTGTGTGTGTGTGTGTGTGTGTGTGTGTGTGTGTGTGTGTGTGTGTGTGTGTGTCCCTTTTTCTCTTTCCGTCCCTGTTCTCATTCCTTCATTCCTTCCTCCTGTCTGTTTTTTTCTTTTCCTCGCCCCCCTCCCCCTCCCTTTTTTTCTTTTTTTTTCCCATCTCTTCCTTCTTTTCTGGTTCGTGCGTGAGCGCGCGTGTATGAGTGTGTGTATAGTGCAGTGCAGTGTACAGGAGTGAAGTGGAGTGGACTGCTGTCACATTATTTTTTTTTCTGTCTGCCAATGCTTCTTCGTAGGTTTTTCTGTAGAATTTTGCCAGGAACAGCCTCAGTGCTGTAACTGAGCGTCCAGTTTATTGTCTCATCTGAAACACTAGCACTCAGACCACTCTTGAGATCTAATGGAAGGAGGGGGCAGATGGGGGATACAAAAACATCCTGTACGCGCATCGAACCCCGGATTCTAGAATCTCTAGCCTCTCAGGCGGGGATGCTGTTCGAAAACCACGTATCCATCATGGTTAAGTTCTTATTCTGCAAACAGTTTGGTGGTGTGTGTGGTGTGTGTGTGTGTGTGTGTGTGTGTGTGTGTGTGTGTTGTTGGTTGTTTGTTGTATAGTCAGCTGTCTTTCTCCTAGTGCCAGGCAGGTTAAACATCCACAGGCACTAAACATGATAATGACGATTGACAATAACCCTCGCAGGAGAGAAAGAGAGAGAGAGAAGAGAAAGGGGGGGGGGAGGGGGGAAGGGGGAGGGGGGAGGGGGGGGGAGGAGGGGCAACCTATCTAACATCACAACTAAACACCACCAGAATACGAACATGTGCAGTACAAACGCCAATTTTCTTGCGGATTCGAACTCTCAACGTCTGACCACATACTAGGCGTTTTATTACCGGGCTCACCACACATCACTGCCTGCAGCTCGGTCGGTCAGTCCGTCTGTCTGCCTCCTTCCGTTCATCCTCTTTCTCCCATTCCCTAATGTAGAACAAAATTAAACATGATGACACTGCTCTTTTGACAAGTTTCAGTTTCAAGAAGGCTGCTGCCACAACAACAATAACAAAAAGCATTGAGATGTCACCAGTCGATCAATGACACGTTCAAACAGTGGTTTGTTTGGAGATCACGTGTGCAAAGATCGAAGTGCCAAAACAGTTCTTTTTGCAGAGTTTTTTTTTTTTTCTGTCAAAGTTTGTAGAACGCTGGTGTCACAACAAAAAGCATTGAGATGTCACTGGCCGGTCAATAACTCGTTCACACAGGATTTGTATGGATCCCTCTTGCACAGATCGAAGTGTCAAAAGCAGTTCTTGTGGCAGTTGGAGTTGGTTTTGTTTTTTAGAGTAGGATTTTGTTTTTTCTTCTTTTTCTTTCTTTTTTTTTTTTTTTTTGGGGGGGGGGGAGGGGGGGGGGGGAGCTGGGAGAGAGATGTATTAGGGAGACACAGAGACAGGGATTAGGTTAAGGTGGGAATGGGGGTAGAAGCCAGAACCGACATCTTTTTTTTCTATCTGGTTTTTGCTCCAAACCAAAATGTTTCTTTTCATATATAATATTTGTCTGAAAGCATCCTTTGTGAAGTGGTCTGTGCAAGGGTCTGGAAGAGAAGAGTGTACATCATTACCTATATAGCTTAATGTAGCAAAGTTTGTGCTCTTTATAACAAGCAAGCGTATGTTATTTGTTTCTTAGTCGCGCGCGCGCGCGCGCGCGCGCGCGCGGCGCGGCGTGTGTGTGTGTGTGTGTGTGTGTGTGTGTGTGTGTGTGTGTGTGTGTTGTGTGCCCCTAATTCCCAATCTCAAACGTCCACCACCGATTTCGCAAACATTCTTGTTCGTCCAATCCAAGTGACAATCGAAACTATAAGGATGTTGTTATTTGTTTATTTGTTTGTCTAGTTTTTTTTTGCGTCGTGTGCAATTTTGGGAAAACAAAATGATGAAAACAAATCGAGAAATCTCCAGACGGTAATTGAACACATTGTCCAATCATTGAACACTGCCCTATGACACTTTAGGCCGTAGGAAATCCTCACGGTTATCTCAGCAAATTCGATACTTGTACAGGAAAAAACAACCGCGGGTTTCATTCAGATGTCACCCAAACCTCTTCAACCCTCGAGCATCAGAACCGTTACATGAATAAATACTAAGTGACTAAAAGTAAAAGAAAGAAAATAGGGGGATGGGTAGGGGAGAGGGAGGGGTGGGGTGGGGTGAGGTTGGGACAAGAGAAAGAGGATGACAAAAAGGGGGTAGGAGGGTGGGAAAGATGGTGGGTGAGGTGGGAGGGAGGGTGGGCTGGAGCTATGAGGGTAAGGAGAGAAGCGCAGAAAAAAAGAACTACATGGAAAACTCTGCAAACCTGCGGAAGAAAACGAGATTCGGAGAAGTTCATGATTTATTTACTCATTTGAAAAGACCTTTTTGTAACCATTGCCCCCTCCCCCTGTGACATCTGCTTGGACCCCCTTTCTTGTCCTGCTCCCCCTGCCTTCCCCCCCCCCCCCCCCCCCCCCGTTATGCAAGTGCTTCTTTCCGTGAATGTCAGTGACAGCTCGTTCCAACAAACTTAGAGAACACTTTTAACACAAAGCAATGCCATCAGATTTCAATAACCAGCTTCGACATTTTAACGAAAAGAAATTCTTACACACGAGGGGATCAGAAGGAAAGCTTTCCAGGTGCGTGCGTGCGTGCATGCATGCGTGCGTGCGTGCGTGCGCGCGCGTAAATGCGTGTGTGCGTGCTTGCGTGTGTGCGTGTGTGTGTGGTGTGTGTGTGTGTGTGTGTGTGTGTGTGTGTGTTCACACACACACACACACACACACACACACACACACACACACACACATATATATATATAAATATAATATAGAGAGAGAGAGAGAGAGGAGAGAGAGAGAGAGAGAGAGAAGAGAGAGAGAGAGAGACACTCTTTCAAATCACAAGACAAACAAGCAAGTTGTTATCTCACAAAGTTTCGGCACTTGGCCTTCCTCAGGGCACGCTTTATCACTGCATTGACTCACAAACAATGCCTCTTCCTCCACCACTCCTCAAGAACAAAGCTCACGTGACGATCAAGATCAAAGTGTTTAGAACAATGTTCACAACATTTCCTCTAGTTGAATCTCCATATTCTCTCACATGCTCTAACCAACTCACCAACAGTCCCCAGCTGTTAACCTACTCCCCATCCCCCTTCTCTCTCTCTCTCTCTCTCTCTCTCTCTCTCTCTATCTCCCCCTTCTCTCTCTCTCTCTCTCTCTTCTCTCTCTCTCTCTCTCTCTCTCTAACAAGGTGTAATTACATAAATATAAGTACAACTATTATATATAACACGCGCGCGCGCCGCACACACACACACACACACCACACACACACACACACACACACACACACATATGTATACAAAAAGATCCACATAAAAAGCATAGAGAAACAAGCATACATAAAGGCATATTCGTTATGCAACCTCTTCCTCATATCCATCTTTAACACTACCCTCCCCCCCCCCCCATATACTCCTCCCCCCCCCCCCCCCCCATGATAACACAAACACAAACTTATATCAACACAGTTCGTTACCAACCCACACACACACACACACACACACACACACCACAAGTGTGTGTGTGTGTGTGTGTGTGTGTGTGGTGTGGGTGTGTGTGTGGTGTGTGTGTGTGTGTGTTGATAGATAAATAGAAAGACAGACAGATAGATAGATAATAGATAGGAAGGTTGGTAGGTAGGTGGGTAGACAGACAGACAGACAGACAGACAGACCGGTCGGTCGTCGGTCGGTCGCGATAGATAGATAGATAGATAGATAGATAGATAGATAGATAGATAGATAGATAGATGTTAATCATTCAGCCAGTTATACGTGCTTTGCATCAAGATTGTGCCTGTGAGACTGGCTATGCGCATTCGAACAGACTTTGGTTGATAAATATACACAACTGAAAACCAGTCTCAGAGAAGAGAGAAGAGAGAGAGAGAGAGAGAGAGAGAGAGAGAGAGAGAGAGAGAGAGAGAGAGACAGACAGACAGACAGACAGACAGACAGACAGACAGAGGAAATACCAAAAGAACTGGCTCCCTGATTCACTTTCTTTCCGTTCAAAATCATCCGAGTCTTCAGACATGGTCAGTGTTGCCTGTAATGTTTGGGGGTCACAAAGAAAATATCGCTCATCATGTACGCCTCCTCCCCCCCCCCCCCCCCCCCCCAAGTACAGCATATATAGACACGCCTTCTGATTGGTACTTATTTTCACGGCCTTTTCTTTATGCCGAGTGTACACGTGAAGTTTGCCTGAATGCTTGTTTGAATACAGCTTGTCAAAGTGTTATGTGAGACGCCGTGAGTTTCTCTATAAGTAGCACTTAACAAATTTCCAATATAAGAGGCCGCCGTAGCGAAGCGGTTAGCATCGCGGACTCCCGGCTGAGAGGTCGTGGGTTCGAATCCCCTCAGAACCATGTGAGATTTTTCTGCTCCTGCCTAGGGTTGAGTTTGCGACTTTAATTGGGAAAACTGGGACCCACACAGTCGATTTTCATCCATTAAATGAATGCATTTCTGAAAGTGTTGCTCATATTTCCTGACCAACATTGCATGTGTCTGTTTCTCTCAGGCCTGATTGACGCCGGGATATAATATGACAGTAAGTGTAGCCCTGTCGTGCAGCATCACCTTCATCATCGTCGTTCTCATCGTCCAGCATGAAACAGTCTCAAATTCTGTGGTCCTTCATGCTCTGCTCTCATGGTGCCTTTACTCTCGATGTCCGCTCCACGTCTGTAACCTTGGTTTGATTCTGTCGGATCACCGGTAACGGCAATCCATGTGGGCTGCCGTTGGATGGACGTAGTGATGTCTAACGGAGGGAGAGTTCACTCACTCTGGCTCCGCGACGAGTAGTATAGGGCTTAAATAGGTAGTGTCCTGCATAGGCCGGATCAGAACAGGCACCACTGAACAGTTCAGCAGCCGTGCAGTGTCTCCTCCGGTGGGTTGCCTCTGACCACTTGACATTGATTGCTCCCTGTGGATTGCTGGTGCCGGAGCCGGAGCTGCTGGGCCCGGCTATGGCTATGGTGGAGGGGAGAGGGGAGAGGTGTCGGAATGAGCGGCGTGGGTGGCACGCGCTGAGGTGGCACAGAAATGTTTAGCTAACGTAGAACATGTGTGGCTTGTGCATTAGCGTACGAGGCCAGAAAATCCCAGATTCTTTGTTCGAATCTCCCACAGTATGTGATCCACGATCAAATGGGTGGTCTGGGTGCTAGCCTTTCGGGTGAGACCCTAAACAGGGTCACAGCATGCAAGTGATGCGCGTAACAAATCCATGGCACAAATATGCGAATCAGCCATTGCAAAATTCCGAAACAAAGAATGGACAATGTTCGGGAAAACCTGCAGGGGAGGTAATCCGTGAGCTGGCGTTTTATAGGACAAATGACACTGGTGGGGAACGCCTGAAGCAATTTCGCCCCATCAGTCAGCTTAGCGGTTCAACAGTGAAAAGAGAGTGGATGACCCAAAACATTGATGTGGCATGTGCTGCGCCTGTCATGTAACAGTCGGTTGTGCACTTCAAATCTAATATTTGAGCACATCTTAGCCTAATGAACTGAGAGAAAAGGTGACACAATTTGCAATGGATAGATGCGCTATCTAACTCTGATTTTTGTTTTCCGGAACTGGTTTATTTTGCACTCTCAATCAGTTTCACAGCTCAAAGAGAAAAAACAAAACAACAAAAAAAGTGGAAACAATACGCATAATATATATATATAATTTTATTTATATATATATATATATATATATATATATATACCGTATTACAAACCGTGCAATTCGCTTATTATCATCATCGCTTGATTGAGATTTACATGTCTTGGGTTCGATGTGACGTTAGTTTGCCAAACGACGCACAAACTGCGTGATGATCTTGAACCTAAAACTGAGAAAAGGTCACTTTGTTTCCAAATGAAAGATTGGGGTTATCTTCCCCTGATTTTTTGTGGTTGTTGTTTCTTTACCCTGAATAGGTCTATACAGAAAAACTGTGGGTGGCATAATACAGTGACGACACGCTCTCCGCAGGGAGAGCCGCCACATTGTCCTACAGAAAAAGCTGTGACGGCAATCAAGTTCTAATATTACAATGTGGGCATTCACTACCTTCTCTTCAGCGGATATAAATTTGTAGTTACAGCTAATATTTTTTTTTTCCTGTCTTGACATTTTGTTCCGTGTGTACATTATTCGTGAGGGTTTTGTTGTTGTTGCTGTTGGTAGTTTTGTTCTGTTTTGATTTGCTTGTTTTGGAGGGAAGGGGATGGATGTTTTGGCTTTTCAGTCTGGTTTCGCTTTGTTTTGACTCTGGGAGAAGGTCGATCGATGGAGTGTACATTATATACTCAATCACCTCTCAGTGAGTAGAGACAGCATCGCGTTTCTCTGCTGGGCGGTCCAGAGGCCCGTAATTCTCCCTCCGCATCACGCGACCTCTGTAGTATTTCCACCTGATGTCACGCACATACTGACTGGCCTGCCACTGTCACAGATGGAAAAGGTGGAGATTATGGTAAGCTGTGTGTGTGTGTGTGTGTGTGTGTTGTGTGTGTGTGTGTGTGTGTGTGTGTGTTTACGCGCGCGTGCGTGCATGCCCGCGTGTATGTGTGTCGGTGATTTGGGATGGGATTGGATGAGGAAGGGAAGGTGGTGGAGGGCTGGAGGTAGGGGAAGGATAGGCAACGGAGGAAAGGGGGAGGGGGGCGGAAGGGGGGGGGGGGCGGGAGCGGGAGTGGACGATAGAACTACAGGATGGGGGGGGGGGGGGTAACTTTGTGGAGGTGATTGTAGTTGGCTGTGACTTAAGATTTTTATTTCCCTGCTTACCTTCTCTTTTTCTGTCTGTCTGTCTGTCTGTCTGTCTGTCTGTCTGTCTGTCTCTCTCTCTCTCTCTCTCTCTCTCTCTCTCTCTCTCTCTCAGGTTAAAATGCCTACTTGCATGCTTCTGCATGGACTGCTTTACCTTAATATATTGACTTTACTCGGGCGTGTACAGGATGTAAAATAGCGTACCAGTGCCCATCTATGATCCTTGTAAATAAAGAATCTCTCTCTCTGTCTGTCTGTCTGTCTGTCTGTCTGTCTCTCTCTCTCTCACTCTCTCTCTCTCTCTCTCTCTCTCTCTCAAGTGAAAAATATTTATCAAGATTCTATTCCTATCCAAATGGCGATTGTTTAGCTTATTTGATGCAATCTGAAAATATGATGATCCTTAGAAATTTGGCAATGTAAATCTTTTACGCACTGAAAACTAGACGTCAAGTTCTGAACGGAAACTAGATATATAAATATGTGTTGTGATTGGTTTCAAACGCAAGTGAACATTTTTTTGTTGTGTTTATCTTGGTTTGTTTCCTTGAATGATTTCCCCTTGTAATTGTTCTTCTTTTTTTCTCCTTTCTTTGAGTGTCCACCTTCATCGAGTTGAAGATTCTGACACTTTTAATGTGTATGACCGTTTTTTTTTTTTATCCCGCCATTAAGGCAGCCATACTCCAACTTCATTGCTTGCTTGCGTGTTTCTGAAAAGAAATTATACTTCCTCTTGCTGATGACCCGTACTCATTTGTATTTTATTCTCAGCAAACGTGTACCCATTGTATACAGGTCGGTGGCCTTACAATTAAAAATTCAGAGTTCAGAGTTCTTCTCTCTGTCTCTCTCTCTCTCAAATTCAGCTGTCTACTTGAATGCTGTACGTGGACTGTTTTATCCTATATTGACTTTACTCGGGCGAGTACAGGATATGTAAATAGCGCACCGGTTCCTATGCATTATCTTCGTAAATGAATGTTTTGTCCTCTCTCTCTCTCTCTCTCTCTCTCTCTCTCTCTCTGAATATGTGTTTAATTGGTTTCAAACGCAAGTGAAAATGTTTTTTTATCTTGGTTTGTTTCCTTGAATTATTTCCCCTTGTAATTGTTTGCTTGTGCGTTTCTGGAAAGAAATTATTTCCTTAGCTGATGATCCGTGCCCCTTTTTTTTTAATTTTATT
>CM065714.1:68805433-68815433 GCA_033310375.1 Conus canariensis | reverse complement strand
TACTTTCGGTAGGGAATGATTCATTATTCGTTGAGTTTCACTCGAAGATCTAAAGCTGTGAGGGATCGGTGGCGGGACAGCGGAGGGCTCAGTTTCCAGAAAAAGGAGGGTGTTGTAGTTGGCATGGGGCTGGGAGTAGGGATGGGGATAAGAGCAGGGTGGAGGATGGGCCATGGGCGGAGGAAATGGAGGAAGAATCCAGGACATTGTCATGGTTCAGTGGGTGGAGACAATAAAGCAGAGAAATATAGGGCCAAAATTGCTTGGGCGAAAAACAGTACCTCTCCTCAAAACTCCAAAGAATTATCACATATTCATCTTGTCCTGTTTTTCTTTGTTCGCTTTACGTGCATCCGCCACTTCTTATCCTGGGCAGTATGTATGTAAATATAACAGATTCTATTTTTTCATTATTCAACCCCTATCCCCCCCCCCCTTCCCCACAACCAACCCACCCGAAATGGCTTACGCTAATGCAAAGAGTTGCCCCGTCAACCAATACTAATGGACGTCGACCAATGACATGATCCAACTACACTGGAATCAATCAGTGGGACAAAAAAAAGAAACCTGTTCTTAAGGTAGCTAAACAAGCCGATCATCCTTCAGCGCACACATCCAAGCAGTGAAGGGTGTTGTTTGTCCGCTGAGTCGCGGCACTTGGATATTTTTGTTTGTATTATATATATTATTTAGGTTGTCCGCGTGGGGTCCTGCAGTGGCTGGTTTGCTTCGCATCAGGAGGGGTAGAGGGAGGATGGGTCTCCAGCTTCTGTTTTAGAGGGATACGGTCAAGTCTACTTGGTGCCTTAATTCCACGCACCATTTGTAAGATTTATCTCTACTGATTTTTTGTAAAGAATCGGAACGAACCGTTTTTGACGAGTCTTGAAGCCTCTGTTTTTATGATTATTACGACAGACTGGCTAATACATCCTATCTGACATTAGAAAGTGTGTACAAAACACATAATAAATAGCTGGTCTTTGTAAAACATGTAAAGATAGATAAATTAAACCCACATCAGGTCACCTAACGGATCATTCATCTTTGGTAAATATGTTATAACAAGATGACGATAACCATCACTGTGCGCGTGGGTATCTTGTTGCTAGTGCCTGTTTACGAATGTGACTCAGATGGAACCAAAGTCCACGATGGTGGAGTCGTGAGATTCAGTATCTTTACATTTGGGAGGATCTTTTCTTCACTCCTCTCTCTCATCATCCTCTCTCGTATACATCTCTCACTCTCTCAGCTTTCGCTCTCACTGGTGTGTGTGTGTGTGTGTGTGTGTGTGTGGGTGCTCCTGTGTGTGTGTGTGTGTGTGAGAATATTGTGAGTGTATGTAGGACTAATGTATGTGATGTCACACACAGCTCATCTCACAACTCCACACACACAATCACAAGATAGATAGATAGGTCGAGAGAGAGAGAGAGTGAGACGATGAGACAGAACAGTAAATTTATGGAGAGAGAGGAGGGAGGGATGAGAGAGAGAGACACGACCATCACAGACATGTAAACCCAGCGATTGAAGCAACACACTGAAATCGGGTAGGCCAGTGCGCCCAATAAGAATCGGACCATATAGTGCCCAAGTTGATCTGTCCTATAAGCATCGGCAGTTTTTTAACCCATTCGAAGACTTCTTACAGAGAAAAACCATCAGATAGCAGAAAGCATCATGAACAAGAAAGGGGTGGGATGTGGTGGGGGTGGAGGTGGCGGACCAAAGAATCTTTGTTATTGTAAGGCAGGATTTTCGGCTGCACTGAGTAGAAAGTTTCACATGCGCGGCGTTGAAACTAGTCTGCTGCACACAAAGACCGAGATATACCGTATTACGACGCCTATTTTACTCGCTGACAAATATCAAGATTCTCTTCAACCTCGTACACACCCAGCTCGTGTTTGCACTGAAGGTGGTGGGACTGCAGAATGGAATCCCGGGAGAAACCAGATCATACATAGACCAATGAGTCAGGAACAGAATGGATTGGCGTGAGACAACAAGAGAGGCACAGAGAAATCAGCATTCAAGACAGGAATTTAATTGAAAGAATGGCTGCGCAACGGAGAAGGATATCAGCACCGCGAGAGCTTGAGCTCACGCTAACGCGTTTCTATGCTGCGAGAGTGTGGAGAGGTGATGTGGGAGGGGAGGAAGGTGGGAGTGGTGGGCACAAAAGAAAAGTTAGAGATGCCTTGAAGGCGCAGGACGGTTATAATAGTTCAGAGAGAGACGAGGATGAGAGAGATTGAGTGAGACATGTACGAGGATGAGACGACCGAGAGACAAGTATAAAGAGAGAGAGTATTAGAGAGAGGAGAAGAGAACGGAGGAGAACAGCAGACAGCAAAGATAAAAGACAGAGGACAGACAGAAGGACAGGCAAGGGCTAGGATCCACTCACTCAAACACACAACACACACACACGCACGACAACTACATCAACAACACCACTCTACACCGCTCTAATATCACTTGAGTGGTGAAACAGAACGTTTTAAAACTAAAGAACTCATCACACACACACACACACACACACACACAACAAACACACACACCACACACATCACACACACAACACACACGGCACACACACCTAACACACACACACGCACACATCTCGAGAAGAGAAGGGTTTAGTCGCAGTCTAAACAGTCCGGGGCCCGCAAGACTCAGAGCCCACTCATCACGCTCACAAACACTCCAAAGGCAGTGTCCACACCTACTCACACCAGGGGAGGGGGACGACGAGCGCTCTCAAACCAATGCAAGCCACTTCTATCTTCCCCGAAGGACAGAACACGCTGCATTTCTCATCTCAACTCGTTGCAGGAAGATCTACAGTGAACACCACAACACAATACTCCCCACCCATCTCGCCTCAGCTACCTCTACATTCCCCAGTCCTGTCCCTGTCTCCGTTGTCCACTGGATCATCCTCTACTGTTCCAGAAGCACACTTCATGTCAAGTCTGCCAAGTCACTGTGTAACAAAGGCGCTGAGCTGAGAGGTTTGTAAGGACATGGGGGGCCACCGCCAAGAACTTACAACTTCGACTGCTATAGGCCAATACCCGTGGTCACCCCCGCCACCTCTACCGATCCACTTTCATTCTGCAAATCAGTCATATCCAATCAGGCTAGTCTTGTAATATCTGGTACTATATGAACAATCCTATAAAATACTATTAATCTTAGTATGTTATCTATCTCCATGCCCCCCTCGCCATCATCAATCTTTCTTTATTTTACATACCTACTACCTACCTACCTATCTGTCAGTCTGTCTATCTATCTATTATGTGTATGTGTTCTATACTATCTATCACTCCTTCTTGCAGTCTCTCACTGGCTGCCTGTCTCAACTTGGGATGAAGTATTCAGACTTTTGCTATAAAAGGCTTTCCAATCTGTCCCCTTATTACCTCTCGTGACTGTCTTCACCTTTGACACCCATCCTGTTCTCCATGTTCCCCATCAGATGTCCCTCGGCTTCCAGGTACCCAAATGTCAACAGTCATATCCGCGCTCTCGGGCCGTCTCCGGTCCCCATAAAACAGGAACGAGCTATTCGCTTTGTTCTTTGTCTTAAGACAACACTTGACATATCAAAGCCAATCTTTATAACCCTTCCCTTTTTCCTGCCTGAGCCCACCTTCCCTCTCCACCTGTTATGTCGTACATCTGTAATGGTCTGTCTGTCTGCTATCTATCTATATATCTTCCGTATCTGTTTTGTCTGTCTGGCTATTTATCTCTTTATCTATGCTGCTTATCTACCAATCCATCTTACACTACATATCCTCTATTAATCAGGTCTATTGATTTATTTACTCGCATCTCTCTCTATCTGTATATATATTTATATATATAATATATATATTTATATTACGCACATTGCCTGCATGCCTGTATCTGTACAGTAACTCTCTATCTAATCTGGGGCTAGTACTGTTGTCGGAGAGATTTGATTCATTGGCGAGCCGTACAGAATAGGCGTGTGCAAGCGCCAGGAAATAAAGTTCTTTGCACGAAATAAGGCACATATAACAATGACAGTCACACACACCGACACTACACACACACAACACACACACACACACACCACACACACATATACATGATACATGCAAAGGCAGGCAAACATTTTCATTTTTAATTAACAATGTTCCTCTTGCAAAAAAAGGTTTTACCAGTGGAAGACAAGGGCTAGAGACGGGAGTGCGTTAGAAGAAAAGCGGACGCTGGGGGGCTGTGTAAAAAAGAGGGTTATTGAGTAATTAATATTTAACCTCTATACCGCACAAGGGAAAGCCATTAAGTTACATAATTTCTCGTGGGAAAGAAAGGCCGTTTATAATTGATGTTTTGTAATGGCTTACTTGATTTGATTCATCATAAAAGAAGAAAAATTTCATTAAATCGTTGCCTTTGCTTACGTTTGTCAAAATACATTTAGGTAGCCTACTTGTAAGTTCTAATGCCTCTGTCAGATTTACTGTTGTAACTTTCAGAAATGTGTGGCACTTCTGAAGACTTACTACTTGGAAAATAATAAGTGTGTTTCTGCTTTGTGTGAAGTTTATTCATTAGCCATAACACGTGGTGGTTAGAGGGTGGATGGGAAAGTCATGAAGATGATTATCGATAGTGGCACGTCTGTACCTCGCTAGCTCATACTCAAGCGCTCGCGCGATGCAAATGCGCGTGACTTTTTTTTTTTACCTTGCCTTTCACAAAGTCATCCAGGTGTTTTTACAAACAGACGTTGAAGATGAAAGACTCTATGCTTGACAGGCCACAGGCAGGATCAGAATGGACTACTGTTGCTCTTCCGCTGTTCTTTTTCACAGACTTGTGAATGGATGATAATTGTCCTCTAGGAGGGCCTCGTGGGAATTACTCCTGAACAGCATGGGTGGAGATAGGTTTTTAGCTCCCGACATGTACGTCTTAGAAGTCATTGCTTTCTTCCACAAAGACAACGGTCACCCAACACCAACGTAATTGAAACACGCCCGACATACCTCATGAATTTCACACTGCTTGCTTTGTGGATGTCACACACTGATCCATGCTTTTGGTCGACACTTTTTGAAAGTGTCGGATAGCACCAATCTTTTACTATTGCTGGTGTTCTTAAGATCAGTCATCATTTCATCACCGAATGAGACTCCACGCAAAGCAAAAATATCCCATCCACCCCGCACACAACCACCCCCAGACTTACCCCCTATCCCTTCTCTGTCCCAGCCCCTTCTCTCTGTAATGATTACGTCGTCTGGGGGGGTCGTAAGAGCTATGGTGTGGTGATACGCTACCTGACCAGTGCAAAGGATGTATTTGGACCGTGCGGTGGTGTTTCATCAAAGGCACTAACGAGCCAGGAATGAACCAGATGATGACATTTCGGGCACGGGGAGAGATGAATTGGTGGGGAAGGTTTGGGGAGGGAGGGGTCGGTGTCATTGTCATTGCGTTGCGTTTCTCGCTTGAAGGGATGTGAATAGGACACGTGCTTTCGCAGCTCTATTTCTTTTTCTTTTGACATTTTGGGGGTGTGTTGTGTGTGTGTGTGATGTGATGAATGTGTGTGTGTGTGTTGTGCGTGTGTGTGTGCGTGTGTGCGTGCGTGCGTGCTGTGCAGTTGTGTGATTGCGTGTGTGCGTGCGTGCGCACGCCGTACGTCTACGTGACGTGCGGTGCGTCCATGTGTGTGTGTGTAGGTGTTGTGTGAGAGAGAAGAGAGAGACGTGGATAGAGAGACGAGAGAGAGAGAGAATCTGAAAAATCCCGAAATTTAAAACCAAAAGTTGAATACTGAGATTATCATGCAAGAACAATTCACGCAGGAGAGTTAAGTTCTGTGTCCCGCCTATCAGTGACCTAGGCCACCATCCAAGACCCCCACCTTCTTCCCCGTTTACCAAATTATTGTAAAGGATAGATTTTTGTTCTCTTTGTCGTTTCATAAAAATGAAATGGTCCAACATTAGCGCTCGGTTGTGTTCAGTGGCAGCATTCAGTACGATTTTTAGGCTTTTTTCACTTTGTTTTTTTTTTTTTTTTGTAGCACTTGACGACCCAGGAGCATGGATTTATACGAGATATCACCTTGGAGGTTGCGTCAATGTCACCTGAATCTGTCGTTTGTTAATTGGTCGACTCTCAACAGCATTTGTCCTATGGGACGGGAGGAAATCGTGATTGGTATTGCTTAAGTGCACGCTAAGTTGATGTATAATTAGTCAAGGTTTTAACACACACCAGGTTATCCTTATGCTACTAAGTAGACACGCATATGCAACACTCATGGCCCCACCAAACATTCACTCTCTCTCTGGGATTGGGATGTCACGCATTCGTTTCTCTTCTAACACGATGAGCTACAAGAAATACATTTATATGCTACTAATAATCAAAACATGCAAAAATCCTATTATACAAAAATGAACAAATCAATATCACATAAAATAATCAATACTTCCTAATCCCCGATGGTTATAATAAAAACATGACGTTCTTACCTGGCCGGTTTTTCACACACACAGCCCTACGCTTTCACACCACACCACAGAGTTCTTGAAAAAAAACAAGCATCTTCTGTCTTCTCTAAGCATCCTGCTTTGATGGTTGATGCCCTTGGTTGACTGGCTCCAGTTTCAGGACCTGGGCTCGTGTCGTCTCTGGGATCTCGACGTAGTATAGACTCTTCTTCTTCGTCTCTCCGTCAACCACACTCCTGGGTTTCAAAAGATTCTTGTTTGTCTGTCCTTCACTCCGCACCTCTCTGGGCTTCAACTTTGTTTTCTTCTCTTCAGCTTGTCTTGTCCCCTAAGACTTTCGCTGTCTTCGTTCTAATCGCTCCAGACCACGTTTCTCTCGAATCCCGTTCCTATGTCCTGCCCACCCTTCTCTCCTTCTCTTTCTCTCTGCCATTCTCTCATCTCTCTCTTGTGGTGTTCTCCCCTATCACGTTGTTCTCCCTCAGTTTATTTTAGGATGGAAACAAAAGGAATCCCCTTCGGGCCATGCCTTTGTCGCCCATGCTGCTTCTCAACCGAGTTCACAAGTGCCCTGAATTACCCATTCGCGTTAGTTCTTGTCCAAACATCAGCATTTACACTACATCCATACCTAAATTGATTAGCATAATACAAACAACTCTGGCAACAGATGGTCAATCGACAATTTCCCGCCGATCTTGGTAGGCCGCACTATCACACACAGTAAAATATCTTATAAAGCAGGGCTACAATAAACAACATCCACGCGCGTTCAACCGAGCCTGAATAGAACCAACCAGTGACCTCCGCAGCGGCCACTAATACCTTCCGAACGAGTCTCCAAAGACTCCTGCTCTTCTACTAGACTGTTTACAAAAGAACCTCAGCTGACACATGAGTATTAGCGCGCATTGGTGCAACGAGGTACTAGTGGTTGACGTTCCCTACCCCCTTTCGCTATCGGCAGGGTCGAAACTTGGGAAGGAGTACTTACTACTTAGGTGCCATGTGTCACCTGACACTTCGTCCTCATTGACACCAGTTTCGACCGTGATGTGAGATGGGTAAAGGCACACTTGTTACTGGTTCTAGTAAATATTTGTATACTAGTACAACGTCCTCTTTTTGCTCTATTGCGTTTTATGGGCTTTTGTGAGAGGTTGAACACGCAACTTTCTTGATATGACAGCTCTACTCAAGTAAAACTGGAGCTGATTATAACGAAACTTGGCGAAGGCGATGAAATGTGGCCAAGAGAATGAATCTGTTCAATGGTGGCGCCGAGAATCCAAATGTGTTGACTTGAGATAACAAAGGAGATCTAGGATATCATAGTGGTTATGCTGAGTCAGGATTGAATAGGAGTGGCTGAATCCATGATACCGGTAGTCGTTAATTAGGACCGACAAAGGGTGGAATGGAATAAGCTGTGTTTCTGGGAAAATTCCAGGAGATCCGTCATGGATATCAAATCGAGTGAGTAAAGGTTGTTCGGGAGTCCACTATGTCGATTTGGAGAGATGACAATTTAGAGGGAGTTCTGGATCTGTATGGATTGATGGCTGGTTGGACAAGTCGGATCCGGATCGCTGTGGTATTAATCAGGAAAAGGACAGAAGGGTGTAGATCCATGAAACTTACTCGCGATGCGAAGGGTGAGGATATGGATCCAGAATTGATGGCAAAGATTCGGCTCTGTGGTAAACTGAACAGGGGGATTCAGAGAGTCCGTGGTGTGTGATCTGCATGACAAAGGGCGAGTCTTGGATCTGTGCTGTTGGTCAGAAAATGAGACTCAAAGGGAGGTGTAGGATTCACATGGTGGCATCTGAATGAAGTACAGGGCATCACAGAGATCAATGGTGTTTAGGTAGGGATGCTAGATATGGAATACAAGATTCTGTGGTGTTTGATAGGGATACAAGGGAGAATTCATGGCTCCATGATTCTATTCCAGGATGAAAACGGGAGAAGAATCAGAGATTCTGTTGTGTTGATTGGGATGTCAACGGGGGAATTTAGGATCCGTAGGTGTTGATTGGATGTCAAGGGGGAGTCAGATCCGTGGTGTTGATCTGGATGACAAGGGGGATTTAGGATCCGTGGTTGTCATGGGAATGAGGAAAAAAAAGTGATTGTGAATGGACAAGTTTCATATACTATTAAGAGATTTTATAATTTTTGCAATTGTGGAATGGAACCTACGGTTTGATGCGTTTTTGTATTCATGGAGTGCAACCGCAGTGAGATGCGGAAGAGTAGGACGCTGAGTGGATTGTGAGAGTGTTCACACCTCAATGTGAGAGAAGGGTAGATGCTATTGTTACTTCAGAGGATGACTTCTGGATCTACAGACACTGTCGGAGGTAGTACTCTGATTGTAAACGATCGATTTGGGTTTACCATAGGACTAGGATTGTCCGATGCAACCCTAGGGTGGTGTGCTATATGGATTGGCTGGTTTGTCACGATGCAACCCTGGTTTGGTGTGCTTTTAACCTCTCTTGGTGGGTATGTATTATGCCTTGGCGTGGTCATGTTCACTCGAGTATAGAGTGTAGTTTGTAGGACTGGAAGTCTACTATGGGCTAGGCTTGTCGCATTATTCCTCCTACGAAGGATGGAGTCCAGTGGGGTTGTTTAAACCTGGGTTTAAAAGCAATTACAGATAATGTGTAATTGTAATGATACAGAAGTTTGACTACATTACTACAGATTGATGATATTGCGCCTATTTGGGAAAAAGAAGACAGATGTATGTTGACGACGAGAAAACAACGAGATAGAATTGGAAAAAAAATAATTAAAATATTGATGTGTATAATGATTTCTCTCTGTGACCCAAACTGTTAGGTAGACATAGGTTGTCGGAACAGACTCATGTGCGCTGAGTATTCTATATTGATATTGGAGTGAATGTTCGAAAGGAAAGTTTAAAAGGAGCTATGAATAATAAGAGAAAGACGAGAATAAATAAATTCATTTTTAGAGGTTAACCTGGACCTTGGGTATTCGTTACAGAATCCCTCAGGTCCAGCTCAGTGGTGGTCCTGCTGGGTTGGTCCAGTTGCTGGTTCAGTGGTGTGTCCAAGTTGGTGGTCCGCACTGGGTGGTCCAGGCTTGAGTCGGTACGAAGTCTAGTGTGAGTCAGAGCTGTGCGTGGCTTCCAGAGTTGTTACAGCAAGCTGAAAGAAGCTCGCTCTCGAACAAGTCAAGATCGGACTTGTCGTTTATTGCTACAAGTTTTAAATATAACGATAATGATAGATGTATCATGTGTGTGTGTGTGCTTGGATTTTGTTAAAACTTTGAATATTGCACTTATTGTTTCTATGTGGGGGAATTATCTTGTGAAAGTGTAGAACTAATTGGTTGGAAAATGCGTGAAATGCAAAGAATAGTAAAACCCTTTTCTTTGTGGGGGAGTAAAGGGAGCCATTTTATAGAAAAACTCGTTCAATTGTAGGTAGTGCTCTTTG
>CM065714.1:68787444-68794944 GCA_033310375.1 Conus canariensis | reverse complement strand
AGAAACGGAATAAAGGTCAACGTGAGTAGCGGCACCCGCCAGGAGAAGAGTTAGCTCCTGCTAAACTTTCCAATGCAGCTAGGCTTTGTGCATTAAACAGAAAACAGGCATGCTAACGGCGATTGCGCGCAACTTACTGAAGGAATGAGGTGGTGGGTTTAACTTGGAGGTGAGGAGAGCCGTGTTTGTCATTTTCACACACACACACACACACACGCACGCACGCACACACGCACTCACGCGCGCACCCCCCGACCTCCCCCCCCCTCTCTCTCTCTCTCTCTCTCTCTCTCTCACGGCGAAGTAATTCCCAAATTGTCGCCTGGCTTTTATACTCCTTCGCGACTGGCTCAGTGAAACCAGTTTACTGTCACACACACACACACACACACACACACACACACACACACACACACACACACACACACACATGCGCGTGCGCGCGCGCGCGCACACACACACACACACATGCACGCACGCACACAGACACAAACACACACACATACACACACGCGCGCGTGCGGGCACACACACACACACACACACACACACACACACACACACACACACACACGCATGCACGCACGCACGCACGCACGCACGCACGCATACAGAAACACACAAACACACACACACACACACACACACACACACACACACACACACACACACACACACACACACTCTCTCTCTCTCTCACACACACACACACGCCGAAGTAACTCCCAAGTTGTCGCTTGGCTTTCACACTGCTCCGCGACTGACATAGTGAAACCAGTTTACTCTCTCTCTCTCTCTCTCTCTCTCTCTCTCTCTCTCTCTCTCACACACACACACACACACACACACACACACACACACACACACACACACACACACACACACACACACATAGAGACACACACGGCGAAGGAACTCCCAAGTCGTCGCTTGGCTTTCACAATCCTTCGCGACCGACTCGGTGAAACCAGTTTATTATTGACAGATAATATTCCAGCTGATTACATTGAACTCTTCCAGCGAGGCTTTCCAGTCAGACGACAAGAAACTAACAACATCAACTGACGTTGCTTGCTTCAACTGATAGGCTTCTACCCCCCCCCCCCCCCCTTTTTTTTTTTTTTTTTTCCTTAAAGATCTGCCCAAACCGTATAGCTTTGTTCGCTGCAAGTATACTATAAAGGCCTACGTGACATTTTCTTTCAGCGTACTTTCTGCTACCGCTTTCAACGCCTACCCAGACCGAAAAAGTTGTATGTTGCTCTGTGATACGCTCAGCTGTAGAACTATGACATACACACGCGCGCGCGCGTGTGTGGTGTGTGTGTGTGTGTGTGTGTGTGTGTGTGTGTGTGTGTGGGAGCAGCGAGGGACAAGAGCGCACAGAATTCCCCTGGTTATCGGAGCTGGAAACATAAGATTGAATGGTGAGAGTAACGTCTTGTCAGCCTTAGGCTCTAAAAGACACGCAGGAGAAAGGTTTAAACGGACGTGTTCTGACAAAGTCGATAAACTGACACACATTAACATAGAAAATAAGTCCCAATGGCCTCGTAGGTGCAGTGAACTGTCAGAGGGTTCACCATGTCTGTGGCACAGTTTGATGGAGAGCGGAGCCCATTCTCTCACTCCGGCCGCTTAGATTAACCTTCACTGATATGAATCAGGTATCCACTTACTGCATGGTGGACAGAGAGACGTTTCAAGCCAACAAACAGATCCCAGGCTGTAAAGAAGTCGAGGGGATCATCTTTTTTTTTTTTTTTTTTTTTTACTAAAAAACCACCACCACCACCACCACCACCAAAAAACCAGCGACAGTGCAACCATGTACTAGCATACCAACCCTAAGGACTAAGGTCTGCCACTGTAACAGATTTTTTTCTTTTTCTTTTTTTCTTTTTTTTTCTGTGTTAAGAAACAACGTCCACTAGCTTGCAGAGTATTCGTAACATATTAATATTTTCATTATATATTTTCCTATGTCAACACCAGTAACAATAACAACAACTACAACTATAACAGCAAAAATAAAACCTCAGTAGAGAGAGACACACTAACTAACTAGGCAAGTCTTTCACTCAGATGCTCTCTTGCGCTCGAGCGAACTTTGTGGCACTACATACCTGTCACCCACCATCCAGGAAAGCCAGCGTAATAGCCAGTGGTCGCCCTACCCTGGTGGGGGTAGAGTCACATGAACGTGCTCAACTCTTGAGACGAGATAGTCGCACAACGAGCGTCATCGTCCTCTGTCCCAGTGAAGGAGTAAAATTGTGTGCTCCTTCCTTGCACGGCTATCTCACCTCGCGCTTAATTTGTTTTCTTTTCCTTTCTTTTTTCATCATTTATTTCTTTATTTATCTATTAATTACTTCCATCCGTCATTCATTCATTCATTCATTCATTTATGACTTTTATTTTTCTTTTTTAGGTTTTTTTTTCATTTATTCATTTATTTATTTGTTAATTTACAATTTATTTATTTGTTCAGTGTTCTTTTTCTTTAAAAAAAAAAAAATTCACAGCTAAGTACATTAATCCATGCTCTTTTTCAGATGCATATTTAAGATGATTCTACCCGTCATGTAGTACTGCTCTTCATTGAAATAACGATGTCAGGTGGCTAAACGTGCGTGGGAAAAAACAAAACAAAACAAAAAACCATGGAGTAATTTAAATCGCCGGTCAAAAAAAAAAGAAAAAAAAAAAGAAAGAAAGAAAGAAAAAAAAAGCCACCTTAAACATGACATCATGTAGCCAGTCAGTGGACACACCGCGTCCCTGCTAACTCGTCCGGGATGGGTCATTCCGCTGTGCCCCCAGATCTACGTTTCCCCCCTGTATATATTCTGCCCATAACTGTGTGTTTCCCAGGTCTGTGTTTTCCCCTGGTTTATTATTCTTACAGGTCTCCGCCCCCCCCTCCCCCCCCCTGCCAGGTCTATTTGCCTTCAGGTCTACGTTCCCTCCCCCCCCCCCCCCCCCCCGGTCTCTATGTGCCCCCTTCCCTTCCCCCCACCTCTTTTCCGATCTATGTTCCCCTAAGTCTAATTGTCCCGGCGGTCTATCCCCCACCCACCCTCCCAATCGCATATGATTTTGCCACCCGGTCTATGTTCTCTCTCTCTCTCTCTGTCTCTCTGTCTCTGTCTCTCTCTCTCTCTCTCTCTCTCTCTCTCTCTCTCTCTCTCTCTCTCTCTCTCACG
The DNA here is from genome assembly GCA_033310375.1 of Conus canariensis. NCBI lineage: Eukaryota > Metazoa > Mollusca > Gastropoda > Neogastropoda > Conidae > Conus > Conus canariensis. The sequence continues at coordinate 68,791,735 of CM065714.1, read as the reverse complement.
CGTACGTATACACATACTCTCCCGCAATAAACGTTCGAGTCCATAATTATGTACACTCGCATTTATGTATTTAAAGTGCACTTTCATCTGGGGAACATAAAGACCTGGGGAAGGGGATGGGAGTGAGGGGGGGGGGGGGGCATATAAATCTAAGACGAACATAGACTTGGGATGAACATGTGAGCATACACCTGAAGAACATCTAGATATTGAAAGGATAAAGAATCAACAGGGGATTGGGGGGGGGGGGGGGGGGAGGGGGGTATAAACATGGGGGACCTGGGAGACATATAGATCTGAGGGGACTACTGACCTGGTGTGAACTTAGACCTGGAGGACATACAGACCTGGAGAAGGGAGAGGGTATAGATCTGGGAAGCATATAGGCCTGGGGGGAACACACAGACATAGGGGGCATATAGACCGGGGGTAACATTGACCTGGGGACATACTGATCTGCTCCAGTCTGGTGTGATTCCAAAATGGCGAGGCGAGCGAGACAGCGAGAAAAAAAAAAGGACGTGTATTATTAGTTCAGAACTGATCAAGTTACAAGCATTTATCGAGAGTGACCGTAAACGGAACTGACGCTGTTGGAGCGCTGGGATTCCAGGAGATTGGCGATGAAAGGGTTAAACCACGTCCTCAACTTTGTTGCCGCGTCTGCTTCATGCTCGTTTGTTTGTTTATTGTCTGTCAACAAGACTGGTTATGAAAACAACAACAACAACAACAACAACAACAACAACAACGAAACCTACTCATCTGGTTTTAAGGCAAATTGGCAGAAAGATGGAATGTGACCAAGGGACGAACTCTTTAAAGTTTAATGCAGATCCGTTTTCAGATCCGGATCAAATTTTCCAATAAATATTTGACATGAATTTACTGTTTACGCATTGACAATCATCTGTGAAGTTCTGTGTGTTCGTGGAATATTCAAACTTTCTGATGATATAAGTGTTGAGTTTTTGCATTTCGGTATCCCATAATCACCATATATTACCTTACCTGCGTAGCACTCAATGTTAACGTTTGTTCGCCTCAGTTGAGACTGCTCTCAGTGTGAAAAACTTAATCGATGTGTTGAAATGTGTGAGTTGAGAAACTGTTTTTTTTCACGTTCTAACTTTTGATCGTTTAAGATTTGTCACAGCTTTGTCGTTAGCAACGAACTCCCACAGCAAATTAGAAATGGAGTAACGTTATACATTGAAAAAAACAAAAAAAAAGAGACGTACGTGTGTGTGTGTGTGTGTGTGTGTGTGTGTGTGTGTGTGTGTGTGTGTGTGTGTGTGTGTGCAGTAAACGTTTTTTTTTCTTTTCTTTTTTATCAGAGGCGCGCTTTTGTGTGAGTGTGTATGCATGTGTGTGTGTGTGTGTGTGTGTGTGTGTGTGTGTGTGTGTGTGTGTAACAAGAACAAGAACAAGAAGCGTTGTGTGTGTGTGTGTGTGTGTGTGTGTGTGTGTGTGTGTGTGTGTGTGTGACAGAGACAGGCAGTCACACAGACACAGACAGAGAGAGAGACAGACAGAGACAGAGAGAGACAGACAGAGACAGAGGCATTCAGACACACACACAGACACACACAGACCAGACCAGACCAGACCAGACCAAGACACCCTTTTTTTTCCCGAACTATAGTCGGCCACATTTTTCTTCACTCCCTTCTCTTTGCTCTTGAGCTGACCTCATCAGCAAGGCGCTCCACTGTCCCATCGTCAGAGCTTGAAGGGGGAGGGCAGACAGGCCTGCCATCGTCCCGCCCCCCTTCTTCACCGGCGGGACGGTCCGGGATGCGCGCCCAATTAGTGCACAGGGGAAGCGGGGTGGGGGGGGGGACACACCACGGACCCCCGCCATTCCTGGACCCTTAGCCGATGAGGGCTGGGGGATGGTGGGAGGGAAGCAAGGAGGGAGGGGGAGAAGAAAGAAAGGGTGGGGAGGGGTGTAGGGAGATAAGGGCTGGGGCGGTGTGGGAAGAGGGAGCGGGTGAACTGGTAGGGGGGGTGGAGAGGCGGAGCTTCGAGTTGACACAAAAGGAGGCCACTCTCGTTGGAGGTGTCTCTAATAGCGTTGACCTTTGCGAAAAGGGAAAAATAGGGGAGGGGTGGGTGTGGGTGTGGGTGGGGTGAGGGTGGGGTGGGTAGGGTGGAGGGGGAGAAGGGATGGGCGGGAAGTGTGTGTGTGTGTGTGGGGGGGGGGGGGGAGAGGAGGAAGGAGAGTTTGGCGACCTTGTTCACTGCTCTCTCTCTCTCTCTCTCTCTCTCTCTCTCTCTCTCCTCTGTCCACCATTGTCTGTGTCTCTCCTCCCTCTTCCTCTGTTCAAACTCCTCTTTGGTTCCTGTTCCCCACAGTTTGCCTCCACTTGCTCCGGCTGAAAAAAAAAATGAAAGAAAATCTGGCTTTTGTCAAAGCGCCTCGATGTCCGGTTCTCCTGCCCCCCCCCCCCCCCCCCCCACACACACACACACACTCCCCCTTCTCCGTTCTTCTTACCCCCCCTCCGCCTTCCCCCTTCTTCCCTGAAATGTCTCGATTTTCCAAAACTGAAAATCGGACAAATACACAAACATGGCCCCAACTCCCAACCCCAACCCCACCCCTTCCTCCCGCCCCGCCCAACCGCGCCTTCCGTCTTCTTCTTTACCTTACTCTGGCCCCCTTGCCACCCCACCCCCCTCTCTTTTCTCCTATCCCAACACACACACACACACACACACACACACACACACATGCCATTCTCCACGGTTCATCCCCTTCGCTGACAAAACACAGTCTTCTTCAGTTCACTGTGCGTTCGTTTGCTTTGACAAAAATCGTTGACAGGGACCCCCATTTTTAGAAGCTTTCTGTGGCGGTCTTTTTCTCCTTCTTCGGTCTATTATTATTATTGTTACGGCACAGAGAGAGAGAGAGAGAGAGAGAGAGAGAGAGAGAGAGGGAGAGAGAGAGAGAGAGAGAAGACAGACAGACAGACAGACAGACAGACAGACAGAAGAGAGAGAGAGAGAGAGAGAGAGAGAGAGAGAGAGAGAGAGAGAGGAGAAGGAATGGTAGTGGCAGTGGCGGAATGGTGACAGAAGAGGGAAGAATGGTGAAGAGGAGATGTGTGAACAATGAATGATGACAACGGTAATGGTCGGCTGGAGGAAGGGGATGGAAGTGGGGGAGGGTGGGATGGGTGCTGGGGTGGGTGATTGGGTAGAGAGGTTCCAGGAAGGGGGGTGGGGGTGGGATGGGGGTTGAGTGTGGGTAGGGTGGAGGCGATGGTGGTCATATTCGTCATGAGTTTTGAGGGAAAACTCGGGATTTGCATTTCATGGTTTGAGGTTGACTGCTTCAGCTGTTGTCGAAGTCAGTATCTTTTGTTGCTAAGTTTTCGCCCTGCAGTTTGCGGGACGAGGAAGGAGGGGGAGGGGGAGGGGGGGGAATGGCGGGGGGGGGGGGGGGGGGGGCTGCCCTACTTTGCATTATAATGGCTTTGCCATCTGTGACTGAATAATACAAGGAACTGTCTTTTTGTTGATTCAGATCTAGAGAAGGGATGTTCATTTCCTTTAGAGTCGCTTGGCTAAGCTCATCCCTGTCTGACTTCTTTTTCCTACCTCCATCTCCTCGTTACGTGTTATGTGGCAGCAAGGACAACTGCGTCTTATGTTGCTGTTCAGTGATATGAGAGAGAGAGAGAGAGAGAGAGAGAGAGAGAGAGGAGAGAGAGAAGAGAGAGAGAGAGAGAGAGGAGAGAGAGAGCATTATACAAGATTTTTCACTGTCGAACAGAGCTAAGACAAACTAGGGCCTCCTCCTCCTCCGTGCTCTTTCCCGCATTTCAATATTTTTGCTACAATCGTATAGTGCCATTTCCCTCTGGAATAATTTTGTTGACACGTAATACAAGAAACAGGACCGACCATACGCTTCTGTTTACACTATGTGATAGTTTTAGACGGGTCTCGGCGGAGCGCTAGTTCAGTGGATGCTTGTAAATACTGAATGCTCCTACAAGCTACTTTCCTGTCGTTGATGAAACGTGTCTAGAGTGACAGAGTGTGTGGTTTTCATTCTGAATCTGTATGCAAAGTCGGTTTGTGTTTTCGGTTGATGTGATTAACCTCTGCGACGTTTAGAGGGTGAAAAAAAGTATTGTGTCAGATGAAAAAACAAAACGCTGACGCTTTGGTTTAATTTGGTTTGGTATAATTTAAGCGTCATGTGAGCACGTGTAGCATCTTTAGAAACGCCCTCCTCTCTCTCTCTCTCTCTTTCTCTCTCTCTCTCTCTCACACA
>CM065714.1:68772444-68782444 GCA_033310375.1 Conus canariensis | reverse complement strand
GGAAGGTTGCAGGAGTGTCCCTAATGAAGGTGTTAATGCGGGTCGAAGACGCTGGCGAGAGCCTCGTGTCCGCCGACCGGTGCCTGGGAATGCCGACAGAGGGACACTCTCCCCTCACCCGGCTCTGGCACTAACGACCCTGTCATGTACAATTATCAGACGGCTGAGTGCTAGACAATGCGATTATGGGACCCTGGCAGTGGCAGCAGCCGATGTCGTCGTCGTCGTCGGCGGCGGCGGCGGACGCGTCCGCCATGATGACCAAAAGGTGCGTGACGCATGCGCAGTCCCTCGACATCCCGTCTGGCTCGCGGCACGGGAAACAACTCTTTCACGTCAATCACAGTGGTACCAGTTGTCTGGAGTGATTACCGGAGGGAAAGGGGGAGAGAGAAGTGGCTCGGGAAAGGAATGGGGGGGGGGGGGGGGGGGAGTGGAGGGGGGTGAGGAGGAGTGAGGAGAGAGGATGAGGGGAAGAAGGGGGGAAGGGAGGGAGTGGGGGAGGGGGGGGATGGCGGAGGGAAGATGGGAGGGGTGGAGGTGAGGATGACGTGTGGATGATGGGTGAACTCTGGGATAATATTGACGGTATTATTTTCATTTGTTCGTGACGTTCATTTGGCTGTAAAATAGGCCGACAGAAACAGTGACCCAAAGCATGCAGTTTGGGATTCACCGACAAGTCATTTTGTACACCAGTCTAGATAGAAGCCGGTGGTATAATGCAACAGCTCAAGCCTGCCGCATTTTGTCATGGCTATTTTTCCCCCTGCCCAGAGCTTCGAAACAACGCCTTGCTTCTGAATTGTTTGCGGCAACATAGAATGCGTGTTTCGCATGAAAACATTGTCTTGTGTGTGACATGGGTTTGAATAACTGATGTCGTTAGGAGGAGAGAGATGGAAGAGAGGGAGAGAAGAGAAGGGGAATGGGGGGAGGGAAGGGAAGGGGGTACAGAGGGTATAGTGTCCAGGGCATGTTAAATCAGATTTAGACATTGTCGAACTCCACCGAAGACTCATCACCCGTGCAGGGCCTCCTCTTGTCGGTGGCCCTTTTTCAGCTGTAGATTTAATAGTTCTCTATCAACCGCTGCTTTTTTTTTCTTTTTTTTTGAACAACAACATGATTTTGAATTAAAACACCTCAAACATTGCTACAAGCTACGAAATTCTAGGAAGGGTGAAAGCACACATTACTACAAGATTAATTAAATGAAAGACAATTTAAGTGACATTTGATGTGCCACAATATAATTATGTTAATGATCATTCAAAAGACAGGGCTTTGTTCTAAGGAGTCGGAACAGAGTGATGTGAAAGTAATATCCGGAGAGCGCACATAAGATGAGACATAAATGAATAAAAAAAAAAAAGGATGACTGAATAAACAAAGAAATAAAACAATGCATAAATGAATAAATAGACAATTCCACACCCCCCCAAAAATAATTGATGAGCAGGTTATTTCATAAACGAAAAAAAGAATAAATAGATAAACAACACAAATAACTACACAATGAATGAATGAATCAATATATTATTTAAAGAAAATAAATAAACAAATGAACGAATAAAATAAATGAATAAATAAACAACAGAAAAACAAACAAGCAAATGAATAAATAAATAAATAAATAAATAAATAAATAAATAAATAAACACATATGTTAATATACATTAAAAACCTTCGAATTCTTCAGTGAGGAAGGAAAACGGAAAACGTAAACAAAGAATAAGATCAACTTTTGCTCCCATGGTTTATCTAAGCCTTCGATTTGATGTAACTTTTGCAACAATTTCAGTCCTGCCCACCATTCAGTTATGGTAAAGATCTGACCTGTATATGAGTCTTGAGACGATGGGTGTAAGACCATGATAAGCTTCAGCAACAACAACCACACCGCACACCCCTCCTTCACCTGCCCCTCCCCACCTCCACCCCTCACCCGCCTCCGCCTTCTTCTCTCTTCCCTCTTTCTTTCTACCTGAACAATGCTGCCGTCCCTCATGTCTGATTTCTTCAGTCCATCAGAGGAAGACATTAAAGTGATTACCTAATGCAGAGCCGTCATTAAAAAAAAAAGAAAGAAAAAAAAAGAAAGTCCGGCATCTCCTTTGAGGAGAACCCTCAAAACCTTCAGAAAATCATTTGAGGATATAAGTAGAGTATTTTACTGTCCTTACCTCTTCCACCCGTACCCTCTCCCCGACCCCTCCACCCTTTCCACCATCACTCTATCCCACTTCCATTCTCCCCACCCTTAACCGCCTTGCCCTCCCCTTCTTCTCTCTATTACTCTACAAACTTTCCGCTCCTTGCCAGGCGAGCATCTGTATCAATATAGCAAGACAGACCCCAAGGTTTATTTTCCATTTCCCCCATCCAGGGCTTCTATTCACTTCATCCACTCATGGGTGAGGCGCTCGTCTGTTCACGAATGGAAAAGTTTCTATGTTCTCAACGTTCAGGAGTTCCGAAACAAACACGTCTGGTGTAAATTTGGAGTTTTGTTGTTCTTTGTTTGTTTCAGGGTTTGTTTGTTTTTTTTCCACAAGAGTGTGTTAAAAAAAAAAACACACACAAACAAATAAGAAACGAAGCATACAAACACACACCACTGTTTTTCTTCCACTATGCCAGACCTGTCTCCAGTAGTAGTAGTAGTAGCACCAGACAAGAAGACAATGAAACGCGACTGATCAATAACTGAGATAATGTCTTGAGAGCTGTCCCCCCCCCCCCCCCCACACCTACCCCACCTCCACCCCCTCCCCCCTTTCAGTTCTTTCTGCCAGGCTTCCTCCTGCACGAATTTTGATTGATCAATTTTGAGGGGGTTGAAACAGTCTGCACGAGGCTTCCAGCTTGAATTTCGATTGATCAGTTTTGAGGTTTTAAAACACTTTGCTTGGCGAGGACCTCATAGGACGTCATCTAAGGTTCTGTAGGCAGAGAAAGGCCACTGGGTTTCTGTGAAGAGAAGAGGAGAGGGCAGTAAGAGAAATGAAATGTGTGACAGCTGTCAGACAGTGTGTAAGGAAAGGTACAACAGATCTGCCCCCAAAACCTTGGTAAAGAAAAGACGTGAGACCATGAAATGTATGCTGATTACTTGTCAAGACAGCCAGACCTATGTATGGATGCAGTTTATTGTCAGTGTCGCATTATGCATGGTCTAACTATTTCAGGTTGTCTGAAACAAATCCCAGCATAAGTAGTACAGAATCTTGATTCTTATATACCATCGTGGACCTCCCTCCCCTTCGCCTTCCCCTCTTTAGCATTTCCTTATTATTGGGATCGGAGTCTGTCTCTGTCTGTCTGCCTCCCTCAGTCTCTATCTCTGTCAATCTGTGTGTGTGTGTGTGTGTGTGTGTGTGTGTGTGTGTGTGTGTGTGTGTGTGTGTGTGTGTGTGTGTCTCCCTCCCTTCCCCCCCTCCCCTCTCTCTCCCTCTCCCATTTTCCTTTAACATCTTGCTCTTATGGGCTTTGCGCTTAATATTCTGAAAATTCTCTCTCTCTCTCTCTTTCCCTCCCTCTCTCTCTCTCTCTCTCTCTCTCTCTGACATGAGGCGTGGGTGTGAAGTATCACGTCACAACACAGGTCTGTGGCAGGTGACAGACCTGCCATGCTGACATGAGGCTAAAGGTCGACGACATCTGTGGGCAAAGGCTTTCATTTTTAGCAGTCTCATGGAGGTTTTTTTTTTTTTTTTTTTATATATAATCTTTTATTCACCTTTCTGGGGCTAAATATTCACCTTTCGCGTCAAGGATGATGATAATGATGATCATTATTCCATTACCGTCATTCTTCTTCTTCTTCTTCTTCTTCTTCTTCTTCTTCTTCTTCTTCTTCTTCTCAGCATTATCATAATTATTCTCATCATCATTATTATTATTGTTATTGTTATTATTATTATCATTATCATTATTAGTGGTATCGTTATATTTATTAACAGCATCATTATCATTATCATCACCATCATCATCATCATCATTATTATTATTATTATCATCATTATTATCATTATCATTATTATAGTAGTAGTAGTAGTGGTAGTAGTAGTATCATTATTGTTACTGTTGTTATTATTATTATCATCATTATCATTACTATTATTGTTGTTATTATTATCATAATTAGTATTAGCATTGTCAGTATTATTATTATATTCATATCATAATCATCATCATCATGATCATTATTATTTATTGTTTTTATGATTAATACTATCATTAATGATATTCTTATTATTATTGTCATTATTCTTATTATTATTATCATTATTATTATTATCATTATTATCATCATCATCATCATCATTATCATCATCATCATCATCGTCATCATTATCATCATTGTTATATTATTAGTATCATTATTATTATCATCATTATTATGAAAATAATAATATTAATTATAATAACTATTATCATTATTATTATTATTTTTATTGATATCATTATTACTATTATTGCTATGATTATTATTCATATTATTGTTATCATCTTTATCCTTATCATTATCATTATTGTTGTTGTTATTGCTGTTGTTGTTGTTGTTGTTTTGAGTTGAAATCAAATATACTACGGTAATCATTTTATTCAAATACCATTATCTTTCTTATTGTTCTCATTACTATTCTTAGTAGTGGTAGTAGTATCATTAATAAAGAAAGAAAAACTGACACGGGCAGCAGCGTAACAAAAATGCAAATAAATATACAAAACAGACTGCCAGTTTATGTTTCTTTAAGCACAACACAGAACAGGCAAGTATATTTTCGACAGATATATCTGATTCAGACGTCCCCCCCCCCCCAAAAAAAAAAAAAAAAAAAAAAAAAAAAAAACTAGACTTCTTATCCCCCCTCCCCTGTCATCCCCCCCCACCCCCCACCCCCCGTACCCCCCGCCAGGCCTGCTCCAAAGATGGCAACCAGTATGAAACATGAAACAGGTACAAAACAATCATCTTCCCAAGATCGCAAGTAGCACGAGACAACACTTGCATAAAACGGTCAGTCACACACACACACACACACACACACACACACACACACACACACACACACATATATATATATATATATATATATATATATATATATATATATATATATACACACACAAATGACCTTCCCAGATCCCAACCAACATGGGACACAAAATATTCACAAAACGGTCTGGCAAGTGTTATTATTTTTGCACATTTTTTGTGCCCGTTGTCTGAAGAAGACATAGTTCTCGAGAATTCACCAATCTGTTCTGTGTTCTGTGTTGAATAAGTTTGCATACTTTACACTCTGTGTCAGCGGAGTGTTCACTTGTATTTCGACTGCAACAATGAAAACAATAATCGCAATCATCATGAAAGTAACAGCAACAACATTGTTAATCACATTCCGTTGATAATAAAACATTCCGTTGATGAGGGTAGAACAAAGAACACATTCCAATGATAATATTGCAGTCGAGAATGCATTCCATTTCACGACATTCTCGTGCTAAGTGTGATGTGGCGAAAATTGTTTTGTGTCTTTTTTTTTCATGTCTGTTAATTGTCATGTCTGAAAGGGACATATTTATCGAAAAAATATTTGTCTGTTACGTTTTGTTGATGAAAATAAGCGTTATTTGCACCTAACGTTGTGTATGTGTGTGTGTGTGTGTGTGTGTGTGTGTGTGTGTGTGTGTGTGTGTGTGTGTGTGTGTGTGTGTGTGTACTTTGATTTATTTTGGTGACGTTGCAGTCGTTATCGATCACACTATATCTTGTCAGCATTATCATCGTCGTCGTCATTATCATCACAATAATCGTAACAACAAAAATCATGTAATCGAAATCCTATGCTTATAGTGTAACACCACCACTCACACAAAGTCGCTCACCACAGGGAGGAGGAGGAGGAGGGGGAGGAAGAGGGGAAACACAGAAAGCGGGAGTGGAAAAAAAAACCTGCTGTAACTAATCACTTGCAGAACAGCTTAAAGATTTAAACCGCTAGCCAAACAGCCTCCCCCCCCCCCCCCCCCCCCCCCGTGCCCTTACACAGGTCAGCCAGCCAGCAAGCCAGACCACGCCAGACCCCAAGGTCCAGCCCCAAAGCCAAGGGGGTCAAGGCTGGTCATCGGAAGGTCCCCAGACAGGTCAGCAAGACGTGCGTGTCAGTCAGGCTTTAGGTCGGTAGTGCCAGAGGCAAAATGTCACGTGTCACAGGAACTACTTCGGCGGGGTCTGGCATGCTAGGTCTTAATCAATACTCCACCTCTCCGAGCTCACTCGTCAGCTCGCCTAACACCCCCTCCCCTCCAACTCCCCACCCCCACCCTCCCCACCATCCCCACCCCCGCCCCCTCAAGGCACACACACACACACACACACTGAACTGGTGATCCTATAGTTTCTTTTCACCACCCTCACGTTTCCTTTTTTTCCTTTTTTCCTGCAAGCCTTATTCCCCCGCCCCTCGTCCACTCATCCTGCTCCTAACCCTGCCCCGTTACTTGATATTGTTTTGTTCTGTGTCCTGCACTGATGAAGATTTAGAGGCTTAGGCAGCGGGTAGCACGCCGCGTGGTGGTCATTCAGGGCTGTCGATGCATTATTCGGCTACCTACTTCAAAAACTCAAGTGACCCCTAGTTTGGCTGGAGGCAGGTCGTTCAGAAGCCGACTAATTCGCTCTGACACTCTGGTCGAAGCAGGAAGGCGCAAAAAAAGAAAAGGTGGGAGAAAGGAGGAGGAGGAGGAGGAGGGGGAGGAGGAGGAGGAGGGGAGTGGGGGAGGGATGATTCCTTGTAAGCTGCTTCCTGAAATAGTTTTAATGTGTGGAGAGACGTTGGGAGGTGTGGGGGGGGGGGGGGGGAGGGGGGGAGGAAGGAGGGCTGAGGGAAGAAAGAAGGAAAATGTGAGAGAAAAAAAAGGAGGGAATGGAAAGGGTGAAAAAGAAAAAAAAAGGGGGGGGGATGCAGGGGGGGGGGGGGGGGGGGGGGGGGAGGGGGGAGGGAGAGGGAATGCCTCCACAACGAAACCAAACCGACGGACGCACCTTTTCCCGCCAGTTTTCCCGCTTCTCGACACAAAGGCGCTAATATTTACATTATGATGATGATGATGACAACGACAACGACGACGACGATGACAATGGTGATGATGATGTTGTTGTTCTTGATGATGATGATGATGATGATGATGATGATGATGATGATGATGATGATACTAAGCTATTACTGTCGTCGCTAGGGTGCTTAGTAGATTGTGTCCTGTGTATATTTCCTGAGAACAGACAACACCGAAATGCAGCAGTGCAGTGTCTCCTGTGGTGGGTTGCCTCATGACGACTTGACATTTTCTCTCCCTGTAGATTGCCGTTAAGGGGGTTGCGACGGGACAGGCCAGGGTGGGACGGTGAACGGGGTACCGAAATGATCGGTGTGGGGGTAATGCCACTAGCGTGGCACAGAATGTAAGACCAAAAAAGTCTCTGGAGATCTTTGGGGCATATCCGGATAAGAAAGAACGGATCAAGGATTCGTTCAGTAAGATTACTATAAATTTTCCACTGAGCGTATCATATGAAATTACTGCACACAAATTGATGACAGTTTATGAAGTAATATATATATACTTTTTTTTAATATTAGAATTTTCTAACCAGAGTGATGTTGAAAATTGATGTGGCGGTGGTGGTGCTGGTGCTTTGAGCATTAAAACTAAGCAAAAGTCTCCGCGAAACACTTTACAGATGCTAATACTCCATGAAGCATTCTGGAGATACCATTCTAAGTACACGACCTCATTAAAGGTATATGGTTTTATACTGACATAAAATAATTTATGACACTCTCATAACATTTAAGTTTGATGAATACGTAAAATATTTTTTAAGTATCCACAATTAACGTTACACTAAGAAAACCCGAAAAGGCTATTGGAGTAACACGACCACATACGTAAAAGTTTTGTTTTACCCTGGGGGCGGAATACCTCAGTGGTAGAACGCCGGACTCGTAATCTTGGTGATCCTGGGGTTGCGGGTTTGAATCTCCGCCGGGCCGTTTCGGTACAGGGGGATTCTTCCCTTGGAGTTAACATTGCTTCTGACTCAATTTCCCATACAGTCCTTCGAATGAGACTATAGACCGAGGTTCCGTGTGTGAACGCACGCATAACATCTTGCACACACGTAAAATCCCATCACCAACTTTCGGAAGAGAAGGCCAGTTTGGCCGTTGGTATGGATGACACATTACACATAGTATGCACCTTCCTCGAAGTTGGTGTATAGCTGCCTTAATGGCAGGTTTAAAAAAACGGTCATACGCACAAAACTCCACTCCCTTTGTTGGGTAGATGGGATTAATCCTTGCCTGTCTATACAGGGAGTGTCCTCAGGAATATCAGCCTGCGTACGCAAACATCAACAACAACAAAACTGTCTTCCTCTCTCTCTCTGTCTCCATAGGCGTATGCGTGAGAGAGAGAGAGAGAGAGAGAGAGAGAGAGAGAGAGAGAGAGAGAGAGAGAGAAGAGACAGAGACAGAGAAAGAGACAGAGACAGAGAGAGCAGAGAGTGGAAGACAAGCATGGACAAAAAAGACAGACAGACATAGACATATAGGGTCTAAACAGACAGAAACGGAGAGAAAAGCGGACCAACAAAGAGACAAGAGAAGTGAAGAGGTGACTGCTGAGGTAAGAAGGGTGGAGGGTGGAGGGTGCAGGAAGAAAGCGATAGGGATGAGGTGTGAAAAGGAGGGAAAGAGGAGAGGGCAGGCAAAGGGGCTTAACTCCCCACTCCTAGGGGGTCCTCAATTTAAAAAAAAAAAAAAAAAGAAATAAGCAGAGGCTTAGAGCGTTATTATCATGTTAGGCCCCAGGTTTCTCGTCCAAAACACAGGTGATAGAAATCACTGAAGCATCCGATGACTCGGCCGTCATTTTCACGTTAGACTTTAGTTCTGTCATGTGCATGTATTATAGAGAGGGGTAGGTTGGTTAGCTGGTAAGTTAATGAGTGAGTGAATAAGTTAGTGAATGAATTACCTGGTCGTTTAGTTAATTAGTAACACTTAATTACATTCAGGTTTAACGTCCACACGCGCGCACACGCACGCACGCACGTATGCACGCACGCAAGCACACACACACACACACACACACACACACACACACACACACACACACACACACACACACACGCATGCCTGCATGCAGGTACACCCACATCCACAGGCATACATGCATACATACACACATGTACGCACACGCGCGCACGTACATGATCACAAAAGCCCCACAGACCACACACGCCTACACATGCACACGCGAGCACACACACACACACACACACACACACACACACACACACACACACACACACACACACACACACACATGCACGCACATACCGCATACACTGCCACACACATACACACATAGGCCCATACACTCACGCACACACACATACGGATACGTGCACACACACGCAGACACACACATACAATTATGATAATGGTGCATCGTTAGGCAAGTACCCAAAGTCTGACCAGCGCGTTGGGTTGATACGCAGGCCTGACATCTGCCGAGTCATATCCATGAGACTCTTGCCTTCAATCCTTTCATTTTAATCTTTAATTCATTTATCCATCAGCTGTAAATCCTGCGCAGAATGGTCTCGAAACTTAGCAGATGTGATGTAGTGTATATAGACTGTCTGCATACACTTATACTTCCTTGATGAAACTGAAACTAAATTTTAACGTTCACATTCAGTAGAGGTGATATAACAGACAGGAATAATTAACTAAAAGTGAACGTCCACATTCAGTGGTAGAGAGCCGGACTCGTAATCTTGGGGTTGCGGGTTCGAATCTCCGCCGGGCCGTTTCAGTACAGGGGGATTCTTCCCTTGGAGTTAACGTTGGTTCTGACTCCATTTTCCATACAGTCCTTCGAATGAGACTATAAACCGAGGTTCCGTGTGTGAACG
>CM065714.1:68762444-68764944 GCA_033310375.1 Conus canariensis | reverse complement strand
TTACCTCTCCTGGGGTACAGGTCGCCAACCAAGGACCTCCAGGCATCTCTGTCCTGGGCTCTTTTTTCCAGCTGGTTCCAAGTCATCCCCATGTTCCTGATGTCTGCTTCCAGGTCCCTGCGCCAGTTGTTCTTTGTCCGACCTCTTTTTCGTTTTCCTTGGGGGTTCCATGTTAGGGCTTGTCTGGTGATGTTGCTTACAGGCTTCCGCAGCGTATGTCCAATCCAGCCCCAACGTCGTTTCTTGATTTCCTGTTCTGCGGGCAGCTGGTTTGTTCTCTTCCAGAGCTCGTTGTTGTTGATGGTGTCTGGCCACCGGATGCGAAAAATCTTAAGCAGGCAGTTGTTGATGAACACCTGCACTTTCTTGGTGGCGGCGATGGTAGTTCTCCAGGTCTCCGCTCCGTACAATAGAACTGCCTTGATGTTGGTGTTGAGGAGCCTGACTTTGGTGTTGATTGACAGTTCCTTGGAGCTCCAGATGTTCCATAGCTGTACGAACGCTGCCCTGGCCTTTCCGATCCTTGCTATGACGTCGGCGTCTGTGCCCCTCCCCTGCTTGTCGATGACACTGTCCAGGTAGGTAAAGGCTTCTACCTCCTCTAGCATCTCGCTGTCCAGCATGATCGAGTTGGTGCTGACAGTGTTGGCCTTGAGAATCTTGCTCTTGCCTTTATGGATGTTGAGCCCTACTTGTGCTGATGTGGCTGCCACGTTGCTTGTCTTCTCTTGCATCTGCTGTTGAGTGTGCGAGAGTAGTGCCAGGTCGTCGGCGAAGTCCAAATCGTCAAGCTGCGTCCAGGGTGTCCACTGGATCCCATGTCTTCTCTGATATGTTGAGGTCTTCATGATCCAGTCGATTGCCAGTAGAAATAGAAATGGTGAAAGCAGGCAACCTTGTCTGACGCCAGTCCTCACTTCGATTGCCTTTGTGAGCTGCCCTCCATGGATGACTCTGCAGGTCAAAGCCTCGTACGAGTTTCTGATGATGGTGGTGATCTTGACTGGCGCACCGTAATGTCGGAGAAGCTTCCACAGGGTGTCTCAGTCTACGCTGTCAAAGGCTGTCTCGTAGTCGATAAAGTTGACATACAGGGATGAGTTCCACTGGTTCAGTTGCTCATTAATGATGCGAAGCGCTGCGATCTGATCTGTGCAGGATCGATCCTTGCGAAAGCCAGCCTGCTGGTCGCAGAGTTGAGCACCAACGGGATCCTTCAACCTGTTCAAAATGACTATGTTGAAAACCTTTCCTGGCACAGACAGCAGAGTGATTCCTCTGTAGTTCGCGCAGTTGCTAAGGTCGCCTTTCTTGGAAATCTTGATAAGGTATCCCTCCTTCCAGTCTGCTGGTACTTGCTCCTCTTCCCAGATCTTCTTGAAGAGAGGCCAAGGCATCTCTACTGTGGTCTCTATGTCTGTCTTCAGCGCCTCTGTGGGGATGTTGTCAGGTCCTGCCACCTTTCCGTTTCTTCAACTGTTTGATGCCCTTCCCAATTTCTTCTTTGGTTGGTGCCCCGCAGTCTGTGGGCAGGTCTGAGTCAGTCTCTTCGATGTCTGGAGGGTTCTCTGGCGACGGTCTCTTCAAGAGCTCCTCGAAGTGCTCAGTCCATCTGTTTTTCTGCTACTCTTCTCCTGTGAGTTGCCTTCTCTGTCTGTCTTTTATTGGTCGTTCTGGCCTCCTGTACTTTCCTGCCAGCTTCTTGGTGGCGTCATACAATCCTTTCATGTTCCCTGTTTTGCTGCTTGTTCGGCTTCTGTTGCTAGGTCATCTACATATTTCCTCTTGTCTGTTCTGATGCTCTTCTTTGCTTGTTTGTTTGCTTCAGTGTGTTCTGCTTGTACTTTGGCCTTTCTGCTCTTGTCCGGCTGTTGTTGATTGCCGCTTTCTTCTCTTTCCTCTGTTGGATCTTGCATAGGCTGTCTGCCGAGATCCATTCTTGTGTTGGTGCTTATTGTGGCCAAGCACTTCCTGGCATGTTGATGTTACTGCCTCCTTGATCTCCTTCCACTTGTCCTCTAGTGTACCGTCTTCCTCTTCCAGTAGTTCTTGCAGTACTTGGAACTTGTTCTTAGAGTTGTTCTATATTCTTGGATCTTGCTAGTATCTCTCAGGAGACCTGTGTTGTACTTTTGTCGTACTGCATGTGCGGTCATCCAATTCTTCTTTAACTTCAACTTAAGCCTGGTCACAACGAGGTGGTGGTCTGAAGCCACGTTTGCTCCTCTCTTTGCCCTCACATCCTGCATGGATCTTCTTGTTGATGCAGATGTGGTCAATCTGGTTTTCTGTTGTGTGATCTGGTGGAACCCAGGTGGCCTTGTGGATGTTCTTGTTGGGGAAAACGCTGCCACTGATGACAAAGTTGTTGAGTGCACATAGGTCTGCCAGTCGTTCACCGTTTCCTTCATGTCCCCCGTCCATGGCTTCCCATGATGGTCTCATACCCAGTGTTGTCCTTTCCGATCTTGGCGTTTAAGTCCCTCATCAGGATGTTGAT
>CM065714.1:68732444-68754944 GCA_033310375.1 Conus canariensis | reverse complement strand
ATAGCATGGCCATCTTAATAACTGCAGAGACACGTTCGTCCTCAGCTCTGCTTCTGCAACAAAGCAGCGTTGTCTGTGGTCAGTTGAGGGTCTGGGGGAGGGGAAGGGGGAGGGGCTGGACTTCACAGAGGAAAAGAACTGCCTGAACTCTCTAGAGGGGATCAAGTAGGGATCAGGGATGGGGGCAGGGGAGTAGAGGAGGGCGGGAAAGGTGGAGGAGGGAGTCAGTATGTAGTGTCCCGCATGTTTGTTGGATCAAAACAGGCCCAAGCAACCGCCACTGAAAGAGTTGTACCGCTAAATGCAACTTGTGATGGTAAGTGTGGGGTCATTTGAAAGAAAGGGCAGGTTGGGGGGGGGGGGGGGGGGGGGCAGGGAGAATGCCACATATACGATCGATAGCTTTAATATTACAGTACCCTCCCCCCGCCCGCTTCCTCCAGCTTCCACCCACCCCCAATCCTTACGCCTTCCTCCCTCTCTCTTTCTCTCTGTCTCCCTCCGTGTGAGCTCGCGTGCACACGAATACACGTATGTGGGGTATGTGTGTGTGTGTGTGTGTGTGTTGTGTGTGTGTGTGTGTGTGTGTTTTGTGTGTGTGTGTGTGTGTGTGAGGAACAGAGAAGAGAGAAGAGAGAGAGACAGACAGACAGACAGACAGACAGACAGACAGACAAGCAGGCAGGCAGACTACAGACGGACAGACAGACAAACAGACAGACACTGGGACAAGGAGACAAACCGACAGACGGACCGACCGACCGACAGACCGATTGACAGACAGAGACAGGCAGACAGACAGACAGACAGACAGACAGACAGACAGACAGACTAAAAAGACACAGAGACTGACACACAGAAAGAGGTTTTTACCTCCTGAAAGCAAAAATATAAAAATAAAAAAGCGCTTTTACCATCTGTGCTTCAGCGCCTCGTGTTTACCTGTCTCGCTGGAACTGTATCAGGCAGCCAGCTACTAGTGGCACCAAGTTTTCTTTGGTTGACACTGGTTTCTGCAACAGCTCCTTCCTTCCAGACTCTCCTCCTCCGGTGTTGCTTTAAAGAGGTCTTCCAGGGCGAAACACGCGGACCTGCTTGCATCAGGTAAACAAGGAGATGCCAAATAGACGCCACTCGTCCAAATACGCAAATAATAGACGGATAAAATGCGAACTCTTTGGCCTTGTGTTGCTGCTAGGCTTTGGAGGATGGTAATGGGGGTGGGTGCCTCGTAAGACCTCAAGTGAAGAAGAAGAAGAAGAAGAAGAAAAGAAAGAAGAAGAAGAAGGAGGGAGGAGGAGGAGGAGGAGGAGGAGGAGAAGGAGGAGGAGGAGGAGAAGGAGGAAAAGATGAAGGACAGGGGGGAGAAGGAGAGGGAGAAGGAGGAGGAGAAGGAGGAGGAAGAGGAGGAGGGGAGAAGAAGAAGAAGAAGAAGAAGAAGGAGGAGGAGGAGAGGAGGAGGAGGAGGAGGAGGAGGAGGAGTGGAGGAGATGAGAAGTAGGAGGAGAAGAAGGAGGAGGAGAGAAGAAGAAGAAGAAGAAAGAAGAAGAAGAAGAAGAAGAGAGGAGGAGGAGGAGGAGGAGGAGGAGGGGAGGAGAGGAGAGGAGAGGGGAGAAGAAGAGAGAAGAAGAAGAAGAAGAAGAAGAAGAAGAAGAAGACTAATGGCGGTTATCGTCATGGAAGTAGGATCAGCATAAAGAACCGTGTGAAGTACTACCCCGACCTGTTCGTTTGGCACCGCGAGCAGCTCGTGTTCGTGTCTTTTAATGGAGTAAAAGAAGAAACCTGGCAAGCTGCAGGCCAAATAGCTTGACATCCAGAACTGATGTGGTGTTTAAACGTGTTAGTGGCAAGGAAAGTGGTCCAGGCTGACTGGCATTAATTGCTATGCAAATAACTACAGGGTTTGAGGCGCACACGATGTTGGCACTTCAATGGTTGCAGGACTTCACGGAAGAATAATCCAAGACTAATGGACAGAAAGAATGATGCCGATGGACAGTAGTTGTTCCGATTTCAGGAAAACAACAGCATGCTGTTTTAATGTAATGGTACATTAACATTGTCATTGTCGGTGAATGCATGGCGGGTTTGTGGCAATATGTTTAGCTATCCTGTACCATAACTTGATGTTCACAGTAAGTCCAAGAGCTGATATGTCCACTTGGGACGATCATTTTTCGAGAATCTAATCTTACTTGCTTTTGTTTTACATATTCTTTTTTTATAATTTAAGACAGTAAAAGCAAAACAACATTCGAACTATGTTGTAGAGTCATTGCAGTGGATAACTGATAGTCGATAGAATAAAGAACAACAAAAGTAAACTATACTAAAAAAAAATAAAAATAAAAAAACAGAAAGAATATAAATGGCTTTATGGGTACGTGTACAATGTACACAGGTTGACTATAGTTACACTAATAAAAGAAAACCGAAACAACAACTTTCATAACAATTAATTGGTATGCAACATTACAAACAATGATATATATTTAAAGGCCATATAGAAAGACCAGAAAAAGTGAAAATATAAAAGCAAAACGGAAATTAATGAGCCACCGAACGAAGGAGAAATAAATTACAAAATAGACACTGCGTGTTTCAACCTACTGGATCTTCTTCAGCCAGGACAAACAACATTCAAAACAATGGAAACAAAAGACGAACAAACAGTTACTTATCTCTTCGATCATGTTGCAAACAGTGGCGAGGGCGAAAGACTGATATTACGGAATGGAAAGAGAAGAAGCGAGGGGTAGGAGAAGAAGGATACACATTAAAACGATAATAACTATTTATGAAAAAAAAAAGAAGAAAAAAACAAACAAAATCCAATAATACTATAATCGGATGACGACGACAACGATGATGACAACGACGACTACGACACGACGCCAACGACAACGACGACGACGACGAGGATGATGAGGATGATGTTTATAATAAAAATAATTATAATTATAATAGTAATGAAAATAATTATCATTATTACAATGATCATCATTATTGTTCTTCTTCTTATTATTATCGTTATTGTTGTCACCATCATCATCATCATCATTTTATTACTATTATTATTATTATCATTATCATTATTATAATTATTATCATCGATATTATCATTATTATTACTATTATTATTATTTTCATTATCATCATTATCTTTTTTATTGTTGTTGTTGTCACTATTCACAATTTATGATGAACTTTATTCCTTTTGTATTTCATAAACTGAAATCTGCATATCTGTATACTTCTTACTATTTACATTCCTTTATTTCTCATCTTCTTCATAACTTCAACAGTTATGTTCATCTTGATTTCTTATCATCTTTCGTTTTAGTATTATAGAGAGGTTACTGATTTCTTAAATTCATCTTGCTATCTTTCCAATTTATATTTTTTTAAATACTGTTATTAATTGTTATCGTTGTTATTATTGTTGTTACCATTATTATTATTAGTCTTCTTTTTCTTCTTGTTATTATTATTATTGTTATTATTATTATTTTCATTATTATTATTATTATATCATTATTATTATTATTATCATTATTATTGTTGTTGTTCTTGTCATAACTATTATTGCAATATTCTTCATCTTCTTCTTCTTTTATTTATTATCATTATAATTATAATTATTAATATTGCTGGTGTTGTTGTTGTTGTTGTTGTTGTCATCATCATGATCATGATCATCATCACCATCATTATTATCATTATTACCATTGTTTCTTTTATGTTTATCTTTATCATTGTTGTTGTTATCATCATCATCATTATTATTACTACTACTACTAACTACTACTACTACTACTACTACTACTACTACTACTATCATTATTGTTACAATAATAATAATAATGTTGTTGTTGTTGTTGTAATTATCATTTTCATCATCATATCATCATCATCATCATCATCATCATCATCATCATCATCATCATCATTATTGTTGTTGTTGTTCTTGTTGTTATCGTAATACATTTCAGTTTCCACCTGCAGTCACCCCACTTTGAAACCAAGGAAAAGTTGAGCAAGACACCAATCAGCTTAGCTCAAATGCAATATTAATAAAGAATTCATTTTTCTCCAATATCTCAAAATCAATGGCAACAAAGAATAAATGTACCTTGTGTCTAAGTCGGTGCATGTTCAAATATAGATATGCCCCGTCTAAATTTCATCAATATACATTTCAGTTGTAGATCGACATTCAATTTCGAAGAGAGAGAGAGAGAGAGAGAGAGAGAGAGAAAGAGAGAGAGAGAGAGAGAGAGAGAGAGAGAGAGAGAGAGAGAGAGAGAGAGAGAGAGAGAGAGAATAATTTTCTGTATGGATGATATCAACATTTGAAAACTATACATCTGCATTTCTTGATCAGAAGAAGAAGAAGAAGAAGAAAGAAGAACAACAACAACAACAACAACAATAACAACAAGAAGAAGAAGAAGAAGAAGAAGAAGAACAACAACAACAACAACAACAAGAACAAGAACAAGAAGAACAAGAACAAGAACAAAGAACGAGAAGAACAAGAAGAAAATAACATAGATCGGTGCTCTCGAAGATACCTTCCTGCGTTATTGGAACATGATGCTCCTCAAAATTCGGTAAGGATTTTTTTTTCTGCGTCACTGAAAGAAGTGTGAATTCTTTGGATAATGCACATCTCTTAAAGACAAACAGAAGGATCCTTGTACACAGTCTGGAACTGATGTATGCTGTGCAAAATGTTCCTGTCTGTTAGCAGTACCTTACTTTTAGAGAGTTCTTGTTCCAATTTTTGTGTGTGTGTGTGTGGGGGGGGGGGGGGGGGGGGGGGGGGGGGGGAGGGAGGAGGGTTAGGAGGAGGTGAGATTTATTGTGTCCCCAACAAACTTTAAAAGGACATATGTCTCGAGTAGTCTCTGAGTGGGAGAGACCAGGTGGAAAGAAAATCAAACAAAACCTGACAATCTAGTTAAACGGGTGATGGTCTGTTTGCTAGAATCGCAGGACGGTTCAGTGCAAAGCATATCTAGAATCACCAGTCCACATTCAAACCGTAATAATTATCATCATCAGGATTGACAAGAAGACGGCATCCTGGCTCCATAATCAAACAGCGATATAATTATTAAGAATATGAAAAAGACACACACAAAAAAGGAAAAGAAAACGAAAAAAAGAAAGAAAGAAACGAAAAGAAAGAAAAGGACAGCAAGAAAAAAGAAAAGAAAAAAAGAGAAAGAAAGAGAGAAGGACGGAAGGAAAGAAAGAAAGAAAGAAAAGAAAAGAAAAGAAAAGTTGACCTTGCTTTCAACTTTCATGTAGAAAAGCAGTCTGGATCGTTGGCCTGGGTTTTAGTTCTTATGTGACGGTTCCCATATTCACTTACAAAGTGTCCCACAAAAGCTTAATTCGTTTTCTATAGGCTCAACTGGAAGACTGAAACAACACAGTCGGGTTTCATCAACTTGAGAATGTGTATCTCTGAGAAAGTTGTTCAAATGTCCTGATCAGCATTGCTGGTGCCTGCTTCTCTCGGGCCTGATCGACGCCAGGATATATACTATGAAAGTCAGCCTGTCAAGCAGTCTCAGACCGGACTGGAACTCATCTTCATCATCCCCATCCTCATCGATCAGCATTGAACAAATGTCTCAAATTTTGTGGCCTTTCATGGTGACCTCAGTTTTGATTGCCTCTCCACGTCTATGATCTTGATGAAATTCCGAGCGGGGTCACCGGTATTGGCAAGCTGAAGCAGACTGTCGTTGGACGTAAGTAGTGGTGCCTTCGAGATGGAGAGCTCGCTCACACTGCCTCTGTGACCAAACGATTATTGTCGTCAGAAAGGGACTTAGTAGATAATGTCTTGCGTATTTTGCATCAGAACAGGTACCACTGAATGCCACCGAAGTGGCTCAGCAGCAGTGCAGTGCTTTCTCTGGTGGGTTGCCTCATGACGACTTCACTGCTTGCTTCCTGTGGATTGCCGGTGTCAGGGCTGTGGCAGGTTAAATCAGACCGTGGCTGTGGACAGGGTGCCAGAATGAGCAGCGTGGGTGTAATGCAGAAGATGAGACAGAAAAAAGTTATTACAGATTATATTCTAGAACTACTGCTAGACCAATTTTAGACAAATGAAGTGGAAAGATGGAATATGACTCCAGGACGAACTCATTGAAATTTGGTACGAATCTGTGTCGTGCGGATCCAGATTAAATGACAGATCCAGAATCCGCCTAGTGAGATTATTACCAATATTCCTACTGAACATAAGCACTGTGAAGCTCCTGTCATGTGTTAATAGCTGTTACGAACCAGTACATTTTCGCGAAATGTTTGAACTTTCTACTGACATGAACGTTGACTTTTCTCATTTAAAAGATTCTACAATAAAAACTACACGGGAGATAACTCTTTCCGTCCATTACATAATTTCCTCCTTTGGCGAAAAAAAGTTTTGTTTTCTGTTCGACCTTGTGGAGGACTGCGCTTTCCCCGAGTGCCGTTTTATTTTTGTACTGTATAACGGGTATCGTCACTAGAGATTTGTCCATGTGACATTTAAGTTCGTCTTCCCCAGGGAGAACTAGTGGCCATGGTATGACACCATCTGCTTTTCTTTCTTTGTCTCTTTATCTCTGTCTCTGTCTCTGTCCCTCTGTCTCTCTCTCCTCTCTCTCTCTCTCTCTCTCTCTCTGTCTGTCCTGTCTGTCTGTCTGTGTCTGTCTCTGTATCTCTCTTCTCTGTCTGTCTGTCTGTCTGTCGTCTGTCTGTCTGTCTGTCCTGTCTCGTCTCGTTGCTTCTCGTCTTCTCTGATGATTCTCTCTCTCTTCTCTTCTTCTCTCTCTGTATGCTTTTAGTTTCACAATGGGAAGTGGATTTATCTGCGATCTTTTTTTGCTATGAACAACGTGTCTGTTTTTCTCTCATCTGAAAGACGAGTGTTTGGGTCAATCATTTAACGTCTGCTTGAGAGACGGAGGGGAAACTGTCAAACAAGCAAACAATAAACAAAGAAAAACATCAACAAAGCAGAAAACCCGCTCCGGCTCTTTCAGGAGTTCCAGCCACTCACGTGATATTTTCTTTCTTTCTAGGCGAGCGAGTTACCGATGGGGCCACCGCGCCACTTGAGTGAGGTGACAGTTCATAGACCTACTGTTGTCCACTCAAAAGGTCAGCCATTGTGACTTCCGACGGTTGTCCACTCGAAAGGTCAGCCGTGGTGAAATCTGACTATAGTACATGACAAAATTCCGCCTTTGTAGGTACTGACATACACTCGAAGTCTCTGCCATTGACTACCGAAAACCGTATACTCAAATCTACAGCCATTTTGAGTACCGGCTGTGTATTCCATTCTGCCGCTGTGAGAGTCAAAAATTGTATGCCCAAACGTCAGCGATGAGGAGTATTGAATGTAGTACACTCGGAAAAATTCCGCTGTGTTTATTCGGAAATTCTATCATTAGGAGTACCGACCTTTGTTATTCCAAAATTCCTCCATTTTGAACATCAGCTGTTTTTGCACTCGAAATCCAGTATTTTGACTATCGGCTACCGTATACACGAAACGTCCAGCATTCCAAAACCGCATATATATATATATAATATATATTTTTTTTTTTTTTTTTTTTTTTTTTTTTTTTTTAATAATTCCGGCATTTTACATACCATCCATTGTGCACTAGAAAATGTTGCCATTGTGAGCACTGACTATTCTACATTCGAAAATTCCTGTTTTGAGTTTGAGTGAGTACCGACTGTTGTACACTGGAAAATTCTACCACTGCGAACACACGCTTGAAAATTCCGACATTGTCAGTATCGACGCTTGTAAACTCGAAACTTCCTCCATTTTGAGTTTCAGTTGATCTGTGTCAAAAAATTCCATCATTGTGAGCACCAAATGTACAGTTACGCATTCGAAAATTGCGCCAATGCTTTTTTTTTTTTTTTTGCTTTGTCTGTTACATAGATGTTTACAAATACAGTGATGATATTGCTTGAAACAGTAGCATTTTGACCTTCTCAAAGTTCAGCGCACACAAACACACACACACGCACGCACGCACGCGGCGCAATCACACACACACAACGCGCGCCGCACGCACGCACGCACGCACGCATGCACCCGCGCGCGCGCACACACGCACACCACCACACACGACACACACACACACACACACACACACACACACACACACACCTATAAGTAAACTTTAACCAATCACAGAGATTATCCATATGTATGTATGTATGTATGTATGTATGTATGTATGTATGTATGTATGTATGTATGTATGCATGCATGTATGTGTTTATGCATGTTTTGTGTTGTGAACAAATAAGAAGTGAATATTAAAAAGAAAAGTTATTGGTTCCGCAGGACAGTCTAGACAAAGGATTACAAGACAAATAAGATATGGAAAGAAACAAGCGCAGGCAAAAAGAAAAAAAAAATGTTCGGTCATTATGACTATAGCTTAGACAAGATGTACACATAGAAACTAAGAGAGGAAGGGATGGGTGCGAATGAAGAAGAGGGCATTCCATGGAAAATATCAAACCTTTCGGCTGGCAGCATAAGGAAACCGTCCATCGAATTTACTTTGTACTGTAGATAGAACTAGTTGTGTTGGCTGTCTGGAACCAAGTTCCGTCCCCTGGTAAGACTTTTCTGGTAGAATCCGATGCAAACATGCTATAAACCCTACCGCAAAAAAAAAAAAAAAAAAAAAAAAAAAAAAAAAAACCACTTCCAATGGGCAGCTCCCGTTCAAATACCCACAAGGTAACTTTTCTTTGGAAGACAGTTTCTTGCTGTCTTTCTCTTCTTCTTTCTTTCTTTCTTTCTTTCTTTCTTCTTCTTCTTCTTCTTCTTCTTTCTTCTTCTTTCTTCTTCTTCTTCTTCTTCTTCTTCTTCTTCTTCCTTCTTCTTCTTCTTCCTTCTTCTTCTTCTTCTTCTTCTTCTTCTTCTTCTTCTTCTTCTTCTTCTTCTTCTTTCTTCTTCTTCTTCTTCTTCTTCTTCTTCTTCTTCTTCTTCTTCTCTTCTTCTTTTCCTTCTTCTTCTTCTTCTTCTTCTTCTTTCTTCTTCTTCTTTCTTTCTTTCTTTCTTCTTGTTCTTCTTGTTCCCTTGTGGGTATTATTTTTTTTGCTGTCTCATCTTTGTCGCCACTCCATTATCTCCATGCCGCTGTCAGATGCATCCATTGAGTGTGGTTCTGCTGTTCTCAACCGATTCCATAGCAAACTCAACCAACCGTAGATATGAACTATTCGGGGCGGAAATGTCCACAAATAAATGGTTCTGATAGGAATCGAACACGCGACCCCTCTGCCAGAAATGCGCGACGCTAATCACTGCGCCACATTGGCCAGTCTTTCTGTCAAATAATTATTCAGGTCGAATCGGTTAAACATTATATATGTTATGTTGTTTACTTAACATTTATAGTGAACATTAACGTATTTTCAATTTCAATCCTTCACGGAAAGAACATTCAAGGGAGAGAAATCACATTTGAAGGCGAGTGAGCAGTAGCCTTTCCTGCGTGGGGCAATTCCTGCGTGTATTTAGGACTAGTAGTGAAAGGCGTTCATTGCATAAAACACGGATATACCACCTACAATTTTGTGATATTCTCCCCATCACAAGGAGAAATCCAGAATCCAGCTGCTTCCAAAGGCACCCAGAAAAGGGCAGAGTCAGGATGGGTATGTTAAGAGAGAGTTCTGGAAAGACAGAACTGGTGAACAGAGTAAACACACAAAAGGAAATA
Source organism: Conus canariensis (assembly GCA_033310375.1). Taxonomy (NCBI): domain Eukaryota; kingdom Metazoa; phylum Mollusca; class Gastropoda; order Neogastropoda; family Conidae; genus Conus; species Conus canariensis. Next base: position 68,745,165 of record CM065714.1, on the reverse strand, counting down.
TCTGACAGTACGCTGGAAGATCCGAACATGATACAAGGTGGGAGCGTGTGTGTCGGAATATGTCAACATTTAGAACAGTTTGCTCTTGTGTTAAAGAACTTAAGCATTGTCAGTCACATCAGCGCTTACGGCACTTAAAAATGATCTAAAGCGCTGCTTTATTTGGATCGCCTTAGAAATACCATGTCCAACTGGTTGACTAAACAATTGCACGTTGAACCTATAAGACGTGAGAGAAAAACAAGTGCACTCAAAAAAAAAACACCTCAGCCTGTGTGATTATAAATGGGCAAATACTTATACTTTGAAAAAAAAATGAGGGTGGTAATGGATTGGGGTTGGGTGTGTGTTGAAAAAGTGGATGTTACAGTGTCGGTGAGAAACCCCTCATTCACAGTATATGGGGATCTTCAAGTTGTGTCTTGTGAACTGAACCGGTTCTTCAGCTCTCCAGGAGTCGACTTTCGTCTCCTGGGGGAGGCACATCAGCAGGATCTGGCCTGAATGTGCTCGTCATCAATGACGTCTCAAAGAGATACTCCGCCTTCAATTCAAAAGAACTCTCGCCATCAAGGGGAGAAAAGGCAAATCAGTTGACCTCCCAAAGTAGTCATCGCAAGAGAAAACAGGGAGATGGAAAGAATGTGACAGTAAGATATAGATGGCCATATAAAAAAAAATCGACAACAACAATACTAACAACAATTTCAACAACGACAACAACAATAACAACAAGAACTACAACAATAATGATGACGATGACAATGATAATGATGATGATTTTGATGATAGTACTAGAAATAATGACAATAATAATTGGGGGTAATTAATATATGAGGACATATTCGAAATATATATATATATATATATATATATATATATATATATATATATTGCATTCATCTCTGATGTAAACCGAATTGATTCTGTCTTAAATCAGGAGCAGTGACTAGAAAATAAATCAATTGGAACTGTGCAAGTTCATGTTCCCCCCCCCCCCCCCCCCCCCCCCCCTTTTTTTCTTTTTTTTTTTCTTTTTCTTTCCAGCACACCACAAACAAAAGCACGAGCCAGAGAAGCCGATCAGTTCGATGGGCTCCGGTTCAATACTTGGTAAATAGTTCCTGTGTGATATTTTCTGTCCTATTTTCACCTTACCCATGAAAATAAATAAATAAACAAATGAATAAAAAGGAAAGAAACCAGCAGAGGAAGCGTCCTGCTGTGAGCTTTCAGAGCAGTGTAAGGCCTCACCCGGGAGTCGTGAAACGACACTTCGTGCCGAAATAAGCTTGCAGCACGATGTTTTCAGTGTTTTGCTGACACGCTTTTCTAAGAAAGCATTTACGAAACTATTTCGTGCGTGATCTCATTTCACGACGTGCCCATCTCTGGCGAAGTACTTTTTTTCTTTTATAATTTTGCATCATAAGCCGGACAACAGCGCTGGTGATAGAAACGTGACTACGCTTTGTTTGGCATTCAAATAGCAGACGAGAAATGGACAGCCTGCGTCCAATTCTTAATTTAATGAAAACTTCGTTTTGGTTCGATTTGTTCCATTACCACTAACCTCTAGGGCGCAGTATTGAAGACTGAATGACACGGGCACGAAAACCCAAGCAGACAAATATGATTGATAAATATGATTTTTACTTCAGTCGAACAATCAGCAGTCCAGTGCAACGCGCCGCGCGTATTGAAGTTTGTGATGAATATTTCATCCTGTGACATAACTTGAAAGAAACAGCTTCGAAATCTGATTGGTCCAATTTGTGTGGACCTCTTTCGAAACAGCAACACCGTCGTGTGACATAGGTCTCCGCGCTGATTCAGGGAGTTAAAACAAGCGATTTGTTGTGTCGTGTTGTGTTGAGTGTCGTGATGCGTTATTGTGTTGTGTCGTGTTGTGTTGCGTTACATTTCTTTCGTATGGCTTTTGCATTATGAATTTGACCTTTGATGTAACTGTTCTGTGCATTGCCTAATCAGTTCTTAGCCAGAATCCATCTGTATATAGGCAACATTAGTTGAAGCAGATAGGAGCGTTCTTATTATCACGTCTTCTTCTGTCTTGTCTTGTCTTGTCCTGAACTGGCTTGGCTTCTATGATCTCGTCTTGTCTTGGATTGGCTTGGCTTGGCTTCTATGATCTCGTCTTGTCGTGGATTCGCTTGGCTTGGCTTCTATTATCTCGTCTTGTCGAAGATCGTTTTATCTAATCTTGTCTCGGATTCTCTTCTCTTGTCTTAGATTGCCATTGTATTGCCTTGAAATGGTTTGGCTTGGCTTGGTGTAGATTGTCTCGTCACGTCTTGCCTTCATTCAGATCGTCTCGTCTTGTATTGTATCGTCCTGTATTGTCCTATCTTGACCTAGCTGGTCCGTGTTTGCTTTTCTTTTTCTTTCTTCTTTTTTTTTCTTCTCAATAACATGGTTTCGCGTCGAAGATTTCATGGGAACTTTCCTCCACAACAGAGTGCTGAGAACAAAAAAGAAGGCAAGAGGGAAGAGGGAAGTTGCAGAGGAGGAAGGGAGGACGAGATGAGAGGGGAGGGAGGGACGGGGGGCGGTGGGGGGGGGGGAAGACAGAGCGTGGAGAGGGATGAAGACAAAACTGGAAACATCCCAACACCGGGACCTCACCGGCAGTGGGGAGGAAAGGGGAAGAATAAGGGGGGGGGGGGGGGGGGTGGGGGGGGGGGGGGGGGGGGGGCTGGGGCGGGAAAGGGGGGGGGGAGGGGAGTCGCATCCCGAAGTGTCAAGTATCCAAACACACTTTCCTCAGCACTCGGCCTCCACGGTGCTAACGGTTCGGAAGGAAAATACCCCCTCGTACCACCCCTGCGTCCTTGCTTTTCTTCCAGAGGTCTGCTATATCCGCCCCCTCTGCCACCTGAGTCTAAAATAAACGTGTATTTACAACCCTTCTCCGCCCACTATCTCAAGTTCTCCCGCCAGAACCCAAACATTTTGCCTGACTGCTCTTTTGCGACATTCAAGATCGAGTTACGACCGCCGTCAATATGGCCGACTCGACAAATAAGCAGCCCGGCACACAAACACACACACATTTAGCAAGGTGGAGTAAAGGGTGGAGCAGGGGTTGAGAGCGGGAGGGAGGGGAAATGGAGTTGGTATGGGGAATAATCTTAGGTTGGAGGACAGAAAAAGTTCCTGCCAGAGGGGAAATTTATTGTTTGGACGAAAATCTAAAAGCTTTTCTTCACAACATCGTGAGAGAGAGAGAGAGAGAGAGGAGAGAGAGAGAGAGAGAGAGAGAGAGAGAGAGAGAGAGAGAGAGAGAGAGGAGAGAGAGAGAATACGAACGATTTATGCAAAGAAAGTCCTTCGCTTCTTGAGATTGAGTGTGTACAACCCTATCCACCATCAATGATTATTCCGATGATTTCTCCACGACCAATGATCATTACACAGCGGCTTCTAAAATCTTAAATGCTTTGTGGCTCATGTCCTCTCAGGAATTAAGGAAACTAATTTTTTTTTTATTATACACCATATGAATTCATTATAATGTATTCGTTATACTAAGAACAGTAATGATTTATCTTCACATATGAGAACATTCACAAAACTCTCTCTCTCCTCTCTCTCTCTCTCTCTCTCTCTCTCTCTCTCTCTCTCTCTCTCTCTCCACAATACATGATACCCTTTAACAGAGTAAAAAAAAAACAAAAAACCAAGAATTAGTAAGTAAATACATTTAGCATAAGGCATTCATGTTCGAATACGCAAGCATTTACATTTACATTTAGCATTCTTATTCATAAATGAACATTTATCTTACAGCAGAAGGAACAAGAGAGAATGGTGGTATTGAGCTGTGTGTGTGGTGTGTGTGTGTGTGTGTGTGTGTGTGTGTGTGTGTGTGTGTGTGTGTGTGTGTGAAGAGAGAGAGAGAGAGAGAGAGAGAATATATAAAAAAAAGAATTCTTTCGTCACAGACATACTATCTGCCAGCCGCCCCCTCCCCCCCTCTCTCTCTCCTCTCTCCTCTCTCCTCTCTCTTTCTCTCTTTCTGTCTCCTCCCTCTCTCCAAACAGAGAGAAAGGGGGAGGGAGGGAGGAAGAAGAAGACGTGAGAGAAAGAGAAACAACACGAATATTTGTATTTTAAAGAGGGTGCTAGAAAATTATCTGCGCAGTGCTCTAGAGAGAGAGAGAGAGAGAGAGAGAGAGAGAGAGAGAGAGAGAGAGAGAGAGAGAGAGAGGAGACAGACAGACAGACAGACAGACAGACAGACAGAGACGGGACGAACGGGCGGACAGACTGGACAGACAAACCAGACGGATGTAGGGAAGAAAGAAACAGGCAGACAGAGCGACGAACACAGAGATCACAGTAGACTCCACTCCAAGCAGTACAGACGGGCGCGGTGCATTTGTTTCACATTGTCTACCAGAGGAGATACGTGACAGTGAGACAGATCAGAGAGGCGAAGCACAGGAGGGCGAAGGGTTCAAGGAAGGAAGGAGGGGCAGGGTAGATGACGGATGGCGCGGGGGGGGGGGGGGGGGAGGAAGAGGATGGGGTGGGTTATGAGAAGGGCGGCATCAGATGGACGGCCTAATGATGAGCAGAAAAGACAGGACAGGAAATGAGTCCAGGAAATGGAAAGGCCATGACAGTGTTCTTCTATTCTACTGTTTTTGTGTGTGTGTGTTTTTTTTTCGTTCAGATCATTTCGTTTTTGTAAGTGCTTCGTCTGTTCAGTGTTTCTTTCCAGAAAAAACACACACACACACACACACACACCCCACACACACACACACACACACACACACACCACACACACACAAACCACACAACACACACACTCACACACACACACACACACACACACACACACACACACACACACCCCACACACGCACGCACGCGCGGCACGCGCACGCACACACACACACACACACACACACACACACACACACACACACACACACACACACACAAGCGGGCGCGCGCATATATCTATAGCGTATCTATCTATCTATCTATCTCTATGTCTATCTTTACACGACTACTTTATCACTATAACTGTACTGACAGAGAGAGAGAGAGAGAGAGAGAGAGAGAGAGAGAGAGAGAAAGAGAGAGAGACTGACAAACAGACATACAGAGAGACAGACAGACAGAGAGACAGACAGACAGAGACAGATAGGCAAAGAGACAGAGAGAGAGAGAGAGAGAGAGAGAGAAGAGAGAGAGAGAGAGAGAGCACATGCATGCACGCACGCACGCACACAACACCACCCACCCCACCCACACACACCACAACACACACACACACACACAACACATACCGCTACACTACACTACACTACACTGCACTGCACTGCACTGCACTGCACTGCACTCCACTCCACTACACTACACTACACTACACTACACTACACTACACTACACTACAAAGAGAGAGAGAGAGAAAAGGAGAGAGAGAGAAGAGAGAGAGAGAGAGAGAGAGAGAGAGAGAGAGAGAGAGAGAGATCTACGTTATTCAAATCTTTTTCTCATTTACGTTCCATCAGAATCTGAAAAAAGAAAGAAAGAAAGAAAGAAAGAAAAAAAAAAAGACAGAGAGACAGCTAGCTGCGTCAGGGAGAGAGACAGAGAGAAAAAAAAAAGTCATGTAATTCCCCTCCAGGCCTGTCGTTGTATGGACAAGCGATCAATAGTGATTACACCCAAAACCCCTTTCCCGAAATGGAAGAGACAGCCAGCCCCACAAAGAGGATTTTTCCAGTCACACAGGATGCAGCTACAATAAGACTAGACCCTAAAAGATTTCCCCGTCTCACATAAAGCTATAGGAAGAATGGCCCCCCGGGAATATTTCCCATTCTGACATGAAACTGAGCTGAGACAGGACTTTGTAACATCTTTTTCCCTAGTCTTGCATAAAACTATGATAAAGATTAGACTACAGAAGTTTCCCCAGTCTGATAATAGTGCTGTGGCAGAACTAGACACTGGAAGATTTCCATGTCTTATGCGAAGTTATAATAAGTTTAAAAACAAGACGATTTGTAATTTTCACATGAAGCTGTAATAAGACTAGACCCTCAAGGAGATTACCAGTCTCACAAGAACTTAAGTCTGACCCTGAAAGCTTTTCATGTCTCAAGTGATGCTTGAATAAGACTTGGCCCCACAAGATTTCCAGTCTCACACGAAACTTTAATACGGTTATTACCTCCCCTCCGCCCCCCCCTCCCCCCCCCCCCCCCAGAAAAAACTGTTTTGAAGCTCACATGAGGCTACGATAGGACTAGTTCCTAAAATATTCCCAGTCTCATGTGAAGCTAAACAAAAGACTGTCATATCCTTGAGAAGATGTTACAGTTTCACATGAAGTTACCTTTACACCCGCGTAATTTCTCAATCACATTGAAGCAGAAGTGCATCTAGGATCTTGACGTGGATTGCGGCCAAGCTCCCCCAGGTGCAAATTCAGGGCCCGAAACACTGTCTGAGGGGGGGGGGGGGGAGGTTTTTTCTCTGAAGAGAATTTTCTCACAAAAAATTTTTTTTTACTGACTACAGTCCCCCCTGGAAGTTTTTATAGTTTATTAAAAAGGTTACTTCTACACTCTATGATTTTCTGTATTTAATGAAGCTATTATAAACGTAGGCCTTAGAAATGTTCATTGTCTCAAATAAATTTTAAAAAATCAAAAAAGCCAGGCTCGACCCTAAAGGTTTTTTTTTTGGGTTTGTGTTTTTTGTTTTTTTAGTTTTAACATGAAGTTTTTATTAAATTTCCACCAAAAAGGGGTTGATGTCCCGTCTCAATTTATTATAATATTAAACCAAACCCTGGAATACTGCACTTTTAAACACCAAGACGATTCCCCCATCACAAAAGAAACTTTATTAATGAAACTAGACTCCGGAATTTTTCAGGGACTAAAAACGAAGCATTGGACCTAAGGCCAGAAGCTAATTCAGCTAAAAACGGGAGGTTGTGATACGACTGCAATTTGAAACTATAATCAAATGCATCCTAATCAGGACTTGTCAGTTTTTATGTGAACTATAATCAAATGCTCCTAATTAGGGATTTATCAATGTTTTGGACCAAATCTTTGCATCCTAATTAGGAACTTGTCGGTATTATATACAAACTATAATTGACGCTCCTAATTAGGGACTTGTTCGGTTTTTGAAACTATGACCAGACTGCATCCTAATTAGCACTACTCGGGGGTTAGTGAACTAAAACCAGACTGCATCCTATTTGGGACTTCTCGGTGTTATGTGAAAACTATCACCAGACGCACCAAATTAGGACTTTCTCGGTGTTATGTGAAACTATAATCAAATGCATCCTAATTAGCGACTACTCGGTGTTATGTGAAACTATAACCAACTGAATCCTAATTAGGGACCCAAGACTGTATCCAATTGGGGTCTTCTCTGTTTAGGGAAACCACAACCAACTGCATCCTAATTAGGGACGGGTGGTGTTATGTAAACTAAAAACCAAACTGCATCGAAATGAGGGACTTCTTGGTGATATATGAAACAAAAAACCAGACGCATCCTAATTGGGGGAGTTCTCGGTGTTTGTAAACTAATCAGACCCACTGCATTCTAATAAATATATGTCACAGTCCAACGGGAACCTCCAAATCCGGAATCGGTCTAGTCCAAACGGGAAAACTCAATATGGCCTAGCCGATTAAGATTCTAGTTTGGATTAGTCCGATTCCAAATTTGGGGAAGTCCAAACAAGAATCTTAAATAAAGGGGCCCTAGGGCCAATAAGATCCCAGTTTGGACTAGACCGATTCCGGTCGGACAGTCCCAAACTAGAATCTTAATAGGCCTAGGCCATATAGATTCTTTTTTTGGACTAACAGCCATCAAAAAAATGGAAATTCAGGTCCAATTGGAAATTTGAGTTTGGCTACCCAAAACTGGAATTGTGTCTGCTGGGGGAAAGATGAAATTTGTTATTTTTGTCATTATCCCAAAGGCACGTGTTTTCAGTATGCAGCGTCTGAAGAAAGCGCAGCAGGGGCACACACACACGCACACACACGCGCGCGCGCGCGCGCGCGCACTCACCCCACACACACACACACACACACCAACACACACACACCCCACACCACCCCACACACACACCACACACCACACGCACGCACACACACATTTTTCCACACAGAAACACTTTTTGGACAGAACCATCGTCACCACTGGCATCAAAAAATGTTTCAAACGGACCCGATTGACTTGAGTGTTGCGGCTGTGTTGCTTTTATATTAAAACTGTAAAAAAAAGTAAGGCCAACATTTCACGGACTTATAAAAAGAAAATTGGGAAGTATCAATCCCCTGAAAATGGGTTCAAATAGGAAAATGTGAAAGACAGGGCAAGCCGAGGAATCAACAAAAGGAATCGAGCGCAGTACAAAAAACCCCCCCCCCCCCAAATTTGAAAGTCACAGGAGGGGGGTTTTTCAATTCAGGTCATAACGTAGTTCCCCCTTATTGGGGGAAAGGGGTTAACAGCTTGCGCATTGAGTTCACCTTGCCAGAAAGGCCTGGGGACAGCACCCCCCTCTGGGTGACCAACAGTGCCAAGGGTTGCAGGAGGGGGGAACGCTGTTTAAGCTCCCCCACCAACCCAAAAAGTTTAAGGGTTTTAGGTCTGGGGGGTTTGTTGGGGCCCTGCATCTGTCACCACAGCTTTTTGGGAAAAGGTTTACCCTGGGGCGATGGGCCGTGGTTTCCTTTAAAAACTGCCCCAGGTCCAAGCTTTAAGGGGTGGGAGCACAAAAGGGGGCAAAAACTCGTTTTTGGGAGCGAACCCTTTTTGTTCCTGCCCTTGTAGGAACCCCCTTTGACGTTGCTTATCCGCCCAAAAAAAAACGATCCCCCCCCCCAAGCGTTTCCTTTCAGGCAGCTTTTTCTGCAAAAAGCCCCCCGGGGGGTCTCCAACCCCCCCGTCATCGGGGGGGGGTCCAACAGAACCGCGACCGTCCCCTAAACATCACGTTAGCCCCACTGTTTTAGGGGGCCATCTCACGGGGGCCCCTATCCGGCGTGCGCTCTGGGGCACATCAAAAGTCATGGGTGGCGCGAGCACGGGGGGTTCGGTGAGGCGTTTCGATGGCTGTCACCGCAAAAGTGTTGGGGGCATCTTTTAAGGGAGTTGGTTTTTGCCTTAGTTTTTTCTTGTGTGGCCTGCCTTTCAAGTATCGGCCCTCGGGGTTATTTGGGCCCACCAAGCGGGTCGACCTTTCCCTTCCTGGTCTTGAAACGTTTGGGCTGATCTGAAACAAGTGTATACCCCCCCCAAGTCCCGGGCCACTTTCCCGGCTGCAACTCCTTCTTGGAGCCACCATTTTCCTTCCTCGACCACCTTCGTCTTTGCGGACATGCGTTTCATTCATTTTTCGCCATACAGTGGCTTTTAAAGACATTTGGTTGAGCAATTTTTAAAGACCTACAGCCGGTTTAGCTCGTGCTCACATGATTTTGATTCTGCACATGCCCTCGGATCCCAAACACATCAGAAATTCACCCCAATTTGTTCCAAAAAGACAAGTCGCGAAAACGTTGTTTTCAAGGCGCGTGAGAAATGTTGCCACAAAAATTGGCAGTTGCCGCATTCATACAATTTGTGCGTGTGGTTAAATTTTGTTTGGACCAAAGGCGGTACAATTGATTTTTGTGAATTTTAAAAGTTTTTGTGCATTCTCAATGTTGGTCCTTAATTTTTTTTTTGAACAGTAATTGTTTCACCAAAACGGCAGAACCAAACTCGGTCCAACACTTAGGGGCAAAGAACGTTGAATTGATTTTCATGTCTGAGTCAGGTGTCAGTGATAAACCGACTGTGCCACCTGCCACTCAGAAACTGATATCTTTTCATACTTGTGTTACCAAGCAGAGTTAAATGCAGATTTTCAAAAAGCAAAAGTAAAAAAAAAAAAAAAACTAAAAAATTGTGTTGTGTGTGTGTGTGTGTGTGGTGTTTGTGTGTTTTGTGTGTGTGAATTCATTTGGATATAATCCAGTTTGGACTAGTGGTTAGCCCAATTAGAATTCAATAGGGCCCCTAGGCCATATTAAGATTCCAGTTTGGACTAAGCGTTGCTAACCAACTGGAATCTTAATAGGGACTGGCCATATTGAGATTCTAGTGTGGACTGGTAAAAGTCTAGTCCAAATAGAATCTTAATACGGCCTGGCCAAATTGGATTCTTTTTGGGACTAGACCGATTCCAGATTGGACGGGATTCCAGTGGGGGGCTGTGACACACACACACACAATATATATTATTTATATATATATATATAGGAGAGAGAGAGAGAGAGGGGGGGGGGGGAGAGAGAGATGCAGAGAGCCGGTAGAGGAGGGTGCGGGTGGGAGGGAGGTGACTAAGAAACAAAACTGCGAAGATAAAAATTATGGCGGTGAAAGGGAACAAGTACGCCGGAACGGAAATACACATAAATATATTAAACAATGTCCAAAGTGACTCTTGATTAAACAGTAACACAGGAATAAAATCAGGCAATCAAATGCCGACAAATAATGATTCTTCTTCAGACTCGCAAAAACAGATGTAAAATGCATGAAAAAAATTACTCCCCCTGATTGCAGTCACAGAGAATGACTTTACATAGCACTTTACTACGCTATAAACTGTTGTTCAAAGAAGACATGTGTCAAGAACTCACGTGTCTGTTTGGTTATTGCGTGTTCATTACATAACATTTATTATATAACACTCTGTTTTGCATGTTACTTAGGTTGTTTTTGGATCGCTGCAGTGTCAGTCAAGTTTTGGAAGTCCACAGTACACTTTGTTCATGAGCGTTGTCATCTTCTTTGCCACATCTGACATGTCTGTCATTCCATCCTTCGTCACGTCACCCTCTAGACCCCAGCTCTCTCCAACACCATCCCCTGTTTTTTTTTTTTTTTTTTTTTTTTTTTTGGGGGGGGGGGAGGAAAAAAATGGGGGAAGGGGGTGGAAGGGAGGGGGGAGCGGGGAGGGAAGAGGGGGGGTTCAACTTTAGGTGCTAATGACTTCATCTGCAACCAGCTCCGAGGGTTATTGCCGACGACGAAAGAAATAACGCAATTAAACACGAGTACCCTTTCCCTGCCGTCATTCCCCACCCCCCCCATCACCATCCCCACAAGTTCCCATCCCAACCCCCCCCCCCCCCCCCCCACCCCTCAACCAACCTCTTCCACCCCCCCCCCGTTCCCCCTTTTACAAAGACACTAGGGAAACAGGGGTAGTGGAGCCCCGGGCGGGGCAGGAATGGAGATGAACGCCGAGTTCCATTGGAAGTTGGGGGGGGGGGGGGGGGGGGGGGGGGGGGGGGAGGAGGGAAGGGAAACGAGGGGGGTGGGTGGGGGGGGAACCCCCGGGTCCCGTGCGCCCCCGGGGGCATCAAAACAGCAAGTTTTGGCAAGCAGCCCTGGGTCCCCGGGGCAGAACGAAGAAAAGTCCCCAAATGGCTAGCGCACCCTCCAAAAAATGGTCAGGGGGGGAGATGGGGGCACCCGCCACTGAAAGAACAAGGACAGGAAAAGAAAAAGAGAAGGGAAGGAGAAAAAAGGGAGGGGGGAGGAAGAAGAGAAGTTTTCCTGGGGGGGAGAACAAGACCACCCCTGAACCCTTCCCCCCCCCCCCCCCCCCCCCCCCCCCCCCCCCCCCCCCCCCCCCCCCACCCCCCCCCACACACACACACACAACAAGAAGGGAGGTCAGCCCTTGCTGGTGACTTCACCTTTCTGGCCTGACAAGGCTCATCTCCCCGAGACCACTGTGGGTGTTTGTCGTTAGAGACCCGGTCAGGAAATGAGAGGAGCTCGTGCTATTGAGTCCTGGGCCTGGGACCAAATCACAAACACTGGCCAATAATTAATGCCAAAATAGAACTCACTGGAGCGAGGTCTGCAATAGTCCAGACCTTCCTTTTTGCAGCGCTCCCCCCCCCCCCCCCTACTCCCTCCTGCCCCTGACCCCGGGGTCTTTGAGACAGGCAGAGAGGCGATCGGGACGGAAGCGAAGTCGACACGGAAAGAAAAGCCGCTCTAGGCAAAGTCTGCGTTCATCTTTTAAATCGAATGAGCTGCGGCAATTTCTCTATGTTAATTAACAGGCGTTTAGGCCCTGATTTTAATGCGTTTTCTGTGTCGCCTTTCCCTCGCGCTGGCCTTCCTTGACTAAATTGCAAAATGGACAACTCGGGGCCTGTCCGCGGGCGGTCGTCTCCTGTTGTTACGTCACAGCGGCTGTCGGCTGCACGTGGTGCTCGTCTGGCACAGTTGTGTCGCTGCTCGTTCTTCCGGTCCCTTTTTTGTTGTTGTTGTTGTTGCTATTGATTGTCAGCTCTACTGAAGGGCAAAGCCTCTTAACAAAGAATGCTTCTTCTTCTCCTTCTTCTTCTCTTTCTTCTCTCTTTTTCTCTCTCTATCAGAATGTAAAGCTTCTGACACCTTGTTCACATGTCATATATTTCATCTTCGCTTTGGACTGTAACATATAATTTAGAAAATATACAACCATCCAAAAAATTTTTTTTCTAAAAGTCCAGAAATAAATACCTTTCGCATTCTGATTTTTAGAAATAATTTTATGAGAGTTGAGCTCAGCCTGTATTACACTGTAACCATTTTTGTCAAACTCATGCCTGAGTTATATACTATGAAGTTTTGTTTCTGAACC
>CM065714.1:68689944-68694944 GCA_033310375.1 Conus canariensis | reverse complement strand
AGAGTGACCTGGAAATAACACCACTAAAAAGCTCAGATGAGCCAGTAATCAAGTAATGGTGATGATGATGATGATGATGATGGTGGTGGTGGTGATGATGATGATGATGATGATGATGATGATGATGATGATGATTATGATGATGATGATGATGATGATGATGATGATAATGAGAAGAAGAAGAAGAGAAGAAGAAGAAGAAGAAGAAGAAGAAGAAGAAGAAGAAGAAAGAAAGAATGACAGTAATGGAGTAATGATGTAAACAATGACAACGACGATCATGGTGACCACAATGATGATGAAGATGAGGAGAGAGAGAGAGAGAGAGAGAGAGAGAGAGAGAGAGAGAGAGAGAGAGAGAGAGAGAGAGAGATGGAAGTATTCGCAACTAGTACACACAAAGACAAAATTCCAGACGTATGACATCAATTGCATCTACTAACCCATGGGCAGTGTGGCAACAAACAAACAAACAAACAACAACAACAACAACAACAACAAAAAGACACATGTACTTGTACAATTTGTCTCTGCATTAAAGGATCATACAGAAAACACAATGATGTGTAAGTTCTGTAATTGCCCCCTCCTCCCATCCCACCCATCCACCCTTTACCCTCTCTCCATCCCCATATCATCCCACTCCAATTCCCACATCCCACCGTCCCATCGTCTCTAATCCCCCCCCCCCCCCCCTCCAAAATAAATAAATGGATAAATAAATACATACATCGATAAATAAGTAAACAAACAAATAAATAAATAATCGGCACTTTATGACAAAGAGATGATCCGTAGATTGTATTCAGCTCATGCTTAAGCACCCCCACCCCCACCCCCTTCCCTCCCTCCCCAACAAGATGCACCTCCAATTGTTCCTTTGAAGGATGGTACCTTCTTCTTCTTCTGCGTACGCAGGCTGATTCTCCTGCGGACACTCCCTATATGGACAGACAAGTATTAATCCCATCTACCCAACAAAGGGAGTGGAGTTTTGTGTGTATGACCGTTTTTTTTTTTATCCCGCCATTAAGGCAGCCATACTTCATCTTCAGGGAAGGTGCATGCTATGTGTAACGTGTCATCCATACCAACGGCCAAACTGGCCTTCTCTTCCGAAAGTTGGTGATGGGATTTTACGTGTGTGCAAGATGTTATGCGTGCGTTCACACACGGAACCTGGGTTTATAGTCTCATTCGAAGGACTGTATGGGAAATGGAGTCAGAACTAACGTTAACTACGAGGGAAAAATGCCCCTGTATCGAAACGGCCCGGCGGAGATTCGAACCCGCACCCTAACATTACGAGTCCGGCGCTCTACCAGCTGAGCTATTCCGGCCCCCAAGGATGGTACCGAACATATTCCGTTCAGCAGCTACTGTCTGGACCTACCTTGACTGCTTGTCACTCACTACTACCGCAAATCTCAGCCTGCCAGCTTCAACAAAGGTTGTTGAACAGGTACGATTTTGTTTGTTTTGTTTTGTTCGTGTTTTGTCTTGTAATGTGTTTGTCTCTTTCGTTCGGCGGTATCGTTCTTTTTCTTTTAAATCTGTTTCGATTTCTGCCTGTAGTCACCTCACTTCGAACCTATACTTGTTTTTGTTTGCTGGTTGGTTATTTTGTTGTTTGTTTGTTTGTTTTTATCGTACTGTGTCATTCTGCAACTACGGCCAAGTTCCAGAGAAGAGAAAAGAAGTATCCTTTCTTCCGACTATGACATCTGACGGTGAGGTGTCGAGAAAATGCTAATAAGGTAAATCAAAACAAAACGCTTTATATTCCTGTTACACCAAGGCTACGATCTGTCACAAAATGACTCTCAAGTCAAGTCTGTATAGCCCAGCCGACTACGAAGGCCACATCAGCGCTGAAGATGACCCCCTTTCATACAAACAAACAAACAAATCCAAGACAGTTCCGAAGCTTTTTCAATAATTTGAACTTTCGCTATGCAAACACAATCTACATCCACCCTACCCTCTCCCGCCTTCTTCCGCCTCTTTCCCCCTTATTCACCCCTTTCTCCTCACCACCTCCTCCCGCCCCTCCCCTCCCTCACTCCCCCTCCCCTCCATGTTCCTGTCGTTTGCTGGACTCTCCAATCAAACCTCAGTCTGCCAGTGGCGCATGCGCAGCAAGATAGGGTCCACTGATGAATGCTCGTTTCCAGCTAACTCGCTGTCATGTAGCGTTAATTTCATTTATAAACTCAATAGCCCTGAACAAAATTGACTTTGCACATTTTAAGATAATGAGAAGCAAAGAGTTTCTCCTCTTCGGACGGTTTTGGTCACAACATAACCCAGCCTACAAACACAAACTCTGACGGACATTTGAACGTTTTGCCTACCAAAAGCAAAATGGTTTTTGCTTCATATTCTACACCGGGGTTTTCTATCATTTCTATGGAAACTACAACCAAAGGATAGGCGTGTAGCCACATTCAGGTTGGTGATAGAGTTTGCGCCGTTCGATCGAAAACGGGCACAAACACAATCCGAAACAAACAATACGACATGTTTGGACGGGACGATGAGTCTCTGGAAGAGGTCACAACGTTTATTTAGATGCACATTCGTTCAATCGGTAGCCCAATCAAGCGAGCAGATTTTAAAAAAAAAAACATGACACACTGGGTTATCAATCTTGTCCTCACTGAATCGTGGCAGGAGGAGAACGGATTTTGTAGAGTTTAACGTTCAACATCGATGGTATGGAAATACTACCTGTACTTTCAATACGTTTAGTGATATAGATGTCTTGGAACCAGGCTGGTTTAACTCAGCAACTGCATGGAAGGGTTTGGTTTTGTCACTTACACAATACATCAGTTTGGTTTTTCTTCTGTAGATGCAAACACGAAATATAAAAGTTGTTTCACTTCACGTTCACCATTTTTTGTTCTTCTGGGCCAGACTATCTCAGCCATGTTTCAAGACAGAGACAGACCATTGTTTACACGTGACATCCATGATCCTTTGAATGGAGTGCGGCCAACATCTGAGAACTGAAAAGAAACAAGAGGCAAATGAAACAAACTGCGGCGTTACCGGAACACGAGCCCTGCAGCTCTTTGCTGCGTCTGGCTAGGGTTTTTTTTTTCTCGGGGTTCTCCGGTTTTCCCTCTCACCCCTTGGTGCTTGGGTAGGGCAACCTACCCTAGGGTCAGACTTGGGTTGGGTGCTTTAGGCGGCTGACCCCCTTCTCTCCTCCCCCCCCCCCCCCCCTCCTCCCCCCGTCCCCTTGTCGTTTACAATGCTTTTTGGTGCATATTGTATTTTTTATTTATTGTGTTTTCTCTTGTTCATTTCATTCATATGCACACACCCACTACATACAATCACACCCTCCCCCTCCTCTCACTTACCTTCCCCTCCCTGTCCTCTTCTCTCTCTCACTCTCCACTCTTCCTCTACTTCCATTCTCTCTCTCTCTCTCTCTCCCCCCTCCCCCCCCCCTCTCTCTCTCTCTCTCTCTCTCTCTCTCTCTCTCCTCCTCTCTCTCTCTCCCTCCCTCCTTTTCCTCCTTGCTTAACTCTACCCTCTTTCCTCGTGCCATATTCCTCGAACTCAACTCACCCTCTCTCCCACTGTCCCTCTGTCAACTTCATTCTCCACTTTGGCTTCACAAGGGGAGTATTGCGCATGTTAATGTCTGTACTGTTTTTATTGTTTTGTCGCTGAGGAAGGCATATTGCCGAAAATTTCTTGTCTTGTTTTGTGTCGTGCATTGAAACTGCGTTACTTCACACTTTGTTTTGTGTGCTCTTCCGCTTTTTCGTCGTAAAAAGAAAGAAACAAACAAACAATAAAAAAAACCCAAAACACCAACAACAAAACCTAAATCATCAGGAAAACATGTGAGAGAGAAGTGAGGTTTCGCATTGCTTGTTAATTATTTTCTAGATTAATTGATTAATACGACCAGTTCTAATTTGCACATGCATCTTCAATTCAGACAATGTATTCTAACCTTTGAAGATGTTCAGTGGTAATTTTTCGTGTTTCACAAATGTTCCATCCTGAAGTGGTGTGTGTGTGTGTGTGTGTGTGTGTGTGTGTGTGTGTGTGTGTGTGTGTGTGTGTGTGTGTGTCTGTGTTGTGTGTGTGTGTGTGTGTGTGTGTGTGTGTGTGTGTGTGTGAGTGCGCGTGCGTGCGTGCGTGCGTGCGTGCGTGCGTGTGTGTGTGTGTGTGTTCTAGTTTCTAAAAGAGACAAACAATTTTTCAACTGATCTACGATTTTTATTGAAGAAAGATGTTAACGGAATTCCGGTGTGTTTTGAGAAAATCTGTTTTAATGTGTCGTAAGTGTATGTTTTTCCCTTTGCTTTTTTTGTTTGTTTGTTTTGTTTTGTTTTGTTTTGTTCTATTTCATCTAGTTTGAGCGTTGACCTAAATGATGTGACAACCGTGGTATGTCCTTTGCAAGTCAACTGGGCTGTCAGTAACATGAACGGAATTGAACTGAGGTGGGGGGGGTGGGGGGGGGGGGGGGGGGGGCGCGGGGGGGGGGAGTGGGGGGAGGGGGGAGGGGGTATAGGATAGAGGTTTTTCGAGCAGCAGGTTGGGACAGAAGGAGACACGAAGGGAGGAGTAGGACGTGGACAGGGGACGGAGGAAGGTGAGGGGAAGGGGAGGAAGGGAGGGGTGAAGGCAGAGAGGGGAGGGGGGAAGGAAAGCAAGACAGTCAAAAGTAGTATGGTTAAAGGGAAATAACTTATGCTATGTTCTCTATGATAGAGGTTGATCTCCCATTTTTTGCCCTCTTTTTTTTTTCCCCATCCTCACCTTCTCCATACCTCATCCACTGCTCCTGCTTCCAAGCACCCCGATCCATCACCACCACCACCACCCCTCTCTGTCTGTCTGTCTGTCTGTCTGTCTGTCTGTCTGTCTGTCTCTCTCTCTCTCTCTCTCTCTGTCTCTCTCTGTCTCTCTCTGTCTCTCTGTCTCTCTCTCTCTCTCTCTCTTCTGTCTGTCTGTCTGTCTGTCTGTCT
>CM065714.1:68682444-68687444 GCA_033310375.1 Conus canariensis | reverse complement strand
GGAATAGTTCAGTTGGTAGAGCACCGGACTCCTAATCTTGATGATCCTGGGGTTGCGGGTTCGATTCTCTGCCGGGCTGTTTCGGTACAGGGGGATTTTTCCCTCGGAGTTAACATTGGTTCTGACTCCATTTCCCAAAAGTTCTTCAAATGAGACAATAAACCGAGGTTCCGTGTGTGAACACACACATAACATCTTGCACACACATAAAATCCCATCACCAACTTTTGGAAGAGAAGGCCACTTTGGCCGTTGGTATGGATGACACATTACACATAGCATGCACCCTGCATAAGAAATGGAAAAGTGAAGGAAGTAAGGAAATTGAATGATATTGAATGATATGGACTGAATGACACGGGAAACCACTGAATGAAGCGCCAGCTGGCAGCTCTTCAGTCAGCACTACCCAGGTAGGCAGCCCGTTGTGTAAACGAGTGTGGATTGTAAAGCGCTTAGAGCTTGGTCTCTAGCTGAGAATAGGTGCTATATAAGTTATATAATGATAATAATAATAATCTCTTTCTCTCTCTCCCTCTCTCTCTTTCTGTCTCTCTCCTTCGCTCTCTTTCTCTCTCTTCTCTACCTGTCTCTGTCTCTCTCTCTGACACACTCACAACACCACACAAATGCACTCGCTCATATGTGCATGAGCAGACAATCATGCGGAAAATTATGCAGACACATGCAAAATATACACATATAAATGGCAATCACACACACATGCATGCACACACACACACACACACACACACACACACACACACACACACACACACACACACACACATTCACAACACACATGTACTCAGGGGGAAAAAAAAAAAGAAAAAATAAGAGAAAAACATTGTACTGTGCAACTGAACATGTTTCAACATTAGACATGTATATTCAACAGTTATCAAAAAATGTGTGGAAATAGGTGAGGCAAAAATATTCTACTTTCACGACAGTGATTTGCCACCTTGTGAGGAACTATTGCTATTATTGTTATTATCATCATTATTATTATTGCTATCATTATTCTTACTATCATTATCATCATTGTTGTTGTCGTTGGTAATGATGGTGGTAGTGGTGGTGGTTGTTGTTATTTTTAATCATTATTATGTTACAGATATTTTTTAGTATATTGACTGATGACATGAACTGGAAAATATCATTTGACAGATTCTCAGGTAGTTCTCAGGTACACATGAAATAAACATTAAATCCATAAGACATAAAACATTACATAGATTATAAAAACAATTCATAGAAACACAAACTCACCCACACCAACGCCCAAACACTAAAACACACACACATGCGTACACACACACACCCACGCACCCATACACACACACAAACACACACACACACACACACACACACACATGCACACACGCATGCATGCACGCATGCATGCATGCACGCACACACACACAGTGTTAGTCACAGTAAAAGCATAATATTGCAAACTGAATTGTTCATGTATGAGAGACAAGTTCTGGCATGGATTACAGCGTTTTCTTTTGGTGAGAAACCCAAGAGTTTGCATGAAGCCAAGTGCTAACGCAGGCAACAGTCAGTAGTGGACTGCTTTCAGCTGGATGGTGCAAAACATGGATGAAGTTGGCAGGGTGAACCAAAAAACATTGTAGGAGGTTGAAAAAGATCATCACTGTTGTTTGAGAAACAGCTTTGTTTATCATCAATGAACAGGCCACACGACCCCACCACCACTCCTATACCACGCTGCTTGCACGTGTTCACACACATGCTCATGCACAGAGACACACACAAACATGTGCATGCATGCATGCACACTTGCACTGCACATACGCATGCATTATGCGTGTGCGCGCGCACACACACACACACACACACACACACACACACACACACACACACACACACACACACACACACACACACACACACACCACTCAGTTACAGCCGTTTTTCACCACACACACACACACACACACACACACACACACACACACACACACACACACACACACACACACTCACTCACTCACTCACTCACTCACAATAACACCCATTTTCACACACACACACACACACACACACACACACACACACACACACACACACCACACACACTGCACACTGTCACAGTTTCTGATTCCTGCCTACATATTTTGTGCAAACATGTGATGGAGAAACATATTTGATAAGTACATGTATAAACTCTTCACTTCCTTGTGTCTGCATAACTGTTCAAATATGAATGTTGTACTTAGCAAAGTCTATATGCAAATTACTCATAACTTATACATTTATCAAGTACTTCTTTTTTTGCTTTTTGATTGTTTATCCTATGTTATCCGGTATCCTTCTTTTTTTCTCTCTCTCTTTTAAATTGTTTGCCTTATATTACCTGGTATCTGATAATTTCTTTTTTTTTTTTTTTATTCTATTTGATTATTTACCTTCTTTCATTGTTCAACAGCTGTCAAATCTGAGTAAAGTAGTATGTTACAGAGTTAGAGGAATGTTGCTTGCCCTTCAAGGAGATGAAGTAGACAGTTTTGTATCTATACAGATAGAAATACATCATGTAGGCAGACAGATAGATAAGAAGACAGATAGGTGAGCAGGTAGGCAGACAGGCAGGCAGGCAGGCAGGTTGTGTTTGTATCTTTCTATCTAAATATCTAAACACTATCCATCCATCCATCGATCTATCTATCTGTCTGTCTTTTGTCCATCTATATACCAATATTTATCTCTGGTGTGTGTGTGTGTGTGTGTGTGTGTGTGTGTGTGTGTGTGTGTGTGTTATACACTATCTGTCCATCCATATGTCCATCTGTTCTTTCTCTATATATGTAGACCTGTGTGGTTGTGTGTGTGTGTGTGTGTGTGTGTGGTGTGTGTGTGTGTGTGTTGACTGAACATGATGATCCAACACCCATGTACGGTAGTCCCCAGAAATGGATTTCTTGCTTTCCGTTTGATTGGAACAGAGAATAGAGCTTCATAAATACACACATAAAAAAAACTGATTTTCAATCAGTTGCATCAATTTCCTACACACATAAAAGCTGAAAATCAACCAGTTGCATCGATCTCCTTATGGACCAAAAGCACACGTCCATTGCTCATCAATAATTGATTCCATGGCTGCCCTCAGCCGGCCTGCCACTGACATAAGAGATGTAACCAAAAAAAAAAAAAAAGTGAGCATTTCTGTTTACTGTCATTGACGGCATTCATGTATGATGCATATCTCTTGCTTCCGAGCCTTACCACATAGTGCTTGGATATCGGTCGCTGTGAATGCAGCATGTACCATAGACGTCCCTTCCTAATGCACGGATGTCGATGGTTTGGAATACAGCATCAATAAAACATCTTAGACGTACCACTGTTATGCAGAAATATTGATGGTTCTAATTATAGCATAAGTAAGGTATAGCTGCCCCCCCCCCCCCCCCGGCCCTCCCCCCTCCCCCCACACCTGCCTCGCCTTCCCCTATTCATCCCAATAGGTGCATGTTGGCTGCCTGAGTGGGTTTAAACACCGAACTCGTATTTTGGAGGTTGCAAGTTCAAATCCGGGGCAGCAAGCAGAGGGATTCTAAAAACACGTTTTGTCCATTCTGGTGTTATCAGTCTTACGTTAGGTTGATCTGCTTCTCCGCCCCAAAGCCCCTGTGGTGATTCATCAGTCATGTCACCACAGCAGGATATGAGGGCACCAACCTGAACCTGAATGGAACCGTTTGAGCACAAATTGTGATTTTCTTTTTTAATTAAGATAAAGCACCCCCATCCAAAAAACAAACAAACAAACAAACAAGATGAACAAAAACTCCTC
Source organism: Conus canariensis (assembly GCA_033310375.1). Lineage (NCBI taxonomy): Eukaryota > Metazoa > Mollusca > Gastropoda > Neogastropoda > Conidae > Conus > Conus canariensis. The sequence continues at coordinate 68,683,615 of CM065714.1, read as the reverse complement.
GTCCATCCTCCCATTGCTTGAATACAGATTGCATAATCCCCCCCTTCTCCTCCACCCCCACCACCCCTTCTCTCCTCCTCCTTCGCCCTTAGTGAAGGGAGCATGGTTAGCTCAGAGTCAGCGCATTGATTTCGCAATTAGTCATTACAGGTTCGAACTGAATCCTGTTGGTACCAAACGTTTGAAGACTTACCTTTTTTTGTATCTCGTCCTAACGCTGGATATTGTTTTAGTTGAATCGGTGCAGTTCAATATAGGTTCAATCCCCCACACCCTCACACCCTTCCCCCCTGTCATTTCATTCTTTGTAGGTATTGGCGTTAAACCAGAGTGTGAATTAAACCACTTTAGTGCACTTATATTGACCATTTTTACTACAGTGTTATCAAAGTACATCTGTTACTTTCTGGCCTTTCTCCCTATAGTACATTATTCATTATGACGGTTTTGATCACACCATAAATCGAGCATAGCTTGTACTTTCCAAACTTTTTTCTTTCGGGCATTTCTAGATACTGATGGTTTTTGATCAGCACAAGCAAGGCTTTATTCGTACTTTTCGTTCAGCTGTGCATTTTTGAATATTGACGGTTTTCATTGCAGCATTAAGCACAAAGATGTATGATATTGACGGTTTTGACCGCAGCATAAATAAAACAAAAACATTACTTTCCGACTTTTCTCCCATCATTGAATTTGTCAATGTTAACGATTTGGATGACAGCATAAACAAATAATTGACGTCACTTTTCCAGCCTTTCTCCACCTCACTGCATATTTCAGCAAATGACGGTTTTGAAAATAGCATGAATAAATCTTAACTGTTAATGTTCGACAGTTAACCCCTTTGTGCATTTGTCAGTACTGACGGTTTTCATTAAAGCATAAATGAAGTATAGCATTTACATTCCGGCCCTTCTTCCCTTATTGCACTTTGCAGTATCGACGGTTTTGATGACTGCGTAAATAAAGCATAGCTGTTACTTTCCGACATTTCTGCCTTTGTTCATTTGTCAATATGGATGGTTTTGATAGCAGCATAAATGAAGCATAGCTGTCACTTTCCAATCTTTCCTCCATAGTGCATGTATCAATATTGACCATTTTGATCACAGCGTACATGAAGCATAGCTGTTACTTTCCGACCTTTCTCCCGAAGTGCATGTGTCAA
>CM065714.1:68674944-68677444 GCA_033310375.1 Conus canariensis | reverse complement strand
GGCACGTACGACTCCTCGCTGTCGATGATTGCTAGGAGCGCAGCTCCGAAGTTCAAACAGCCGGAATAAACCCTGTGACGACCAGGGATTAAGGCGACTCTCAGCTCCAACAGATAAAGAGAGATGGGCGACAGGTTGTAGGGTAGGTCATAAATCGACTACAGCAACACGCTTGACGAAAAGTCAGTCAGTCAGTGCCAAACACGATGTGCACGTAGAATTCCACGGAGCAGCAGATGACTGTGTGTAGTGTAGTAGGTGTCGTAGAAAGTCGTGTCGCGAAAAATAGACCGGTGGTGTGGAGTTTGAAATGCCGTCTGCTTACCAGAAGACAGGAAACACATGTGCATCTTGGGAAACATTACAGTATTGCCTGATTTCAGTTAAGAAAGTAATGAATAAATAGATAAACGAATAAATGGTTGATAAACGAACTAAGAACTATTGATGAACTGACAAAACAAGTTTGCCTGATTTCAGTTAATAAATAAATGAATGAATATATAAATAAATGGTTGATCAACGAACAAAGAACTATTGATGAACTAACAAAACAATTTTGCCTGATTTCAGTTAATAGATAAATGAAGAAAAAGATAAATTAATAAATGATTTAACGACCATCGGATTTAAACAGGTCACTCAGCTGAGAATAGCACTTACTTGGAGCTTTCGACAGACCCCGTCCGTCTTCTTCAGCGGTGGTGTTGCTACTGGGTGAACTGGAGTTCATTGGACACGACCACGGGTCGAACCCTGAATAAATGGTCGATAAACGAACAAAGAACTATTGATGAACTAACAAACACATGGCATGAAATAAGAATCACATAAACTGCGATGAGAGTTAAAATAAGCGCTATTCCATGACTGGAACAAATAAGCTGCAGTTTGTTGGACAGACAGAGAGACAGCAGTTCAGGAACAAAGGGTCGTTTATGTTGACTTCATAAAGTAAGTTCTTTAACCTTCTTAAATGTCTCTCAGGTGGAGAAAGAAACTTACCAGGTACTAAATGTCAAACTGTGAAGATGTTTAATAGGACGTTGAGAATTAAACGAGAAACACACAACCAGTGACTTTCAAGAAAACTTGGTTGTTGATTCGGACTCTGCTAGCTCCAGGCTGATAATCTTCAGAGCCTCAGTTACAATACGTTGGACCTCATCGTCAGACCGTTGGATAGGAAATGTTGTACTTGTTAAGTAAGACGTGTATTCTGTCTCAATTTTTAGAACCTAGAAACCACGCGTTGCTCTGTGAACAACACAATAACAGAACATGACAAAGAGACGGTGAAAAAAAACAAAACAAAGAGGCTCACTTGTAGGAAAGTGAAAGTGATGTGACTCAAAGGAGGTCGAACTATCATCGTCTCCCTGTTTGATTTCGGGCTTGAAGCTCTGGAAGACTTTACCTAAACCGTGATCTCGTTTTGACAAGGAACGAATCTTCATGAGCAAGCCCCGAACACAGGTGTGAACATAAAATTACCGAACCTTTTTTTTAAACAAAGCAAAACAAAACAAATAAACAAAAAGAGAAGGAAAGAACGAACGAACAAAAAAAGTTGAACGGTGATACACCGGCAAAGCCTGAGAGAGAATGGAGATGACTGGGTGACAGTGTTCACTGTGGAAGCTTTGGGATCGTGCGGATTTGGGGATACCGTGGACTGTTGGCCACTGCCAGATGAGCAGAATGAGGGAGTCGGCGAGTAGTCGGAGCAGCTCGGATATGGCTAGTCGCCGTGGGGTGACCTTTCCAGAACGACCCTATACTGTGATGTCTGAGAAGGAAGTCTTCACCACTAAACACCCGTGAGTTATGCTCCTCTTTTATTCATTCATTTATTCATTTATTTATTTATGTTAAGGTAATTCGCACAGCCTACTCCCCTCCCCCCCTTGTGTGTGTGTGTGTGTGTGTGTGTGTGTGTGTGTGTGTGTGTGTGTGTGTTACTGTAGTGAGTCCTGCCTGTGTAAGACTTTTCCACGTTGAAAAGCGTTGTGGTGTGTTTGTTCCATTCGTTTAGCCGTGAAGTCAGAGAACTGCCCTTTTCTTAATCCTTAAGCAGCATGAAGGCATGTCATTCCTCGTGGTAGCGCTGCAGTCGTTCTTTTCTCCTTTTTTTCCACTTCCCTCTCCCATTTCTTTTCATTTTAAACCCCCCCCCCCCCCCCCGCCAAGAGTTACCTTTTTCCCCCAGGGTTTCTCTCACGAAGGTAGTTGACAAGCACCTTGCGAATAAATACACCGGACATGAGCAACGTCTGTTCGAGGACGAGAATCGATCAGTTTAATGTAGTGTGAAAAGCCTCCCCGATCGATGAAGCGGAACTGTAACCAGACAAGTCCCCCAAAAGTTATACATGGACTGTGTCCAGTCACGTGAGAGGTGAGGGTGGGTAGGGCTGAGGGTACTGGGGGAGGGAGGGTAAGAAAGAGGAGGGGATCTTGTAGATATGTCCATTAACATCTAGGCGATAGGAACATTTCG
>CM065714.1:68659944-68669944 GCA_033310375.1 Conus canariensis | reverse complement strand
TGTGTGCTTTGAGAAAGATGATTTGGCAAAGAATGTGGACGGTACAGGGCTGTGCCGTCTTATTTTGTGGTGAAAAAAAAAGTTTAAAGAAGATTTACTGTTCTGGCGAACGAAAGACAAATTACAAGACAAAACATGACGCGTTTTGATCTCTTTGGTCTTCTTCAGGCAAGACAAACACCATTCGAGGCAGTGAAAACGAAAAACGAACAGCCACTTATCTTCTCAAATTGGGCGCAGAATGGATGTGGTTCTTCGTTTTCATTGTCTTGAATGTTGTTTGCCTTGCCTGAAGAAGACCAAAGAGGTCGAAACGCGTCGTGTTTTGTCATGTGATTTGTCTGTTTCGTTCGGCGGAACAGTAAATCTTCTTTTAAAGTTTGTTCCCATTTCCGCTTGCAGTCACCTCACTTTGAAAACTTATTTTGTGGTGCAGAGAAACGACAGCAGGTTTAGTAGACTGGCTACAGGAAATCGAGTGAAACCATACCAGCCTTCCCACCATTCCCATTTATAAAGAGACGGAGAGAAGTAGTAGCGTAATTGTGAAGGCTGAAGAAGAGGCAAGGTCACTAGAGGAGCCATGTAACTAGACTAAATCGTGCTAGGTCTTAAAACGCCGTCTGAACTCATGATGGTAATGTACAGTGTGAAGTTGAAATGCTGAATAGGGCACATCGGTGTTTCGTGCCGAAACCACTTCCTAATTTAGCTTCAAGACGTTGAAGGTTGTAAAAGGCTTGACCAATGAATTGAAGATGTCACCTGCAGAGTAAGCTTCTAAGTGAGTTGAAAGGTCATGCCTTGACTTCAGCCTGCACGAGGAAAAAAAACATGAAGAAAATGATTTCGAGGAACAAGCTGGTGACAGTAAAAGCACCACAGCAGATTACTGCATCAGAAGCGTCTTGTCTGTATATAAGCATTCTGTCATGAAGAGGCGTCCTGGTATATTCCACAGTTTTGTAAACTACACGGAAACACGATATAATTTTTTTTTAATCTACAATGGGTTTTAAGTAGATGAAAACGTGGCTCTACAGAAAATCTTCAATGATTTTCTTAATAATATTATTTGTAACATGATTTTCATTTAGTCCTCCACAGGATAAATGGGCGTTTTTGAACAGATTCAGCCATTCAGTCATCTGTATATGAATATATATACATATATATTCTCTCTCTCTCTCTCTCTCTCTCTCTCTCGCTCTCTCTCTCTCTCTCTCTCTCTCTCTCTCTCTCTCTCTCTCTCTCTCTCTCTCTCTCTCTCTCTCTCTCTCTCTGTGTGTGTGTGTGTGTGTTGGCACTCAGATCTCTCTCGTTTCAGGGTGTTAACAGACTAGGGCTTTGCTGGCACTCAGAAATACGAAGCGGGCCGAACACTGAATCGTCAGCGCTCTCTGATTGCTAGGCATGTCAAGCCAACCGGGACCCCAACACCTGCACAGGCGGACGAAATTATAGGATTTGTGAGGCGTCGCCTTGGATTGTAGTCTACTCTCCTGCAGTCACAGTCGAAGTCGACGATCACCTCAATCGATCGTGTTGACGGCGGTAGCCATCGTACAATGAGAATAAGAGGCCAACTACCGTGACACCGTGGCTGCCAAGAAATATGCATCTTTTTGACATTGGCACAGTGCTTCTTTTCATGGGCAGTGAAAAAGCCAGACACGATTTCTTCAGAAGTAGATAAAGAGATTTAAACTGAATGTGGGTGGACCATGTATAACGAGGATTTAAAGCCACTAAGCACTCATTCCGTTCTTGTCAAACTTCGTGCTTGTGACTGGATGCACCAGCTCATCTTACCGAGTGCCTGATCTTGGATGTAGAGACAGCGCGACGTCATATAGGGAATGTGTGTGACGTCATGTCTATGACGTGGGCACAGCTTCGACGGGAGTTTCATTACCACATGAGGCTGCTGGAAGACCGACGGCTGTGTGTGATTCACTCGCTGTAAGTTGAATGGCTTTGATGTGTGCTTTGTGCCGTCAGTCAACCAATCAGTCAGGCTCTATTGATTCTAGTCATACTGTTTATCGCTCAGCCGACCGTAAAGGAGATGCCAGGGATGCGGCCATTGCTTGGTCAATCAGTTCATCATTCTTGAAAATGGGGAGTGATCGATTTTTTTCAAACCGCCGCATTGTCCAAGGTTAAAGTCTGCAGAGAACTCCGCATCTATGACTGTTCAGATATTGCACAAATGTAGGGGATGGAGAAAGGGAGGGAAGGTGTATGAGGTGATGGGGGTGTGAGTGGATGGGTGGGCGGGAATGGGTGGGGTTGCGGGCTCTTCCCATGCAGAGCAACTGAGTTCTACGCAGAAACATGACGTCATGATGTAAAATTCGGTAGAGTGCTGCACTTAGTGTTGTAATTTTTTTCTTCTTCTTCTTTTTCTTCTTCTTTCTTCACCTTCTTCTTCTTTCTTCACCTTCTTCTTCTTCTTCTTCTTCTTCTTCTTCTTCTTCTTCTTCTCTCCTTCTTCTTCTTCTCCTTCTTCGTCTTCTCCTTTTTCTTCTTCTTCTTCTTCTTCTTCTTCTTCTTCTTCTTCTTCTTCTTCTTCTTCTACCTTTACTCCGTGCGAAGTCTTGAAGACACCACACTGAAAAAGAACAATTCAACATACTGAAGAACAGTTCACCACACTGAAGAAGAACAATTCACCTCGCTGAAGAACAATTCACCACGCTGAAGAACAGTTGACCACACTGAAGAACAGTTCATCAGTGCCCCAGTTCTGTTGGTCATATACCAAAGCCTGGACATCTGCAGATGTTTTCCCTGTCTACTCGGTCATATTGTCAATCCATCGTTGATGTTGTTTTGTTTGTTTGTTTGTTTTTTGTGTTCCTCCCGTCTTGCCTTCCATCTCCCTCCTTTAACTGTTCCCCGAGGATTGTTTCAGCAAGACCGTATCGACGTCAAAATAACACGACGCAAACAATACAGAACACCTCAGTACATACAAGCAGGACAGTGCAATACGACGCAATGCGATTCACACAGTACAGCGCGACGCAAACGGGCCAGTGCAGAACAAGGCAACATGGTGCCAAGCCATATCCGTTTAACACGAACTAATCCAGATGGCTTTATTCACAGCCATGTTTCCTCGTTTCCAGACATGCCTGTTTTGCCGTGACCTGCTACTTTTATTTAATTCAGTTAGTTCAGTTTGCTGTTGTTGCCATAGTTCATGAATTATTGGCCAGGCTGGCCCGCAGCTCTCATTTCCACCATCGACGTGGTCCGGGGATATGGTGTGTGTGTGTGTGTGTGTGTGTGTGTGTGTGTGTGTGTGTGAGAGAGAGAGAGAGAGAGAGGAGAAGGAGAGAGAGAGAGAGACAGACAGACAGACAGACAGAGGAAGAGAGAGGGAGAGAGAGAGAGAGGGGGGGGGGGAGAGAGAGCATCTTTGGGTTACGCAGTGCCGTACAAAAATACATATCCTGCTCCCCCCCCCCCCCCCCCCCCCCCCCCCCCCCCCCCCCCCTTTCGTGTTTTTTTAAATATTTTTTATTTATTTTTTTATTTTATTTTTTATAATATCGGCTTTTCTAATGGACACAAACAGACTGCAGTGTGAAGAGCATTATATTGTCGCAATGCATTTGATTAATGCTAACCAGATAAATCGATTACGACTTGTTTTATGTATTCCTATCTCAGAACGGCTGGCGTGTTGTTTATGAAGTCTCCGATGTCGCTGTGGTTTCAGGTCGACGCCGGTGAACTACCAGCGCACCCCGCAGAATGTGTCCACCCCGGGCAAAATGCACAGGCCCAAGACGGCGGCAGCCATTCTGGGCAGAACGACAGAGTCAGTATTGTACTGAGCTGCGTTGTTGTGTTGGGTTGAGTTGGGTTGGGCTGGGTTGGGCTGTGCTGTTGTGTTGTATGGTATTGTATTGTCTGGTGTTATGCTGTGCTGTGCTGTTCTGTACTGCGTTGTGTTGTGTTGTGTTGTGTTGTGTTGTGTTGTGTTGTATGTCGGGTTTGGATGTGTTCATCCAGAAACTTTTTCCCTCTCAGGGTCAGATGGTTTCCTTTTGTTTTTTTTTTTTTTTAAACTGAGAGGGGCACAGGCACAAACACATATATTTTGTAATTCGACGTGAGGTCCTGTAAATACGTTAGATTTGTGGCTTTGTTGACGCCAACTCCCGGAAGAAAAACTGCTTTAATTAAGGGCCTGTGAGGACTAGAGTATCTTATTTGCTATGAGAGGCTTTCGATGGCACTGTTCAAGGCCAGTTTCAAAAATTGTGAGTCATTGAGGACATGTTTACTACTTTTTGCATTCAAACATGTGTGCATGAACACAACTATGCGAAACTTTAGTAAAGAGTATTTATGTAAATAGAGTAAAATTTATTTGCTGTTTATTTTTTTCGGGGGGGGGGGGGGGGGGGGGGAGAGATTTTTTTGTCCTCCAACCTCCAATTTTTTCCCTTTTTCTTTTTTTTCTTGTTTTTTCTTCCTTTCACTTTTTTTCATTTAATTTTTTTTTTTGTATACTTGCTACTTAAAAGAGGGAACTCTCCTCTGTTTATGTCTGGTTGTGTATCGACGTTGCATGAACGAGAGTCTGATGCTTGAATTATGTCGAATTATGGTTGTATGGTACTGTGTTACATCGTATTGTATAGCATGGAACTGAACTGCATCACATTGTATTGTTCTGCGTTACAGTGTTGTACAGCATTGCATTGTTTTGTATTGCAGTACATTGTGTTACGTTTATGGCATGCGCTAAATTGTGTTGCATTTTAATACATAGTATGGCACTTTATTGTGATAAATTGCATTATGTTCTATAAAGAGATCTAAGAGTGCTGAGAGACAGAAGCCTTTTATTGTATTTTTGATCAGTTTTTCTTTTTTCTTTTTCTTTTCTTTTTTTTCTTTGTTTGTTTGCTTTTGTCTACCGAAACGGATTTTTCAAGGTTCAACATATGTTTTTGCCGGGGACAATTCCCTTAGTGCTGTGGGTTATTTTACGTGTGCCCACTGGAAGATTTACTGTCTTATCCAGAAGACCAGTTCCCGGGCCACCATTTTATATTCAGTTGTAGAGAAGGGAAAAATATAGCCCTTCCTTCAAGAGATTGGCGACACGGATATGGAATTTTGTCGACTACTTTATCTACCGGGCCACCCGTTGTCTTTTCATTCGTTTAGTTCCAGAATCAGTTCTTTCTTAGTTTTTCAGTTTCTGCACTTTAACATTATTCCTGTTCTTCCTGGTCTTTTCCGTACCATATTTCCTGTTTCTCTTAGCATATTTCTTTCTTGTCCATTCTCGTCCTCCTGCCATTAGCATTGATTCTCCTCCTCACAGTAGACAGGCGTGCTGTGCTCCAAAGTTCCGTAGACATCCAGATCCTGAAGACGAATTCTGATCAGGTACACAGAACGGGCGACAAAACTGCTGTCAGGCGGCAAATCAAGACGTGCTGGTAGACAAGAATCTCTCTGCGTTCAGTGTCGTGGATTTGCCTGTTTCTGCCGATCAACTCGCCATGACCCACGATCCAAGACCATTCTACAGGGTGTAGTGGAGGATGGACATCCCACGGGCAGACTGAAGAAGTTCTGGAAGGATGTTTAGCATAAAGGGCTGAACTCGTCACAGTACTGCTACGCTGTGTAGCACGTAACTGAGGATAGAAGGCAGGGGACATTCCTTACCGCCCCCGAACGTATGTCATGGCACCCTGACAAGTCACTGTCATGGGGCAATGATACTTTTTTTTCTGTCTCATCTTCCGTGTCACCCCCCCCCCCCCCTCCCCGGCATTGCCTCCGCGCCGCTCATTCCGGCTCCCCGTCCATAGCCACACCCTAGCTTGTCCCACGAGCACCAGTAGTCCACAGGGAACAGTCAGTGTCAAGTCGTCAAGAGGCATATCACCAGAGGAGACGCTGCACTGCTGCCGAGTCACTTCGGTAGTGTTTTTCAGTGGTGGCTGTTCTGATCCAACAATATACGCAGCTGCGCAGGACATCATCCTTGAAGTCCTCCGCTGACGACAATAACTGCTTAATCGCGAAGCCAGCGTGAGTAGGCGCCCCCGTCGGAGGGCGACACCATATCTGTCCAGCAACAGTCCCCGGCGACCTCTACACAGACTCGCGAAGATGGTAATGATAGATAATAACTGGGTACTTTGCAGGTGTGAGAGAGTGCATCAACTGGAACATGAGCCGACGCGGAGACACAACATGGAGTCTCACCTCCCAACGAAGCGAAGCAAACCCCGCCTTGGCAGAAAAACATGGAGGTAGTTCTTATGATTTGTCTGTCTGCCTGTCTGCCTATCCGTCTGCCTGAATGTAGAAACTTGGGTTTCACCCCCGTTCCCCCACCTCATCGATCCCCTTTCCCCCATTCTTCCCCCTAAATCCAAGTAAACCCTCACTTTGGCAGGGGTAATTTATACACACACACACACACACACACACACACACCACACACACATATATATATATATATATATATATATATATATATATTCTTTTTTTCTGTTTGCCCGTGCGCCTGCGTTTGTTAGCCTCTGTGTGTGTGTGTGTGTGTGTGTGTGTGTGTGTGTGTGTGTGTGTGTTTGTGTGTGTGTGTGTTTGCATACGTGCGACACTACTGTGACACCCATACTCCAGCAGCAAAGCTTTCAAGGTTCTGGGTTTTTTTTTGTTTTTTTTTCGCATGTTCTACTGTCTTACATCCTGAGTCCCACTAGTGGGATGCCACCCATTGCTCATCCTGTCTCCGCCACAGATATATCCCATCAAATCGTCATGAGACAACCCACTGCAGGAGACACTGCACTGCTGCCGCGTCAGCTCGTTCGTGTTCTGTGGTGCCTGTTGAGTGTTCTGATCCATCCAACGCAGGCAACATCCAGCTTACCCCTTTATTGACGACAAAAAAACTGCATAGTCGCGGAGCCAGTGTGAGGGTCACTGTCGGGCTCCACCTCGTCCATCCATTTAAAGTTCCCATGACCTTGCCGACACTGAGCACTTTGACACGAACTCACCGTGGTTATGGAGATGGAGAGCAAATACAGAGGTCACCGTGAGAACAGGGCAGGAAATGGCACAGAATTTGAAGGTTTTTTTTTTTTTTTTTAATAAAAAATAATCGATGAGGATGAGGATGATGAAGATGATTCCGACGGAGATGCATTCTTGTTAGAGCTGCATAGCAGATCTCCAACAGCAAGGCATTGTATCGAATTATACTGTGCTATCCCTTAATGTACTGTTCTGAATTGTACTGTTTCGTTGCATTGTACGTATTACTAGGGATACTGTGTCGTGCTGTGTTGTTATACAGCAGCCCCTTGTGCCCTACGTGGTGGCGCCTGGGTACATCCTGTCCCGCAGCAAGACCAAGTACGCCGTCACCATCAAGGACGAGTTCTTTGACGTCACGCCTGACGTAGAGCAGAAGTGAGTGGCCATGACGAGAGAAAAAGAAGAGACGGACTGGGGAAAAAAAGACACAACACGAGAGAGAGAGAGAGAGAGAGAGAGAGAGAGAGAGGGAGGGAGGGAGGGAGGGAAGAGAGCGAGAGAGAGAGAGAGAGAGAGAGGACGGGAAGGAAGGTGTGGGTGAGGGTGGGGACGAGCGAAAGTCACAATCGAGGATCAGATCTTTGACGTCACTCCTTACCTGGAACAAAAGTCAGTGGACGCAGAAGAGAAGTGGAGATGGTAATGGATGGATTAGGAAACAGTCTCTCTCTCTCTCTCTCTCTCTCTCTCTCTCTCTCTCTCTCTCTCTCTCTCTCTGTTGTTCAATGTGTATTCTTCCCGAATTTTTGGGATGTGTTATCGATCATTGCCAAGGAACATGGAAAAATCTGATACGATCCTTTCTTTTTGCATTTCTCTTTCAATATAATGACATATTGTTTTTTTTCTGTATTCTGCGGTGAAGCTCATGAAAAATTCAATAGTCTAAAAAATGTTTACATGTTTCAGCTTTATTCATTCATTCATTTTCTCTGAACGTAATTATTTTCATCATTCTTTCCTTTCAGGAAAAAGCAAGCAGATTCAGAAAGGTAATGTTGCAAAAGTTTGGAAGATTGTGTGTGTGTGTGTGTGTGTGTGTGTGTGTGTGTGTGTGTGTGTGTGTGTGTGTGTCTTCGTTCGTTTGCACGCGTGCAAGTACACCAGTGCCACGTCCACACAGAAATGTTTAAAAGGCAGCTTTCCTACACATTCTGTATAAATGATATCTTTCCGGTAATACTGTCACAAGCAAAGAATGGTAACAGAATCCAAGTCGATCAAATCCCGAAATTTGATAGACAGAAAGTGCAAAAAAAAGATTAAAAAGTATCTTGTATACACGTATGTTAGGATAATTCCTGTATTAATTGTAAAATGTTCCTTCTATGATTGTTTAGATTTTCTGTGACATTAGACCTAAATGATGTTACGTATGAATGTTTCTGAACATAGGCATGTATACATCTGTTTGGTTTTGCATTGGATTAAGTGTGAGTGTTTCTGAACATAGGCATGTATACATCTGTTTGGTTTTGCATTGGATTAAGTGTGAGTGTTTCTGAACATAGGCATGTATACATCTGTTTGGTTTTGCATTGGATTAAGTGTGAGTGTTTCTGAACATAGGCATGTATACATCAGTTTGGTTTTGCATTGGATTAAGTGTGAGTGTTTCTGAACATAGGCATGTATTTACATCAGTTTGGGTTTTGCATTGGATTAAGTGTGAGTGTTTCTGAACATAGGCATGTATACATCTGTTTGGTTTTGCATTGGGTTATGTGTATTCAAAGCTTGCAATTCGATTTGAAAGTTCAGGTATACTGTGTACATGATGATCAGAATCCTCTTTATGAGGGTTACCAACGAATGATAGTGGAGAGTAGTTGACAGTATGATGTGTGACAACAGTCCTTTCTACCGAAGAGTGGAGGATAGTTGACACTGTGATGCATGCTTCATATTTCAGGGATTCCCTGATAGTTCAACTGCAGCAGCAGATTTCTGATCTCACGCTTTATCTGGAAGAGGAGCGACTCAACCACAAGCAGACCAAGCAGAGGGTAGGCTTAAATCACTTGGATGCAGACACTCGCACACACACACCACACACACACACACACACACACACACACACACACTGTCTGTCTATCTGTCTGTCTGTCTGTCTGTCTGTCTCTCTCTCTCTCTCTCTCTCTCTCTCTCTCTCTCTCTCTCTCTCTCTTTCACTTGGATGCAGACACTCGCATACACACACACACACACACACACACACACACACACACACACACACACTGTCACTGTCTGTCTTCTGTCTGTCTGTCTGTCTTCTTCTCTCTCTCTCTCTCTCTCTCTCTCTCTCTCTCTCTCTCATGTACACACACACACACACACACACACACACACACACACACACACACACACACACACACACACACACACACTGAGAAAAGAGAGAGAGAGAGAGAGAAGGGGAAAACTAAGATATAATATTTTTAACATAAAATGGTCCACGCCTTTTTCACACAGTAACCCCAAAAGAGCAAAATACAGAAAGATATTAGTGCCTATTTTTTTGTTTGTATAGCTGTCTTTTTCTTGTTCACGTTGCTGTGTGTCGTGTAGAAGAGAAGGGCATTTCATTTCATACTGACAACAAACGGCTGTCCTGATGGACATGAATGCTGGGTGATTAGATCGACTAACTGTGAGAACCTTGGCTCCCAGCACCAGCACTGCACAGATGAAGGTTGAGAATGTCTTCTTCTTTTTTTTTTTCATTGTTCCAGATCATTCATATCTGTTGGAATGACAGTTTCAACATCACTTTCATCCGAGAGGTGTTGTACTTGCGTGCGGACCACTCCATATACGCTACACCATATTCGCTAAACCATGAGGCCACAGCGCATATAGATTATAGCTAGACTAGTGTGTGAGTAAATGAATAACAAAAAAAAAATAA
>CM065714.1:68637444-68649944 GCA_033310375.1 Conus canariensis | reverse complement strand
GGAGACCATTGACCAGTGTGGGCTCCCTGGCAAATACAAGGTCTGGTGTCTGCAGTTCATGCTGATACCAAAGCTGCTATGGCCTCTGATGATATACGACATCTGCACCAGCATAGTGGAGGCAATGGAAGCCAAAATCAACAAGTTCACAAGGAAATGGCTTGGTGTCCCACCCTGTCTGACTGACATAGCGCTGTACTGTCGCCAAGCAAAGCTGAAACTACCCCTGAAATCCATCCTGGAGGAATACAAAGCAGGGAAGATCAGACTTCAAAGCATGCTGGAGGACTCAGGAGACAAGGTGGTAGAAGCAATTAAGCCCCAGCTGAAGACAGGCAGAAAATGGAAAGTTCAAGAGGCGATGGATTCTGCAAAAGAAAGTCTCAAGATCAGAGAAATAACAGGACACACACAGACCAACAGACAGGGACTGGGGGTGACCAAAACTGAATGGTGGTCAAAGGCCAAAGGAAAAGCCAAAAGGGACATGATGATTCAGGAGATGAGAAAAGAAGAAGACCAAAAAAGACTCCAAAAAGCAGTCCAGCAGAGCCAGCAAGGGCAATGGACAACGTGGGAGAATGCACTCCAAAGAAGTCTCACTTGGAATGACATTTGGCACATGGCCCCTCTCAGGATCAGCTTCATTCTCAGATCTGCATATGACCTTCTGCCCTCAAATGCAAACCTGGTGAAGTGGGGGAAAACAGACGATCCTGCATGCCCCCTCTGCCATGAAAAACAAACAGTGGAGCATGTCCTAAGCTCATGTAAAGTAGCCCTGGCTCAAGGAAGGTACACATGGAGGCACAACCAAGTGCTCAAAGAAATTGTACAAGTAGTCTGGGCTAGTACCAACACCACAAAAGGGAAAATCAGGACTCCAAAAGCACCCGCAACATTCTTCACGGCAGGAGGCAGCAAATCATGGCCAAGAACAACAGTGCCACTCGAAACATGCAGGCAGAGTCTGCTGGACGGGGCAGATGACTGGGAGTGCACTGCAGACCTCCCAGAATGGAAGAGTCACCCAGAGATCATCAGCAAGAGTGGCATGAGACCAGACATAGTAGTCCACTCTAAGTCAACCAAGCAGCTGATCATGATCGAGCTCACGGTGCCATATGAGAACAGAATGGAGGCAGCTCAAATCTACAAGACTGAAAAGTATGCTGATCTGGCAAACAGCCTGAGGAGAGAAGGCTGTCAGGTCAAAGTCCTCACTGCAGAAATCGGAGCTAGGGGGTTTGTAGGAACGTCTGCATACAGCCTCATGAAACAGCTCTCAGTTGCAGGGAAGGAAAAAACCAGATCCCTGAAAGCAATGGCAGAAGCGGCAGAGAGGTGTTCAAGCTGGATCTGGTCAAGGAGGAACAAAAGTGAACTTCATAAGGCTTAATTTCCCTACAAATATCAGGTGTCCCTGTGGCTCAGTGGTTAAAGCGCGAGTCATTAAGTGGAAAATGAGCATGTCCAGAGGGTCATGGGTTCGAATCCCAGCCATGGCTCGTCCCAAGATGGGAAAAAAAGGGGCAGCAGAGGGACATCCGGAGTCATGAACCGGGTGTGGCCCAACCCCCCTAGAGTGTCAGGAGATAAGGGCCGAAACACTTGCTTGAAGGGGGCTTCTCTTCTGAGGACTCTCTGCTGCCACGCTCTCCACGAGTTTCTTTCTACTCACTGTGATGCGACACTCCCAGAGGAGATGCTGTACTTTCACTGAATTATCTTCTGTTGTGGTCAGACGGTCTGATCAGGGATTTGAATGTCACTGCCATGCTATGTTTCATTAATGTCGTGCCCTTGGAACATAATGGTTCCTCTGATTCCATGCCCTTGTTTTGCTGAATCTGTAACAGTTCACTACCCCAACGACAATTAGGTTAGGGGATGTTCAACAAACAGCTATGACTTCTTAGTCATGTAGCCAACAATAATGGCGATGACAGTATATTATCTTAAAGTCAAAGCTGCTGGCTATTAGCCTTTTTTTAACACTTACCCATTTCTGGTTTCTTGATTGCAAGTGGACTGAATGAGCGACATCAAGATGGTTTCACATATCAAGTGCACTTAGTGAGCGACATCAGCGTGGTCTCTTGATATCGAAAGATTGCTACGGTAGCACAATTTTTTTTCTATGTATTGATCACTTTGAACTGGGATCTTTAATAGAATATATGGCATTTAATCAGAAACCCGTTTATTGCCATGGGATGTTTTACATGTTACATGGAAAGACATGTTACATTCAGCACAAAGGATACAGCACTGTATGAAAGACAGACATCCAGATCACCGATTAAGGGTCTTTAAATTTTTCTTAACTATTCCCTGGTATAGCATGATTCCTTTTGTCCAGTCGTATAGAAGTGAATTGTGCTGGGTAACCAACTCGGTCTTCTTGCCCGTTTCACCTTCTGTGCACATTCAGTAAAATCCAGCTGCAGGCTGGGTACTTATTCCAGTCTCCGCACATGAGTGTGGTGGGCAATGTTCAAAGTTTGTGCTGTGAAGCACATGTGTATATTCTGATCAATGTACTGTGATGTTGAGAAATGTACAGTGCGTGTAGAGGTGTGTAGATGGACGGGTGTTGAGCAGAAGATACAGCGGACAGACGAATACAAATGTTCTGTGTTGCAATTTCAGCAGAGGGCTTTAGTGTGTATGGTTTGTGTGTGTGTGTGTGTGTGCGTGCGTGTGTGTGTGTGTGTGAGAGTGTGTGTATGTGGGCGCGAGTGCGTGTGTGTGTGTGTCCGTGTCCGTGCATGAGTGTGCCGTTGTGATCTTGTGCATGCTTTGAAGGAAAGTCTGGCTGTTGACATGTACCAGAGGTTTGCACGTATGTTTGTGTGCATGTGTCCCACAGAAAGTGCGGCTGATGGACTTTGAGCAGAGGTTTCAGGAGAAGGTGATGGAGGTGGATGACAAGTACCGCATCAAACTGCAGGACCTCATGACTCAGAACACAGAACTCAAGTCAGCACTCCTCCTGTCTGTCTGTCCCTTTATGTGCCTGTTGGCCCTGTCCGTGTTTTCTTTTAATTCTCTCTCTCTCTCTGTCTCTCTGTCTGTCTGTCTGTCTGTCTGTCTGTCTGTCTCTCTCTCTCTCTCTCTCTCTCTCTCTCTCTTTCACACACACACACACACACACACACACACACACACACACACACACACACACACACACACACAATCTCTGTTATTGTTCACATACCCCTACCCCGTGCCTGACCTCCCCTATCCCAACAGAGAGAGAGAGAAAGAGAGAGAGAGAGGTGAAAACAAAGTGTAAACAACTTAGTCTCTGAAAAAAAGCTTCTTTCCCTTTACAATCTTCTTCAACCTTCCATACAAACAAGATCGATGTTGTTTTTAAAGACTAAGGGATTGGAATAAGAATATTATTATTACTAATTATTACCATATCTTCTTTCCGTTGATAATCTTCCATGTAAACGAGATCAATGTTGTTTTTAAGGACTAAGAGATCGGAATAAGAACTTTTCATTTCTGATTATTACCATATCTTCTTTCCGTTTATAATTTTCCAAAATTTTTCATATAAACAAGACCAATATTGCTTTTAAGGACTACGAGATCAGAATAAGAACTTTTTCGTTTTTGATTATCACCATCATTGATTTGATTCTATGCACCATAAATGAAAATATCATCTGACTGGCAGGCGCTCCGCGTTCAGTTAATGCTCCCTTCACGCAGATTTATCTACATGTGAGCCAGAGGTCAACAAAGGTCAGTAATGTCACTTGTGGTCCTGTGCAGGCGGCTGTACGTGCAGAAGTGTGGGGAGCTGTTCGACGAGAAGACCACCACAGAACTGCGCACCAGGCAGGAGGTGCAGACGGCCAAAGCCACCATGGAGGTGAGAGGAGAGAGGGTGGGGGGGGGGGGGGGAGCTGAGTTCTAGGGCAGCCAGAACGAATGGCCGGTTGAAGACCGTCAGGGTCGAAACGCGTTGCGTCTGTGTTTTCGTGTGTTCGTTTCATTTGTTCAGAGGTTTAGTAACCCACTATGTATTCTCTGGTCTTTAACTCAGCTGAAAGTTGCTCGGCTTGCAACCCAAGATGAGAGAGTCTAACTTCTGTGTGTATGTGTGTGTGTGTGTGTGTGTGTGTGGTGTGTTGTGTGTGTGTGTGTGTGTGTGTGTGTGTGAGACAGACAGACAGACAGACAGACAGACAGACATCATCAGAACAACGAATCAGGCAAGAACTGACCCCAGAGGTAGGATGAGTGAAGTCTGCATATATACACAGTTTGTGTGTGTTTGTGTTTGTGTGTGTGTGTGTGTGTGTGTGTGTGGTGTGTGTTTGTGTGTGTGTGTGTGTGTGTGTGTGTGTGTGTGTATGTGTGTGTGTTTGTGTGTGTGTGAGAGAGAGAAACAAGTACTGTTACAAAGGCGTACTTTCTCTTTTTACTCACACTATTTGAATTTCTTTTTCTCCGTATTCGTTCATTTATAAGCTTTGCTGTTTCTTGATTCATTCGCTTGCCCATTTGTCTTTCTGCTTATTGAGCCATGTATATTTAGCTGGGCTGGGATTAAACTGAAACTGCCCATTCATTAACTTTCATACGCATTTTCTTCATTTATGACTATCCTTAAAGTAATTTTTCATCTGTTCGGTTTCCCCCACAGTCGCTGATTCGCTCCAAACACAAAGCCAACGTCAGCATCGCCATGACACCGGAAGTGGCCACCCCCAGACGTCAGCTGCCGCCCAAGGCGAGGCCGTCCAGCGCGCCTGGCACGCGCTCCGAGGAAGAGGTGGCGCACTGGTGCGCGGGGCAGACCGACCACCTCTTGAAACCCCAGGGGTTCATCCGACCCGAGCACGTCATACCGCCCGAAAACCCCGAGACAGAGAGGCTCCGGCAGGAACTGCTGGCCACAGAGGTGCGGGAGCTCACCAAAGAGGACTTGCTCAGTTCGTTCGCTGATGGTTGATCCTAGTTCTCTGGACTTTGGTTGCGCTTGTGCGATTTTATGTTGTTTTTTTTTTTCTTCAGGGATTTGTGGGATTCTTGTAGCACCCAAACCATTGTTGCTGCACATTGTAGAGTGCAAAAAATATGAATGCGTAGAGTCTGGTAGGCCAGTGAGGATCAAAACTAAGGTGATGAGGATCAAAACTAAAACTAAAAAAAAAATGGCCTGAGGTGACCATGGCTATTACAAAGGGATTGATAACTTCTGGGTTCATACGAATCGTTAGAGCGATGCAGACAGGACTCATCAAGAAACATTACCGGAAACGAAGTGGAAGAGCAAAGAAATAGCAAAGAAATACTAGGCTGTATACAAGGAATTTCTTTTGCAGAACTTCATATAGGATTTGCAAGGATCGATCAAGGGATGAAATTGATGATTGCCTCTGTGATGCATATATTATTTATCTGTAGGCGTTTGGAATTATACTTTACAGTGCTACGCTGTGGCATGTAGATTTTTTTTATCTTAAGTATTGTATTTTTTTAAAAAGTGATACTACAAATGTGATAGAAAATGAAGTCTTTCAGCAGTTCTTTTTGTAATTTTTTTTGGGGGGCGTAAATGTGATTGAAAGTAGTGACATGTTGTATAGGCATAAAGTATTTTTTCAAGCAGTATACAAAAAAAGCCATAGTGATTAAAAAGAATGCAGTATGACTGTTTTCATCCATTTTGTATGCCCTTTTTAACAGTTTTATTTGAAAGATTGTGCTCACGTTCGTATATTACAAGCATTAGCGCTTGTGTTCTAGCTGTGTATTTTTTTGTTCAAACACGCATGCGTGCACTGGTTTGTGTAAACGCGTGTGATGTGTGTATGTGTGTGTGTGTTGGTGTGTGTGTGTGTGTTGTGAGTGTGTGTGTGTGTCTGTGTCTGTGTCTGTGTGTGCGTGTGTACGTGTGTGTGTGTGTGTGTGTGTGTATGTGACCATTAATCAGTTTGTTAAAAAGATTCACGGAACATTTCTGACTCACAGATGACATTCTCCCACTGTTTTTGTTCTGGTAAATAAAAGAGTCGAGGGGAGGGGAGCAAGAAGAAGGAAGGGGGATGAGAAGAGAGGTGGTGGAAGAGTGGAGGATGGGGGAAGATGGGTGGTGGTAATTTTTTTTTTTTTTTTTTTTTTTTTTTTTTTTTAAGCAGGCGGCACCTGCAGGGTCTTGTTTTGTTGATGATTGCACATAATTTAGTCTTTAAGCAGATGCAGAAAAAAAAATTATAGGTGGTGTGGCACTGTAGCGTTGTACACTTTCTGAGAGAGCAGCCAGTACTTTTCACAGAAAAAAAGTATTGATGGGAAATTATCTACATCTATCACTCCTCACATCATCATCATCATCATCATCATCGTGTAACTTATTCTGTTTTATACATTGTTATCGCTTTCTGGTTATCATTATCATTATCTTCATGCATCAACTTCATTCAGCCCTGATATGGCCCTTTGCTGTCGACTTGGCTGTAAAGCGCATGAATTGAATTGAACCATCTTCATTAACTGCAGTGTCTTTAGCATGAGCGAAATGTTAGGATGTTCTGCATCGTGTATATAATCCATGACTGTCAAAAAAAAATCAGCTGTTTATTAACTCGTTCATTCCATTATGAATTTATTCATTCCCTCATTTCTTGTTTTATTTTGTTTTATTACCCATCCATAACTGATTGCAATTGTCGAAAACCTTTTTGGTCTGTTGTTTTTTTTAAAATGAAATTTGGGTGACTTGGGTTCACTTGAAAAGACACACACACACACACACCACGCACACACACACGCACACACACACACACACACACACACACACACACACACACAATCACACACACACATGCACACATGCACGCACGCATGCACGCACTCACACACGTCTATGTAAATACGCACATGAAGCAGAGCAGGTTTTATGGTAAGGTGCTGAAATTTTCATGTTGATGAAGGAGTACGTATTTTCCTGTGTCTTTTATCTTGAGTGGTAAACTGCTGATGAATCCCATACTGAAGCATACATACATACATCATTGATGCGCGCACAGTGTGGGTGAAATCACGTGTCACAATTCCTGATTGACAGAGGCACACTGAATAATCTAACGTTGTGTTTTGTTCAGTGTTTGCCCTCAGTTGCTTCAAATCTTTTTCCCTGTTCCACGGCTAGACCTCATGAGCAGAGGTACACCATGAGCGATATGTTGTCGTCTGTCACTGTTTTTTAATCTCACTATTATGGTAGTGGCATCCTGTCTTCAGAGGATAATGTCTGAAAATAACACCTGCGTGCCCTTATCTTATCATGTCCACGATATTTGTCGTCTTTAATTTACAAGTTTCGACTGAATTTGTGGAAAACCAAATTTTCCCAAAATGTAGCATGCGATTGTTCAAATCTTCGATCAGTGGACCATATCCTTTTTCATTGTTCAATATTAACTTCATTATAAAGAATCGAATGTGGATGTGACTGTACATGGTTCTATCAAAACAATAACCCATAAGCCAGAAATTGTGCAAATAACAAAAGTGCTTTTCATGCATCAAATTAATAGATTTTTACAAACGCTCTCCTTCCCCTCACTCCTTTTTTTAAAGTCTAATATCACCAAGTGTGAGCAGACTCTTAAGTTAAAGAACTCACTCACCTGCGTGCATTTTTTTTTTTTTGGGGGGGTGTGGGGGGGATAGATAGTGTGCGTGTAGAGGTGTAGAGGGGGGAAGGATAGGGTTGTCTGATTTCTGGTTGGCACAAGATGGCCACTTCTTTGAAGGATATAATGAGATTTAACACGCGTGCAAGGTGACTGGTTTGGTTTGTTGATGGTTGTTGTTATTGTTAATGCAAGCACTCGCAGAAAGGATCACAGTTTAGTCTCGCCAGAAGGACTTGGAGGAAGTCGGACTCTCCCCAGATATTGACGCTGAAGAGGAGGACATCTCCTCTCACTGAGCCAAGGAGACCCCAGATCCTTCTGTAAGATCCAGCAAAACCGCTTTTGATGGGACTATTCAATATCTAGGTCAGAATGTTACGATTTCTTTTGGTTTTCCTTCACTTCATTGGTTACACTGTTTTCATTGCCAAGATGCTAGAAATGAATAAAGACTGACACTGCTGGCACCGTGTCATTTTTGCGGAATTTGTGTTTCGTTTTGGGTTATAGTAGGCCTATTTCTGACTTTTAAGATTAGAGGCAGTAGATATGTCTACTGCTGAAGAGTTTTAGCCTCATTGATGATTAATCATCTCGTGTGTGGTGGTGTGTGTGTGTGTGTGGGGGGGGGGGGGGGGGGAAATATCATGTAAAATGTAATTTTGGTGGTAAAACTGTCAGAATGTATTGATCTATCTGTTTATCTATCTATCTTTCTATCTATCTGTCTGTCTCTCTGTCTGTCTATCTATCTATCTACCTATCTATCTCTCTATCCATCTGTCTATCTATCTATCTATGCTTCTTTTACTGTCGTCTACTACTTTCTTGACTTTGTTGCTTATAGTTACTTTGTTCTAGAACATATCTCAGGCTGACACTTTTCCAACTGGTCACAATTAACAACATACTTGCGTTTTGTTTGTTTGTAATTTGTCGACTTGGTCATGAGACCATGCACACTGTCAAATGGACACTAACTGTCCATTTTGCAACGGCGGCTCGCTTTCCTGTGCGTTTTTTTGACTGTATGTTTTGTTGTTGCATTTGATTTATTTTCTTTACTTTTTTTTTTAAATCTAGGGGCTAAAAATGGGACTGACGAGCCTTCCAGATCAGCCAAGTGATAACAACCTGAAAGGTTTAGAAAGAGAAGGGATTAGTTACTGCCGAGGACACAGACAAACAGTGTACAGGACAAAACACAATGCACTTCGACCTCTTGGGTCTTCTTCAGGCAAAAACAAATAACATTTAGGACAGTGAAAACGAAAGACGAGAAACCACTTATCTTTCCATATTCGGCGCAAAATCAAAATTCTGAGAAGATAAGCATTGTGTTTTGTCCTGTACTCTGTTTGTCTGTGTCCTTGGCGGTAACTAACCCCCTCTCTTTCTAAATTTTGCTTCATTTTCCGCCCTCAGTCACTTCGTTTTGAAACTAACCTTAAATGTGTCACTAGTGTGATTGCCCTGTTATATATGGGATGTAGAGATGTACTTGTTGTCTTTGTTGTTTTGTTTCAGTTTAAGATGTTGTATTGTATTTGGTGTCAGCCCGACCTGTGTGGTCGGCTGGGCTATGATAGTGGAACTAGAAACAGAATGTGCATGGAGAAATCAACAACAAAAAATAGACAAATATGTTTCATGCCACATCGGTCCAAAATTATAACCATAACAACCGGAGAAACATTTTTCATGCCACATCGGGCCAATACTGTAACCAAAACAACTTTAGAAACATTTTTCATGCCACATCGGCTAATAGTATGGCCAAAAAAAGAAATAGGAAAAACATTTTTCATGCCACATCGGGCCAATACTGTAACCAAAACAACTTTAGAAACATTTTTCATGCCACATCGGGCCAATACTGTAACCAAAACAACTTTAGAAACATTTTTCATGCCACATCGGGCCAATACTGTAACCAAAACAACTTTAGAAACATTTTTCATGCCACATCGGGCCAATACTGTAACCAAAACAACTTTAGAAACATTTTTCATGCCACATCGGCTAATAGTATGACCAAAAAAAGAAAAAGGAAAAACATTTTCATGCCACATCGGGCCGATGTTATAACACAAAAAAAATCCTGCAAAAACGTTTCTCATGCCACAATTGGCCATATTATGACCACAAAAAAAAAAGGAAAATGATTTTCGTGCCACATCGGACCAATGTGTTAACCACACACACAAAAAAAGTGGAGAAACATTTCTCATGCCACACTGGGCCAGTGTTATAAAAGCAGATAGGTTACATTCCGGTTAAAGATCCATACTGGTCTCTGGTAAAATGGTAGCCTGGAATAATCATATCAGAAAAGGTCTGGGCTAGGTGACCAGCGAAAGCCATGTTTTGATGTTGGACGAACAGGTTTCGAACTTGCTACCTTCTGAGGTCAAGAACATCGCTATAAACCACTGAACTGTTTAGGCGCCCCTTACTACAACGAAGGTCAGTCAGGAGAAACGAAGATCTGTCGAAATGTACACCCAGTCAGTAGGTCCCTACTCCACGTAAAGCGATTAGAATATTATTGGTGAATGGGTTTTCAGAAATAAGATGCATTTTACTTCACTCTGTTTCCCACATGGGTCACTCTCTCTCGCTCTCTCTCTCTCTCTCTTCTCTCTCTCTCTCTCTCTCTCTCTCTTCTCTCTCTCTCTCTCTCTCTCTCGTGCGCGCGCGAGTGCGCGCTTGTGTGTGTGTGTGTGTGTGTGTGTGTGTGTGTGTGTGAGAGGAGAGTGCGCGCGCGCGCGCGCGCGCATGTGTGAAGCAGTGTATTGACTATTTTATCATGAGTAACAAATCTGCAACATCCACACTTAATTTGGTGTGTAAAGTCGCATCATTTACAACTGAAACATCACTTTTACTAAACAACGAAATCAAAGCCAGTCTAGGGCCTATTTCTGTTCATAAGAGTGCAAGAAATACCAGGCTGTCTTACAGATAAACAGACAGGCCTAATACATTAAAAAAAAAAAAAAATGATGGATCGATCTGTGACAGATAAGAACAAATCAGACGGATAGACTGACAGACAGGAAGATCAAATAACGGCTCTTGCCGGATCTTATTTGAATAAAAAAAAGCCAGTAAAAGCAGAACATCTGACAAATAAGATTATTCATTGTAATATGTTAGAAGCAAAGGATCGGTTTACGAGAGGGAAGAACTAGAGAGAGAGAGTGTGTGTGTGTGCGCGTGCGTGTGTGTGTGTGTGTGTGTGAGAGAGAGAGAGAGAGAGACTACGAGGAAGAATGAACAACCAAAGAAATAGATGTATACTTAAAACAACATGAACAGCAACTATGGGTCATTTTACGAGAGAGAAGGAAAGAGAGAGAGAGAGACTACAAGGAAGAATGAACAACCAAAGAAATAGATGTATACTTAAAACAACATGAACAGCAACTATGGGTCGTTTAACGAGAGAGAGAGAGAGAGAGAGAGAGAGAGAGAGATACGACAAGGAAGAACGGACAGCCAAAGAAATAGATGTATACTTAAAACAACATGAACAGCAACTACGGGTCGTTTTACGAGAGAGGAGAGAGAGAGAGAGAGAGAGAGAGAGAGAGAGAGAAAAACAGACGAATTAATAAGTAGAGATATACGTAAACAACATCAGCAACAGGTCGTTCTACGAGAGCAGCAGACAGACAGAGAGAGAGAGAGAGAGAGAGAGCAGACGGACGAATAAGTAGAGATATACGTAAACAACAACAACATCAGCAACAAGTCGTTTTACGAGAAGGAGAGTGACAGAGAGAGAGCAAGTTTCACGAGCGAGAGAGGGAGAGCTACAGAAAAAAAGAACGAATAAATAGATATATACGTAAACAAGAACAGGTCATTTTAAGAGAGAGAGAAATAGCAGGTTGAGAGAGAGAGAGAGAGAGAGAGAGAGAGAGCAGACGAACGAATGAGAGAGAGAGAAAGAGAGAGATCAAGCAATAAAAACAAAGTACATCACCTACAGAAATTGCTAAGATTCAATCCCCGCCCGACGGCAGCCTACAACCAGTTTATATCTCCTGATCCTGAAACGGACCAGGCTGCCATATACCCGCACCAGGAACTGTCTGTTTTATGGCCTCGGAAGGATTGCCATCAAATTTTATTTTCCGCAGCCCACTGTGCGTGTCTCTGGCCAGCCGAAACCAACACGACGGCGCTTCTCACAGCTCACTCCAGCTGAGAATAGGAACAGATTTGTCCTGTCCCAACTTTGACACCGTACGACAGGACACGTGACCCAGTGCAGTGGATCTTGGGATGTGGGGACCGTTGACGTCGCTCAGGCTGACGGCAGACTTCGCCGACAACATCGGACAGTCCATTTATAGCAGGGCCGGAAAGCAAAAGAAAGAGATTTGGATATTGACGTGTTTGTCACGCCCACAACTTTAGAGAGAGAGAGAGAGAGAGAGAGTCAGGCCATACACCAGTAATTGAAATAAGCACCAATGGCGCTACGATGCACGTATCCCTTTTGGGGCATAACATTACTGTTTTACCTGCATAAAAATCAACAACAGTCACCAAAGATAGTTTGTCACTCTGGTTTGGGTGAGAACAGGGTGGAGAATAATAATGCCTCTTTTTGGTGGGGGGGGGGGGGGGGGGGGGGCAGGGGGCGGTCCAAAAGGAACTACGATGATAATACATTTCACACAAAATACGGAACATCCTCCTACTTACTCTCACCCCTCTTCTTCCTCTAACATTGTCTGACATCTATTTCCAAGGCCTGTAAAGGGCGGTATTTGCCCGATTAACGGTTACGGATACGGCTTAAATCACGAAAGTAGAAGT
>CM065714.1:68604944-68627444 GCA_033310375.1 Conus canariensis | reverse complement strand
TGCGTGTGTGTACTCACATACAAATAAGAGACATATTGTAAAATTGTACAGATAAGTAAACAGTTGACACATACGTGATTTGCAAATCTATCAGTTCATTTCCTCATGAAATGTATATTCATTAAATTAATTTAATAGATATTTACATTATATGTTGCAGTTATGATCTTGTTGATCCTAAAGCCGCCAACAAGACAACCCAAGGTATAACTGGAGTGTCCCTGAAGTTGTGTGTGTGTGTGTGCGCGCGCGCGCGCGTGTCCTGAAGTTGTTGTTGTTGTTGTTGTTGTTGTTGTGTGTTTTGTGTGTGTGTGTGTGTGTGTGTGTGTGTGTGTGTGTTGTGTGCGCGCGCGCGCGCGCGCGTGTGGTTTGTAAATCATTTCGTTTGTCTACACAGTGCATATTACGCTTTATTTAAGTATATGATGCATGATTGTTCTAACATGAAGATCTGTTTATGTATACAATTTATTATTTAGACACCATAATCTTCTGTAGGTATACAATACATTGCTCACATATCATGAATCTTTTATATTTACACATAATATTTGCTATGTGAATGATGAAGATGCTGCCCATTATTGATAAATAAAGGTAGTAAATATGGATGTTCAGTAATAAGACCCATGTGGTACCCCGTACTGCCGATTTAATTCTGGAATCTTACTACCACCCCCCCCCCCCCCCCCCCCCCCCAAAAAAAAAAAAAAAAAAAAAAAAAAAAATTACTCCGAATCAAAATTCTGTTCAAAGGGATATTACTCCCATACAGGAAAAAAAATTACCAATTGGCCAGCAATATTTAATGCAGAGTAAGATCCTCGTGCGATAATTTTGCACCCCACCAAACCAGATTGCGATGCATCCTTGACTGTCCCTCTGTCTGTCTGATAATGTCTGTCTCTCTGTCTGGCAATGTGTGTGTCTGACCATGTGTCTATCTGACGATGTGTCTGTCTGACAATGTCGTTCTTACTGTCTCAGTGTCTCCAAGTCTTATGGTGAAAGCACTTTTCTCCTGCGAATCATGACGAAGGGCACGGGAGGATGGTGGCTAGAGTGTGGAGGTAGAGTGTGAAGAGAGGACTGGAGAGTGGGGGTAGCTTTGTCGCAAAGAGAGGTTTCTGAAAAAAAAAAGTCGGACGAGAAAGCGAGTTTAGCAAAAGGTGCTTGTACAGGAATTTTACTCCGGAGTAAATTTCTTCAGTTAGAGTGGGTTTCAAAGTGAGGTCACTGCAGGCGGACATTGAAACAAATTTTAAAGAGATATTATGATGATTCCGCCGGACTAAAAGTGACGAGCAAATTACAAGACAAAACGCGACGCGTTTCGACCTCCTTGGTATTCTTCAGGCAAGATAAAACAACATTCAAGACAATGAAAACGCAGAACGAGCAATCCTTATCTTCTCAAACTGGGCGCAAAGTGGTCGTTCTTCGTTTTCATTGTTCTTAATGTTGTTTCTCTTGCCTGCAGAAGAACAAAGAGGCGAAACGCGTCGTGTTTTGTCTAGTCATTTATTTGTCCCTTTTGTCCGGCGGACTAAGTTTAAATTGTCTTGTTTCAATGTCCGCCTGCAGTCACCTCACTTTGAAACCCGCTCTCCCTGAAGAAATTTTCTCCGGAGTGAAATTCATGTTCAGGGAGTCCAGTTTTCTTGTTACACCTGGACGTTGTCATGCACATGGGGGTGCTTTCAGGTGTGGCCTATAAAGGCGTGATGTGCCGGTACGGTAGCGTGTCCGTGGTGGAGAACAACTTCACCCATCAGGTGATTGACACCATGGCCCACGAACTGGGTCACAGGTAAGCCAGCATCACACGCCTTTATCATTTTTATATTGTCACACGCTCACGCGTCTTTATGATGTTTATATTGCCACTGGTACCTGTAAAATGAAACTACAAATTTTTCGAATAAAAAAAATAGATTCATCATTCAAGAAACTTACAATCACACGTTTAAAAAAAGGGGAATTTCAAAGAAGTTAGCAGAAATACATGGCAAGCATATAAGACACCGGCTGAAAACTCTGGTAGAGTTGGTATGTTTTCAAGGAAACAAATGTTTCAATATACTGATATCCTGCATCAAAGTTAAAGATCATGTGCGTGCTTATCTTGTTTATGTTAGCGCATCGTTGTGTGTGCAAAACACATTCTATCTGTGTCTCCCTGTCTTTATCTCTTTCTGTCTGTCTGCCTGACTGTCGGTCTGTCTTCTCTCTCTCTCTCTCTCTCTCTCTCTCTCTCTCTGTCCGTCTGTCTGTCTGTCTGTCTGTCTTCCTCTCTCTCTCTCTCTCTCTCTCTCTCTCTCTCTTACTCTGAGTAAGCAATTGGAATGTAAAAGGCATTATTTATGTTTTACAATGTCGACAGATACTATGCCATGTTATATCAATGCCCTTTTTCTAAGACTGGACGGATTCTCTGGCTCGAAGAAATTCCTTCTCCTCTACCCGCGCATACGTTATTACAAAACAAGCCTAGCTTATTCTGGACCATATATATGGAACTCACTTCCACTGAGTCTACAAAATACGAATACTTTAAAACTTTTCAAGAAACATT
This sequence comes from Conus canariensis, assembly GCA_033310375.1. Lineage (NCBI taxonomy): Eukaryota > Metazoa > Mollusca > Gastropoda > Neogastropoda > Conidae > Conus > Conus canariensis. The sequence continues at coordinate 68,624,869 of CM065714.1, read as the reverse complement.
TGCATAAACATTTTATGTCTCAGTAATTTGATTATTCGATTAAAATGATTAGCATCCATTCGCAGAGTCTTCTGTAAACCATACTTTGAATGCATCGTCTAAACATATAACCTACTCCGTTAAATCGCTTATCCCCACTCCCACTCTGTCTACCATCCCTCTTCTCCTCCCCAAACCTACCATTCTCTCCCTCCCCCCTCCCCCTCCTCTGACCTCTCTCTGTGTAGTTTTGTTTGGTTGGTTGGTTGCTTGTTTGTTTATTTGTAATTTTCCTTCTTTTTGACTACCACTCTGTCACTATTACTTTTGTAAACAGTCTGCTTATCATTGTGAAATTAGATTAGTGTTGCCATGTTGAATTGTCCTTATGAATGATATATGTTGAAATAATGTATGCATGACAAGGACAGATTGTAAGAGTAGCCTTTGGCCTAAAATCTTCATCCTTGTATATTAAAGATCAATAAATCAATCTCTCTGTCTCTGTCTCTGTCTCTCTGTCTCTGTCTCTGCTCTCTCTCTCTCTCTCCTCTCTCTCTCTCTCTCTTATATATATATATATATATATATATATATATATGTGTGTGTGTGTGTGTGTGTGTGTGTGTGTGTGTGTGTGTGTGTGTGTGTGTGGTCTGTGTGTCTGTGAGACAGTCTCGGCTGTGACCATGATGAAGACACCAGCTGCAAGTACAGCGAGGGTCACGTGATGTCCACACGCACGGAAATCAACTCCACCAACAGATGGAGTTTCTCCCCTTGTTCGGCAGAGGCCATGAAACAATATATTGGAGAGTTGACAGGTATTCAGCGTGGCGTGTCCATGAACTAACAAGTGTGGACGTGCTGTCCACCAACCAGAGGTCCTGTACTATTTATGGGACATGGAAATAAATAATGGAGGTTTAAGTGTTGGTTAAACTTTGTGTTGCATCACCGTCCATTTCATTATTACACATTGTTGTAAGTGTCGGGTAATGAGATTGGTGAATTCTGTAGATTTTTTCGAAATTGATACCTATCAAGATTTTGATTCTCTCGTAATCGTAACTGCCCCTGGAAAGAGAGAGAGAGAGAGAGAGAGAGAGAGAGAGAGAGAGAGAGAGAGAGAGAGAGAGAAGAGAGAGAGAGAGAGAGAGATCATTTATAAGCAGTTAGCTGTATCACAATGTGAGTTTCAGTGGCTAGTAGTTGACCTTTTTCAAACATGTTTGTTTCCTTGTCGGTGCGTAATTATCGGCGCATTAACCTATAAAGAATAAGCTGACGGCAAAATTGCATTTTACAGCTCCGTTGTGGAAAATATGCATCCAGACCGTTCAGCCAAATGAAGTTGAACATGATTTCAAGCCAGCCACACAAGTACTTCTGGACCAGTCTCCCAGCTGGACCTGATACTTCTGTAGTTCCCATGAACCACTGCCGTGGACACTAGGATATACAACATATGAACTGCTTGGTGAAGATGATGCCGGGGACTGGGTCCATCTTTCTTGCGTAATAATCCACCAGAGATCCAGCTGGAAAAAAAAATCCAGGTTGTACACATCTGGATGGAAATGCATGGAAATTGCTTCATTTTCTCAGCCTTCCGCTTCTGGAACTGCCAGAGGCTTCCAACTCCATCTCCTCCAGGGTATGCAGATCATGCAGGGCTCAGACACTGCCAACTCGGAGCTGTATTACTGAGTTTGCTGTCAGAAAATGTGAGAATGATCCCGCGGTCATATCATAGGCATGGTCTTTATGTGACGTAGTGAGATGGCGTTTAACTCAACCATGGACGTGAAAACATCTCTCTTTACACTTCCTTCAGATTCCACCTGTTGAAACCCGCCGACGACAAAACCGCACCGTGAGCAACCTGCCCTTAGTCTTTGCATCACCTGTGTGACATTAACGCTTCATGCCACAAAGTTCGGCGTTGACGCTTCATTTCTGCACCAAGGGAATTCATACAACTGTTAGACAGCCAGCTCTTTCTTATGAGAAGGAGAAACACATTTCAGCTTTAAAACAACAGTCTTTTCGCCTTATTTTGCTCAAAGAAGGGCAACAATGGCTTCAGAAATGTTAATTAAAGTTACAGGCATGTAAAGTGTATGTCTAAAAATGCGCTTAAAATTGATGTTTCCACAACAGGTTGCATCGTAAGCGTCAAAAGCCTCCATTGCCTATGATATTTTGTGCTGATTTTACAATGTGACAATGATACAAACTTCATAGACAATACCGTCCGTTGTGCAATGTGCGGTGTTCAACGTGGAGTATTGTTAGTCGGTGTTTGTTGGCCATTTTACTGTGATTCATTTTCATTCTGTGTCAATTTGAATTAAATTCTAAAGAAAGGCGCAAGACTTTTCACTTTTACTCCAGGCTGCGACTTATTTGGGTTTGACTTTCCGCCACCTCAGTTTAAGTTCTGATCATTTTCCCTTAACATCTATTCCTCTCTCTCTCTCTCTCTCTCTCTCTCTCTCTCTCTCTCTCTCTCTCTCTCTCTCTCTCTCTCTCTCTCTCCTCTCTCTCTCTCTCTTCCTTGCCAGTGTACAGCATTTTTTTCCTCCTCTCCTCCACATTATCACCATGATGTTACTACACTACTGCTACTAACTACTACTACTTACTACTCTGCTGCTGCTGCTGCTGCTGCTGCTACTACTACTACTACTACTACTACTACTACTGCTGCTTACTACTACTACTACTACTACTACTACTCAGATTGCTGCTATTGCTGTTGATGATGTTGTTGTTGTTGTTGTTGTTGTTTGTCTATCATCGTCATCATTATTATTGTTATGTTTCAAGATGAAGATGAATGTGAACTGCCCAGCGAAAGCTAAAATGGTTCTTACTCTACGAGTCGAGCTATAAAGACTCATGAGGCTTGTATAATTATGATGATGATGATGATGATGATGATGATGATGATGATGATGACAATGTCGATGACGATAATGAAAATGACGAACGACGACGACGACGACGACGACGACGATGATGATGAGGAGGAGGAGGAGGAGGAGGCTGCTACTGCTGCTGATAATTATGATGCCATCTCATGTGTCAGAATGAACGCCAATTGCTTGGTGAAGACGACGACAGTTCCTACCCCAGGCATAGAGCTAGGACAGCTCATGGGACCTGATCAGCAGTGCAGAATGCTCTACGGGGCTGACGCTTTCTTCTGTCGCGTAGGGTTTTGTTCTTATTGTCGTCAATGTTGTTGCATTTCTTTTGGTGGCTGTAGTTGTAGACTTTGTTGCCGTCGTTTTTAGTAATTGTCGTTGTTACCGGTTTTTTTTTTTTTTTTTTTTTTTTTTTTTTTTGCTGTTGTTTTTGTGGTGATGGTAGTTTTTGCCATTATTGTCTTCGTCACCGCCATTGTTGTCGTCACTGTTGTTCATGGTGCGTGCGCGCGCGCGCGCGCGCGCGCGCGCGCGTGTGTGTGTGTGTGTGTGTGCGTGCCTGGGGAAGGGTTTGTTTTTGTTTTTTGGCCTTCCTCCTGTTTTTCCGTTTTTTCCCTCCTGTGCATCCGTTTCCTTTCTTGCTTTAAAGACAAAAAGAAGGGTATTTACTGCAGACATTTAACAAATTGGCAATCGGACAAAGAGTTCGTCATGCATACATGCATACAACACACCCACACGCACACACCACACAACACACACAACACCACACACACACACACACACACACACACACACACACACACATACATACACCACACAGACACACACACACACACACACACACACACACACACACACACACACACACACACAACACACGACACACACACACACACACACACACACACACACACACACACACACACACACACACACAATGTGTGTGCTCTCACTGGGGGGGGAGAGAGAGAGAGAGAGAGAGAGAGAGAGAGAGAGAGAGAGAGAGGAGACACTACAATTTTAGACCAGCTGTTTTCAACAGGAAGGTTAGGTAGCGGAGGGATGAGAACAAAAGTGGGTGAAGTGTTTGTGGGGAGGGCAGGGGGGAGGTGGAGGTAAATACGCTTGGCATTACACATACAAGCGCAGGGGATCATTCCTTTTGATCTTATCGTTCTTTTCAGGAGTTTTATCCTACGCCTGAAGCTTATGAGAAGCTGTGTTCGTCTATGTGGTGCTCTGCTAGTCCTAGTGACACCCTTTGCCAAAACCACATTGCATCTGACGGCTTCGTCTGCGGGGATAACCAGGTACGCTTCTGGCTGCCGGTCTTTCTGCCTAGCTGTCTGTTGGATCTTGTGCGTGTATGAATGGCTCTCTGTCGTGCGCTGCAACTCTCCAACTCTGTGTGTGTGTGGTGTGGGGTGTTGTGTGTGTGTGTGTGTGTGTGTGTGTACGCGCGTGCTTGCGTGCGTGCGTGAGTGCACACGTGTGTGTGTGTACGTGTGTGTGTGGTGTGTGTGTGTGTGTTTTAGGTCTTCAATTTCACGTCTATACACATTATGGATATTAGACTAACCTAATCTATAAGAATAACATTAACAGCAACAGCAAATAAATGGATAACTAACTGTAAGACATCGAAGAATAACCGGTCATAACAAGGACGTTACTAAAACACCAGTTCCCATTTTACAAAAAGAAAAAATAGGACTTTGATGCAATGAAACAGCAATTTTACACATTAGTGATAAATCGGTTACAACTGTATCCAGGGAACAATTAGGTAGATGTGGTAGATGAGGTTTTAACTGCTTGCAGTGGAAAAGTATGTGGGAATTTGTTATCATTTCACCACAAAGGCATGTTATATTTTTGCAAAACTTTGTCTTAAAAGCGTTTAGTTTGGTCTTATATATTAGCGAAATTATGATCCGAGAAAACGGCAAACTACATTGATAAAAAGAATGAAGTGTGTCAAAGTGTAATAGCTGGTTTATGCGTTTATCAAGAGAACATCCCGAATTTTGTTGTTTTTTCTTAAAATGTTTCCAGCATGCATTTTCTAGAAGATTTTATCCCTCATGGATAGACAATGGGATACTGATAACCTCTGACCCGCTAGTATTTTTCGCTCCCCGTTTTGCTGCTCTTTCATTAAACTGAATCCCACAATGAGAAGGAACACAACAGAAACTAATTCTTGTACCCCTAATAATCAAGAAATGTATTAGGTGATGAATATCTGTAATCAAATCTTGTCTTACTATAGGGTTTGTCTTACTATAGGGTTTGTGCATGTGTGTGTGTGTGTGTGTGTGTGTGTGTGTGTGTGTGTGGTGTGTGTGTGTGTGTGTGTGTGTGTGTGTGTGTCTTACTATAGGGTTTGTCTTACTATAGGGTTTGTGCATGTGTTGTGTGTGTGTGTGTGTGTGTGTGTGTGTGTGTGTGTGTGTGTGTGTGTGTGTGTGTGTGTGTGTTTGCTTGGTAAACTTATACGTTGGCTTATCCTTGGCAAATTACGAGTGCTCACACAGCCAAACCTGGCAAAACAATTAATATGAATGAGAAGGACTTTTCAGCCATCTCCGACATGAAGATGTCGCTGACTGACAGGCTAATAGCTGTGAACCAGTGATTAACCTCTTGGCAACGACCAAATATTCAGAATACTTCATGAATTTGTCTTTGAAATAAACCGAATCTTAGTCGCCCAGATAAAGGTGAGGGAATCCGAAATGGAAGCATGGAATGAAATAAAAACCAGAACGCATTACGTAAATACGAGATAATATTGAACATTTGGAACAGGCAGGGTTAACACGTGTATGTTCCGGGAGACCAATCGCATTCGCAACCCCGTTCTGACCGACCCGCCCGCAGTACGCCTGCCCTTTTCACCTCTGAGTGCCGACAAATTTCCCCCACTTTCCGCACCCTACCCACCCCCTTTTCTCCTCATCACCTTCCCTTTCATTACACATATCACGTCCTTATCGTACTAATTGCCTAAACAGGAAGAAACGTGTTTTGATTGATACAGAAGCGAGTTACATCACTGAACCAAAGACAGCTTAGTGCTAGCCTGTGCTTCTTGACACCCTCATCCCACTTGACATTGGTTACACCGGTGGCCAATGATTCGTCGCATGTGAGACGAATAGGCAAATTGGCTCTCTTGGTTTTCAGATGTCAGGAATTTCAGTTCAGAGTTACTACACGAATTCGTTGAAAAAAAAAAAAGCATGTGAGAATCACGAATGGGAGGAAGAATGAAGATTGCACTGTCATTATGAAGAGTTTTCACTGGGAATTTGGTATTTAGATGTTGCAGCGCGAGATTCTTGATAATTTTAGACGTACGATGTCTTTGCCATTACCTTTATTGAGAGAGAGAGAGACTGAGACAGAGAGAGAGAGAGAGAGAGAGAAGAGAGAAGACAACAGACAGACAGACAGACAGCAGACAGACAGACAGGAAGGAGACAGAGACAGTGACAAACAAAGACAAAGACAGACAGACAGACAGACAGACAGACGACAGACGGACAGACGGAGACAGACAGACAGACAGACGATAATTTCGTTCATTTATGTACTCTGCTAGGTATGCAGCCGAGGAAATTGCAGCGCGCTGGAATCGTCTCAGTCTGTTCGTGTGTCAGGTGAGTGAACGCCGGAAAACTCAGAAACGATTTACTTTCCGATTCAAGAAAGGAAAAGTGATTTTTAATGCTGTAATAAATGAATGTTTTCCAAAGTCAACATTTGATAATTTGACAGTCATGGTCAGCATACTGAACTATTTTCTACAAACCTTTTCCCCAGACATCCACGCTTAACACCATGTTCGATTAAAAAAATAATAATAATAAAAGAGTCGAAGTTACGGCACAGTTTAGTAGCTGGAAGTAAAATATGGTGGAAAAGATGCAAATTACAGGAGAGAGAGAGAGAGAGAGAGAGAGAGAGAGAGAGAGAGAGAGAGAGAGAGAGAGAGAGAGAGAGAGAGAGAGAGAACTCAGAACTCAGAAAACTTTTATTCGATCAAAGATTGAGATTGTAGTCAGAACCTATTCGTAAATCTGTCCTTGCTAAGCTAAATTATCAAATGAGATTAAAAGACAAGAAAATGGAAAAGAATATGAAAATAAATGAAAATGAAAAAAGGAGAGAAAAAAATACAGGCCAACCGAATTATGGAATACACGATTCACACACACACACACACACACCCGCGCGCGCGCGCGTGCGCATTTGTATGCAAAAGCTTGACAAAAGCATGTATATATATGCAATCATAAGAGTATCCATGCAGAGAGAGAGAGAGAGAGAGAGAGAGAGAGAGAGCGAGAGAGAGAGAGAGAGAGAGAGAGAGAGAGAGAGAGAGAGAGAGAGAGAATAAATAAATGACTGAAAGAACACTCGTGCATGGTCTGTTCATGCAAATCCACGAATCCGTATCGTGTATGTGCATATGCACACGTCGGGCTTGCAGAAAAGCCCGCTTGCCCTCAAGGAGACCAGCCAGGCCTAGTCTATGACAACCTGACGTGTAGCGAGCTGGTGGACTCTCAGCCCTGGCTGTGCTACGGGCAGTTCCTCAGCACCAAGTGTTGCCTGGCCTGCTCCACCGTGCGGCAGAACGTCACTGGTAAGGGAACTACTTACAGAAGACCTTAGACACCTTATTTGTCCTTCGTGAAAGGAGATGCATTGTGTGACTGTCCAAACAAATGCCTTATCACTGTTTGGCGTGGAACATGGCAATATTATCAGGATTCTCGGTAAATAAAGAAATCAGTAAATAAATAGATAAATAGATAGTCTTCAAATAGATGGTCTTCAAACCTGGTGCCCCTACGGACGGGAGTCTAAGGGATCAAGGACAAGGACAAGATAAATAGATAAATCAGTAAATATATAAGTAAATAGATAAATCAATCAATAAGTAAAAGAAAAATAAAAAAGTGAAGAAAAGCGGGTGAACAGAGAGCTAATCATGCTCCATAGCTGGTTAGGCCGGAAGAGTGATCGCCTTACTAAGTTCACTTCACTGCTCCATATTCAAACATAGTTTAATGGTCGCACCTTTTCCCGGCCAAGCGGGAGATGAGAGAACGTGTTTGGACAGGTAAGTGTATCGTAAAACTACTGTTACTAGTAAAATACTATTTTTCACGCTTACCTGCTTATGCAAATGCCAGAATTTTGAAAAGGATTGTGTGAAGCACGCTCACCTGATTAGAGAGACATTGATTCCCACACCTGAATGCCTCTGTACAGTTTCCTAAGCCTAGGGATCGGCGTCAGCGGCCTCTAAGATCCATACACAGTATTCTCTCCATCTTAGTCTAGATGTGAAAGGATTAGTCCCCACTTTTCCTCAAGAGAATGGCACAAAGTGACAAGCAGTAAGATTGCTTTTAGGATTAAAAGAATTTCTCATACGCTTTATCAGTAAAATGAGAAGAATCCCTCCCAAGCCAACTTGGGAAAGTGTGTAAAAAATAGTGCCGCTCAAGGACCCTCTCAAACACATATCAAATGGACACAAATGGCAATTAGGACCAAGTGCAAAATAACAAGTGTCCACACAAAAAAGAAGTGGCAGGGAATGATGATGCCAGACGATCAGATAGGAGACAGTCAAGACCTCCATATCTTGAGTTATGTCACGAAGGGAGAACCTTCCAAATAATGTTTGTGACTTCCAGCCTGTTGCATATACTATGTTAGCAACAGTAATGCTCCACCATAGAGCACAACTGGTGGAGAGAGTCCGAGGTTTATATGCCTTACGTTCGCTTTTGGGAGAAGTGTTTTCTGGCCGTAGATGTGAGCCTGGCGAATTACTCGCCTAAGCCAGGAGCTTATTGTCTGAGGGCAGTGAACTACGTGGGAAAACGCACTCTAAAGAAGTCTCTGCTGGAATGACATATATAGCAGCACATGGCGCCTCTTTCGTCCTCAGATCGGTATGAGACCTACCGCTCTGGTCTTCAAACCTGGTGAAATGGGGTCAGTCAAATGGCCCCTCGTGTCCACTCTGTCATGGCAAACAAACCATGGAACATGTCCTGAGTTCATGCAAATCAACGCTGATCCAGTGAAGGTACCCATGGAGACACAACCAAGTGCTCACGGAAATCACACATACGGTTAGCACTGCCGGAGGGAACACACTGCACCACTAGAAGCTCCAGCAACGACATTCCACACGACAGGAGGCCACAAATCATGGTCTGGAACAGCTGGGATATCAAGAGCATGGAAGCAACGTTTACTGGGTTGAGTGGATCACTGGGAATGTATAGCAGATCTTCCAGTTTGGAAAAAAAAAAACATCCAGAGAACATCAGGGGGACTGGCATGAGACCAGATATTGTTTCCACTCGGGTTCATCAAAACAAATGGTTCTAATCGTACTCATTGTGCTCATTGTGCCATACGAAAGCAGAATGGACATCTACAAGAGTGTGAAATATGCAAATCCCGCCAGCAGCTTGGGAGAATGTGGCTTCCGGGCCAAAGTCCTTGCCATTGAGGTTGGAGCAAGGTGATTTATAGGCTCATCAGCCCATGATCTCATGAAACAGCGCGGGGTTTCTGGTAAGAAGAGGACCAGAACCGTGAAGGCAACGGCTGAGGCAGCTGAAAAGAGTTTCAGCTGGAAGTGGTCAAGGAAGAATTTCATAAGGCTTACATTTCCTAACTTAAAACAGGTGTTCGATAGGACGTGGGTAAGACATTTGTCGAAAAAGGCGCTCCTTAAGACGCCCACCCATCCAAAAGTTGCGGGTTCGAATCGCGGCAGCGTCAGGAGAAAAAAAAGCAGCAGAAGGCCTCATGACCTAAATGTTGCCCGACCCCCTTAGAATGTAAAGAGTTAAGAGTTGAAACACTTTGCTAAATGATGTCTGTACGCACCCCCCCCCACCCCCACCCCCTCCCCCGACCCTAGTACCGTCTCCCCCAGTGCCTCCTGTTCCTTCATCTTCAATGACTTCCCTCCATCTCCCATCCACTCTCCTCTCCCCCAACTATTTTCTTATCTTCTATAAAACTTACTTTTATTTCCATGCAGCGCACGCCCTCCCGCCCCCCTCTATGTGTGTGTGTGTGTGTGTGTGTGTGTGTGTGTGTGTGTAAGTGTGCGCGCGTGTGCATGTGTGTGTGTTTCTCTGTGTGTCTGTGTCTGTGTACGTGAGTGCGTGCGTGCGTGCGTGTGTGTGCGCGCGCGCGTGCGTGTGTGTGTGTGTGTGGACGCCCGGGCACCAGTACATGTGTATGTATGCATCCAAGATGAAGTCGTCTCCAGTAAATGAATGACTCACGTGCCTACGGATGTCCCCCAAGGTTGTGAGTTTGGAGATAAAGCGGGCTGGTGTAGCGGCTCGGAGATGAAATATCCCTTCGACTGCTACCTCAACGACCAACCTGCTGTCAAACCTGTCTGCAGTACAGGCGTGAGGATCAGCCAGGTGCCTCATTTTTTGTGTATTATTGTCTTCTGCTTCTTTTGTCTTGCTGTTCTCATTCTGTTATTCATTTTCATCGTCTCCTCCTCCTCTTCTCCTCCTTCTCCTCCTCTCTTTCACTCCTTCTCCTCCTCCTCCTCCTCTCCACCTCCTCCCTCTCCCCCTCTGATTTTGTGTCATCCAATCTTCGTATAACAGAAAAAAGAACGGAAGGAGGCTAGAAAAAGAGAATTTAGAAGGAGAAGATAAGATATATGACTTCAAATCCATTATAATTTTCTTCTTCTTCATCATCATCATCATCATCATCATCATCATCATCTTCTCTTCTTCTTCTTCTTCTCTTCTTCTTCTTCTTCTTCTTTCTCCTCCTCCTCCTCTCTTCTCTCCTCCTCCTCCTCCTCTCTCCCTCCTCCTCCTCTCTCCTCCTCCTTCTCCTCCTCCTCAAATGCTCTTCTCCTCCTTCGTTAAATTTTTCTTCTCTTCATCCTTCTCTCTTCACCTCGTTCTTTTTCTGTTGTAAGCAGATTTGATGACACAAAACCAGGTCCCCGCTTACATCTGTCATTGCAAACATAATAACAATTCGGCCTATATTGCTTGTAGAAAAAAAATGGAAATTTTAAAGGATGTTCTGAGTGTAATTTATCTACAAAACTAAAATTCAGACTTTTGCGTACTTATCTTATAATTACAAAATGTCCGTTGTAACCGGATTCATTGGTAGAGTGGCAAATGGTAGACCTCTTTTTTCTGCTTGCAACAAGATTGTTGAATAAGACAAAATTGATAATAGTAATGCTGGTCCTTTGAATGATGTAAAAATGAAATAGATATTGTTCTAATTCATAGATTTTGTTTGTTGTTCATAGAATGTATATATGGCGACCATTCCCAGGAGTGTCAGACCAAACTCTCTGTTCCCATTGGTTGCTACGAAAACGAGGCTCTGTGTTGTGAGACTTGTTCCAAAGCAAAGTCAACGACCAGCCCTGGTAAGAAAAGAGAGAAGTGATAGTACTCAATAAGTATATATGTGCGCCCTCTTCTTGAATTGCACGATGATTGTAATTATTTGCCATTGAAAGTCATATATTTTATTTCTTATGATACTTAGCGTAAGGCTCTGTGAGTGATATGTTTCATTACTTTACGTTTTTTTTTTCTACGGTTATTATATGGTGAGTGTTTGCTCACAAGTGTGTGTGGTGTGTGTGTGTGTGTGTGTGTGTGTGTGTGTGTGTGTGTGTGTGGTGTGTGTGTGTGTGTGTGTGTGTGTGTGTGTGTGTGTGTGTGTGTGTGTGTGTGTGTGTGTGTGCAACAAACGAAGAAACTGAGGGAATTTTCTTTATATTTCGAAGAAATTATTTTCTTGATTTTTTTTTCCTGCATTAGACTTTAAGAATTAATGAGTGGATACCAACCCTGCTAGCTGTACATGCATTCGGAAGGAAAACCAGTTTTGGAAAATTAGATGACTGTGCTCGGTTTCCCTCTGTTTTGATCCTTCACTTTTGTTGAAGTCTGCATCAGGTGAATTGGTATAGAGCATAAAAATGATGCAGTGGACTGGAAAAAAGGTCCCCCCCCCCCCCCCCCCCATGTAACTTGTGTAAGAAGTTAAAACGTAGACTTTTGACAACATTTTTTACAACTAGAAATGAGAACTGTAGCCAGGTTCGTTGTATAGACTCTCTCTCTCTCTGTCTCTCTGTCTCTGTCTCTGTCTCTCTCTCTCTCTCTCTCTCTCTCTCTCTCTCTCTCTCTCTCTCTTAAGATTGTTTCATGGACAAAATCAAGATAATGCATTGGTCCCTTGAGTGGTGTAAAAATAAAATAGACATTATCCTCACTGATGGTTTTGTTTGTTGTTGTTTAGAATGTAAATATGGCGACCGTTCCCAGGAGTGTCAGACTAAACTCTCAGTTCCCATTGGTTGCTACGAAAACGAGGCTCTGTGTTGTGAGACGTGTGCTAATGTAAAATCAACGACCAACCCTGGCAAGAAAATTCAGCTGTGATAAAACTCAGTGTGTATGTGCGCCCTCTTCTTGGATTATATGGTTGCTGTTCAGTTTGGCGCTTATATGTTTGATTTGATATAATATCAAGTATCGGACTCCGTGGGACTCACTTCGTAAACATTATTTTCTTAATTTCCTTGCCTGTACTGGACTTTAAGAATTAGCAAGTGGACACGAGTCTGCATGATGACAACCCTAGAAGTGCATTACAAAAAAAAAACCTGTTTCGGAAAATTAGATGACTATGTTATACTTTACTCCGTTTAGGTACTTCAATTGTGAAGTCTGAGTCGAACTGATTGCTATAGAACAGGAAAGATGCAATTGATTGAGGACTGGTCACTGTTGAACCGACCAGGTGATCAGTACATGGTGTAGTCCTTGTTTACACACGGCAAAATTTCTTATTTTGGGCATATGTTTATACATTAACTCACTCAACACGAACATAATCAGGCTTACGCCAACACTGCATTGAAGAACAAAGTACATGTAGTTCTTAAAATCGACGACAAAACACACAAACATATGGCTTAGGATCCATCTCAATGTTCCTATTCCACAAACTTCTGATAGAGAGATAAATATAAAGACCGCATCCAAATTTTCATCATTCCTTTGAGTTGAAGACTGAAGGATGAGACTACACCGTTTTCTTACAGCGACAGGTCTTTCTCAACATTTCAACCCATAGACGTTTCCTCCTCCTCCTTCTCCTCTCCTCCTCCTCTTCCTCCTCCTCCTCCTCCTCCTCCTTCTTCTTCTTCCTCCCCCTCCTCTTCCCTCATCTTCGTCTTCAGTTTTTCCTATCCCTCCTCTTTCCCTACTCTCTCTTAGTCCTAACCCATACCCTTTTATTATTTCTTTTTTTTTACAAAACAAAAATGTAGTCCATGCCATTGTGCAGACTGTCCCTACGGCGACAAGAGCACGTGGTGCCAGGACAAGCTGGAAGTTCCTAACGGCTGTTACCTCAATCAGGACCTCTGCTGCGCCACCTGTGGGGCGCTGGCCAACGAAACCAGGACAACACGTCTGCAGGAGGCGGAGTCTCAGAACGAGACTGATTCCTTTGTGGATAACAAATCCCTGAACTGTAAGCAGATATTCATGTGACTGTGCTGTCTGGGGATCTAAATGACGGGGGGAGGGGGGGGGGGATGCCGAAGACAGATATCTTCCTTTTCTTCTCTTTTAATTCTGTGGGGAGTCACTGGGGCGCCACACTGATGAACAGTTCACCAGGTTCCTCCAGTTCTGCCCGTTGTGTGCCAAGGCTCGGGTCTAGTCTCTGCATCATCAACATTATCCTCATGGTCATTTATTACAACAACAAAAATACAACCATGGTTACATACATAGGGCTATGTACATAAAATATATGATTAATAACATGGGTGTGGGGGCAGTGGGCAGGGTGGTATCAGTTGCTTTTTGCAGTCTTACATATACAGAATCTAATTTAAGCCGCTGGCGTTCGACTTTTGCTGTTGCTCCTGCTGCTGCTGCTGTCGTTGCCTCTGCTGCTGCTACTGCTGCTGCTACTCCCACTACTTCTACTACTACTACTACTGCTGCTGCTGCTGCTACTGCTACTACTACTACTACTACTACTACTACTACTACTGCTGCTGCTGCTGTGCTGCTGCTGCTGCTTCTACTAATGCATTGCCATTGCATTCTTTCTCATAGTCGACACACACTGGTTGCCTAGCAACGAGTGAGACTGTTTCAGGGTGTCTGTACGGAGATCGCTATCCAGGATGGTGCCAGAGAGAAGCTCCATACACCTGCTACAACGCCACCCAGCGTGACTGGTGCTGCCAGTCCTGTGCCAAGGTTGAGAAGGCGGATCAGCCAGGTCAGATCAGCCAGTGTGCTTCCATATACTGGGTTAACTTGGATGAATGGATGGATGGATGGATGTTGGGTGGGTGGTGGGTGGATGGATGGATTGGTGGGTGGGTGAGTGGGTGGGTAGATGGATGGATGGATGGATGAATTGGTAGGTGGGGTGATTGGATCGGTGGATGGGTAGACTAATGAATGGACATGTGAGTGAGTGGGTGGATGTATTGATGGATGGACGGATGGGTGGGTGGGTGGATGGGTGGGTGAATGAACTGATGGACGGATGGGTGAATAGATGGAAGAGTGGGTTGGAGAATTGGTGGACAGATTGCTGGGTGGATGGATTGATAGATGGATAGGTGGGTAGGTGGACGAATTGATTGACGGATGAATAAATGGATGGGCGTAGGATGGATGGATTAATGAATTACTGGATGGATGGGTGAAAAAAAAATGATGGATGCGCGGATGAATGGATTGATGGATGGGTGGTCATGGGTAGATTGACGGATGGGGTGGTAGTTTGATGGATCTGTGGGTAGATGGACGAATGGATTGATGGACTGAAATTCGGATGAGTGGATGTTCTGATGGTTGGGTGGATGGGTGGATTAATGGTTAAGTGCATTGATGGTTAGGTGGGTGGGTGGATTGACGGTTAGGGGGACGGGTGTATTAATGATTAGGTGGACTGATGGTGAAGTGTATTGATGTTTGGATGAACTGATGCTAGGGTGGACTTGTGGTAATCTGTATGAGTGGGTGGATGGTTAGATGAATCGGTGGATTAATAGTTACGTGGATGGATGGATTAATGGCATGGTGAATTGGTTCTTAGGTGGATGCTTAGATTGATGGTAAGTGGGAACGGGTGGATTGATGGTTAGATTAATTTATGATCGGATGGATTGATAGTTAGATGGATGGATGGATAAATTGAAAGTTAAGTGAATGGGTTGACAGATAGACGTGTTGATTTAATTAATCAATTAATTAAAAACAGACGAAAGTCAAGTGGAAGCATAGCATGCGGTGGTGGGAAAGTGAGAACAGGGGTGGGGGGAGTGACAGAGAACGGTTCATAGACAATATCCAAAAGATACCTAAGCTGAGCATTTCAGTCCCGTGCGCTGCCAGTCGGATTTTGATGTAAAGAGAACGGAACTAAAGCCAAACCAAAAGTATTGTCCATTCTCAGGCTGTCAATACGGAGATCACCATAAGGATTGCGACGATCTGGTGTACCCCTATGCCTGCTACATCCAGGAAAATGCCAGAATGTGCTGCAGTATCTGCGGCATGTACCGAAACTCCAGCCGAACAGGTGTGTGTGTGTGTGTGTGTGTGTGTGTGTGTGTGTGTGTGTGTGTGTGTGTCTGTGTGTCTGTGTGTCTGTGTCTGTGTCTGTGTGTCTCTGTGTGTCTTTGTGTGTGTATGTGTGTGCATACTTGCGTGAGTACATGCGTGAGTGCGTATGTGTGTGTGTGTGTGTGTGTGTGTGTGTGTGTGTGTGTGTGTGTGTGTGTGTGTGTGTGTGTGAGCAAGAGAGAGAGAGAGAGAGAGAGAGAGAGAGAGTGTGTGTGTGTGTGTGTGTGTGTGTGTGTGTGTGTGTGTGTGTGCTCAAGTGTATAAAAGGAAATCTTAAATAAGGCAGGGAACAGTTAACAGTTAATAACTGAAAAGTACGGTAATATGATGAGCTGATTACACGTCCGTAGCTCCAAACGAATGCTATTAACAATACCAAATCGCCTGCCACAAAGGCTAACCCAGCATAAAGAACAAACAAGGAGACATGCCTTAAAGGAAGGTGTGTGTGTGTGTGTGTGTGTGGTTGTGTGTTGTGTGTGTGTGTGTGTGTCTGTGTCTGTGTGTGTGTGTGTGTGTCTGTGTGTGTGTGTGTGTGTTGTGTGTGTGTGTGTGTGTGTGTGTGTCAGTGTGAGCGAATGAGTCAGCGAGTGAATGCGTACGCATATGCGTGTACTTCTTTAGATTTTGCTTTGCTACATTATGAGTAGTTTGCAAATGTTGTAAACGTTGTTCTTCTTCGTAACTTTTAAAAGTTCTTGGAAGAAAAATCCAATAACGGTGTTTGTTTGTTTGTTTGTTTGTTTTTTAACATTAGAATCATCAGTTGAATAATGAAAAAAAGAAAGAGACAGACAACTCCGTTCACATTATTTGATACAGGTACAATATAAGACTTGGTGATTAGTATGATCATGGTATGATGATGACGACGATGAAACCATGACGAAGAATTTCTTATTTCTTTTTAACGATAATGATAATCATGATGACAACGAGCCGCGTTGATGATGTTAACAAATACAGTGCTGATCTTTAAATCATAGGAATTAATAACGTTAGTGGTAATTATCATTCAGACGGCCCGATAACCGTAATGATTACATATAACGACAACAACAACGACGGTTAAGACGATATTGACAACGATGACTAAGATTATAATGCTAACGACAGTAGTGACAGCAACAAGCCGCCGTGGCTAAGTGGTTAGCGTCGCGGACTCCCGGCTCGGGGGTTGTGGGTTCGACTCCCAGTAGAGGCATGTGGGATTTTTCTGCCACGACCGGCTCCAACCCAGAGTTGAATTTGCTAAGGGCTTATTTGGGAAGCCTGGGACCCAAACAGTCGAATGAAATCACCTAAATGGATGCGTCTCTGAGAGTATTGCTAAGATTTCCTGACCAATACTGCAATGCAGTCTCAAACCGGAATGGAAATCCGTAGCATCATCTTCATCATTTAAAGAAAAAAAAATCTCAAAATCTGTGGTCTCCATGGTGACCTCAGTTTCCATATTTAAAAGGGGGGGAAAAAATCTCCAATTCTGTCGTCCTTCATATCCTGCTCTCATGGTGTCCTCTCCGCGTTTATGGGCCTTGGTTTGATTCCGTCGGCCGTTGGACGGAGAGAGAGCCATTGTCGTCAGTAGGGGGCTTAGTAGGTGGTGTCCTGCATATGTTAGATCAGAACAGGCACTACTGAACACCACCGAAGTGGCTCGGCAGCAGTGCAGTGTCTCCTCCGGTGGGTTGCTTCCTCCGGTGGCTTGACAGCTTGACACTGTGGATTGCCGGTGCCAGGGCCGCGGCGGGACGGGTCAGGGCTGTGGTTGTGGACGGGGGCTCGGAATAAGCGGCGTCGGTGCAGTGCCCCAGAGTGTCCAGAAGATGGGACAGAAAAAAAAAGAAAAGAATGATAAGAGATAATAGTGAAATCGACGATGACGTAGCTCATGGTAATGACGGTGACGGTGATGATGATGATGATGGTGATGATGTTGACAATGACGACGGCAACGACACATGCAGACTGTCCGTACGGTGATCGAGAGGCATGGTGCTACAAGCTGAACGAGAAGTACAGCAACGAGCAGTGGTGTCATCTGGACCTGGAGAATGGCCACTGCTGCGGCACCTGTCTCTATGATGAAACGGCCGGTGAGTAGGGACACTGAGTCCATGGCTGTGTTGTGTGCAGGGCCGGATGTGGCCGTATATGTTGCATAACGGGGGGTTAAAATGGTAGGGGTGTGCAGGTCCTTTCCCAGAGGGAGACAGGTGGAACATGTCCATTAGGGAGGAGAGAGAGAAACACGGGACCCCCTCTCGTACGACTCTGGAGTGAGAGAGAGGGAGAGAGGGTGGGAGGGTGGGTGTGTGCGAACGCATTTTTTACGTGTGCTTTTCTATGTGTGTAATATGCACACAATATGCGTGCATGTATAATTGTGTTGCAGGAGCGTGTGTGTGTGTCTGTATGTGTATGTGTGTGTCTCACAGAGAGAGAGAGAGAGAGAGAGAGAGAGAGAGAGAGAGAGAGAGAGAGAGAGAGAGAGAGAGAGAGAGAGTATGTGCGCGCGCTGTCGGTGTTGATAGTGTTATGTCGCTAATAATTATTATAATAACAATTATACAGTTGTAAGGCGCGTGTTGACAGGAAATTGTGATTTTGTTTCAGTTCCTGTGTTCGGCAGTCGAGTAAAGAAGCTTGGGTTACCCAACCCGAAGTAATACAACGTATACTTGGACATGAAAATAAATTTCTGCTTACATGAAAAACGACAACCCTCTCTCTCTCTCTCTCTCTCTCTCTCTCTCTCTCTCTCTCTCTCTCTCTCTCTCTCTCTCTCTCTTGATTAATCTACCACTTGTGTGATTAATCTACCATTAAATCTGTCAAATGTTCTTTTTGTGTAGATTCTAAATCAGTCTTGCAATCCCTTGCTTGATCATTTAATTACAAGAAATTAAACAATTAATTCATTGCATTCAACTGAAATGGTCCAATGTTGACTTTTGTTGGATACCATCCCATTGTGGAATTTATCACAATGAATACGTTGACCATCTCGCAAAAAATGGGGCGAGAAACACTTTGAATGCTATCGAACTGTCTTGCAGTTTATCTTCAGTAGAAATGCGTAACAACTAACATAATAGAAAATGAAACGATACGACGTTTTTTCTCTTCTGGAACAAAGTAATTTTCATTATTGAATACTCCATGTGCAAGTAGATCAATTAGGCCTATTACCCTTGTCGTGCAGACTTTTGTTAAACGCTTTGACGACAAAGTACTGTAAAGACATTAAGTGTGTCTGCTCTGCAGAACTGACAATTGAGCATATCTGTGCTTCAATGAAAACTTTCCAACCTCCGGAAGTCGTAGAATGTATTTTACCTGTTTCTAATGTTAAGCTATTTTGGGATCAGTTTAATCTTTTCAACCTTTCAATATTTAGATAAGTTAGTTATTTGTATATGTAGTCCTATTGCTCGTTTCTTTCTCTCTCTCTCTCTCTCTCTCTCTCTCTCTCTCTCTCTCTCTCTCTCTCTCTCTCTCTCTCTCTCTCTCTCTCTTCTTCTTCTTCTTCTTCTTCTTCTTCTTCTTTTTTTTTTTTTGCCCCGTTTTTAAAGATTTTTTTTATGATGTTAAAGAATTAACAAAGTTTTGCTGTTTTTGATGCTAGAGTCTAAAATCATCGACACGATGAAAAGACTTTATATAAAATAACTAACTAATCGCTCTCTCTCTCTCTCTCTCTCTCTCTCTCTCCTCTCTCTCTCTCTCTCTCTCTCTCTCTCTCTCTCCTTGTTTCCATGTCTATGTATTCATGGTAAACACTTGTCGTTCCCTTCTGCGGAAAAAAAATCCACTTCAGATCCAAAATGTCTGTCTTATTTGCTTGATTTTTTTTTTTTTTAATTGACGTCAAGGAATCAAGCACATGCTGGTAGCAGTTTTGAATTCTGATAAGATATCAAATGAGGAGGAACAGACTGTTTCGTTACCATTTCCCTAGGCTCACAACACTCCCCTATGCTATTTCAACCCGCCTCAAGTCATTTCCTCTGATGTGTTTGTACTCTTAGGAATCGACATCCCTGCCGCCAAATGCTAGTTATTGCCTACTAGCATGATACATGACTGACATAAGACTGCGTCTAATGCTAATAAGATCTACGTAAATATGCTGTGGAAGTAAAACTGGCTGTTACCATGAGACAACACTCCTTAACACTCTTTTGTGTGTGTGTGTGTGTGTGTGTGTGTGTGTGTGTGTGTGTGGTGTGTGTGTGTGTGTGTGTGTGTGTGTGTGTGTGTGTGTGTGTGTGTGTGTGGT
>CM065714.1:68544944-68594944 GCA_033310375.1 Conus canariensis | reverse complement strand
AAGCACCGTTGAAATGACTCCAAATATTGCAGTGTCTTTTCTGAGGGCTGACCTGATGTAAAAGAAACTCTGTGTGGTCTACATGCAATGAGATTGCGATTTAATGGTCTTGGGTGTGGGTGTGTATGGGGCAGTCAGAATGTGGAGCATGGGAGTAATGCTACTAAAAGAGCTTGGAAGATGAGACATTCCCCCCACCCCTCAAAACAAAACAAAACAACAGAAATCTTTCGTAACTGCATCACCAAATGATACTCGCATTGAAAATGAGACACTGATGTAGGTCTGCTATCTTATCACACTGTGAATGAACCTCTGATACTGTTGCGTGATAATGCTGTAAATGCAATTCATATACTGATGTGATTACATTACCATGTAATACTAATGAAAATTTGATAGTGATGCATTCAACATGTTGCCTGATAATACTGTAAATGAAAATCAAGTACAACAGCACATATATTGCCTGCTGATTGCTGTCAGGAAATGTTCAGCATTGAAACTTCAAATACAATCCTTGTTGCCTCAGGTGCAGGAGAGAGCAACAGAGTGTCATTGATTCTGATAATGCCTTGTTACCAGCCAAAACAAAGCCCTCAACTAGTACTCAAGGACAGAAGGTTACCACCAGTACCTGTATAGTACCTGACAACTCCGCGGCCGCAGCCTCCAGAGACCAGCTGAGACAGGTGAGGACCGGCATACACCATGTAAAGAGGAGAATCAAAACCACTTTTGATATCTTAAAACATTTTTTTTTGGTAAATCTTGTTGAATTATTAGAGTGAATCATGCTCATTCATTTATTTGAATGTTTTACTGAAATTCTGCAGATTCTTCACTGATCTATGTGTGTATAAAAAAGTACAGATTAATACCATGTGTGTTATAGTATAGGCTATTTTTTAATAATCCCAATAAAAAAAAATCTAATTTTAGACTGTGCAGAAAATGTTTCGGCTGTCAAGGAGCTGACTGTTCAATATATGTGATGTACATTTTTGGTTTAATTTTAGTAATGCTATGTATATATACTCTGTACACACATTTCGTGCCAGCAGACTGGCTTCCAATGTGACACATAGCTCCAACCTGACAGAATGCACACAAAAACTCTTGACTTTACCAAAAGATAATTGTTTCAATGGCTGGGCTTTACAGTGAAAGAGATACAGACTATTTTTTTTTTCTCAGAACCATTCATTGACTGGTTCCAGGTGTCTGTCATTTCTTGACTGTATCCTGATGCAAAATATGTAATACTACTGTACACATAGGCACATAAATTTAATTTGAGTCCTCCAGTTCAAGTAGTCAGTGTTGAAGACTGTGATTTTGTGGGAACCATATGCGAAGGGTGAAGAGACTCAAGATTATAGTGTTGACAAATGGTAAATTGTTTTGATTACATGCGATATATTGCATCATATTTATCTGTATGCTAATTGTAAGTACACACACTAGAGTTGTACACAAGTGTAGGCTCACATCAATGCATCCATCCCAAGATTAATATGACAATAAACTGGCTTCAGTTGGTCAGTCTGTGTAGTCTTTGTCTTTTAGTCTTTGTCTTTTAGTCTTTGGTCAGTCTGTGTAGTCTTTGTCTTTTAGACTTTTTTTGTCGGTCGAAACTGTGAGATGAATGCATAGTGAGAGTGATATGGTGAGTAACGCTTCGTCTCACTGGCACAGTAAACCACCTTAGTAAAGCTTCAACTTTCAAGTTCAAGGTACAGTTAGCTTGAGGAGATTTACCATCTTCGAGACAGTTTGCTCTACCAAACTTTGTGATATTATAGACAAGAATGACTGCTGCGGGAATCAGGGATGTGTGTGTGTGTGTGTGTGTGTGTGTGTGTGTGTGTGTGTGTGTGTGTGTGTGAGAGTGTGTGTGTATGTGTGTGTGTGTGCGTGTGTGTGTGTGTGTGTGTGTGTGTGTGTGTGTGTGTGTGTGTGTGTGTGTGTGTGAGAGAGAGAGAGTGTGTGTGTGTGTGTGTGTGAGAGAGAGAGAGTGTGTGTGTGTGTGTGTGTGTGAGAGAGAGAGAGAGTGAGTGTGTGTGAGTGTGTGCGTGTGTGTGTGTGTGTGTGTGTGTGTGTGTGTGTGTGTGTGTGTGTGTGTGTTTGCAGACCTTGGTGTTAATGACAGTCATGACTTTGCGTTGCAGGAAATGGAGGAGCTTCAAGCCATGGTTCAACACTTTATCCATACTGTTACTGTGACTGTGAGTTCTTGTTTGCCTCTATCCGATGTTCTCACCTTTTCCCAGGCCTCCTCTGATTCTGTCTTGCCAGGCATAACACATCTCTGTGATTTTGGCCCTAGGTTTGAAGCTGTCCTAACATACTGTCAGCTTCTCATCACTGTGTCTTACATCACTTGTCATCGTGTCTTTGCATGGAGTGTGTAGACCTTCTAATAATCAGCCTGTGAAATCATCATGACGCTATAAGTGTGTGATACATTTATACCATTTGTCATCATATAATCCCAGTGTGGTAACAGGATTCTTGTTGGTGCCATATCATTTTGTTGGTACCAGCAACATACAAATCATTGTAATCTGTACAGTGATTATTTGATCTCCTTTGGCAGGTGGCTTCAGACAATCTGAAATTAACAGCTGTCTGTGGACAGTTGGTCTTGAGATGTCAACAGAATGAGGCGGGGTGCGGTTGTGAATGTGGGAGCTGTATTTAACATTTAAGTAGTAATACTCAAAAGATTTAATAAACGGTACAGCAGATCACAACATTTCATACAGGTTTCTCTTCATTTGAATTTGTTCTTCTCAAATCGTATGAGCAGCTTTCTCTCAGTCTGAAATTGATTTCAACAACTTGTTGTTTCATAGCAGACTGAGGCTGGGGAGAGCACTCTGAAGGAGAACAGTGAATTCATGCCAGCTCGTACAGCGGACAACAAGACGGCTGACAAGGTGGGTGGAGAAGAACATGGAACAACATTGAAAGGCAGGATATCATCTTAAATTCAATCTTTATCAATTACAAATCAAAATTACCATCTCATCAGCTTTCATATCAACACAGAATTAAAACTTTTGAAAAGTAGATTTTTGTTACAGTATTTTATTCTCTTATGCTATAGTTATCAAGAGATTTTTTTTGTGTCTCGACTATATTTTTCTGTAATCTCAAACTTCATGGAAAGGAGGATATCAAAAGACATAAGTACTTCATACTGGCGAGGTTATGTATTGCTTTAGTTATTGTTTAACCAGTGATTGATTGTTACCTCTGTGTGTGTGTGTGTGTGTGTGTGTGTGTGTGTGTGTGTGTGGGTGTGTGCAGTTTTGGATGATGTTAGCTTCATCATTTTTGTGTTGCGATTTATGAATGTATGTATTGGTGAGTGAGGGAATTGGAATATATTGGTATGACAGTGTGGAGTTCTGGAGATAATTAGGAGGAGTGAGATGTTTATATGATGTACTGGCTGTTGAATATTGTATGATGTACCTACTGTTGAATGTCATGCCTGTGCCTTCTTGCGCTATCGCTGTCTATAAGATTATGCAACAAATTGTTACATTAGTTTGTTCTTGTTCATCTTATTCATCTGTTTTTTCTTATTTCATTTATTCATTTATTTATTTATCCATTTATCTTTTATGATTGTGTATTAGGAATATTGATATAACAACGTAATTCCGCAAAATAACAAAATAAAGAAAAAGAGGAAAGTGCGTAGCTTTTTCTATCTTAGCCCTCAATTCTTCTGCCTGAGATTGACCCATTCCTTCCCTTTCTCTCCTCTCCCCCCCCCCCCCCCCACTTCCTCCCTCCTTACCTCCTCCCCACCACCCCAGCCAAGCCAATAAAGAAAAAGCACAAAAATTATGTATCAACAGCAACCATAAAAAGGCATAGCGTGTCTTCATGTTCTGATTTTTTTTTTTTTTTCAGACGTTTTGACTGTACATTTTGTATGTTTATCTCTGTGTTGTAGACAAAGCCACTGAAGATGGCAGTGATGCCAGTGGTGGGGGCATTGTTAGGAGGAGCAGTGGCTGGACCAGTGGGGGTGTTCACCGGCATCGAGATCGGCACCTTGGCTGGCACGGTGGGAGGTGGTGTCGCAGGTATGGATATTGTGTGATCATATCCATGTAGATCCCTTTGCCCCCTTTGATCTTAATGTTGACTCGTGTGTCAATACTTGATGTGTTTCTTTTTGCATTCTTCTATTCTAATCCCCTTTAACATTCTAACAGTTAAGAGTAGATTGTTTAGCCATCTGCTGGTCCCTTTTCTTTTTGCTTTTTATGGTTTCCTGTTTATTGATTCATATGTATATTATTGCATCAATCAATGATTGATTGCATCATAATAAAAGAACAAAATAAAGGTTTTTCTCCTACTGCTGATATTCAGTAGGACAAATTTGAATGAGTGATGTAGGAGAAATGTCAGTGATAGGGCGCAAGAGGTGAGAAAAGAAAGATAGCGATGTTTTCCAATGTTGAGGGCAGAGTTTGCACCATTGTTAAAGGTTAGGCAGAGTTTGAAGAGACGGGGATACCCTTTTCAAGGCCTTAAAAGTCTGTAAAATCTTATCCAGGGTTGTCATAGTTTTTTTTTTAAGCAGATCCTATCCCTGGAAAAAGAAACAGCAGACTCAAGAAGGAATTAGTGATTGTTGCAAGTGAATTCATTTTCTGGTATGGACTCAAAGATGAGTTACTGGAACTTTTTAATTAGTCAGAGATCCACAGGAAATTGCTCTTAACTGATCAGTGTTGATAGCCTGTGATCTAAATAGAGGTCCCTTTATTCACAAGTGTGTGCGAATGACAAGCAGCCTTCAGTTTATATTGAGTTTGGACTTTTAGTCTAACTGGGTCTTACTGGTTGGTACAAAGTTTGTAAATTTTGTGCAGGGCTTGTTTGGGTTTTTTTTTTTAGTACAAACCCTATGAGGGTATCAGCACAGCATTTTCAGTGATGTCTCTTTATTGAATACTTTGGGTCACTTCTATATGCGTTACAAAGCAACTACTGAAGGAAGGGAAACAGGCTGTGGCATGGTTTTTGCCATGCTTTGTGTTATTGCTGTTAAGGAGAAACCAGGATTGAATAGCAATCATTTTGTTTGTTTAATTTTCGCTGTCCCATCTTCCTTGCCACTCATGCTTTGTGTTCTTGGTATTAAGCAGAAATGAGAGTTGAATCGCAGTCTAGTGTTGGTTTACTTTTTGCTGTCCCATCTTCTGTGGCGCGTCAGTGGCATCATCCAACGCTGCCCATTCCAGCTCCCTGTCCATAGCTATACCCCAGCATATGCTGCTGCCGTCAATATTAAATGGTCATGAGGCACACACTGGTGTAGACAGTGCAGTGCTGAGTGTCCCTGGTGGTATTTAGTGGCGCCTGTTCTGATCCAACATATGCAGGATACCACCTACTAATCCCCATACTGATAACAATGATTACTTAGTTCTAGAGCCAGTGTGAGTGAGTGCCCTCCCCCCCTCCCAGAGGGTGCCCACATGTCCCTTTAACAAGAG
Organism: Conus canariensis; assembly: GCA_033310375.1. Lineage (NCBI taxonomy): Eukaryota > Metazoa > Mollusca > Gastropoda > Neogastropoda > Conidae > Conus > Conus canariensis. The sequence continues at coordinate 68,589,413 of CM065714.1, read as the reverse complement.
TCATGAACCTATGATACCAGTGACCTCAACACAATAACTCAAAGGGCATAAAGTAGAAAGGAAATAAAAGCTAAGGTCACCAAGACAGCAGGGCATGAGGGATCAGAGAATTTGATACTTTTTTTTATAGTAGTCCATGAAGATGATGCTATGTTTCCATTTCAGTCTGAGATTACATGTCAGGGTTGTACTTTATGCTTACTTTCATAATATATTCCGGCATCAACCAGATCCAAGAGATACAGATACTTGCAGTGTTGGTCAGAAAATTTGAGTGACATTCTGAGAGAGGCATCCATTGAGTGGATGAAATTTGACCGTGTGGTTCCAGTCTTCCCAGTTGAAGCCAGAGCAAACTCAATTCTAGGTAGGAGAAAAATCAAATACCAATTTTTAACCAGTCTCACAGTTCAATAAATTGTCTGCACATGTAGGTGTTGATCTGAGCACATACACATGTTTTCTTTTGTTGATCTTTGTGCATATGTATGTGTTTGTTTGTCAATGTGTGGTAGCATCTACATGTGCACCTATGGGAGTTGTTTATGTATGTATGTGTGTGTGTGTGCATGTGGGTATGATTGCATATGTGTGTGTGTGTGTGTGTGTGTGTGTGTGTGTGTGTGTGTGTGTGTGTGTGTGTGTGTGCACATGTGTGTGTGCACGTGTGTGCATGTGTGTGTGTGTGTTTGAGTGTGTGTGTGTGTGTGTGTGTGTGTGTGTGTGTGTGTGCGTGCGTGCGTGTATTTGTTGTGCACACATGCAGGTTTAGTGGGCAGCACCATTCTCAATTCACAAGATGAGACCTCCTCGGAAGTCCCTGACCTGAACCACAACATTGACAGTACCACCAAAGATGTCCGTAAGTCTACTTCCCAGCTTTCACCCACCCCACACGCACCCATCACCCAGCAGTCATCAGTTCAGCAGACTTCTGCCATCTCTGCATCATCTTCTACGCAGTTAGCTCCCCAAACATCACCAACACAAAATCATGTTGGCAACAGACATGACCAGCTACGTACGGATAGCAATGATAATAATGGTAACATGTCATTGTTGGACCGTATTCTGTTCTTTAGTAAGGGTTCAGACTAAGTGGCAATGTAGAGTCAGAAGAGAACTTTCCAGGCATTCATGTTCACCACAGGGAAGTTCGAGATGTACAATGATTTGAGATGTATCTGGCAGAAAAAGGCTTACTTAGCTAGGATTAAGGGGCCACAGTGATTCAGGTTCCTCAATGTAGTGCAGCCAGATTATTGAAGCTAGACAGCCAAACCAAAGCTTGCAAAATTCGTATAAAGGAATGCACACATAAGTTGCTTTTCAGCCACATTCTTATGTGGTCATCATTAATGTCAAAGCAAAGTAGAAGCATTTTTTGTTAATTATGAAAATTAAAAAGCACGTTTACATATTTCTGCATACTTTCTATGTTCCTATATATATGAAGAGTTCAGAAGTCTTAACATTTTTTGTTATTACCTTCTAATGAATATCAAAAATGTATGACAGGAAGGACCAAATTTTGGTATTGTTCATGGAGTCGTTCCTTTTTGTTTTGGGTTTTTAACAAAGCTTATTAGTGAATATTTGATGGCAAGAACATGTACCAGAAGCCCAATTAACCATCCTCATGGAGTCTTGGCTTCTTTTTTTTTCAGACAGATTATCATCATATTCTTTTTTTTTATTGCAGGTACCAAATATCCCTTCTTCTTTTTTTTTAACAATACTGACAGTGCATAGGGTTTAACTAGTGACTGGCATCTGTAAAGTCTCAACATGAACTCTCATCCCAACAATTTTTTAATCCTCTATTTTTGCAAGTATTTATTTATTTATTGAATGCTTTCCTATATGCTGTCAAAATCTTATGGTTTGCGGATGTAGTGTAGCATTTATGGAGTTGTCAGTGACATCCTTTTGATGAAACTAAAACTCTTGACCCTGTTGGCTTTTTCAGTTCTCAGAAATGTACATGGAAGCACACATTCTGTGGGTTTTCATATTGAATTATGGACAATTTTGTCATAATACAAAAGATTTGCCCTAGTGGTTACCTGTATGTTCACTAATGTATGTCGCACACAATTTAGAAGTAATAACATTTTCTCTTTGACTGGCTAATCCAAATAGAAAATATTAACCCTTCAATTTTTGTTTGTAGAGCTTGTGGGACCAATCAGTTCCATAAGTGTTCAGCAAAATTGTGAGTCATCCATGTTAAGATAAGCTGTTCTCAACTACACACTTTGACACTGGCCACAATCCTGAATAAAAAAAAAAAAACACTTATCAAATTAATAACTAAACTGCTGTATAACTGCTCCCCCACCACCCATTCCCTTCTCAGGTTTCATCCATGGCCTGATACACCTTATGACTGGCCTGCAGATAGCTTTTTGCTGTTAGAGAAAAACCAAATTCTACAATGCAAACATTCTAATCTTTCTGTTGCTTCTTACAGGATATAATTTTTTTCTGTTTACTTTTCTTTATGGATTTTTGACACAAGATAATGCGTCTATTGTTTTTGAATGTCACACTGTTCATTGTATTTGTGAGGTAAATGCAGTTTTGCGTAGCAGAGTAGGACATGCTGACTTGTTGTGTACGTAGTGTATATAGACACACAAAGTTTCATTAACTGCCATACGTTCCTAATTTCTGCCATCTTTTTTTTTTTTTTTTTTCTGGTGGCTTTTGGACTTATTTCACTGGTGCTTTCAGGTTTGTACTCCTGGTGCTGAGGAGATTAATCTCAGTCTGTGGCCTTTTGTATGAATTTTGGACTTTTACAAATATTGTTCCAGTAATATACATATCATTTTACATTGAAAGATAAAGAGAAATGGAAAGATGGAGTCCGGTTTTACAACCCTTTTTTTTTTTAATGTGCTTTGTGTCTGCTTTTGTGCTAGGTGAGTGGATTCTATAAATAATATCGGTTTGCTCATGAGTGGTTTATTGTGGGTGCAAGAGTTATTTTCCTTGTGTATCAGTCTGTTTGTCTTGTCAATTCACTGTCTTTTATCAATTGATTTTACATGTCTTTATTAATGTTTATATGTGCTTGTTTCATTCTCAGACTGTTTTACATTTTTCACTATGACACAGAGATTAGATTAGGTTACTTAATTCTGCATATGCTGAGTTATGAAAATCTGTTATCCAAGAAACATACATTTGTGGAATGTGAAGCATATAACTGTTATGTATGTTCAATCAAAACATATCAGGCTGTGTGGTGTGAAATATTATTGCATTATATGGTGTTCATTTGTTGTATATGTTCAGTCAACTCATATCAGGCTGTGTGATGTGAAATATTATTGCATTATATGTTGTTCATTTGTTATACATGTTCAATCAACACATATTGGGCAGTGTGATACGAAATATTTTCACAGTATATGTTGTTCATTTTGTTTCATAGTAGATTTATTTGTGTTTATGCTGCTGAGCTCAGCATTTGTCTTGACACTTCAAATGGTCTCCAAATCAAAACATAAAAACTTCCTGACTTAAGTCTTGGGAATTACGTGATGTCAGACATAAACACTCTATGGCAGACTCCATGAAAACCTTGTTCAGAGATGTTTTCCTGACTTAAGTCTTGGGACTAACCTGATGTCAGACATAAACACTCTACGGCAGACTCCATGAAAACCTTGTTCAGAGATGTCTTCCAGACTTAAGTCTTGGGACTTACCTGATGTCAGACATAAACACTGTATGGCAGACTCTGTGAAAACCTTGTTCAGAGATGCCCCATTTAATGTGATTTTTGAGTTCCCAAAAGAGATAAACATTTTTTCATCTGATCTCAGATTTTACATATGAAAGATTTAGAATCAATTTGAGCTTCTTTTTAGAAAATCTTATTTGATGAGTTGTGCGTGCGTGTGTGTTTTCACATCTATGCAGAGAGTTGACTTCAACAAGGTGACAGTTCTAATCTGACCTTTTGCAGTCAGCTGCGCTATAGGCAACATGAATTGAATTCTGAACTGCAACCCGCATTGGTAGATGTGTTGGTGATTTTTCACAGTTGCCAGTCTTGACGAATTTTAAAATTTTATGATAGAATGTGCAATTTGAGGATTATTTTTTATGCAAAGTTATATTTTGAGTACTTGTGTAGCACCTATCCTTGGGAAGAAACCAAGCTCTAAGCACTTTACAATCCTTGCCTTCAATTTCACAGCGAGCTGCCTACCTGGGTAGAGTTGACCAAAAAAGACTCTACACTCAGCCATTTCCCATGTCATCCAGCCAGTACCAATCATTCAGCCTTTTTTCCTTCATTCTTTTGATTTTTTTACTCAGGGTGCATGCTATGTGAAGTGTGTTATCCATACCAATGGCCAAACTGGCCTTCTCTTTTGAAAGTTGGTGATGGAATTTTATGAGTGTGCAACATATTCTGTAGGCGTTCAGAACATGGAACCATGGTTTATAGTCTCATTTGAAGCACTCTTTGGATAATGGAATCAGAAGGAATGTTAACCCCTAGGGATAAACCTGTTGTTACAGAAACGGCCCAGTGGAAACTTGAACTGGCAACACCAGGATTATGAGTCCGGTGCTCTGTCAACCAAACTATTCTGGCTCCATGAGCTATTTGGGAAAAGGGTTATTAAACATTGCTAAATAAAGCCAAAAAGATGGTATTTGAGTGCCAGCAACTACACGTCCTTCAGGATACATACTTTTTCTGTGTGAACCCTCTACAGACCAGTTGAAGCAGAGGAAGCTAACGATCAGTGCTGAGATTTAGCCAAAGATCTAACTGGGCTCCTAACTTGAGAAGCTTAGCTGCCCCAATGTTTTTTCAAATTGCTTTACCTGTTGCTCATAAAACACCTTTTTGTCTGGCTGCAAATCAGTGTGTGCAGAGCGAAACTACAACAAATTCTAGCATGACTCATTGCACAGACACAATGTTTGGTGATGAAGGAAGGCACCTGCAGCTGATCTGTTGTCTCTACCATTTGCATTCACTCAGCAGGTGCCTGTGTGCTGTGTATGGCTTGTCAGCGTCTGTGAACAGTGAATGGAATGTCTACTGCTCAGGGAAATGTTAGTACCACATGGGTAACTGGAACCCAACACTGAATCCACCTGATAGTTGGTGAGTTTGTGAACATTAAATTTCAGGTCTGAATGATGCTTTTAGTTTGAAAGCCAGACTGCACCTTTCATCTGCTGGCTTCATAATTTTGACTGTGGAAGGCTGGCAGAAATGATTTTTTTTAACCAATACAAGTGGAGATCCCAGTTTGAATGGGAGATATGTTATGAATCCACTCATTTCTGCCGATTCTGTACTTTTTTTGTATCCTCATCTTTCTGTCTTCATTGCTGTCTAACTATTGGTCTTATTCTTGTGTGTGTGTGTGTGTGTGTGTGTTGTGTGTGTGTGTGTGTGTGTGTGATCAAAAGTCTGCCCTTTCAGTCATTGGAATGCTTGGTAGACTTTCGTTTGGACACCTCAGTAGTCATGTGACAACACACTCGGGTGTTAGCTGCCCATTCTGCATTTTTCTCCAGTCTGGCCTTACATATTTTTTTCATTTTTTCTTTATTATTACTGTTACGTTTCCCATATCTGGAAATGGTAAATTAATGAAAATGGTGGACATTTCTGGTGTGATTTAATTCATGTGCCTTACAAGTCTCAGTTGTATGACTTAATATGCTGCTGCTGAGACTAATAAGAGATGGAGATATGAATAATATATATGTATATAATATTACAGACATGTTATTGTGCTTATGCATGCTATGAAATGCACATGTAGCATTTAGTGGCTCTCAGAGTCAGCTGAGTTTTGTAACAACATGCCAAGTCTGTTTTATACAATTTCATACGTTGGGTCTTTGAATTTGGTTCCTTTCCCACACCTTCTGTGTATATGTGCCCCTTTCTGCAAGTTTAGAGCATGTTTTATACGGGACCTTAGTTTATCATTGTTCTAAAGGAAGGATGAATATTCAGGTTGCTTTTCTACATGTGTGTGGGGGACGGTGGTGGCGCTGCTGCAATGAATGCATGGCCATTATTGTTGTTTTTGTTTCTCCTGCTTGTATGTTTCTTGTTTCACTGATGAAGAGGATTTATTTTTACAGACTTAAACCAGTAACAGTAGATATATTCCAGAAAACCTTGGGGATGAGGCAATGAAACTATTGTTTCTGGTCTTAAATGCACATGAGCATCGCTCACGTTCATACATGGGTGAGAGTGCAGTTGGTTGTGGGAAAGTCCAGTAGGCTTGAGCAGTGTTCATTTAGATTGTCTGTGTAATTTGTAAAAGCAGTTTATTCTCCTGTCACAATTATTTCCAAGCATTATCCATTTATTTCCTGTTCCCCTGAGTTTATACCTGGATCACAAGCATGCTGTACTCGGAACCTTAACTTTTTTGGTTGTCTTACCTGAAAGACTATGACCTCAGTCATTGTTTGTGATGCTAAGGAGGAGGGGTCAGGGGACTTTCTGCCGTTTCAAGTTTAAGTCATAAAGAAGAGATGAGCCATGTACATAGACCTGGTTTTCATGTGCTTTCAGGTCTGACATGGGTATGTGATTGGTTGGACTATTAATAACATAATTTGCCTTGGCATCAGTGTGTAAATTGTTTTTCTATTCATTGTTCAGGCATTATTCATGTGTCAGACACAGGGTTCATCAGCAAGCTTGAAGCATGCTTTTTGTGGGGATGTCTCCTGTTCTGTGTACTTTTTGTCTTGTGTATAGATATGCTAAGTGAAGTGGTGCTGGAAGCAGCATGACTTTGAGTTATGGGCAGGTAATTGTCTCATAGTGGGAATAAGATCCACCACCTTTCTTACTTTTTTGTTCATTTTCCATATTTTTAGTTCGATCAACTTCTTTTATTTTTGCTCTATTTACCTTTCCCCATTTAAAAGTCCAGAAACGGTTTATGACCCGGGATGTGCTGAAAAGTAAATCAATCTAAGGAGGTGCGCCTCAGTATGTGTATGTTAACACTCACCTCATCTGTTGCTTTCCAGGAGTGGGTCTGAGTGGAACTGACTTGCTTACATTTTCAGATTCATCAAAACTGTTACTTAATTTGTTTTTTTTTCTGTGGCTGTTGCACAATGTTGATTTACACAGGGAAGATACAGTAAGTTGTTGTGTAATAGGCGCCCTTGAACAATTTTGTTGTGAAAACTTTTTGATACGGACAGACTTGTTTATTTGACATTGTCTACTTTGATGTGGGGTGTGTGTTGTGTGTGTGTGTGTGTGTGTGTGTGTGTGTGTGTGTGTGTGTGTGTGTGTAAATATTTTCTACATTTGAAATTTTATGTGTTTAGAACTAACAATATCGCACTGTTTCATATTTTAAACAGATTTACTTTCTAAACTTCATCGTGATTTCTGCAGGGAACAGGATTTTGTGTTCCAGATGTGATTCTTAGGGAGGTTAACTTATTTTTATGTTGTGCGTATAATAAGAGACAAGTTGTTACTTGTGAAGTCTGAATGGAAGAGATTTTATTAATTCAGACTAAAATTTTGATGGAAATATTGTTCCACAAAGATGTTCAGTGTTTATAAACTACAAGAAATTGATGTTGGTTTTATCTCTGAATTCCAAGGATGTGTTCATTATGTCTGTTTTCAAAGAGAATAGATTTGATTAGATAATCATATTTTTGTGATGATGTTTAGGATATAAACTTTAATCACTAATTTTCTCGATACAGGCATTTGTATACCCAGGTACAGGAATCATCATTGGTGTATTATTTCACCAGTCATGAAAACTCAGAGTGTATGTCAAGGGGAAAAAAAAGAAAAGAAAAGAAAAAAAAATTCTGGCAGAAAAAAAGTGACTGAGAGAGAAATACAACAAAAAACATTTGTATTATGAAATGAGTTTTTCATATTCTGTTTAAATGGCCATCTTCATTTTTTGTCTTCTGCTTTCAAGACCCATTCTACCTGGTCTGGAAAATCTTTTTTCTTTTCTTGTTCCAAGTTATAACATTTGTGCTCAATCATTGTAGACCAGTGATTGGTAAATGAGATTTTTAACTCTGGAATGGGCTCTTTACTTCTCATCCAGCAGCAGTATATGCCAACAGGGGCTTTATGGATGTGAACATATAAAATACTGTGTGTGTGTGTGTGTGTGTGTGTGTGTGTGTGTGTGTGTGTGTGTGTGTGTGTTTACTCTGTTCTTTATTGTACCAACAGTGCTGATGTGCTGTTTATTGACAGTCGGCTGGGATTTAAACTGCAAATGAAAACCCCGTCAGTAGAGGACATTATCTTTTGTTACGAGATTAACATTAATGTATTTACATTGAAATCCATACATGTATGAAAATACTGGAACAAAATAATCGGAAATCAAAAAAGCTTGAGAATGGATTTAAAAATTTTTTTTTTTTCATTTTTTTTATTCAATTCAAAATATCAGTAGTAGTCTTTTCTAACAGTTATTGTAGGTTTTATATTATTCATATGTAGCTGAGTGATACTTTTCAAGAAATAAAAGAAAAAAAAGTTTGATGTATGTGTTGCTTTTGTGTGTGAGTGAGTGTGTGTGTATGTAGGTGTTTTATAATGTCAGTACAAATTCCAGATCTGTTTATCCATACAATTTAGCATACTCTAGATACAATTTTTGTAAAAATACAACAAATATGATAAATGTTCATAAAGATATTGTTAAAAATCTAGACAAGACATTCATGAGTCGCAAATTCACCCATGGAATATAAGTACCATGTTATCCGGGTGTGCTAAGTCAAAACTGACCAATGATTGATGACTCTTTACACGCAAATTGTCATCTTTCTCAGTATGCTATGTTTACATGCTGAAGAGTACAAGTGGCTGTGAGATTAAAAAGTAAAAGTAAAAACGACTGAATAACCGGAGAGTGCTCAGAAATTTCTTTCAAAGATTGCCAGTGAACCAGGTGTTAAAAAAAATTCTGCTATGAAGATATGCTCACTACAGCTACAGTAAGCCTGACTTCAACATTGTGCATTTGGACAACTTTGTCCACCATTGTAGTATCCCATGACAATACACATATTTTAAGAAATGACTCTGTTTAGTAGAAAAGTACACCGATAGCTTTTCAGGTTAAACAGGTCTTATATTCCGTCAGCTTACTAGTCAGGTAATGCAATGGAGCTTTTCAGGTTAAACTGGTCTTATATTCCGTCAGCTTACTAGTCAGGTAATGCAATGGAGCTTTTCAGTTATGACTTCCAGGACTCCCTAAGAATGGGGTTTTCAAAAGGGGGTGGGGGGGGGGGGGTAAGTTTTGTAGTGGGGGTAAAAGTATCACAGGCAAAGAAGAAAATGTTCCAAAGAAAAAAGGCCCTTAATTAGGGATGTAATCTGTCTTTAGAAGACAATCTCACCAGACAAGGCCATAAACATTGCAGAAAAACAACAAATGTTGCAACAACAACAAAAAACAGCCTCTGGCAGGTTTCTTTCATGTGAGATTCGTTACAAAGAGGTCTGACTGTATTACCATGTTGACATACCTCACTGTATTTGATAAAGCACAGAATTCGTCTGTCACTAATCATTCCACTTGAAAACACTGTTCCAGTATCTGGCATCAACAACAACAAAAACAACTGTATACTTGAAATGATACAGTGTTGTATAACTTCTCGTGGCAACAGATTTCTCCATGAGACATGCAAGATGCTCTGCCTTGGGACAGATTGTTGACATGATCAGATGCCTTGCACTTTTGGTTTCCTGTTCAAAATTGATTTTCCCAAAGAAATAGCAACAACAACTTCATTGTTGCTGTGGATTTTTATGTGCGTTAGGTTCATATTGCACACTAGATCTTGTTTTACTGTTTCTTTCAAAGATGAGCAACCACACAACGAGACTTGAACCAAAGACAGTGAATTGCTTTATAGGTGAGTGTGTTATCTCTAGGCCACAGTTCCATCAGCTTGCAGACAAAAAAACTTAGACAGATATGACAGCTGGTGAGACACAACAGCAGACTTACACTGGATTCTTTTAAATCTCGAGTTTAATCTTAATGAAAATGTCAGGAAAAATAGTCTGCTATGGGGAATAATCACTATTAGGAACAGTCTTGGCACATTTAAGATCTGGGGCACACTGAAAATTAATTCAGAAGGAATCTTAACGAACAAAGCAAATGAAGACGGGGCATATTTTTAACAACATGGCGGTTTTTAAGCAGGCAAGGGCATATTTTTTAACAACATGGCGGTTTGTAAGCAGGCAAAGATTTCTCTCTCTCTCTTTCCACTTGCATCTACGGATCACATTTGTCTGACCATTAAAAATTAAAAAAACACAACTATGGGTGCATGTGCAGTCTTTGCCATGTGTTATTCTATTCTATAATCTATTTTTTGCGTTATCTTTCGAATGATTTTTAACATACATCTGAGGCATATGAATAAACAGTATGATATGACTGGATTTTACTAGAAGTTCATGTGGTTTTTTTTTTAGTAAACACGCAGATACTAACTGTAAGCATATGAACATATTTCCTATACATAAGCAAGTGCATTCACACATGAAACATTCAACATTGTTTGGTTTGGGGGCAAATTCACAAGAGTGTCTTCAAGAAAACGAACTGAGAAGACTCATTGCAAGGTCTTTACGCATACAAACTCAAAAGAATGCACAGGTGAGATGACGAAAACTTCCTGCCCCTCCCCACTCCTTCACCTCTTCTTCTCTTCTTTTCCTGTTTTTTTTTTTTCTTTTTACATTGATAAAGCTTTGATGTGTCAATCATCTGCTAGCTTGCGATGTTGGGAGTCACTTTAGATATGTCACAAATAGTGAGGGACTCAATTAATGAAACATTCCGCTGAGTCTAACATAACGACTATTATCCGTTATCAACTCCATCTCTAAATCTTACGGCCAGAATTATTTGATAAGTAGCAAGAATCTTGTATTAGCTGAAAAAGGGCTGAATTTTTTCCTTTTGTTACAAATGCCTCATCAGGAAGAATAACTTCCATCTCTCCACCCCTTTCCCCTCCCATCTCTGCACTCTTCATTTAGAAGTGCATCTAGTCACAGCAACTTTTCTGTCAAGATGAAAAATCAGTCGATGAATATATGCATGTTCACAGGCTGAGCATGTATTCAAAATGTGATTGAGAACATAGGAGAATACCTTGCAACAGAAATATTCATAAACACCGTTCATACATGGCTAAGGTATACAAAGCTAAATATTCTGCACATTCACTTCATCATACACACACATGTGCCCATACAAGCACATGGACAAATAGGTATGCTCCAAATCACACATACAGTGTTCTGATGATGTACAAATACACACAAATGAGTGAGTATACACAGAAGAGCGAGCACACACACACACACACACACACACACACACACACACACACACCACACACACACACAGTGTCTGCTGAGTCTGGCTATCTTCTATTCAACATGGTCATGTACTTATCTAATGTACTTTGTTTGTGTGTGTGCGTGCATGTGTGTGTATGCATGCTCATGTGTGTGTGTGTGTGTGTGTGTGTGTGTGTAACCCATTGGAGTGTATAATCCAACTGAAATATATAACCCATATCTTAAGAAGTCAAATACTTAAGCAGATACAGTCATGTAGTCATTGTGAATGTTTCAAACATGCTGCTGCAAGCTGTTAACTTTGATTCAAAACTTTTTACAAATTCACATACAACTTATATATAACTTTTCCCCCCTTTTTTTCTTCTTTTTTTGTGTTCATTACAAGGCATAAATCATCTCTTCTTTGGTGGTTCCAAGCATTCTTGTTCTTATCCCAACCACTCGACAGAATATAACTGCTTGGGAGAGGAACACTAGGAAGGACACCAAGAGTTATGACATCTCCATGACACTGTTCATGTTTTTTTATCTATTATATCATCAGGTAAGAGTTTCAACATAACATGAACTATTATTTTCACTGGTTCACCCTTGAAACTGGATTAACAGATTAAAACTAGTACTCTAACCTCCTGACCAACAGTGCCCGTGTCTGTCAAGCTTTGTTGACACAGGAGTATGTCATAAAAGGAAGTGTAGAACCCACCCCCCCCCCCCCCCCCCACAGCAATCTCTTCTTCTTCTTCTCCAGTGTTGAGGGCCCACAATCAAACTTGATTATTCTAGCACCTATAACTGAGGGGGGGGGGGGGGGGGGGGGGGGGGGGGGTCGCTGCAGATAAATCTGGGCTGTAGACACATCTTTTGAGTCTATACATGATGATGATGATGATGATAGGAGGTGGAGGAAGAGGGTAGCAGGGGGGGTGGGGGGGGTCTGAGGGATAGGAGGCAGGAGGTGTGTGTGTGGGGGGGGGAGTGGGGGGGGGAGTGGGGGGGGGGCGGGTCTATTCAGGGCTCTTAGAGGCCCTTGACATGAATGTGTCAAGTGTTGTGGACTAAAATGGAACTCCATGGGACATAGTACCTTCGTAAACATCCACATCCCCATCATGTCGTGATGAGAATCTGAAATTCTGTGGCCCTTCTCGTCTTTCTACCATAGTGATCTCAGTGTCGTCTCCATATCAATGTTCGTGGTGACTTCACGGTAAAGTCACTGGTACCTGCAAATTCATACGGGAGAGCTGGAGTGAGCTGCGTGGAAGTGATCCCATCATGAACAGGAGGTGTGTGTGTGTGTGTGTGTGTGTGTGTGTGTGTTTGATTGTATGGTGTGTGTATGTGTGTGTGTGTGTGTGTTTGATTTTGTATGTGTGTGTGTGGGTGGGTGGGTGGGGTGAGAGGGGGGGGGGGTTTCTCACAGGGGGACAGTGAAGTTTAGGAAGCTAGGGAAGGCATGGCCGAAACAAAAGAACACCAATTTAAGTCTGCTGCGTCTGGCTGTTTTGTATTCAGCATACTTATCTGCTGTATTTGTAAAATTTTATGAAGGTAAGATATTGCTGCGCTGAGAGGCAAACACTGAATGACTGACTGAAACCAATTTATTGTCAGATTAACTCATGGTTGTACTGACATTTAAGAAAACACTATGAAAAGGATGTCAACATTTTTCATTCAAAGAAAAGGAACATAACTCAACACACACACACACACAACACACACACACACACACGCACGCACGCACGCACGCACGCACACACACACGCGTGTGCACGCACACACATACATAAATACACCCATCTCTACACAAGCACACCAATACCCTCGCATACACACAAACTTACACACACACACACACACACACACACACACCACACCAACCACCACACCATACTATCCTACACACACACACACACACACACACCACACCACACCACCACACCATACTATCCTACACACACACACACACACACACCACACACACCACACCACTACCACCACACCAACAATCCTACACACACACAACACCTCAACAGATACTTTAACACCTACCACATGCACTCACTCTCATAAAAACACGCATACACGCACAAACACGTGCACGCATACACAAAGAAAAAAGGCATAAAAAAAGAAATTCTGCCCATTATATACAATCTTGTATCCCTTTGCACCTTTGCCACTATCTCTCTCTCCCTCTTCAAACATGAAAGCAATACACTGGCGGCATATTTCTGCGCGCGCACACACACACACACATACACACACAAAGGGCGCATATATACTGATATTCAGACACACCAAATATTTGTATGGTACATGCTTTCGTTTGAGCCGGTATCTGGGAAGAAAGAAACAACAGGTTTTTATTTTTATACAGGCCACCCAAGGAGGACATCCGGGAAGAAACCAAACACCCAGGTTTTTATTTTTATTTATCAGCGCGATCCCTAACTTTAGGTACAGGTGTACTGAAAGATCAGTTTACGAAACTAAACACACAAACTTGTCACTGCAAGCAGAAGCGAAAGAAGACGAAGGTCCTTGAAACCACAACATCCAGGAGCAGGAATCAACGGCTTGTTGCAGCAGTCAGTGACGTAAGTTGAATAGTATAGGTGTTGCATGGTATTCATTTTGTTGTTGTTGCTGTTGTTAGGCGACTTGCATACTTTACCTAAAATGATTTTGTTTGCCCCAGATTTGATTCACTGACAGTGATATATACTTCCTTGTTTGAATGCTTGGTCTGTGATTGGACGAACGCTTCAGTTCATTGAGGAGACCCTGCTGACAAGAAACGTGACAGACATCGAACACGACGCTTACTTTATTTGAGATCTAAAATGGTTGCGGTGAACTTGTGCTTGAAGCTCTGTTCAAAACTTATCCAAATATTCCGCCACCTCCTCCCCGGCGCTCCTACCTCCCCCTCCCCCTCCCCGGCAAAACCAGCCGATTCGAATCGATCACTGTGAAACCTCACCGCCAGTAAGAACAACTACTAGAACAAACAACAACAAATAATAATGTAACAATAATTACAGTATTAACAGTGATAGCAAAGTATGAAAATGTGATGAAACAAAATTAATTCATGATGATGATGATGATAACAATAATAGTAATAACTGGAACTTTAGGTAAAGTTATTGAAATGCATTTATTTACTTACGTGGCAGTGCGTAGTGTTTCAATCAGAACATTGAAAGGACGTCCATTTTATCGCTGCTTTATTGAAACGAACTGCAGTTATTGATTTATAAATTGATAATTACAGTGATTTGTTACGTTAAAAATACATGCATTTTGAAATTAATTGAGCTGAAAACCAAATGTTGAATTCCTTCAAAAGCCTTTAAAAAAAAAAAAAAAAAAAGTGTGTGTGTGTGTGTGTGTGTGTGTGTGGATATTTGAAAAGGATCAAAATATCTTCATCAAAAATAACTTAGTTCTTGCACATGGTAAGAGACATATGTACAGTAATATTTTCTTCATCTTCTTCATCCATTGAATGCCCTCAGTCATCATGTTGACTGTTCTGACGTTTTTGAATGTGGGCTGGCGCAGCATTAAAAAAAAAAAAAAAAAAAAAAGTCTTTTATAAAAGTGGCTGTGAGAGAGAGAGAGAGAGAGAGAGAGAGAGAGAATGCTACCTGTTGCCGTTTCAGTTGATTTCTATATTATTCATCCTTTGAGGCAACAATTCATGGAAAATAATTTTCTTTGAATGTTTTTTCAATAAAATTTTTATGCAGAAATACTTCAAAAATGAAAAAAAAAAGCACCTCTTTTTAAGGGATTAATTAAAGAACAGTTTTGTCCCTGACCTGACTGTGTGGCAACACCATCCTTCCCTCTCCTTGTTGGCTCTCTCTTAACAGAAGCACATCAGATGTAAGGTGTTTACAGATTTTGAGGGCATTTAATTATGACAGCTAGCACCTTCTTCTTCTAGTGTTGGTTTCTCCTTTCTCTTTGCTACTTTCTTTCTTCTGATTTTTGTGTTTTTCCCTTTAAAGTTCAGGCAATATACCAAGAAAAAAGAAAAGAAAGAGGGGTGGAGAGGTGGCGGGAGGAGAGAGAGAGAGAGAGAGAGAGAGAGTTCTGCACATCTGAATATAAGTTTAACCAATGGTTGTTGAATAATACAAATAGATCGGTAGAAGGTATGCTTGGCAAGAACTTGGAAAGAACTTATTTTAGCTATAACTTTGAAGGAATGTCCCTGCTTTGTATTATCACATATGTTATTGTTAAATAAAAAATGTGTTATGATTATTAAAGACACATTGAAGTCTTTCTTATAGTTTTGTTTTTTTGTTTGTTGAATGTATGTCAGTGTAGAGACAGAGACAGACACAGATAGAGAGAGATAAGGTAAGATAATGTTGCTTTTTGCCCAGAGATAGAGAGAGAAAGTCATAGCCAGCTATGACTGAAGTAGGATGCTTTTTGATGTATTAAAATGTTCACTGCGTGAACCTCAGCAGGAAGAGAATAGCACACAGCCATGACATCACTAGCTATTCCAACATCCATCTCCGATGGGACACAGGGGGCAGTAGCAAAACAACAAGGGAGCAGCACTTGGACTAGCATGACCAAGCTGCCCTTGCAGCGACTGAGACCAGCCATCAGCAAGTACCTCAAGGTGCTGGACATCCATCTGCACCGACTGCACCAGCATCAGTGTAACATGGAGAAGGTGAGAAACTGGAAGTCCGTGGAATTATTTAGTGTGTGTGTGTGTGTGTGTGGTGTGTGTGTGTGTGTGTGTGTGTGTGACTTTTACATTTACCCCTCATGCATTTTTTACTTTTTATTCTTTTTTTTTTGTACCCAAATCTTTCTTTACAGGTTTCACATTTCTTTACTTCTTAGTTTTGTTCCTTTACTAAATCACTCCAATGTGTTTTTTTTCTATTGTTTTGGAGTTTAATTTGCCGTTTCCTGCTCTGGTTCATGACCAGTTTTCTTTTGTTGTGGTTTCTGAATTTAATTTGATCAGTTTTTGGTTTGTTGATCAGTTGTTGATTTGCTGGTTTCTTTCTTGATTCTTTCCTTTTTATGTCTCTTCTTATTTATCAGTTTCCCGATTAGTTCTTTTTTACTATAGTTTGTATGCATGTTTATACATTTGTTTCTTGCATTTTCTATTCTTTTAGTTTTACTGTCTTTTATGATTGTTACCACTTCCCAAAAATTCTTTTTCTGTGTGTGTGTGTGTGTGTGTGTGTGTGTGTGTGTGTGTGTGTGTGTGTTCTCTATTTCTTACTTAATTCTTCTGCGTCTTTTTTCATGAACTGATTTTTAGATATGTTTGTCTGTATGTGGTTAACATTTGAGATTTGCTCTTTTCAAACATTTTGGACTCAATCTGTGCTAACTGTTGTATCGTTCTGTATAATTAAACTATTGTGGCTTTTTTTTTCCTAGAAAGTTTTGTTGTTTTCTGTCATGATGTACAGTACTTGTTAGTTATTGCACAGATGTATTCTGATGTACTTTGTAACAGTTTGTGTCATAGCAGAATTCATGCTGTAATCAGTTGGGAGAATGTATTGATCAATACAATCATGCCCCCCCCCCCCCCCCCCCCCCCCCCAATCCCCCTTCTGACTTTTTATCTGCCTACATTTTTTTGGGTTTTCTGTCATAATGATTGGTTGTTGGGGGTTTTTTGGTTGTTGTTTGTTTGTTTCGGTTGACATGTATTCTGTCAAGGTAAATTCAATCTTTTCGTATTACCAGATGTTTTTGTTGTTGTTGTTGTGTGCATATTGAAAGTGAAACCTCTGTTTGTCATCTTGTTGGTTGTTGCAAACGGAACCTCAGTTTGTCATAATATTTGTAAGGCCAGTCTCACTAGTGTTGTCCATGGTATCACTGTCAGTTAGTGTGAGTTACTGACCTGTATTGGAAAGTTTTGGAAATCAAATTATAGAATCTATTTTGTTTTTGAAGAAATGATATGAACAGGTATGCTATGTGTGTGCATAAGATGTGTGTGTGTGTGCATTGTGTGTGTGTGTGTGTGTGTGTGTGTAGGTTCGTATGCGCATGCGTGCATGTATGCGTGTGTGTGTTTGAGTGCGTATGCATGAACAGGTATGCTGTATGTGTGCATAAAATGTGTGTGTGTTGTGTGTGTGTGTGTGTGTGTGTGTGTGTGTGTGTACATTTGTATATGTGTGACATGTATAAGCCCTTTATTCTCTTCATAGTTGGTCACAATCACATTGAATGCTTTCAATGGGGAAAGAAAAATAAATGCATGGTTTCAGGTGTACAAGCCTACATAACTTTAGGTATGTGTGCACTTTGCATCAAAAATACCATGTCATTTAACATTGGGAAAGGTAGGGGTGGCTGGGAAGTCCTGGAGAAAGTACACTTCTTTCACATTAAACATTACCTACATTCAGGAGTCAACAACTGATGATGAGGTAAATGAGGAGAGGGTGATGGAGAGTAGGTATTGTCTGGTAACTAACTTCCTGAATAAAACAAACCTATTTCAGATTTTGATCAGACTTGCAGTCACTGAATAAAACAAACCGATTTCAGAATTTAATCAGCCATGTAGTGTATATATACAATAATCACTGTCTTTTCTTTTCACCTTTTTTTTTTTTTTTTTAAAGAAGGAGAGAGGTGTTCCTATCCCTGTAATCCTATCATGCTGACATGTTTCAGGACAGTCCTTGTTATGCTTGATAGATCAACAAATTAGAAAAAAAAAATTCTTCTTAAATATGAGGTTATGCCAGGCTAAATCGGAGAAAAGGTTTTGCATTTTGGTAAAGTTGGAGATAGACCTGAATTGATTAAAGCATATCCTGCAATGTTTTTTGAGCGTTTGTGTGAATGTGTGTGTGTGTGTGTGTGTGTGTGTGTGTGGTTGTGTGTGAGAGAGAGAGAGAGAGAGAGAGAGTGTGTGTGTGTGTAATCATCACTCATTTCTTCTTTTTACTACTTCTGCCCTACCAACAGTTAAATTTCTGTCATTAGGGGGGGAAAAAAGGTGTTTAATTAATGCGTATACTCATACACAAGCATGAAGTGATGAAATACTATTATTGGCTACAGTATGATAGATTACCAATACTGGGTAACCCACAAAATCTGAAAAAAGGTAATTAAGTAGATAAATGATTAATCAGTTACAAGTTCTTTTCGTCCATGGCGTCAAACAATCTTTGCTTAATCCTGTCACAGTAGACTAAGGCTTGCTTATAGACAGTTCTCAGTGATCTTGAAATTGCTGCCTGTCAGTAGTTTTTTTTTTCTTTGGGGGGGAAGGGGGGGGGGGGATCTGGGGAGTCAGTGTTAACTGAAGATCAAGCACTGTTATATTTTATGATGGATTCCAGTGATTATTTATCAAACACACCAGTGCAAGTGCAGACAGTTTCTTCTTCAATTAAGGTTTACATCAAGTAAATGGATGGTTTACAAATCGATATTTAAGAATTTCTCCAACCAGATTTGATGTTGTAACCCTTCAGTTTGTTAGCTGGAGTGAGGACAGAAGTCAGAACTAGTGTTACAGTGTGTGAGGTACGCTTCAGTTTATTGCGTTTTGAAGAGGAGGACTCATCTGAAGTGAGGTCATTCATGGAGTTTTATGAACTAAAATACTAAGCACTGTTACTACTGCTTAATCTGTACTGCTTTTATTGTTGTTACTGATGTTATGACACAGCCAAGGGTAAAACCCAGCAGACGTCTGCATTGTGTCTGTCATCCTCTCATACCACAGCTAGTGAAGACGGAGAGCTGGACAGAGCTGCATGCAGAGCAGGTCAACACCACACGCACTGTGCAGCAGACCAAGGCCACACTACAGGAACTGCAGCGCACCAGCTCACAGGTGGTCGACAACCAAGTGGGCGGCTTCCATGCCATGGTACAGGAGTTTTGTAACCAGGCTACAACATCTCTGGACACATTGTTGTTCTTTTGCCTGGGGAAACAACCTGATGTTGATGGAAGTGGTAAGTTGTTGTTTTTTTCCCTTCTTTCAGGCCATACAGACAATTGAATCTGTTCATGGTAGATCTATGAATATTTAGCTGCTTTCTCATGGAAAAACATAAATAGCCTGTGTCTTACATGCGTTATGGGGATTGGAGGCTCATCAGAGACACTTTTTGGTCCCAGGCCAGTTCATCATCAGAATTATTGATGAGCTCAGTAAAGGCAATCCTATAATCAAGCTTCCTTTTCTTATTCTGTTTATCTCTGAGGAAGCTTCTCAAATTGACTGACCCACATAGCAGATGTCAGTGTATCCTGGATCTGGTCGAAACAAGAATGCATGATGAAAGCAAACACAGACTACAGTCCTGTCATATGGCCTCAGGCCAAAATGGAAGTCTGTATCATGAGCTTAATCATCCTGGCCTCAGGCCAGAATGGAAGTCTGTATCATGAGCTTAGTCATCCTTGTTGATCAGTGTAAGATGTTCACATTTTTTTTCATTTTCTTTTCTTCTTTGCCATCTCATCTCCTGTGCCATTCCAGTGGTATTACCCCTATGAGTTCTTTCCAGCCCCCTCCACAGTCATCACGGTTTGTCCCATCACAGCCCTGGCACTGGCAATCCATTGGGAGAATCGATGTCATTAGGAGGCAGCCTGCAAGAGGAGACATGGCATGCAGTGGTGTTCAGTTGTGTCTAGGCCATAGCTGGCCACAACCTTCAGCATCCAGAACTTTTACATTTCTTTGAACTTTTTAGCAAGTTGAAAGTGGATGGTTACAACATTATTCTAGCTTGGGTTCCTGGTCATGTTGGCATCAGAGGGAACGAAATGGTTGATCGTTTAGCCAAGAATGCCACAAGAGAGAAATTGTCCAACATATATATCCCTTGCTCAGATCTGAAACCCAAAATTAACGATTATGTGAGAGACCTCTGGCAGGAGGATTGGAATACACAGACGGATAACAAACTCTTTCAAATCCATCCAAACCTTAAAGAGTTCCTCCCATCTACGTCTGGTGGTCGTAAAGAAGAAACAGTTCTGTGCCGGCTGCACACAGGCCATTCGTATTTCATCCATTCGTACCTTTTAAAGAGTGAAGAAGCGCCGTGGTGCATTCCATGTCATGTGCCACTCACAATGAAACATATTCTTTTAGAGTGTTGGGACTTGCACGATGTGAGACACAAACATTTTACAGCAGAGTCCATGAAAGTCCTGTTCAGAGATGTCCCGCCTGACGTGATCTTTGAGTTTTTGAGAGAGATTAACATTTTTCATCTGATTTAAGATTTTACGGAAGAAAGATTTTTAACGAAGTGTCTGGTGCGTTTTAGATGATGTCATTTAAAGAGATGTATGAAAGTTTTTTTTATTTTTTTTTTAAATGACTTGTGAGTTGATTTTAACGTGGTGACAGCCCTGATGTGGCCCTTTGCGGTCAGCTGGGCTATAAGCAACATTATCTTATCTTATCTCAGTTGTGTCTGTTCTTTTACAGCATGTGCAGGACACCACCTGCTAAGGCCTATGTTTGATGACAGTATTTGTTTAGTCACAGAACCAGTGCAAGTGGGTGTTCCTCTCTGGAGGGTGCCACTTTGTCTGTCCAGTGACAGTCCACGTGAAGCTGCTGGTACCAGCGTACTCTACATGAACTGACCAAGGTCATACCCATAGAGAGGAAATTGAAACTGAAGTCACCATGAGAAAGGGCATGAAAGGCCACAGAATTTGATACTTGTTTTTTTATGCTGATCAGTTAGGATGAGGATGATGAAGATGATTGCTATGGAAACCCATTTTGGTCTGAGACTGCACGACAGGGCAGTGCTGTATGCATACTTTCATAACATATCCCTGCATCAACTAGGCCTAGAGAGATGCAGGCACCTGCGGTGTTGGTGAGGCAGTTTGAGCAACAATCTCAGAGGCAAATCCATTAACTGGAAGAAACTTAACTCTGCAGTTCCAGCCTTCCCAATACCGCCCATAGCTAACTCAACTCTGGTTAGGAGCTGGGCATTGGGTGAAAAATCCCACAGAATCGAACCTGTGATCTCCCTGCACAGTCTCTGTGACGCTGATTACTTCACCACAGCAGCCAGCAAAGATTCAAATTCTGTGTCCCCTTCTTGTCCTGTTGTTGTTGTGACCTCCATTTCAGTTCTCTTCCTTTCCATACCCGTGATGCGATCGTGTCAAAATCTGTGGTGTGGGCAAGTTCATTGGACTGTTGGTGGATGATGATGTGGCACCTTCTAGAGGGGAACACTCACTTGACTTGTCTCCATGTTTAAACAGCGAATGTTAGCAATAGGGTGATTGCTAACAGATGTCTTGCTCAGGTCTGATCAGAACAGGCACCGCTAGACACCACTGAAGTGACTCGGCTGCACTGCAGTGTGTCATGTAGGGTGTTGTCATGTGATGACTTAATTTTAACAGCTCTCTGTGCACTGCTGGTATTTAAATGATAATATAATGATCTTGGGTAAGGAGCAGTCATAATGCGCAGCTAGCAAGGGACTGGTGCCACTGAAAGAGCACAAAAATGAGATGAGGGGAGATGACTTCTGCGTTGATGTAGTTACATCACCTGATAATACTCAGATTGAAAATCAGACAGTGATATAGATTCATTATCTGATAGCGCTCAAATTAAGTTTGGACACCAGCCGCCGTGGCGAAGTGGTTAGCGTCGCGGACTCCTGGCTGGGAGGTCATGGGTTCGAATCCCATCAGAGTCATGTGGGTTTTTCTGCCCCGACCGGCTCCTACCCAGAGTTGAGTTTGCTGCGGACTCAGTTGGGAAGACTGGGACCACACAGTCGAGTTTCATCCACTTAATGGATGCGTTTCTGAGAGTGTTGCTCAAATTTCCTGACCAACACTGCAGGTGCCTGTATCTCTCGGGCCTGGTTGACGCCGGGATATATTATGAAAGGAAGCGTAGAGTACGGCCCTGTCATGTAGTCTCAGACCAAAATGGAAATCCGTAGCATCATCTTAATCATCCTCATTCTCATCGATCAGCATTAAAAAAAATGTCTCAAATTCTGTGGCCCTTCATGCCCTGCTCTCATGGTGACCTCAGTTTCGATGTCCTCTCCATGTCTGTGGCCTTGGTTTGGTTCCGTCGAGGTCACCGGTATCGGCAAATCCATGGGGGCTGTCGTTGGACGGACATGGTGGCACCCTCTGGCAGGGAGAGCTCACTCATACCGGCTCCGTAACTAAGCAATTATTGTCGTCAGTAGGGGGCTTAGTAGGTGGTGTCCTGCGTATGTTAGATGAGAACAGGCGCCACTGAACACTACTGAAGTGACTCGGCAGCAGTGCAGTGTCTTCTCCAGTGGGTTGCCTCTTGACGACTTGACATTGACTGCTCCCTGTGGATTGTTGGTGCCGGGGCTGCGGCGGGACTGACCGGGCTGTGGCTGTGGACGGGGTGTCAGAATAGCGGCCTGTGTGCACTGCCTCTGAGGTGGCGCAGAGGTTGGGACAGCAAAAAAAAAAAAAAAAAGTTTGGACACTTGAGCAGTGATACTATGTGTTAATTCTGAAAATGCAAATTACAAGTTGATGCATTTACATCACTTCATAATATCGGTGGAAATGGTGATAGTGATGTTTGTGTAACATCATCTGATGATGCTGTGTATAAGAATCAAATACAGATGTAGATACAGTATCTGATGCTTGATGTGAAGATTAAATGTTGAAACTGCAAGTAACTCTGTGTTGGCTCGGCTACAGGAGAGAGCAGTGTGTCTCCTGATCACGACAATTCAGTGACATCAGCCACCTTTCAAACTTCCATCAATACCCAAGGACAGATGGCGACCTGTACATGCTCTGTACCTGACAACACTAATGCTGCATGCTCCAGAGACCAGCTGATACAGGTGAGGATGGATATATGTCATGTGTAGAGAAGTGTAGATCCATTTTGGAAATGTTGAAATATTTTTTTTTAGGACATTGTTGTACACAGGAGCAAATCATGCTGTACTAACATACTGAAAGAAAAGCGAGCAGTGCTCGTTCATTAATGTGAATGTTTTCATGAAAAATCACAGGTGTTTCTCTGCAGTATTTATAAATGAGAACTTGCAGATGAAAAATGTTAATAATGTAGTATATATTTTTTGTCTAAGATAATTGCGAACTGTATAATATAAGCCGAAAATGTTCCATCTGTTAAAGATTGACTGCTTGATATGTGTGGCATACGAACTTGATTTGATTTTATTATGTACCATATGTGTACTGTACATGCACATTTTGTGTCAGCTGATTTCCTGCCAACGTCGCGTTTAACTTTGACCAAACACAAGACACACAAAGGGTCTGACTATTCTTAATGATAGCTGCCAAAATGGTGGGGGGGGGTGGGGGGGGGGGGGTTCTAGGTTGAAAGAGGCACAGACAGCTCTTCTTTTCGTATTATAGAGAACCATTCATAGACTTGCTCCAGGTGTGTGCATTTTTCTGGGCTATACACTGATGTAAAATGCACGTACAAACTTGTGCTTAGGCTCAGATTGAGTCAGAACAAAACTAAATTGAGCTATGCACTTAAAGCGTTTAGAGAGTTAAACTAGGCTGTGATGATGCAGAAACCAAATCCAAAAGATGTGAAAGCACATGATCAGAGTACCGATAATAGATAAATTGTTTTCATGACGCATATTATATTGCATCATTACTTATATGCATGCTGTGTATAAGTACATGTCTTAGGGAGACTCGTGTCAGTACAGCCCAGTGTTGATCTGACAAGAAACAGGTCAGTCAGTCAGTGTAGGCTTGGTCTTTCTATTTGAAGCTTTTCTGTCATATATGACTGTGAGATGAAGGCATTTAAGAATTTTATTATGAGTTATTCTTTGTATGAGTGGCACAGCAGTTTTCATGAAACTTCAAGCTACATAGTCTTAGTTGTAAGAGATCCGCCAAGTCTTTGAATAAGTTTGCTGTGCTTAACATCTTTGCAGTACTGAAAAGGATAACTGTGACAGGAATCAGGTAGGTGTGTGTGTGTGTGTGTGTGTGGTCTGTGTGTGTCTGTGTGTGTGTGTGTATGCATGCGTGTGGTTCTTGACCTTGCAAACCTTTCTTTTTTTGACAAGGATGTACAACTATCTATTGCAGGAAACGGAGGAACTTCAAGCCATGGTTCTGCACTTTGTCCATGCTGTCACTGTGACCGTGAGTTCTTGTCTAGTTATGTCTTATGTCAGTGAGAAATCTGTCCCTAATGTTCTTACCAGTACCTAAGTCTTCCTCTATCACTTTACTGCCATTCATGAAACAGCCGTGTAATTTTTGCCTTTGTTTTGGTCCTGACCTAATGTTTTGTCAACCTCTTATACAGTGTTGTGTAATATTCATCACAATGCTATGATTAAGTGCCCGGTTCTAGCGGAACATCTGTTCATCCAATAATCTGCCCCTGAATTCATTATGATGCTATTAGTGTGTGATACGTTAACATCATTCATCGCAATTTAATCAGTATGTGTGATTGCATTCTCCTTGGTGCCATCAACATACCATTGCAGTTTGCACACTGTTCATATACCGGTAATCTGTTTTGGCTGGTGGCTTTGTGACAATCTGTGGACTGCTGATCCCGAGACTGCAACAGAATGGAGCTGGATGTGGCAGTGAATGGGGGAGCTGTAATGAATGGTGTCAAAAGTACTACCTCTGAGGAGATACAATGGACTGGACAGCAAAACAGAAAAGTTAGTATGGGCCAGTCTGTTAATCAATTTCTTTAAATCTGAAATTAGTCTTAACAATAAGATGATTGATTCACAGCAGGCCAAGTCAGGGGAGAGCACTCAGAAGGACCACAGTGAAATCAGACCAGCTCGCTCAGTGGATAGCAAGATGCCTGCCAAGGTGAGTGCGAAAGAGCGTGGAACAACAACAGTGATAGTAAGGGTATCTTCTGAAAGGCCACATAAATGCCAGTGAAAATCCCAGGTGTTCCGATATAAAACAGCAGACTCCAGTTGGTTAGTTATCTCTGCCTTACCCTGTCTGCTCTGTCCTCATTGACAGGTCAGATACGGCAGATCTAACATGATAAAAGCCTGTTTTTGGAAGCTTTTAGGAAAATAGGCCTAAGTATTTAGTTTAGAGAGAACGGGGAAGGGGGCAGGAGCCTCTCTGAGGGGGAGGGGTGGGGGCACTGGAGAGTGGCCACTAGATGCCTCGTGTTTACACAATCTGTGTACGGACTCTGAGAAATAGTTACCACATGTATAAAGCATTGAAAAGTGATTGAAAATCTTGTAGTGCACACTGTAAAAAAAAAAGTAACCATATTTCATTTGGTCTTCTTTGCAAAATGGGAACATAAATTAAGCTGTGCAACATACTAAGAGAAAACATTTGAACAAGTGAAACAAGGAAACCAAATAAAAATGTTTGCAAAGAAGAACATGTCTTAATATTCTGGTTACCAACTGTACTTTAAAGAAGATGGGATTTGTTTTTAGCAAAGTGTGTTATTTTTGTGAATCTGAAACTCATTCATTTCATTATCTATGGCAAGATCAGTTTGCCAAACATTTGTGGGGGAGTTGGAAAACATATTTAAGAGAAAGATATGAACTTGGTAGCAGGATGAAGTTTGATATGGAACTAATTCTACTTGGAAACTATGAACACACAGTATCTGATGATGATTTTTTTTTTTTTTATCACACTATTTCACATACTTAACATTATATGTACATATGTGTAATAAAAAAAATAATGCCTACTATGAAACATGCTTGAAAGAATTAAATAAGATGTATATAATTGGAAAATATACATAGTGGAATTGGAGTACATACTTTATAGAGAATGGTATCCCTACAAATGATTTATTGATTTGTGTAATGATATGAATTAGGAAAGGACGGAGTGAGGATGGGTGTGTGGAAGCTGGTAATAAAGAACAAATGATAATATTTAGACACAAAATAAATAAAACGTATATCCTCATACATGTGTAAAATTGTAACCACTGTACCTTCCATGTATTAGACATGTTGAATGTATATATTCCTTGTGTACCTTGAAGATTACGGAAAAAGAAAATAGTACATGTGTGTGTGTGTGTGTGTGTGTGTGTGTGTGTGTGTGTGTGTGTGTGCATGTGTGTGTGTATGTGTGTGTTATTTTTCTTTCTTTACTGACAGATCATTTGAATTGTGAAAGCTTTATAAGGAAAACAACAAACACGCTTCATCATCCATCACAAAAAAGGTACACAGAGTCATTATGTTTTGAATTTTATTGGTGTTGATGTTGGACAGTACATTATCCACCTATTTCTTTGTTATAGACCAACAAATTGAAGATGGCAGTGATGCCAGTGGTGGGGGCATTGTTAGGAGGAGCAGTGGCTGGACCAGTGGGGGTGTTCACTGGCATCAAGATCGGCACCTTGGCTGGCACGGTGGGAGGTGGTGTCGCAGGTATGGCTTTCATGTGATTACTCCCTCCCCTTCTTCCTTCTTACGATGGCTTCCTATATCAGTACCAGATATATTCTTTTTATAAATTTTTTATTTTACCCCCCTTATTCGTACTTGTTTTTGGTTGGTATTCTTCATCCATCTGCTGCTGCTTTGTTTGCTTTTATGGTTTCGTATTTATCTGGTTTATGTGTATATTAGGGACATGCAGTCTAATGGTTAGTGTTTGCACGTGGAGCCGACAGTTGTAAGTTCGAACCACTCAAGGGGTGGGATTTTTATGGCTTGAAAACTACCTTCTGTTCACCCAGCAGTAAATGTGTACCTGATCAGATCAGAGAAGGTTAAAGGCGGTGGAAGGAGACAGATGAGCTCTGCATTCCTTCATACATTCCATCGACACAGTGAATCCCTTACAGTTCACTCCCCTTACAGTTTTCCCTTAGCCTCCAATGGTGTCCTCCAATCAAGGATTGCATCTTTTTGAAATACCAAATGAAGATTTTGTTCTTCCTATCAGTGTTATCCATTGGTTGGGGGAGTTGGAAAGAGCAATATGGGAGTAATATCACTTACAGAGCACAGGAGATCAGGAAGAAAAATTGTGATGTTCTGCAGTGCTGAGGGTATCAGCACAGCATTTTGGGGGATGTGTCGTATTGGATCATTTTGATCATGTCTATAGTAGCAGCCAGAATAGCTCAGTTGTTAGAGGGCTGAACTTATGATCCCGGGATCATACCTTCAAATCCCTCTGGGCAGTTTTGGAACTGGGGGAATTTTCCCTTGGAGTAAACATTGGTTCTGACTTGATTTCCTGAAAAGTTCTTCGAAGGAGGCTATAAGCAAAGGTTCCATGTGTAAAGGCATGCATAAATTTTGCATGAAATCCCATCTCCAACTTTTGGAGTTTGACTGTTGGAATGAATGACATGTACGTCAATAGAATACATCCTCTGTGAAAAATCACAGGAATGAGTAAAAAATTGAGTGACAAATATTTGACTGAATGATTAGTGCCCACAGGCAGCTTTTTAGTTGCCTCTACCAAGGTAGGCAGCTGTTGTGTAAATGAGAGCATGGATTGTACAGTGTGTAGAGATCCAAGGATAGGCACTGTAAAGGTACTCTTAAACTGAGGCATACATTGCTAATTAAGTTTGTGAATAGCAGCATTTAATTCAGGTCTCACAGTTGAAGTAATTGCCTGAGCATGTTAGTGTTAGCATGTGTATACATGTATGTTCTTATTCATGTATGTTTTTCTTTTCCATAGTGTGTTAATATGTACATGTATTCCTATCTGGTTTTTCATACATATATATGTGTGTGTGTGTGTGTGTGTGTGTGTGTGTGTGTGTGTGTATGCATTGCTAAGTATATGTACATATATATGAGTTTAACTGTGTGTTTGTTTGTGCGTGTGTGTGCACACGTGTGTGTGTGTGTGTGTGTGTGTGTGTGTGTGTGTGTGTGTGTGTGTGTGTGTGTGTGTGCAGGTCTAGCAGGCGGCACCATTTTCAATTCACAAAACAAGACCCCAGCAAAAGCACCTGACGTGAACCACAGCACCGCAGAAAAGGTCCAGGAATCCACCCCGCAGACGCCATCCACCCCACATCCTCCCATCACTCAACAGTTGTCAGAGCAGCAGACCTCTTCTGTCTCTATGTCATCTTCTGTGCAGTCGGCTCCCCAAACATCGCCAGCACAAAGTCACATGGATAACAGATGTGATCAGCCATGCACGGACAACAGGGATGACAACGGTAATGTGTCATGGTGGAATCACATTCTGTTCTGAGGTCAGGCTCATGACTCATTGAAGCACAAAAGTTTGATAGAGAACAGGCCAGGGTGAGGGTCAGTATGAATGTAGATTTGGGAAGTCAAAGCATTTTTTTTTACATGCTACTGTTTACTAATGAATACTGAAAGTATATGTACAAAATGTCCAATTATTAGCAGTTCCCATAGTGTGTTAGTATTCTTTTTTCACATGGCTTAAGTGAATAGGTACATGTATCAAAGACCCAGTTATCAGCATACTCCACCGTGTTTTTAAATTCTTCAGTACTTGATGAATTTTATAAGTCAGACATTTGGTAAGTCCGACCTAATTTTTTGTGATACCCTTCATTAAGGTTTTTTTTCATTCAGCTTTTATCCTATGTGATTCTGAGATTCTACACTTTGCAGATGCAATGTAGCATTTTTGGAGCTGTCCACATACAGTGACACCTCTTGATGAAACTAAAATTGTTGAGGGTTTCTTTTTTTAGCCCTTCCTAGAATTGTTCATGGAAGCACTTTTTGTTTTTGTTTTTTGTTTTCATGTATGGGCACCAGTGACTAATAGGAAAGATTTACCTGGTGTTTATCTGTATGTACACTCATGCATGTTGAACACAAAACTGAAGGGGTTATATTTTCTTTTCGGGTCAGCCTAACTTAGGGTTAACCATCTAATGTTC
The DNA here is from genome assembly GCA_033310375.1 of Conus canariensis. Taxonomy (NCBI): domain Eukaryota; kingdom Metazoa; phylum Mollusca; class Gastropoda; order Neogastropoda; family Conidae; genus Conus; species Conus canariensis. The sequence goes on along the minus strand of CM065714.1, from coordinate 68,560,035 downwards.
ATGGGACCAGCGAGTCCTTTTATATTCACTGAAATTCTAGCATATCCCCCCACAAGTCCAAATCTTTGGCAAGTCATTACTATGAAGACAGTTCAGTTGTTGGCCTGCGCTTGTTTTTTTTCCCCCACTATTAGATTGTTTGTCTATGTATTTGTCTGACTTTATTCAAGTTTAAAAGGCTGTGCCAGTCTTGAATAAAAGTTACTCTGTGTTAGGTTTTCTTATGGGAGCAAAAAATACCACACTTGTTTACTGTTTATCGTTTACTGTTCCCTGCCTCATTTCATTTCCAATTCAAAGAAAAGAAAAATCAAAACACAGCAAATTATTGATCTGGTTGGCAGCGTTTCTCACAGCAGTTACATACAAGTTTTCAAGTCCTAACATTCCACAGAATCTGCCACTCTGATCCGACTTCTCAGCACTTATTCGACACTTTTGTTTATTTTTCTTTGCTCCATTTTCTTTTTTTAATAAACAGCAATCTAAGAAGTGAAGTAGATCTGTTTCTCTACCTTGTTTGCAAGAATAGAATATTATCTTTTCTCCATTTCAAGATCATGATAAAATCCCCTAGGCTTGTTTGATGACTTTTGATTGATGTTATTTAACTAGTAGAATTCCATTCTTTGATGAAATTTAATTCTTTTCCCCTTAGAATGTAAGATTTTCTTTTTCAGATTCTTACTTGTAGATCTTGGAGCTGTTGTCTATTACCGTCATCAATTGTTGACACTCTTTTCTTATCTTTGTTTGTTTTTTGGTTTTTTTTTGCAATTGTGGTATTCCTAAACCCGTTTTGTCTGCCAAAGCGCTTTGCAACTGCTCTTCAGAGAAGTGAATTATGGATTAATGGGAAGGTGTTGTTCATCCTGTTCTCAGAACATTAATACCCTGGGCAATGCTGGAATTGTCAGAGTTTTTTTGGTTGGTTTTTGTTTTCTTTTAAGCATTTTGCTTATCATCACGTTCTCAATGCATCATTTGCACTGTCAGCATTATCTCCTCTGTTATCAAGTATTTTTTTTCCTTTGCTTTCTTTCTCTTCATTGTTTTGAAAAAGAATGTGGAGCACAAAATTTTTATGTTTATTTGAGTTCTTGTAAAGGTGGAAGCTGGCTATGCAGATGACACAAGCGCAGATTTAATAAATTGTGTTTTTGCAGTCTGCATGTGTTAAAAAGTTTTTCATCCTCTTTCTTTTCTATGGGTATGCAGTTTTATGACTGGTGATGTGTTCTTTTGGTTTTATATTTTTTTTGTACTTGGTACAAGTTACACGTTACAATTTTCCATGTCAGTTCTCACTCTGTCCAGCCAAGTACATGGGTTAGTAGGTTTGGTGACCTGTTTATTACTGATGGAGCAGCCATATTCTACACAAATTTGGTGACTGGCCTTCAGATATCAGTTTACTGATTGAGCGGCCATACTCTGCAAAGTACATATTCTGTTCTTTCTGCTGCTTCTTACAGATGATAATTTTTTCTTTTTTGTTTGGATTAATAGCACAAGATGATGCATCAGTCGTTTTTTGGATATCATTCTGTTGATTGTATCTGTGCTGTAAATGCCGTTTGTCTAGGCAAAGCGGGATACACTGACTTCCTATGTAAATAATGTATATAGACACACGGTTTCATCAAGTGCCTTTCTTTCTTAATGTATGCCATCTTTCTTTCTTTCTTTTTTTTTTTTGTTTCTTTCTGGTGGTGTTAGAATTTGTTCACAGGTGCTTTGGGGATTTGTATGTCTGGTGCTATGGAGATGAATCTCTCTCTGCGGGCTTCGGTATAGCTTTTGGAATTTTTAAACATTGTCCCAGTCCAATAACGTCATTGCGGTCTTCTGTAAAACCTTTGGATTTTTTTAAACATTGTTCCTGTTCAAAACATGTCATTTTTGAATGATAAATAAGGAAAACTGGAAATCAGGAGGGTAACTTTTGCGCCCATGTTTTAGTTTTTTTTTCCAGTGTGCTTCTTGTTTGCATATGTGCTAGGTGAACGAACATTGCAAAAAGAATTAATATGCACATGACTGTGTTACCATGGGAACGAAGGATTTCCTGAAACATCACAGGAAAATCAACTGTGTATCACGAAATTAACATCGGAGTTGTGTATGCCTGTAGTAATCTAAGACTAAATTTGCTATATGATTCATATCTTTTTAAAACTGATTGATAATGCATGGTATGAAGTAAGTCACTAAAATGTATTGGCTGAATTACTTATGTCAGTATGTGTTCACAAAAACATCCATAAGTTGAATAATGAAGCATTTAACTTTGTCCTGGTCCTGGAAAATGTTTGATCAACATCTATCAGGCTATATGATTTGAAACGTCCATCTCATGAAGTGCTGCTCATTTCTTTTCATGACAGACTAATTTGTGTCTCTGTGTTGCAGTCCATGTTGGCAAGTGAATTGATTGGGTTTTTTTTTTCCCCACAGCTGTCAACCTGCCTGAATTTATTATGAATTTCACAGTTTTAAAAATCATTTCTGATCCTTCAGTCCATGGATCATTCCAATGTCTGAGATGCGTGTGTGCTGTGTTGTCAGTGTACACTATACAAAATCTGTGCTGTTCAAGGACATTTTCAGGCCACCACATGAGCAACAGGAACTTTGAACGGAATCAACCTTACGCAATTTCTAGGTGCAAGTGGTTAGTTGGTAAACGTTCTCAGCAATAGAATGATGCTTTAAGTTTAAAGCCAGGACTACCCCCTCTGTCTGCTAGTGTTGTGATTTTGACTCCAGAAGGCAGTTCATTTTCTATTTTTTTTACTGATACATGTAGTGGTCTCATTTTGAGTGCTGTTTATACTATAAATTCCCATATTTTTGACCGTTCTGTATTTTGTTTATCCTCATCTTTCTGTCATCATCTCTGTCTGAATGCTGGTTTGATTTTTTAAGTGTGTGTGTGTGCGTGTGTGTGTGTGTGTGTGTGTGTGTGTGTGTTCATAGGTCTGTTTCTGCAGACACTGAAATGTTTGGTATGTTGCATTACTTGGACATCCAAGTTGGTTATGTGACAGTAAACATGCAGAGCTGCCCATTCTGTATTTTAACCACCCCCCCTCCCCCACCCCTCCCCATATGACCTTAATTTAAGTTTTCTTTGTATTACTTCTGCTTTTGTATCATCCTGAAAGATGAATTTTTAAATATGGCTGATACTCCTGACAAGATCACCAGACTGGGTTGTGTACATTAATTTTTCAGATGAATGTTGCAGAGATGGACAAAACACGGAGAGAGAGAGAGAGAGAGAGAGGTTTTGAATTGTGCAGTTAGCACCAACCTGGTCCTCGAGTTTGCTGGGTTTTCTATTGTAGGAAAAGTCTGTCTCACACAGGTTTATTATCACAACAGGTCTTTTAATCCAGTACTCTTTTTCATCCCACCCCTCCCAACCCCTGTCTTTACCTTCTGTCGTGTCTTTGTTTACATAACATTGCCTGCCATCGGCCGTTATATGCATGATCATGTTTTACACAGGACATTGATTTATCGTTGTTTGTAAAGAAGGAAAAAAAAAGATTCAGGTTGCTTTTTGATAAAGACATTCTGCAGAGCAGCAGTCCATGCAAGCTGTTGGTTTTTTTCTTGGTTATATGTTTACTTGTTTAGTTGACAAAGGGGATTTGGTCCTCCAGAATTCAGCCAACGACAATAAATGTGTTCCCTAATACCCTGTGGATGGGACAGACAAACTGCTGTTTCTGTTCCTTAATCAATGAGAACATAGTTCATAATAATAATAATAATAATGAACATTTTTATGTGCACACTTCTCTGTTGAACAGAGCATGCAACCCATTACAAATTCCATATATATAAAGAATTAAAGCAATAATAGACAACGCACACGCACCCACCCACACCCACACGCACACACACACCCCCTTCCACACACACACACGCACACACACACAGAGAAAACACACACACACACACACACAAACACACGTGCCCATCGATTGAGAGCGAAATGAACTAATTGTAAACTTTCTGGAAGATGTGGGTTTTCAGAGAGCGTTTGAAGGAGTCAAAGTTATTAGTTTCTCTTGTTTCTGCAGGGATAGTGTTCCAGATGGAGGGGGCAGCATGCGAGAAGCATCTGTCACCTAATATCCTTTGGCTATTGACAGGACGGTCTTGTAAAGCGTTTGCGTCAACAGATGAATGCAATTTGTATTGATGATGATGTTGCTTTAAATGGACCAAGTCCTTCAGATAATCTGGAGCACAACCTTGGACACATTTGTAACAGATAGATGCCAATTAAAATTCAATCCGAGCAGACACTGGAAGCCAGTGAAGAGAAATCAGATGAGGAGTAATATGGTCCCTTCTAGGCACTCGCAAAACCATTCGCACTGCATTATTCTGAACACACTGCAGACTTTCAAGAAGATAGTCATGGGAACCATACAGGATGGAATTGCAGTAGTCCAGCCGGGACAGAACAAATGCAGAGACAAGTGTGGCTGCCGCTTGGGTCGTGAGAAAACGGTGGATGGAACCAATACGGCGGAGCTCATAATTGGCAGCCGGAACAACCTTTCTGACATGAATATGTACGTGTGAAAGAAGTCCAATAAAACATATTCGTTTCTCACTTTGGTTGTTCATGCAGTACTTTAAGCAGTTTGTCCCTCTGCAACAATATTTCCTATCATTGTCTAAAGCAGTTTGTCCCTCTGCAACAAATATTTCCAATCATCGTCTAAACATTGTATAATCACTATTGATACATGTACAGATTTTTGTATTGCTATGCACTCCATAGAACAGATATGTGTGGAAATTTTTTTAGTATTTAGATTTTTTCTCTGGTGTTGTGAATTTTGATAAACTTTTAGTCATGTATTTTGACAATATTATACTTTTAGAGAATGTATTCTCTAACCGCATCATGGTCTCTATAGGGAAAAGAATTTTGTGTCCCAGATGTGATTCTTAGGGAGATAAATCTATTCTCCTGTTGTAACAAGCGAAAAATGCTATTCTGGTATTGTGAAGTGTGAGTGACAGAAACTTTATTAATTAACTCTGTAATTTTGAGGTGAAGCAAATGTCCCCACAAGGATGGGCAATATACAGATGGCAAGAAATTGACATAGTGTCTTCTCCGAGAGGAAAAGATGTGTTTGTATGTTAGAGGAAATAATGTGTTCATATGTCTATACTAGAATACAATGAATTTTCATAAGATTTATGACTATGGCGTGTGTTTCGAAGAAATAATATGACACTGATTTTCTTTTTCCTTCCAAGGAAATTCAGTTTAATCAATATATATATATATAATTTTTGGTTTTAATAAAATACTTTATATCTTGGTTCATTGGTTATTATGTGGGCTTATGTTTGATTGTAAAGAAACTGTCGGGAAGAAAAGATTACCACTGAAAAAAATCAGTTTTCTTCATTTTCTGTAATGGTTACACTTTTCCTGCATTTCAAGGCCCTTTGATCTTTGTCCAGGAAAATCTTCCGCATTTTTTCTTGTTATGGTTTGTAACAGTTTAGCTGCACCACTGTTTGAAAATGATCAGTAAATGAAACTGTAATCATTGAAATAGGAACTAGTTGTTCCTTCTACAATCTCATATGCCAACAGGGCTCTTTTTTTTTTTTTTTTATTATTAATGATACAGCATTATTGTATTTTTCATTGCTTTTTCTTTTTTTTGGATGTGGTGTGGTAAATCAAGCAGAAATGTCTGGTTGTATTTGGTTTTATGAATTTTAATAGATGACACACTGTGATTGTGGTGTGTGTGTGTGTGTGTGTGTGTGTGTGTGTGTGTGTGTGTGATGGCAAGTCTCTGACTTTTTGTTGCACTGACAGTCCTGATATGGTTCCTCATGCACAGTGGGATGAGATTAAAACACAAACTGAAAGTGAAATCAGTAGAAAAACACTTTTATGTGTGTGTGGATTAACATGAATATGTTTACATTAAAACTGGAGACAGTAGTCACAATTTTTTTTTTTTTATGCATGTATATATGAAAATATTTGACAAAATACTGTTTGGCAAAATAATCCCAAATTTTAGAAGTATTTTTTTTCAATTGTTATTTTGCAGTTTACATTATCCAAGAGTATGATAAAATTTTACATGGTTAATTAAAAAGAAAAGGGTTTATCCTCTCTGTGTCTGCCTTTGTGTGTATGTTACGCCAGGTGTTGTGTTAAGTTAATATACATAATCCAGACCAGTTAACCAATATAATTTCAGTGTATTCTGTACACACATTATTTTGCAAAGAATATGACAAAAATGGAGATATGACCAAAAAAAAATCTGGACAAGAAGTTCTGGATTGTACTCACATAATATAACTGCTGTGTTGTCTCAGCTGCATATTTCACACCAGCAAACGATGACTAGGTAAATTTTATGAGCAAAATCTCATCTCATGCAGTCGGCTGTTTTAAGTTCAGCCTGCTCAATTGTACAATTATCAGCGAGGTTAAAATAATTTCTCTTACATGGGAAGAAGCGAGCGTATGCACGCACACATACACACAACATGCACACATAACAGCGAGGGAGAGCAAAAGCATGACGGCGAGCCAGGTCTGAAAATATTTTCTGTGGGAAAATGTACGCAATAGTGATGTTGCCCTCAATTACAGTATCACAGCAGACATCTTAAAAAAATAGTTGAAAAAAAAACACCCTCATTTTTGTAGGAAAGTATTCTGACTTCTTTTTCTAAATGGTATTCTGACAGTACTGCACTGACACACTTTAGTACTGTAGTAAAATGGAACCTTTCAATAATGACAGGCACAATTCCCAGCAAAAAGATTTTGAAAATGTTTATAAGAAGCTACATCCACTACTAACAAAGATACAAAAAAAAAAAATACAAAAAAGAAAACTCCTCCCCTTCACATCCCCCTAAAAAAAAAAAAGGTTACAGAACTGGGCTCCCACTGGTATTGTTTCAAAAACTGACACTCCACTCCCAAAACAGTTCTGAAAGCTCATAATTAAGCTTTTGAATTGTTCATGAATATTTCAGCATTGTATTCAACGTGTTCATTGTGCCATTAAAATTCTGCTATCTACCTTTGATTGAGTGAAGAAATTAATAGCATCTCTTTCAGTACTACACTGACTGGCAAAACTCTGTGAATGATTTGCAGACTCGTGCAACAACTAGGGTCTGCTGTGGTCAGGAGTTCTGCAAAATAAGAGACAGCTATTTCAAAGGGTTGAGTGATGCCTGAACTATATTCTTAAAGGATATTTAGAGCATCATGATGTGCAAAATATACATCAACAGGAGCCCCAAAGAGTTCAGGCTTCTAATGGAGAGGGAGGTAAGTCCAGTTTGGATGAAAACAAAAATTTTCCAGGTTTTTTTTTTCTTTTTTGTTTCCACATTGGTGATTACCCTCATTCGGCTCATTCCAGCTCCTTGACCACTGCCACACCACAGCATATCCCACTGCATTGGCAAACCATAGGAACAAGTCAACGTCATGAGGCTACCCACCAGAGGAGACACTGTACTGCTGGTGGTGGTGCCTGTTCTGATCCAGCATATGTGGGACACCCCCTATTAGGCATATTCTTGACAGGTATGCATGAGCCTGCCCCTCTGTAGAGTGCCGCCACGTCCATCAAACGACAGTTCTCTACATGATCTCACCAAGCCAACAGACATGGAAAGATAATCGAAACTAAGGTCACCTTGAGAGCAGGGCATGAAGAGCCACTGAATTTGAGACTTTTTAAAATGCTGATCAAAGAGGATGAAGATTTCAAGATGATGCTATGAAGTTCCCTTCCAGTTTGAGACTGCATAGTAGGGCTGTACTCTACGCTTATTCTCATATTGCAGCGTCAACCAGGCCTGCGAGATAAAGTCACCTGCAGTGTTGGTGAGGCACTTTAGAACAAGACTCTTAGAGACACATCAAGTATGTGGATGGAACTTGACTGTGCTGTTCCAGTCTTCCTTACTGAGTCTATAGCAAATTTAACTCGGGATAGGAGCAGATCGGGGCGCACAAGTCCTACAAATAAATGGCTTTGATGAGAATTGAACCCACAATCTCCCAGCCAAGTATCTATGACGCTAAACACTGTCTCAGTGGCTGGTAAGGGTGATAGTCTTTTTTAGGAGGTACATCTATCACAAAGACAAAAATATTCCAGAAAAAAAATCTTGAAAGGGAGGGAATGACAAAAATGTTCTGGAAAAATCGGCCTTTAGCTGGAGTTTTCGCTGGAAGATTGCTTGCTAGGAGGGTTGACTGCATCACCATGCTGACGGCCCCAGTTAATTGCGAACAGCAAACTGCATTCTCTCTCACTATCATTCCACTTGAAAATACTGTCCCAGTATTGCCATGTTGGGCATTAACAAAAGATCCAGTTTCATTTTATAATCTTAAGTTTGAACCTCTAGACTTGAAGCTATTGCGTATTTGATACTGTTTCGTACAACTTCCATGTAACAACAGGTTTATCAAGTGATATTAAAGATGCTCTGCCTAGATACAGAACTTTGCCATTGTTTAGTTACTGAAAGCATATTTTTCAAAAGAATTTAGCCAGGACATGTTCACTGTTATCATGGGCTCTTTTACGTGCGACGCATTAACTGCAAGTTGGACATAAGACCTGGTTTTTATCACTTCATTCAAAAGACTATCGCTCGAACCACCATTTAAAGCAAGCGAAAACTGGGAGAAAAAATAAAGGCTCTGTGGAAGACTTAATCCATAGTCTTGATTTTGTCACTTTCCAGGCGAGAATGTTATATTCAATACCACCACTCCACCAGCGGTCTGACAAAAAACAGAACACTGATGACACCTGGTGAGACTTGCTACAGTTGACTCAGTGAACGCATTATCTTTTGTTCTTTTACGAGGGCCACCCCATAATTTCTCAGATGGGAAAAGATGGAAGTACACTGGCATTTCTTACCTAGCCCATCTTTTCAAAGTATCCTCCATCAGCGTGTATGCACTTTTCCATCTTTCTAAACCACGAATCCATCACCCCAGCCCACTCCGACTTAGGTATACCAGAAATCAAACGCTCGGGCATCTTCAGGGCTCTCAAACGGCTTTCCTTTCAGTTGTTTTTTCAAACGAGGGAACAAAAAGAAGTCACAAGGAGCTAGGTCAGGAGAATACGGAGGATGAGTGACGAGCTGCACGCTGTTCTCTTGCAAGAAGTCTAAAGTTGCAGCTGCCGTGTGGGCGCTGGCGTTGTCGTGGTGGAGGAGTAGGTGGCGGATACCAGTCCGTGGTCGCCGTGCACTCCAAGCCTCGAACACTTTTGGCAGGCAGGTGTTGATGTACCATTCAGCGTTCACTGTCTTTCTTTCCAGAAGCGGTACAGTAGTCACATGACCGGATCTTGAGAAGAAAACTGCAATCATTTGCTTTGTGCAGCTTCTTGATCTCTTAAATTTCACAGGTGGGGTTTCCCCTGGAAACAGCCAAACTGACGACTGCTGCTTTGTTTCGGGGTCATACTGGTAAACATAGGTTTCGTCACCTGTGACGATATTGGAGACCCTATCTGATCTTCCTCCGTCAAATTTTTGCAGCATAAACTGACACCATTCAACTCTAGCCCTCACCTGCTCCCCAGTCAGATGGTGGGGCACCCAACGGGCGCAACGCTTCCGTACAGAGAGAGTGTGCCGAAGGATGCGGAGTAAGCTTCCTGATGAAAGGTTTAGAGTATCCTTGAGTTCATCCTCCGTGACTCGAGGATTTTCTGTAATCATGGCCTTCACTGTGCTCACATTCCCATCGGTAATAACTGAAACTGGACGTCCACAACGGTCATGATCTTCCAACGACATTGTACCAAACTGAAATTCTTTGAACCACCTATGGACTGTGGATAATGATGGAGCCTTGTCGCCAAAACAGTTTGTCAAACTTATAAAACTTTCCTTGAAAGACTTCCTTTGAAGATAGTCATAATAAATCATGGCACGAAAATCTCTCCAAGACAGGCTCTCTGCAACACTTTGAAAAGCGTCCCCCTTGCTATCCATTTTGCTGTCTAGAACAAATTTGGCTCCGACGATTTTTATCATTTTTTGTGTCATAGCTATTATGACATCGCTTGTGATGATGATATAAAAATTGAAATTATGACGTCAGTGGTTTCTGCGCATCCAAGAACTTATGGGGTGGCCCTCGTACTTATAATAATGAAAATGTCAGGACAAATAGCAAACTTGGGAGTAGCCCTGGGCACATACAAAAACACTTAAGAATTTTTTTTGTGTGTGAACAAGGCAGGCGCAAATTTCCAATAAAATGACTAATTCCAGGTGGGCAAAGCAGCTTTTTCTCTACTTCTTCCTATTTAGATCAGCCTACATATTACTGGTGTGACTAAAACCTAAAAGTTTTCAAAAATTTTCCTGGCTTGCCATTCATTGTTTTCCTTTGTAGCCACTTCTTATATATCATCATTTATGATTCGTAATTTCCATCCAGGACGAGCAAATAAACATGACTCAATTATTGTGGAGATACTTCTGTTTTATATACACCCAGGCCAAATAAACAACAATATGATATGAAATAATTATTATGGAGATACTCATGTTCTACAGAGATACAGATCCCTGAAATAAGTATGCAAGTGCATTTGCAACGCATGAAAATATCGAACACCCACCATCTTTTTGTTTGTGGGAATCTTACAAGATTGTTTGCACAAACAAAATGGAAGCAGTGAACAGGAGCAAACTATGAGAACTTACTGTAAGGGTGTTATACTTGTGTACTGAAAACCAAAGGATGACCAGGTAAGAAGACGAGAAAAACTTTATTTGCCTTTTCTCCTCAAAGCTCATATAGAGTTTTGACAGGTCAGCTGCTAACTGGGTATTCATGTGAAAAGTTGCTTTACACTGGTCGAAAATTGTCTTCAAGAGACAAGAAAAAGCTGTTCTGCGGATTCTATTACAAAAGTTATTGCCTGTTAACAATTCCATTTCTAAACCTTTCAGCTGAATTGGAGTAACTGGCAGGAATTAAAAAAACAAGACTGTAGGATTTTTTTTTCATTTCATTACAAACACCTCATCAAGAAGCAAGATACCCCACACCCACCTAAGTATGTGATTTTTTTTCAACTGAAAAGTTAACCACTGTGAAGAGAATGGGGAAGCTAGTGAGTATTACAGAAGATTCCACTATGGTACTTTAGAGAGCAGATCACATTCTGTATATCTATAGACACTGTACAGTTTCTAAAAAATATTTCTGGTCAAGGCAACTTTGTTTTCAAAATCATTCTGTGGACAAATGTTCACAGCCTGAGCATGAAGTCTGTATCAAAAACATACGAATCTCACAACAGAAATTTACAAGCACTAATTTATACAGATAATGCGTAGCATGTACAGATGAACATGGCACATTCACTCTGTCATAAACACACATGACCATATACACACACTTACATCTGTAGGCAAAAACTTACGCATTAATCTGCTGATGTATCGGGTGCACTCACACAAACACATTTCACTTTACAATCTATTCAAATGTATTACAATTTACACTGAATCTTCATTCACAAAGTCAGTTCAGTCTGGAATGGTATTTTCTTATTAATGAGTTTCATACAATTTAATTGTGCGATATAGTCTTCAACAAAGGATACATTTGTACCAGCTTGCGAGAACACGGCCTTCTTGGTTCCTTCATGTGACCATCTAGCCCCCAAAACCACACAACAGGCTTTTTTTTTTTTTCCTTATTTTCATTTTTCAAATTTTTTTTAATATACAGCAAAATTCATCAGGCTTTCATTCTTCCCATACTTGTCCCATTTTGTCCAAAGCATTGTTACAATTAAGTCAACTCATTACATTTACATAAAGACGGTCAAACTGGTTCTTCTTCTTCTTCTGCGTTCGATTGAAGCTGGATGCGTCAGACTTGTAACCCGGCCGCCATGATGAAGCCCGCGGTCTTCTCCAGGTCAGAACGGGCTCCCCAAAGCTGCGCCTGTAACTCCGCTCCCCCCGGCCAGGTTTTGTGTCGTAGAGCTGCGTGAGTAGGACAGCGCAGGAGGGCATGTTCAGGGGTCTGGGGTCCAGTGCCGCATGGACACTGGTCAGTGTAGGTGATCTTCAGGCGGTTTGGTCAGTCGCTCTACTCTGCCTTCCCCCGACCGTCAGGTTAACAGAGGCACCGGTCGCTTGGGTGGGCCCCTTTGAGGCTAAGGGCCCGGCTCCGTCCCTCCCCGGTTGTCGCTGATAGGGACGACGCCATGACAACAAGGTAGTCTGACGCATGACCATAATCGTTGATGCGTGTGTGTCCTAATTTATCCCCAGGACCTGCGCCGTAGCTGACACACTCCGTCTTCGGCAGGCTGGATGCTTTTGCCATTTAACCCATGGCTGGGGTAAGGCTTGGAGCAGTGTCAGGGCGTATCCACACGCCGGTGGGCCTTCACTCAGTTCCTTCCATTTTGGTGGGGGCCTTACTCCTCCATCTGGACTGGTCTAGCCTGCGGCTTTCCTTGATTGGAGAGGCCGGGATCTAGTTTTGATATAGCGCCAGTATTCCGCTCCCGTGCCGCGTTAGTGAAAACAACCTGCCCCATGTCCCCCTGAGGAAACACCCACATTAACGTGGCGAGAAGGTGCGACTACGGTGTTCACCCTTTCTTAATGGAAGAAAGGGATCTTCGCAGGTCAAACTGGTTCTAAGTGTGTGTGTGTGCATGTGAGTGTGAGTTTGTGTGTGTGTGCGTGTGTGTGTGTGTGTGTGTGTGAGTATGTGTGTGGATAACCCATATGATGATACAATCCAGATAAATCTCCCACAATGCCTCCAGCCACTAGAGCAGAACGACTGCAAACCTACTTCTCCACAACTCACCACAGATTCACATGGGAAATACATGTCCTTATGAGCTCCGCCTCACAGAATGTTAAACTTACACAGAAGAAAAGCATAATCTACTTCTCTCACACTCAATTACTTCAGCAAAAGCAGTTACGTTTTTTTCTGTTCTTTTTTTTTCCCTTTCTGTGACAAAGTGTTGCATTTGGCTGTGGATTTATGAATATCCTTTTCAACAAATTCAGCTAAATCTATGTCATGTATTTACATATTAAATGTGTCATACATTTGCTTACTCAGTGCGTCACATACTCACTTATTAACTTTATGTTTTAGAAAAGCTACTGTTGCACAAAGAAACATGCAAACCAGACCATGATTTAGGGTACAAGCTTTCAGTGAAAAGGCCTTTTAGGAAAGATGTCCCAGCTATATCATTCTTCTGGGTGAGATTTCTATCTTTTAAGAAAAAAAATAAAACACTACAACCATTCATTTAAACAAAATAAGCACCTACACTACCTGTCCTCTATGGCACCACAGATCATGACAGCACAGACCCACTGCCTCATTAAGTTGTGCTGAAATACTGGCTGGTTGTTTCTCTCTCTTTCCTGGCAGTCTTGGCTCGGCCAGCTGTTCCTACCTTATCATCATCAACGCTGGAGGCCTTGACCTTTCTCTTTCCTGGCTTGTCACTCTTGGCAGCATCCATTTTACTGATGCCTTTTTGTTTCTGTGCTGCTGTGTTAGGTGCTGCTGCGCTGAGTGCTCTGCTGGCCTCCAGTTGTTTTTCTGCTGCCTTGTCGCGGACACTGACGCAACGATTGTGGAGCAGATAAAACCGGAGAGGTTTGTCCGTCCACTCTTCAGCGTAGGCGATGTTGATTCTAGCTGACACCACGACATGGTCAGAGTTGATTGCTTCCCCTTCTTCCAGCCACATCTCTGTGTCTGTTACCTGAGAAAAATAAAATCAGAAGTGAAATATTTTTGTAAAAACAATTAAAAGGGAAAGGTATATTCCTTTAACTCTTTGAGTACTAGGCTTGTAGCGCCTACAGAATGCAGCTGTGAGAAGCCTAGTTCATCAACATCTGAATGTCTTCCACACTGTCTACATGACTAGTGTACAGTTTCAAACTTCTAACTGAATCTGTCCAGTCTAATCATTAAAACCATCAGCAGAATTTAAATCTGTTATAATTTCTTCCATAACATTCAGGCGGTCAAAGGCCTCGGTGAGGCTAAATCACTCTTCTGTGGTCACGCACAGAAACTGTCCTCCAGTCATGTTCGTTGCTGAATAAACATAACCTCTCAAAACAAAGAACCATGGTGGTCAGTTTTCACACTAACACAGTCAATAAGACTGGCTCTGCAACAAGTAGCTTTGGTCATCAATAAGACAGCTTAACAACTGGTGTCCTACACATTAGAACAGACACCACTAAAGTGACTCAACAGCAATGCAGCATCTCATCTGGTGGGTAGCTTGATGATAATGTGATACAGATAGTGATACTGCACCACAAAGAGTTTGCATAGATGACCAAGTATGGAGAACCTGGAGTGAGCACAGTAGAGGAAATGTCACTAGAAGTTACAAAGTGTGGAAGATGGGACAGTTTTAAAATGAATTAAAAAAAAAAAAAAAAAAGAGAAAGAAAGAAGGAAAACAAATTCACTGCAAAATTTCAGGTCTTCAAGCAGGAAAATTACACAATTTTCAAATGAAATTAAACAGATGTGTTAGAACAAACAAACAAAAACAGGAAAGAAAAGATAAGAAAAGAAAATAACACCCCTTAATATCCTAAAAAACTACATATCATTGTGAAGAGCAATTCCACTTGTTTCATTCATATGGTAAGATATTTTCATTCAATGGTGAAATGTTAGCTAAAAACATCTTTGAAGCTGAGACAGTTTATCAGCAGCAGTCATGAAGTAACCACAAGCGCATACACAGAAAAGCTGTTCTTGAAACTAGTGAAGAAAAACAACAAACAAACTAACACTACTGCAAAGAAATCCTGTCACCTTTTTTCACCCACCATCTCCCAAGGATTCCATGAGCCTCTACTAATAAGATTAGTCTGTCATTTTCTGGATACTCTAGTCACTAACCTTTTCTTCGTGCCTGAAAATATGTCATCTCCAACACAAGAGTGTCTAACCATTTCATAAGATTCTTTTTCT
>CM065714.1:68534944-68542444 GCA_033310375.1 Conus canariensis | reverse complement strand
TTATAACCCATAGAATGAGTCGTTGCTAGCATAGGTCTCTCCTTATCCACCACAGAATATGTTGTCATCAGCGCCTTTTTTTGCAGCCCAGTGGCTTGGTAGGCTGGTTAGTTCTGGAACAACATTGACAAATGAAATATTAATTTCTTGTATCAACCTCCACACAGTTAGTCAGTACATGGACAACATGTCTTCTAGATACTGTGCACTGGTTTAGGATAAACAATAGCAAAATTATGCTTTTTTTTTTTACCCCAGAGCAGAAGATAGTTAAATTGAAGATTTCATCCTCCACCAGACCATCAGTAAATTTCATGGAATTCACTTATAGAGTATCAGGAGTAGACCCACAACTCTGGAAGAGACCCAGAACCAGAATTACAACCTGCAAGGTATGCATTTGATGTCAGTCTGTGAGAAGCCTGCGCAGTGACTGACAATGGCAGGAGCACTAAAATTACAGCCTGCAAAGTGTGCAACAGATGTCAGTTTGCGAAAAGCCTGTGCAGTGACTCACACTGGTAGGGACAGGTCTAGATCTGGTAGGTACTGTGTTTGGAAAGAGAAGATAAGAAAACTGAGAGAAGGGAAAAAGACACCCTGAAGCCCAGTAAACCGGTCAAACCATGCTCTTTTTAACAGAACTTGTTCCATTTATCAGCAAGAATCATTTCCTCTTTGAAAAAAAAAAAAAGAAAGAAAACTTTCTTGCACCTTCTCAACTTGGAATTTTCTTTTCAGCTTCTGCAACTGTAACAAACAATCTCTCCAGCTGATGCACAATCAAAAAAAGAAATAACAGAAAAGGTACAACATGAACTTTGCACTAAGTATACTGTTCAATACTTCTTAGCTAACATTATAACACTGTTGTGAAGTAATAAAAAATGTAATTTTGACAACTTGATATGAAAATACACAACCCACCTTCCTTGCTAAATCCTTTCCATAAAAGAATATCATCTCTATCATTAAAAATAACCTTTTCCATAACCTAGGACCTAAAACTAAGTATGTAACAGATTGCATTTATTATGTGGTTGAAGGGAAAGCTGGTAAATCTTTTAAAGACTGTCATGACCATGCACCAGCATGGCCACTTGCAACAGCTGTCTTGCCATCATATCAACACAGCATGTCTTGAAAAGTAAACTGAACAGACTGGGCTTTCATCCCCACAGACCTCCAAATACTTAACTGGCTTAAATCTGAAAACTAGCAAATGCAGTGCATGGTATTGTTTTTATTCTTCCACCTATCCCACGGCCCCTCCCCTTCAAATCAGATGATGCAGGCTTGATAGCTTTTTGCATGCTCTGTCAAAGTGTCAGTTCTCTTTCTTTTTTTTTTTTTCTTTTTTTTTTAACGAAAATTTTTCTTGAGGGTGAATTGCAAAAACATGATTTAGTTAACTTCTGATGCAAAAATGTGCCTGGAAGCAACAGGGCTCCTGATTCAGTGCTGTTACAACAAGGCATAGGCTCTCCCTTTCTCAGACAACATAAAGATATTTTTGTTTCATGAATTTGATACTGGTGACGTTTGGAGGGACTGAAACTTGAGAGAGAGAGAGAGAGAGAGAGAGAGAGAGAGAGAGAGAGAGAGAGAGAGAGAGGGAGAGAGAGAGAGAGAGAGAGAGAGAGAGAGAGAGGAGAGGGAGAGAGAGAGAGAGAGAAGAAGAAGAAGAAGAAAATGCAAAACAACGCTGATCTGTCTTATCAGAGAGACAGAGAGAGAGAGAGAGAGAGAGAGAGAGAGAGAGAGAGAGAGAGAGAGAGAAGAAGAGAAGAAGAAGAAGAAGAAGATGCAAAACAACGCTAATCTGTCTTATCAGAGAGAGAGAGAGAGAGAGAGAGAGAGAGAGAGAGAGAGAGAGAGAGAGAGAGAGAGAGAGAGAGAGAGAGAGAGAGAGAGAGAGAGAGAGAAGGAGGAGGAGAAGAAAAAGATGCAAAACAACTCTGATCTGTCTATCAGATAATAATTATAACATAAAATTAATGTGACACTAATGCGGTATTGCACCACAAACCTGCAAACTAAAATAGCCTGACATAGCCTAGTTGCCTCGTCAACTTAGATACGCGCCGACACGCTCCAGGGGAGGTCAGTATCAAATAATTGTTTAGTCAAGGCAAGTAGATTCCCTTTCTCGCGATCAGTAGTAATAGTGTGTGTGTGTGTGGTGTGTGTGGTGTGTGTGTGCTCGCGCGCGTGCGCGCCCGCGCGCGCCCGTGCACGCGCGCGTGTGTATTTTTGAGGGGGGGGGGGGGGGGGGGGGTTGTTGTCGTTATAGTTCAGTAGTTGTTGTTGCCGTCCGAGTTGTACGTGCACATGCCATTTTCTTGATTCAGTCACGGTTCGGCACTGTGAACAATTCTATTTTAAATGTACGGAAGATGGGATCAATGTGTTGCACAATTCCTTGAAACAACTCGAAGGTTTTGTTTGTTTTTCCAGTTGTTTGGATGTTTCTGAACCAGTCAGCGGCATTAGCTTCCACGCCGGTCATTTTGACTTCCCGTATATAGCTACAGCTACACCCTGGAGTGTTCCGATGTAACCCTGGCAACAGCAATCTGCAGAGAGCGGTCAATGTCAATCGCATCATCTCCCAGCTCGTCATTGAAACAAGGTTTCGCGTGAGAATGATAAAGCAAGGTCAGTCAGGTTCAGGTTGAACGTCAGTGCTGCTGAGGGATGGCCACAGACGCTGATTTGTCATGTCAGTTGGATGCGTTTCTGTAACGTCTCATCACAAACCTTGAAACACCACCGTTCGGCATCCTCGAAGTTACTGACGTCCTGCTGGTGTCGATCAAGGCTCCTTTGCTTAGTATAGCGGGATATTACAAAGCGAGAGAGAGAGAGAGAGAGAGAGAGAGAGAGAGAGGGGAGGGGGGAGGGGAGGCTGACTTTGTACGCATGCCAATAGTTGTTTGATTGCCTCCTTTCAGGTTCTCAGGAAACCCAGTCTTGCGAAGTGCCATGAAAAGGGCGTCAACCTGGTCTTTTCATGTGAGATCATCAGGCCTGTGTTTGACTGTACGACCGTTTTCGGCAGTGGGCATGCAGATAATGGATGTTCTGCTCCGGATAACTGACAAGATAGTGCACTTTCATAGATTGAGCTCCGCGTCCCAGCTCTTCCCTCAATTCAGGGGCCAAAATGTTGCAGCCAGACTAACTGGTCATGGAGGCCTTCTATCATGTTGTTCATGGTTGCTTTGTCGTCAGCAAAGAAGTGAATCTTTGACTGGTCAGCTTCCTTGGCAGATCATTAAACATCATTTGTTAGTTTTGCCCTCTCACCTCTTTTGAAAATATCATTAAAAATGATATAAATGATGCCTTGGATTTTAGGATTGAATAAACAGTATACAGCCTACAAATAACAGGCTGCAAAATATAATTGAATGATTACGATTCCCAAATCTTTTATTTTCTTTGTGTCATTTCGGTTTTAGTGAATGAGTAGGCTTACGCTTAGTCCACACATAACTGAAAGTGAAAAGTAGGCCGTATAACATCATCAATATATCATGAATTGTGCAGATGTCTGTAAGGTAGTTACCGCTAATTATGAATAACATTTATTCAGTTCTGATCTGCCTAATATGATTGTAAATGATGATTATGCAAATGGCAGCACTTTCCTCCATACATTAAGAAGTGATTGAGTACCAGCCTTTCCGATGAAACAAACCGAATTTTCGTGAATTGTATGTACCTAGCATATGTAAAAGAACTCATGGCAACAAGAACGCTGTCTCTAGCAGGCTTAGAAAAATTATTTTCATGAAGAAAAGTATTCACACAGAAAAAAAAAAAAATGAAGTTACATCTAAGCCAACTATGGCGACGCGCTTTTCGTGGAAGAGCAATAAAAATTATCACACAGAGAAATCAGTTGTGATGTGAAAGTTCAATTGCATCTTTACAACTTTTTTTTTTTTTTTGTATACGGAAAGTAGCCAAACCTTTGTTCCGTTGATAAAACAGTTACGTGTCCATACGACTGTTCCGGCACCTAATCACGTGGCGCAGATAGACTCTGAACACAAAACAACTTGTAAAAAAGTTCCAAGCTCACCCATACACCCAGCAACAACGACTGAAGAAATGAACAAACACCAATTCATATTAGTTTATTCAAGACTCCGGTGTGTTTTTTTATCTTGAACATCATCAAACAGAGCACCCAAAGAACAGAAATGAATGCAGGTAACCTTGATTTAAATGTTGATCCGAAGTGGGAAGTCAGTTTTCCACTTCATAGAATCCAGTCTGTCCGTTTTCACTCTACGATCTTCTGTTAATGCGTTATTTTCTCCACTGGTGTGCATTTCAAGACACAGTGCTCTTTCAAGTTTTCTTTACGTTATATATAACTATGACTGTAGAAGAACAGACGAAATTCATGGCATTATGACGATTCTGCCACTGTAGATCAAGAGAAGATAAAGCGTGCTTTTGTAGTTTCATTAACATAGACAGAGTTGGGGTGTATGTGCGCGTGTGTTTTCTTTAGGGTGTGTGGACGCAGTTGAGAGTGGATGGGTTGGGACAGGAAGTGATGTCCCTGCATCTATGAAATCATTTAGCCGTATTTTCTTTTTGAATCCCAATCTTTAGAGTTATATTCTTATGACGTGTATATTTGCATAGATGCAGTGAAATTAGTATAATATTTTTTAACATTGTACTTATATCATTCATATTGTTGAAATATGTTAATTGTTCTTTTCATACATGTTTCATGTTCTGTTCGTTCTTGCTGTTGTAATAATTGTTGCACCTGGCATAGTTTTTCTGAGAAGGCTTGTCTTATTTTACAATTGATATGAAAGAAAACTGGGGAGGGGACACGTACACTAAAGTTATATGTATTCAGTTAACAGGGTTTTAGTTGGATTCACATACACATTGAGCGGAAATAGATTTCTTCAACGCTGGTCCATTCTTCCATAAAAAATAACCGTTCATGCAACCAGGAAATGTGAAAAATGTACACAATGATGATAACACAAATATTAGAGACAGACCAACCGCACATGTCATCAAGCGCAGGTAACAATCACCCTTTCACGGGTTCAGGGAACGTCCATATAAATGACAACGTAGGTGATAGAAACCGCTTTGACTCAGGTTTTGTACTACATTGCTAGACAATAATCAAACTGAAAGACTTAACATAAAAGACGACGTTCCGAAATCTGCATGAGAGGCCATATGTTTCAGACCTCGCGTTCAGCGAACCTGCAGTTTTTCGTGAAACAGACACCGCTGGAGGGCGCGCCCAAAGCAATGTTGCACCATCAGACAGCTTCGGAGTTCAATCAGAGAGAGAAAATAATGTCAAAAACATGGGTGTGAAACGGTGCGCCTATGATGCAGACAATCAAATCAAACATTTGACTCTCAAGATCTATTTGCTCGATTAAAGTTAAAAAAGGGTAACTCTGTTTGCAATGGAAAAACAGGCTCTTCGTTTCTGAGAGTGTTTCTCAAATTTCCTGATCAACACTGCAGGTGTCTGCATCTCTCTGGCCTGGCTGACGCAAGGACATACTATGAAAGTAAGCAAAGATTGCAGCCCCACCATGCAGTCTCAGACCAGAATGGAGCTCCATAGCAACATCCTCACCCTCCTACTCTGCTCTCAAAGTGACCTCAGTTTCGATTTCTTTCCCACGTCTATTCTCTCGGTGGGTTCATGTCAAACTCTCCGGTACTGGCAAGTTCATGGGGACTGTCGTTGGACGGATGTTTGCGCTATCTGAAGGGAGATGCTCACTCACGCTGTCTCTGCGACTAAGCAGTTATTGTCGGCAGTAGGGGGCTGAGCAGGTGGTGCCCGCGTAAGCTGGATCAGAACAGGCACCACTGAACACCTCCGAAGTGACTCGGCAGTACTGCAGTGTCTTCTCTGGTGGGTTGCCTTATGACGACTTGACAATGACAGTTCGCTGTGGATTGCCGGTGCAGGGTCTGCAGCGGGACAAGCGGGTGTGTGGGTGTGGACGGGGAGCCAGAATGAGCGGTGTGAGGGTAATGCAGCTGAGGTGGCACAGAAGATGGACAGAAAAGAAGTAAGAAAGGAAACAAATATTGAGCCAGCTGGCAACAAAATACGTCAATGAATAACAGACATGTAACCTTTTCTTTCCAGTTACGAACATTAGAAAAACATATTCATTCATTCGAATCCATGATTCCACAAATAAATTCAGGTGAATGTTTTTCAATGGCGTCGCTTCGCTTTGAAGGCACTGTACCAAATGTCTCTTCCTGTGACGGCGATGAGAATGAACAGAAGCAGACTGATGACGTGCCACACAATATTCACTCCGTAACCCCAAGAAATGCTGACGTCATACTGCTCTACCACCTCTTGCGTTGTCCAGGGAATAACGAAGACGAAAGCTCCAATGATGCCAAGCGTAGCTGCCCACATGATACCATTGTGATATTAATGGGGTGAAAGTCTTCGGCTGTGCATCAGTCTGTATGTCGGTCTGTTTGCCTCACTCTCCCACTCCCCTTCTTCTGTCCATTCCCAGCCTCACTCTCACTCTCTTTTTTAGCAAAGTTTTAGCTGAAAATGACGGACAGACAAGGAGACATAGGTGGCTACACACTAAAAATTAATGCGCTAAGGTCTTGCTTAAAGAGTCGAGTATTTATAGACTGGCGCAATTGGATTGTTTTGAGAATTTTTACTGTGTCTGAAAGTTGATTCTCCTCATTTTCTTTCATATGACCATCAAGGTACAAGCCATGTGGTTCTAAGCATACAGATTAAAATCAAAGGAATGGGACTATTTTGGTGGCTTCCAGCTGGCGCAAAATAGGGTGACGGGTGAGTGCAAAGGCCTGAAAAATTAATGAGACCTCAACTAAGGGGAAGGTAACGTATTTGAAAAATGTATATGATTTCATCGGTGAAAATCCCCTCAAACAAGAGAAATAATTGGTGGGGAGTTGTTCTTCTGATCAATTATCAGTTTAACATTAAATACTGGCTCAAAATTATGGTAGTCCTCAAAACGCTTACATGGATTATACAGTGTTTTAGTGCCAAATCCTAATTGTGGCGTGTAGCCCTTCTGTGCACACAAATATATATTAATATTCTTTGGAAGCCTAAGGTTGTTTCATTATCGAGGTATGGCATCCGATGACTTGAAGAATCACGATAACAGGGACAATAATTTAGCTGTTTACTGATCTTGGGAGCCGGAATAGCTCAGTTGGTAGAGCGCCGGGCTCG
The DNA here is from genome assembly GCA_033310375.1 of Conus canariensis. Lineage (NCBI taxonomy): Eukaryota > Metazoa > Mollusca > Gastropoda > Neogastropoda > Conidae > Conus > Conus canariensis. Next base: position 68,535,174 of record CM065714.1, on the reverse strand, counting down.
TAATCTTGGTGATCCTGGGGTTGCGGGTTCGAATCTCCGCCGGGCCGTTTCGGTACGGTTTGTTTTTTTTTTAAATTTCCCTCGGAGTTAACATTGGTTCTGACTCCATTTCCCATGCAGTCCTTCGAATGAGACTATAAACCGAGGTTCCGTATGTGAACGCACGCATAATATCTTGCACACACGTAAAATCCCATCACCAACTTTCGGAAGAGTAGGCCAGTTTGGCC
>CM065714.1:68524944-68532444 GCA_033310375.1 Conus canariensis | reverse complement strand
ATCACTCACGTTCCTGGCTGCCGAACATCAAGGGGGCGCACAGGTGGACCTGAGGCTCCGTGTTTCTGTGGTGACAGAACAGCAGCAGGCCAGTCTGCAGGTGCTCGTAGTCCCCGTAAGCGCCCTCTGTCCAGACAGGAGAGCCCAGGGCCAGCACCCCCATCAGGCACGACGCCAACGACGCTGCACACGTCCACAGGTACACTCGCCATATCCGACAGCCGCAGCCCTTCCTCTGCATGGCTGCTGACACTGCTGGTTGTGGGAGGTGATGGACCAGTCAATGTAGATTTTTTTTTTACCTTTCTAAGAAAAGGAAATATTTGGGTTGCACACAGAGGAAGTTTCACACACACACACACACACACACACACACACACACACACACACAGGAGAGAGAGAGGAGAGAGAGAGAGAGAGAGGACTCACTTCACTGAACAAAACACTTATAAGAAAGAAGAGGAAGAGGAGGAGGAGGAAGAAGAAGACGAAGGAGGAGGAGGGGGAGAGGAAGAAGAGAAGAAGACGAAGAAGAAGAATGAGAGGAAGGAGGAGGAGGAGGAGGAGGAGAAGAAGAAGAAGAAGAAGAAGAAGAAGAAGAAGAAGAAGAACGAAACGAACGAACGAACGAACGAACTTTAATGCTATTAGGCTGTAAAGCCCATTAAGCAAATCGGCGCGATGTACAACAAAACGCGACTCGATTTTGATTTCACTGACATGGAAACCACAGCAATGTCCATTTCTTTCACTTAACATGACAAAATGGAGAACGAAAAAATGTCACTGGTATGCGTTCACTGTCCTTTTCTTTTTTTTTTTTTCTAGATGACCGTCACCCCAGGTAGAATTGGATCAATCCGTGGAGAGCGTGCAGCCGCCGTAGAGCACGTGCTTGGGTCTCTGCATGCTTCGTGTTGCCGATGCGTCTTCCTTTCCGTAGGCTGGCCAGTTTAACACATTCCTCTGTTGACATGTCTTTCCTCCTGCTTTACAAACCAGAATAAGCAATCGTCCTCCGAACACGGATCGCAGGAATATTCCAGAACGACATCGTCCGATTCACATAGCAGCACACCCACATCATCCGTTTGATGGAACACGACCTTCCGAAATGCTTGATTTCTGTGTGGATCTCGCAATCGTCTCTGCACCTGTCGCTCTGTCAGAGTAGCGACATAATCCTTAACCACTCCCGTGTCAAAACCAGCGACAATTTTGTCTATAACTTGTTCCAGACTTGTGTCGATGTCCGACGGGTGGTTTTCTGCGTCCCTGATGTTACACTCCGGCAGATCGGAATGCAACGGCAGAAGCGTATCCTGAACATGCAACGTGTCACAATCATGGCGAGTTGGCTTGATGTGTTCTTCCGCACTGTGCTGTGTACTGAGTTCGTCCGATTCGGTGTCCGGCACGGCCAGTTCATTGGCGTCACTAATGGTACCGAGACCAGCAACAACCTGTTCAAGACGTCTGTTCTGCTGCTTCGCTCTTTCTTGATCCCGTCGCACCTGGCTGGGGGGCTTCTTCCTGTACTGAACTTGCGTTCTCCGGTTCAGCACAGGATCCGCCATTGTTGTTGACACTGGGCTGACCGGTTTCAGTCGCAGAACGACCACTGTGTTGCTGCCTTCTCCAGTGATTTTCCAACTTGAAACACAGTTTTCAGTCAGCAGGGCGTTTAGGGCTGTCTCCGCAGTCGCTGGAAGTCCAGTAACTGGCATTCTCGCAGGAAATTGCTGCAGCTGAAATAAATGGCGCCCTGTCGCTTCGTGTCAAATCACGTGACCCCCGAAGAAGAAGAAGAAGAGAGAGAGAGAGAGAGAGACAGACAGACAGACAGACAGACAGTGACAGAGAGAGAATCCCACAGTTAATTAAACAACACAAGCCAAACGACTGCTGTTCTCAGTCAAGTTGCAAGAAATGATCGTTTTCTGCTTTGACAACCTGACAACGTCTTTGATTTAGTCATGTATAATTCAAACCCTTCTCTTTGTCCACAACTGAATGAAAAATTTGAATTTTTCGAAACAGATTTTACGGCATTTAAACACAACTACATTCTCTCGCGCGTGCGTGCGTGCGCCCGCTCAAACACAGAGATAGACACACATACACATGCACGCGCGCGCACACACACACACACACACACACACACACACACACACACACACGCACGCACGCACGCACAAACATACACGCCCACACGCTTTGTCTGTCTGCCTGTTTGTTTGTTTGTTTGTCTGTCTGTCTGTCTGTCTGTCACTTTTGTTCTTCTGCTCTGCTGTCAGTGAACTACGGCAGGAATATATTCCATTTAAATACTATGCAAATCCATGTCCGTTTCGTGTGATTCTACTGATGACGAATAAAAATCAAGGTATTGTGAGGAACTTGTGTATGTGTTTGTAGAGAGCCTTTAGGAAGCCAGCTGTTGTATTTAGTTAATAAGTGTATTGAAGCGCCGATGTTATATGAACACTGCTATCCTAGTATGAAGTTGATATTTGAGTCAGTAGACTGTACCTAACGCGCCTGAGTGGTAAATTGTACTTCATGTCTTTGTGTAGTATGTTGTTGTTGTTGTTGTTATACTTATTACTTCATGTCTTTGTGTAGTATGTTGTTATTGTTGTTGTTGTTATACTTACTATGCTATGTTTTTGGATGTGATCACCCTTCAGAAGCGGCTGTGGCCTATCCTGAATAAATTTCATTTCATTTCATTTTATTTCTCCCCCTCCCCCCATCTCTCTCTCTCACTCTCACTCTCTCTCTCATTTCACTGCTTAAAGTCGTCTCTCCTCATACTGCAAACGAGTCTTTATGAAAGAAATTCCTTTTATTCCGTCCGTTTGTTTTAATCTCTTTTTGACATATATATATATATATATATATATATATATATATATATATATATATATATATATATATTGCACACCAGCCTTTTCTGGGATAGCATTCTTCTTAAAACCAAAAAGGCAGAGGAGTCAAATTACCACTTTCCGCGGTCACTGAGGAGAAACAATCAGGTTTCGAAATATCGGTATCTGACCAGGAGTTATATGTTAGTGAGTTTCCCTCCCTATTGAAGATTGTCTCCCCCTTGGAGACTATAAGCTTGCTGAAGGCTCATTTTGAGAAGCATTTATTTTATTTTTCCCCATTCACCCACTCAAGCACATACTGTTAGTTAGGCAGAATTATCTACCACTGCAGATATGAATGCTTATCTCCCCCTATTTCTTCAATCTAAGACATAAGAGCAAGCTTTGTTTATAATTCAATATATATATATATATATATATCGTTTAAAGCTCTGTTCAAAATTTATCTTACTGCGTCCATAAAAACTAATAAAATTACATGATTTACAAAGCTACCAGACAGTGCGTTTGAATTATGTTTAGATAATTGTTTCACACACACACAGCAACAACAACAACAACACACGCACAGACGATGACAACAACAACAACAACGCGTCACCTTGTTTTTTTCTTACCTGTTTACATGACTGAAAACGTTTCCTGCCTCGTTCAACCTTCCTTCACAGCAGTTTTGTATGCTGACATTTATTGCCTGTTGAGAGCAAAACCTATGCAGCCATGGGCACGCTATCAGAGCTCACGTACATTCGAATTCTCATGTCAATACCTGAGGAACAGGTGTGACTTGGAAGCCAGATAATTAATGAAGCTGCACTGACCTGCGCCGAGTGAGACCCCGTTCAGTTCGATCTCTTATCAGGCAGCAAACATGCCCGCTAAAACGTGTGGTCCTATGATTAGGGTTCCATTTTAGTGTACTGTCGTCAACAGTGTTTTGCCATGAACTATTAATGCAGTTGTGCTCTGTCTCTCTCTGCTCTGTCTCTCTGTCTGTCTCTGTTCTCTCTTCGTCACACAGATCGTTTTGCTTTTAATTGTAAATTCAGTTGTGCTTCTCCTCTCTCTCTCTCTCTCTCTCTCTCTCTCTTCTGTGTATTTTTCTGTCACACACACGCACACACGCACGCACACACGCACACTCACATACGCGCACGCACGCACGCGCGTGCGCGCGCACACACACACATACACACGCACGCACGCGCGCGCGCGCACACACACACACACACACACACACACACGCACGCGCGCAAAACCTTCCTTCCCCCCCACCCCCACCCCCGCTTCTCCTCCCACATACTCAACCAAAGCTGCAATCGAAGATGATGGTTCTAGGTCAAAACGGTACCGGAGTCCGATGTTACCGTATCAAATCAGTATTGAGATAAACCTAAACTGGATGGAAGCTGCACTTGGATATAAATTTAATAACAATGCTCATCTTCTGCTTTATCCACTCTTGAGTGCAGATCGTGTACTGTGCGCTTGAAAAGTTGAATCCGAACCCCCTACAGCCCCCATCATGATCAGAAGTCTTAAAACGTTTGTAGCAATAATTATAGGATGTCCAAGGAACAGTGTTTCCACCCTCTCTAGAGGTTAGTCTTCTACAGCGAGCCCAACTCAAAACAAAAGTGTATTAGAGTGCAGCAGTAATGGGCTAGATTAGTACTCTGATATAGTAGTACAGGGTTGAAGTAACGCAGGATGACAACGGCAGAGAGCAGAAGTAGCAGGCCTACTCGATTACAATAGTACTGACTCAAAGCAGTTCTGGATCATAAAGGTTCTGAGCCTAAGTAGTAGTGGGGTATACAAACATACTAGATCGAAGCGGTACTTGATTTGAAGCTGTACTGAGTCAAAAACAGTTCTGGATTTTTAGTGAAAGCTAATTTGTAATGTAAAAGGACTGGGTCAAAGTAGCGCAGAAGTACATATGTCCTGGGTGAAAGCATTACATGGATAAAATGAGACTGGGCAAAGCAAACCTGGGTGATGGTGGTACTAGGACGAAGCTACTCGGGCATGCGTAAGTACTGGAAGAAAGCAGTTCAGAGACAGAGGTAAAACTGTCTAACCAATACGTGGATAATATGGTTTTGGATCAAACCAGTACTGGATTAAACACTGAAACAAAAGAATACTAAATCACAGGAGTACTGAGACAAAGCCGCACTGGGATATGGTGGCACTGGTAGAGAAGAGGAAAACAGGATGCAGAAAAGTTCTGAGCTATCCTGCATCGATTGAAACCAAGTTGTATCGTAAATCTCCACCCTCGTGATAAAAAAGCCACGATCAAACAACTTATTGATATTCTTTTGTGCCAGCAAGAAAGCTGTTTGGTCAGATTGCGGGTCGACACACTACTCAGGCAGGAAGGAACAAAAGGCTATTGATTTATCTGCCAATATGGACGGGGGGAGAATGACTAATAAATTATACAGTGCAAACAAACGGAAAATTAACATCTGGCGGCAGTACCAAAGTGCACAGCTCTCTTTTATAACGACCGTACTGAGGGGATGTACAGCTCTCAGGCACGTGTGTATAATACTGCCTTTTTTTTCTCTCTCCTCTTCGTTCATGTCATGTTATGTGCAGCTTAGCCAAACATGAAGGACATTCTGGCCTTTACAGAAAGCTGAAAATGAACCAGAAACCAAAAATTCTAAATAATGGCATGTCCTGTTTCGAAAAGACCAGTCCAATGTAAGGTTTATTACCAACCAAGTCTGTATCTTCTGAAAAAAATCCTGTGGAAATTCAGAGTTACATACACACACTCACACACACACGTGCGCGTGCGCGCCGCGCACAGACACAAACACGCACGCACCACGCACACACACACACACACACACACACACACACACACACACACACACGAAATACATAATCGCTTTAACTATGCATCTCACTGTGTGCCTAATATTGCGTTTAGCCTACAATCCATTCATGGCAATCATTTGGCACTTTGGACGGAATGCTGCATTTCTTTTTACCCGTCGAATTCGGGGTTTGTTTCCTTCGATGAAATTTTGTATTGGTTAAACTGGGCGAAATTATGAAGTCTTTTGTTTGTTTGTTTCATGTTTATTCATGGTTGCATATTCTTTCCAAAGTTTACCAAACTGATCTCTGAGAGAATGACTGAGACGAGTTGACAGCCCTTGGAGGTCGGCTGGGCTGTAAACAACATTAATTAAAACGGCTTCACCTTTTGTTTCAGTGAGCACGCTATTAGTACTCTTTGCCATCTGCACTAAAAACGATGGCTCTGATTTTGACATATCACGATTTGAAAGACAGAAAGACAGGTCCTGCTTTAAGTTTTGGCAAATATTAAAGTGAAAATAAAAAGTTGTTATGTTGGAGTAGTTCGCAAGTTTTTGTTTGTCTCTGCGTTTGCTTGTTTGTTTGTCTTTCTCCTTTAAAGAATATTCACATGCTTATTGTGTGAATTATGCGTACAAAAGATTAGATCAAAGAAGAAATGAAGTGGTCGACCTATCATAAACTCACCATCATCATCATCATCATCATCACACACACACACACACACACACACACACACACACACACGCTCTCTCACCCACTTACGCAGTCACACACACACACACACACACACACACACACACACACACACACACCACATTTTGATTCGACCTGAATCGATCTCTCCCTCACCTTGGAACTTTCACTGTGAGACTAGGTATGGCGGAAAATAATCAATGGCGCTATCCATCATGTCCCCCGCTCTGATGAGACCAAGTCTTCCCAGCTTTTCCCTGCCATCTCACACACTCACACAGTCAGGGACACACACCGTGGGGGGATCTGCCCTCCCTGGGGAGGTGAGTCAGTTCTACCGTTGCACAGTAGACTTTGTAGTTGGTGTCGCTTATATTGGGACCATTTGTCCACTAGTAGACCATTTGTCACGTTCAGCTGCAAAAACCTAATATCGACTTACTTAGGAATCGATTTACATCTGAATGGCACGTCGTTTTTCTTACGTCAAAATCGATGCAAAACAAATGAAACAAAACAAAAACAAACTAACAAAAGGAACGCACATGTGGAAAGGAGTATACAGGTAAAGAGAAGGAAAAGATGATGATGTTCAATATGTAAGGAAAAAAGACGGAACAGAGTAAAAAAAACAACAAAAAAAACACAACAAAAATGGAACAGAAAAAAGAGACAAAGAAGGAAAGCAAGCGAGAAAGAGAAAACCGCACGAAAACAAGACAAACGAGAAGCAAAGAGAACGTCAGAAGCCATCCACAAAAGATACATCCATGACTGTTGTATCTGTATTGTGTAGGCGAATTCATTGAATTTTTTAACAGGTAAGCTTTCCTTCATCAGGTCTTCAATTACAAGATCTGGGTACTTATCATGCAATATCTAGTTGAGGAGCATGCCATGTCGTGGGTATAAACATAAAATACCAGGTTTTGATCCAGGTGAATATGATACAATTTGAGGCTAAATAACATACCATTTTAAACTATGTAACATATGATTTCTCGCGAAGTAGTACGCGTTGGGCATCTAAGCAACGTACAATTTCTTACTCTAACTAGGCATCATA
>CM065714.1:68507444-68512444 GCA_033310375.1 Conus canariensis | reverse complement strand
CCTGGACTCGCTACACTGGACTCGGCGAAAGCATAGTCCGAGGGGTCATCTTTCCTCTGGGTGGGTGGTTAGAGTGCGGATGTTGATAGTCTTGACTCTTACAGGTACTGTGTAGAATGTTGTTATTTGGATATTTACAAATATTGCTGTTGAGTAGTTGAAGAAATTGTTCTGTTTTATCACTTAGCAGTCGGGAAATATCATTCGTCGGCTTCATTTCTGACCAGTAAGTCATTTCAATCTTTTTGTTTCTGTTCATTTGCTTGAAGCGAAAAGTCGAGTATAAGACATTCTATGAAATACAGAGAGAGAGAGAGAGAGGAGAGAGAGAGAGAGAGAGAGAGAGAGGAGAGAGAGAGAGAGTAATATATGAGCACAGATTCAGTACAGACAGACACACACACACACACACACACACACATACACACACACGCGCGCGCGCGCGCGCGCGCACGCACGCACGCACGCACGCACGCACGCACGCACGCACGCACGCACACAACGCAATTAAATAATATATTAGCGCAGATACAGAACAGACACAATGCACACAACACACACACACACACACACACACACACACACACACACGCGCGCGCGCGCGCGCGCGCGCGCACACACACACGCACGCACACACACATACATACACACACATGCACATGTATATACATATACGTATGTGTGTGTGTGTGCGCGCGCGCGCGCGCGCGCGCGTGTGTGTGTGCTCTCTCTCTCTCTCTTCTTACATGTATTCTTCAGATATTCATGTCAACCACCACCCTCTTCCCCCCCTCTCGTCCACTTTCCGTCCCCATTTCAAACGAGGAAGCCCTGTAATTGAATCTTAGAAAACGAGAAGAGGTAGAGAAACGAGCCTGTGGGTATTTTCTCTGTCTCGGTCTCCCGACGTGTCAATGTCAGGGCCAATTCCCCGGTGTTGTGGTCAGCCCTCCCTGTCTCCTCCCTCACCACAGATCCTTGCTGACAAGTGGAGGAGGAAAAGGAGCTGGTGGAAGAGGAAAAAGTTAAGATTGAGAGAGAGAGAGGCAGACAGACAGGCAGACAGAGACAGAGACAGACAGATAGACAGAGAGAGACAGAGACAGAGAGAGAGAGAGAGAGAGCACGAGACAGAGACAGAGAGACACAGACAGAGAGGGGGGTAAACACACACACACACACACACACACACACACACACACACACACACACACACACACACATATATATATATATATATATAGAGAGAGAGAGAGAGAGAGAGAGAGAGGAGAGAGAGATTGAAGGAGAGAGAGAGAGAGAGAGAGAGAGAGAGACTGAGGGAGAGAGAGAGACGCAAAGACATATAAATACAGCACAGGCACGTACATGCACACACCAGACATGCAGATAAGCAAGCACTCTCACATTCATCCTTCAAACGATTGCAGCTCTCTCGCCACCTCCCGCCCCTCTCCCCCCCAGCCCCACACACATACCCACTCTCTACCCCTTTTAAGGAATGACGTAAAAGAAATCTTGGACAGCACAGAGAGAGAGAGAGAGCGAGAGAGACAAGACAAGACAAGACAAAATTTTTTATTTACGAGGATAATAGATAAGCACTGACGTGCTTTTTTTACATCCAGTCCTCGCCCTGAGTAGGGACTACAACATGCAGTGAAATCAAGAGAGAGAGAGGAGAGAGAGAGAGGAGAAGAGAGAGAGGAGGAGAGAGAGAGAGAGAGAGAGAGAAGACAGACAGCAGACAGACAGACAGAGACAGAGACAGAGAGAGGGACAGACAGACAGAGAGACAGACAGACAGAGAGAGAGGAGGCACAATCATTTCCAGTATTTTCTCCTGTCTTGGGTTTTCTGACGTGTGGCTAATTTTGGGGCTGGACTGCTGTCGTGAGGAGCCCCCCTCCTCTTTCCTCTTCCCCAACCAGAGATTCCCTGCTGGCAGCAGGAACCTTGATGGGGAGGACTTTGCGATGCTGGTATTAATTTCTTTCTTTCTTTCTTGTCCCATCTCTCGCTAGTTTTCTGTCTGTCTGTTGTCTGTCTGTCTGTCTGTCTGTCTGTCTTGTTTGTGTGTTTGCTGTTAATTTCTTTTTCACCCTCTCTCCTATTCCTACTATCTGTCCGTTTGTTTGTCTGTGTGTTTGCATCTCTCTCTCTCTCTCTCTCTCTCTCTCTCTCTCTCTCTCTCTCTCTCTCCTCTCTCTCTCTCTCTGTGTCTTTGTCTCTGTCTGTCTGTCTGTCTGTCTGTCTGTCTGTCTGTCTGTCTGTCTTCTCTCTCTCTCTCTCTCTCTCTCTCTCTTCTCTCTCTACTCTCTGTATTTTCGTAACTAGTATGCTTCTTTCTTTTTCTTTTTTTAGAAGACGCATTGTATTGCTCAGTTAAAGTGGTTTTGGAGTACATAATCAGGATGGATTAATGCTCAGCTCTCATGTTATGTTATATAAGTGATTAATTATTGAATGTTTAATCAAAAGTGTATTGCCAAGTTATTGTACCTCTTTCAGAAGGGGCCATGGCCTATACTGAATAATCTTACGCTTCCGCTTCAGAGAGAGAGAGAGAGAGAGAGAGAGAGAGAGAGAGAGAGAGGAGAGAGAGAGAGAGAGAGAGAGAGAGAGAGAGAGATGATATATATATATATATATATATAGGAGAGGAGAGAGATGAGAGAGAGAGAGAGAGAGAGAGAGAGAGAGAGAGAAACAAGCATGGAAACATTTTTTGATGATTAGACCAATAATTTTTCGCTTCCGCTTCCGCTTCACAGAGAGAGAGAGAGAGAGAGAGAGAGAGAGAGAGAGAGAGAGAGAGAGAGAGAGAGAGAGAGAGAGAGAGAGAGAGAGAGAGCATGGAAACATTTTTTGATGATTAGACCAATCTGACCTGTTATGAGGGGACAGAATGTAGTGGTGAAAAATAAAACAACTGAAGAATGCTGTTATTGAAAGAATGAAAGAAACAAAAGTGCGCACAAGAAATTAAAAAAAAAAGTCAACAACATTTTTGCAAACAGTGAAATATCATTGCTCTAATCTGACGGATCGAATGGCTTCTAATAGTGAAGGAATTTGTCAGCTCCAGACACATGCAAACTATCAAGGCACATCCCAGCGACAAAAGATCTGAAGAGGATGGAGGCAAACATAAAACACAGCAGATGAAAAAAAAGAACGTTTGCATTCTTGCATCATGCTTGGGTCAAGATGACATTAGATGTGGGCCGTAGCTTCTTCTGTGGACATTTTTTAAACCCCCCCCCCCCCCCCCCCCCATATAGAGGGTGTTTTGCTGCCACGTCACAATTCCTATAATAATGACAAGGAGGCACGGATTTCGCTTTGCCCTTACGCAATTCAACACAACAAACAAGTGAACCTTGTCTTAGAAAATCAGAAAAAAGCTTTATACTGTGTAAACGAAAAGGACCGCAAAATGATTGGACATCTGTTATACTACATCATGGTCAGTAATACCAATGGTACGAACCTCTTTGGGAACCCTAGTGGACTTCAGATCGGTTTGAAATCAAACCAGGAGTAAGGCAAGACTGTTTACAAGTACCTCTGTCATACAAGATTGCTTGCTGCCACCTCTAATCAGCAAGATTCACCTCTAATAAGCAAGACTGTTTGCTGTCACCTCTAATCAGCAAGACTGTTTGCTGTCACCTCTAATCAGCAAGATTGTTTGCTGTCACCTCTAATCAGCAAGACTGTTTGCTGTCACCTCTAATCAGCAAGACTGTTTGCTGTCACCTCTAATCAGCAAAATTGTTTGTTGTCACCTCTAATCAGCAAAATTGTTTGTTGTCACCTCTAATCAGCAAGACTGTTTGCTGTCACCTCTAATCAGCAAAATTGTTTGCTGTCACCTCTAATCAGCAAGACTGTTTGCTGTCACCTCTAATCAGCAAAATTGTTTGCTGTCACCTCTAATCAGCAAGACTGTTTGCTGTCACCTCTAATCAGCAAAATTGTTTGTTGTCACCTCTAATCAGCAAGACTGTTTGCTGTCACCTCTAATCAGCAAGACTGTTTGCTGTCACCTCTAATCAGCAAAATTGTTTGTTGTCACCTCTAATCAGCAAAATTGTTTGCTGTCACCTCTAATCAGCAAGACTGTTTGCTGTCACCTCTAATCAGCAAGACTGTTTGCTGTCACCTCTAATCAGCAAGACTGTTTGCTGTCACCTCTAATCAGCAAGACTGTTTGCTGTCACCTCTAATTAGCAAAATTGTTTGTTGTCACCTCTAATTAGCAAAATTGTTTGTTGTCACCTCTAATCAGCAAGACTGTTTGCTGTCACCTCTAATCAGCAAGACTGTTTGCTGTCACCTCTAATAAGCAAGATTGTTTGCTGTCACCTCTAATCAGCAAAATTGTTTGCTGTCACCTCTAATAAGCAAGATTGTTTGTTGTCACCTCTAATCAGCAAGACTGTTTGCTGTCACCTCTAATCAGCAAGACTGTTTGCTGTCACCTCTAATCAGCAAGATTCACCTCTAATCAGCAAGACTGTTTGCTGTCACCTCTAATCAGCAAGACTGTTTGCTGTCACCTCTAATTAGCAAAATTGTTTGTTGTCACCTCTAATTAGCAAAATTGTTTGTTGTCACCTCTAATCAGCAAGACTGTTTGCTGTCACCTCTAATCAGCAAGATTCACCTCTAATCAGCAAGACTGTTTGCTGTCACCTCTAATCAGCAAGACTGTTTGCTGTCACCTCTAATCAGCAAAATTGTTTGCTGTCACCTCTAATAAGTAAGACTGTTTGCTGTCACCTCTAATCAGCAAGACTGTTTGCTGTCACCTCTAATCAGCAAGACTGTTTGCTGTCACCTCTAATCAGTAAGACTGTTTGCTGTCACCTCTAATCAGTAAGACTGTTTGCTGTCACCTCTAATCAGTAAGACTGTTTGCTGTCACCTCTAATCAGTAAGACTGTTTGCTGTCACCTCTAATCAGTAAGACTGTTTGCTGTCACCTCTAATCA
>CM065714.1:68494944-68499944 GCA_033310375.1 Conus canariensis | reverse complement strand
CACTTTTGATATTTTCTGCGAGTCTGGCAGTTTCTTTCTGAGTTCAGGATTTGGGTGCTTCTGTGCAGGCAGGTTTCAAGAATAAAGCTTGCAGAGCAGGATTCATTTAGACTTGATGATTCCACGGAGTTACTAAGGTAATATCTTTCCCTCTTCAAGCTGCATGAAAGTGAGGCCTGATGTATCCGTGAGAACGTGTAAAATCTGAGAGTTGTGAGGTCGTTCTATATATCTTGAGATACAGGACCAGAGGGATAGCAGTTTATATTACTATACAGGGTGACATGTCCGTTATTGTTAGTGTGAGTGGTCATGACACCTGCCAGCTATGTAAGCCATCGTCCAACAGCTGAAACATTCTCTCTCTCTCTCTCTCTCTCTCTCTCTCTCTCTCTCTCTCTCTCTCTCTCTCTCTCTCTCTCTCTCTCTCTCTCTCTCTCCGGGTCCCTTTTTGTCTGTAAATCTCTTAGTGATTCTGTTTCTCTGTCTGTCTGTCTGTCTGTCTGCCTCTCCGTTTGTCTATCTGCCCATCCGTCTGTCTATCTCTGTGTGTGTGTGTGTGTGTGTGTGTGTGTGTGTGTGTGTGTGTGTGTGTATGTGTGTGTGTATGTGTGTGCGTGCGTGCGTGCGCGTGCGTGCGTGCGTAATCTGCGTGTGTGTGTGTGTGTGTGCCTGTGTGTGTGTGTCTATGCTGCGCGCGCGCGCGCACGTGTGTGTCCAAATACGTGTTTCAAAACTGCCCAAAGTTTCGTTAACTGATTTTCTTCGTCATGTTATTTGTTATTCACTCGAGGGACTCCCATAGCAGCTTGCCAGTGAGCCATAAAGAAAATATTGCTATGTTTACATGAAAACCGCTCATCTTTTAAATTTGGAAATGGGCTGTGGGTGCACCGAGCGTGTGCGCTTAAATGCACTTGGTTTACCAGCATCCTTTTAGATCCCAATGACAGTGGATTTATATTGCTTTTCACCAAAACTGTTAGGTGCAACATGAAAAGTTGCTGGTGTGTGTGTGTGTGTGTGTGTGTGTGTGTGTGTGTGTGTGTGTGTGTGTGTGTGCGTGCGTGCGTGTTGTGTGTGTGTGTGTGTGTGTGTGTGTGCGTGCGTGTGCGTGCGCGTGTGTGTGTGTGTTTTTGTATGTGTGTGTGTGTGTGTGTGCGCGCGCGCGTGTGTGTGTATGTGTATGTGTGTGTGTGTGTGTGTGTGTGTGCGCGCGCGCATGTGTGTGTGTGTGTGTGTGTGTGTGTGTGTGTGTGTGTGTGTGTGTGTGTGTGTTCTTCAATTGTGTGTGTGTGTGTCTGTGTGTGTGTGTGTGTGTGTGTGTGTGTGTGTTGTGTGTGTGTGTGTGTGTGTGTGTGTGTGTGTTGTGTGTTTACGTAGCATTACAAACCTCGCGATTTGCCACACAAAAAAACCCCTGAAAGATCCATTCATTCAGGAGGTGATGGGGTGGAACGTGTGGAACTGGGGGTAGGTAGGAGAGTGGGAGAGGTAACAACATTGTGAGGGGGCAGAAGATGGGGTCACTGAGAGCGAAGTGACGGAATCCTTCTGCCGCGATATTTTGATATGCCATACAATATAGTCAGTCCTTTTTTTTTTTAGAGAGAAATGGTGTCAGGCATGACTCTGATTAAAGGTGAGATGGGAGTGTGTTGGTGGTGGGGGGGGGGGGAGGGGGAGGGGTGATGAACGGCACTCTGGCGCTTTATAGGAATGATATAACTCTCTCCGCATCTCTGTCAGGCCTAAACACGGAAGTAACTTTCCTCTGGCGCTTCACGTTGAGCAGGGCCCCAGCCTGGAAAATTCAGACCTTGACCAAGTAAAGCTTCCCCTCGATTGTGTGGAACATAAAGGTATTCTGATGGTTTTGATGGCTTTGCTGAAGGTGCTAAGAAAGGATCTAACGACATCAGAAGGAGGAGATAATTATGTTTCTTAAAACGGATGATGGAATCGATCAACACCATGGCACTTTGATCGCAATCATCACATTGGGATTCCACGTAGTGGCGTTTGAAGTAAAGTAACGATAGCAGATAGAATATACACTTTATAATTTTTATTCTACGTCTATCTATATATTCACTCACACACACACACGCACACACACACACACACACACACACACACACACACACACACACACACACACATACTCACTCTCACACACACACACTTCAGAGTGTGCGTACATGCCTATGGGTGCATGCATGTGTGTTGACCCACTCTTTCTCATACATATTTACAAGCACGGACTCAACTCATATTCGCAAGTACACACGCAAGGACACTACACATAGTCTATCTCAAAGCAAACGTTATGTCACTAAGAAAAACATATTTAAGCCTATACAATCACGCAAGCGCGCATAAAGATTACATGTGAAGGGAGGTATTGTAGGTGTTCTATTTGCATGGTATTGTCGTCACATTAGATGTCTCTAGGTGTAGTCAAAGCAGGTCTAGCAAGGCAGAGCACGTCGCCGTGGTATAGCGCCACCAGCTTCTGCCTTATTTCTCCCCTTCCTCTGTAGTTTTCTAATCAAAGTGGAGTTCTGTCAGGAACAAAGCTTTGTTGCCGTGGGTTGTTTTACGTGTTACAATTGCCTGCCGCATAACAGAACCTTGGTATTTCGTCTCATTCGAAATACTAGCACTATGCCCACTACTTCATGTGTAATGAAAACAGGGATAAAGGGAGTAGGTAGGAAGAGTGGGGAAGGGGGAGGGGGATATCCTGTTCCTGTTTGAGGCTTGAACTCGGGATTCTCGACGCTTCGTATGCGGATGTATCATCCACTAAGCCACCGTTCAACTAGGTGGGTAATGACAGCATCGAAGTTTTCAGAATTTTCATTCTTCTTTACAGTGTAGAATTTGAGATGTTTCTGAGCTTTGCTGTCAAGTAGGTGGAGCAGACATTCTTCTGTATCACCATTGACAATCATTAGTGAAATGAAATATACAACTTGATAGAGTCACAGTCACAAAATTCGATAAAGAAAACGGGTGTGTGGCACCTGCTCGGGAATATAATATTACTCACAGGTCAAGGTTTTGTCCCATAGAGTGAAGTCTTCAGTCATTTTCATTTTCTGTCCGATTGCTTTGTATTAGAAGAAAATCATAAATATTATGTAGTTAATCATTATAAGGCTGACATATTCTTTAATACAAAACACACACACACACACACACACACACACACACACACACACACACACACACACAGAGAGAGAGAGAGAGAGAGAGAGAGAGAGGAGAGAGGTTCACAATCGGAAGCACACAGATACAGTACAAACACAACAGATGCAGTACAAACACAAACACAGACAATGCACGCATACAAATGTTCACATACTCTTTCACATTCATTATTCACAAATTTGCATAGTTACCAACTTCTTTGAGTCCCTTCCCAACCCCGTTTTAAGCAAAGACGCAAAATAATGTAATCGTGAACAGCCATGAGGAGAACGGGGGGCACTGGAGAGATGACCCCTACCAGCATTTTCTCTTGTCTTAGTTTTATTAGTGTTCCTAGCGTGTTCACGTCAGGGCCAGATCCCCCATGTGTTGGTAAGCCCTCCGGCTGTCAGCTTCACCACGGCAGAGATCCTTGCCGAAAAACAAGTCAGGAAACAGGAGTGGAAGAAAGGTGGAAGTGGAGATAGAGTGGAGATATATACGCGCGCGCGCGAGTGTGTGTGTTGTGTGTGTGTGTGTGTGTGTGTGTGTGTGTGTGTGTGTGTGTGTGTGTGTGTGTGTGTGTGCGTGCGTGCGTGCGTGCGTGCGTGCGTGTGTGTGTGTGCGCGCGCGCGCACGCGCGCGCGCGCGCGTGTGTGTTATATTTGAGAGAGAGAGAGAGAGAGAGGAGAGAGAGAGAGAGAGAGAAAGAGAGATTTGCAAAAGCTCATTGTAATATAGAGTGCAGGCACACACAACCGCACACACACACACACACACACACACACACACACACACACACACACACACACACACACACACACACACACACACACACATACACACGAGCGCGCGCACGCGCGCGCGCCCGTAATACGTACAGTACACATTCTTCCATCCCAAGCTCTATCTCAACGCACCCTTCGTATTTTTAGTAATGACGTGGAATAATTGAATCTTGGACAGCCGAAGAAAAGAAATGGAGACTTAAGGGAAGACAATCCTTTCCGGTATTTTCTCCTGTCTAGCTTTCCCGACGTGTGGCTAATTTCAGGGCTGGACTGTTGTTGTGGTGAGCCCTCCCCCTGTCGCTTTCTACAGCCAGAGATTTCTCCTGACAACAGCAACTCTGACAGGCTGATTTTCTTGTCTCCGTTGTTAATTTCATTCTCTTCTCTCTCTCTCTCTCTCTCTCTCTCTCTCTCTCTCTCTCTCTCTTCTCTCTCTCCTCTCTCTCTCTCTCTCTCTCTCTCTCTCTCTCTCTCTCTCTTATCTTCATCTCGTCTCTCTCTCTCTCTCTCTGTTCAGCCCGCGCGTGAACGGTGTGCAGCCAGGATCATTTTTGTAACTTGGAATTGTTTGTCCAACAGTGTGTGTGTGTGTGTGTGTGTGTGCGCGTTGTGTGTGTGTGTGTGTGTATACACGCGCGTGCATTTTTTTCAAACACATTTGATTGTCACTTGTTATCATCAGGAGCGAATGAGGAGACCACACATTCTCGCCTCTCAAGGGCTGATATTTGCAAACAATATTCTTCTAGAGTGCAGTTTATGACAGAACTCTATAGCAGCATATAATGTTTGAAATCAGCATCTTTCGGTTTGCAGTTGAAAATAAAAGAAAGGTTGCGGCGATTCGGATTGGTTTCCGAAGCCCCGTATATCTTAATCGCTTTTCGGTACGTACTGGTTTTCCTGCACACGTCTAACAGGAAAGCTGACTGAAATGGAGGAACGGAGATCTATCTGGGGTGGAGAGACTGCTCCAGGTTTGCCACACACATTTTGCGCTGTGAAGTGGTGTAC
>CM065714.1:68482444-68489944 GCA_033310375.1 Conus canariensis | reverse complement strand
GAATGTTATCCTCAGAGCCCATTGTTCCTTCCATGAAGAGAAGATCACCGATACCAAGGTATGAGATACAGCCCTACACCACGTGTTTCCGACTATATACTGTGGGAATCACACACACATAGCTAGTATTATGGTCACCACTTTTCACAGGACTTTTGACACAGGTTATCTGCCCGTGTTCCTCAGATCAATTATATGTCATGACCGAAGAAGATGTATTTACAATGATAATTCACACTCCTGTAGTCTTGCTTGACATGGGTCTGTCCTGAACTTCCTGCTTCTTTCCCTTCTGCATAGTTCTCCTTTTGAAACCCATCAAAGAAAGTTTCCATGAGCGATCTAAAGCCAGTCACTGTGATAAATCATATTTTTGCTGTGATCAGCAACACTTAGTCTAGAAAGTCTTAGAGCAGGGTTGTCAATTATTTCAGGTCTATGTACACAGCTTACTATTGACATTGGCTTTCCACAGATCCAATCTGATCAAAATCGTTTCAGAACTTTCCAAACGGCACTTCTAAATACCTTAAGCATTCTTGCGATAGCCTTCACTAAATAACAATACTAGCAATTTTTTTTTTAAAAAAAATCTTGACTTAATTCCTTGACTCCTTTTCCCAAACACAAGAAGAAAATCACTGAAATTTCATCTATACACTCATCTCTTCCGTATCCCCTCCAACTTGACGTCATTCATTTCCCTCTTCCTGTGCTTGTACCTTTCAAAGTAACACACGGAACTGACAGCACTGAGAAAAATACGTAAGATGACTGTGAGTTCAGTGTACGCTGCCATGATGATTTTTACGATGATTCGGTATTACTGTATTACTGACAGTGTGGAGCTTCACCTCGCGTTGTTTATGTTATGACTACGATGTGCCCACAGACACTTTAGGGATTGTTCATCATATTAAAGTCTCTTGGACCGAATGATGCAATGAGTTCACTTCTCCACATACTCACTAATTTGCCGACCAGTCATTCACTCTCTTTACAGGATGACACTTCTTTGTCCCTATGTTGTATAAGAGACTTTACTGACAGACATATGAAAACAATCTGCCAAGGAGATCATTCGTTGGTCATTTACAGATTATCACTCCAATTGTCTTACCAGAGTCTTGTCAACTCCTGCAAAAATGAAGTGTGGATGAGTGGTACTTGCCAAGATCGATGAAGACGAACACAATCGGGCACAAAATCGATGATCAGAGAGCTCTCCACACCTCCCCTGTGCCTCAGCCGGTGATATCTAATCTGCTGTCTTTCTGTCTGGCAGGAACGGCCTCCCTAATGAGGCCTGGTTTCTGTCTCTCTCCTGCCCTCCCCCCTCTCTCCCCTTTTACCCCTCTTTCCCTCTCCTTTATGTCTTGTTGATCTCTGTATGGTTAATTCTCTCTCTGTGTCTCTGTGTCTCTGTCTCTGTCTGTCTGTCTGTCTGCCTGTCTGTCTGTCTGTCTGTCTGTCTGTCTGTCTCTCTCTCTCTCTCTCTCTCTCTCTCTCTCTCTCTCTCTCTCTCTCTCTCTCCCCCCATTCTTTTCCTTCATCCTGCTCTCTTTCCATACCCTTTTATCTTCTCACGCATCCAATTTCATATAAACACAGCAGATATAGGCCTAAAGCACACCACCACACACACACACACACACACACACACACACACACACACACACACACACATTCACACACACACACACACACACACACACACACACACACACACCACACACACCACGCACCCCACACACACACCACACACACACACACACACACACACACACACACACACACACACTTCAGATTCATGAGTTTTAATCTTAAAGTATCATTCTTTTTATTATAGTATGCAAATATAACAGAAATTAGACAGAACTCTCTATTGCCTCTGGTCCCCTACCCACCAATCTCCAGCCTTTCTTGCCGACACTGGTTCACACACACTCGCATTCGAATCCCTCCAGTGTGTACCCCACCGCCCACTCTTTCCTCCCTCTCTCTGTCTGTCTGTTTCTGTCTGTCTGCCTATCTGTCTGTCTGTCTCTTTCCCTGCACCCCTCTGTCTGTGTCTTTCCCTGTCTCTGTCTCTCCCAGCCTCTCTGTGTCTTTCTGTCTACATCTCTCTCTCTCTCTGTCTCTCTGTCTCTCTGTCTCTCTCTCTCTCCTCTCTCTCTCTCTCTCTCTCTCTCTCTCTGTTTGTCAGCATGTCAGTCAGCTAGTCGGTCATTCTGTCCATTGTGTGGTCAGTCAGACGGTCCGTCTGTCTGCCTGTTTGTTGTCTGTCTGTCTCTGTATGTATGCGTGCGTGCGTGCGTGCGTGCGTGCGTGCGTGCGTGGTGTGTGTGTGTGTGTGTGTGTGTGTGTGTGTGTGTGTGTGTGTGTTTGTTTGTGTGTGTGTGTGTGTGTGTGAGAGAGAGAGAGAGAGAGAGAGAGAGAGAGAGAGAGCTGATAGATGTGAATGAGAAAGAACAAGTGTGTGTGTGTGTGTGTGTGTGTGTGTGTGTGTGTGTGTGTGTGTGTGTGTGTGTGTGTGTCGTGCGTGCGTGCGTGCGTACGTGTGTGGTGGTGTGTGTGTGTGTGTGGTGAGAGAGAAAGAGAAAGAAAGAAAGAGAGAGAGAGAGCTAGTAGGGTATGAGATCATAATCATTGACAGAGAGGTAATTCAGGGCTAGAATCCTCCCTTATCTGTCTTCTGCTTGAAGTCTTGGACAGTTCCAGACAGATGCCAAAGCACATCTCAGTTACAAAAGATCTGAAGAGGATAGAAGCAAGCATAAAACACAACAGATGAAAACATCTTGAAGCATATGCCTGGGGCAAGATGACATTAGATGCGGGCCAAAGCGCCTTCTACAGGCGTTTTTACACAGAATGGGGAGGACGTTTTGCCCTCACGTCCCAGTTTCCTCTAATAATGACAAGGAAGCAAGCGTGTCGTCTCTGCCCACAGGCAATAAGCGAAAAGGCAATTACCACATCAAAGAACTGAATCTGGCGTTCGTTGACCAGGAAAAAGGCTTTCAACAGGGTGAACAGCGGCAAACTTTGGAAACTGAGAGACGAGGGAGATAATGAGACAGCTGTTAGACAACCTCAGGACTATTGAAGCCAACAGCGTGAACCACGTTCAGAGCCCTTGAAGACTTACGGGCTAGTTTGAAATTTAATCAAGAGTAGCAAGAGAGCTTGCTGTCATTATGTCTGTTGTTTATCATGTACAGTGCGTAGATGAGAAAGGAAGTATACCCGGATCCTGAGGTGCTGATCTTTGCCTCTTGCTGATAGCCAGAACCTGTTCAGTTAGTGGAAGAGGAAGCAAAGAAACATGGATGCAGTTTGAACAACACTTATAAATTCTGTGATATGAAGATCAGCATCCGTAAGACTAACAACAAAAGTTGTAAAGTTATCAACAGGCAAATCTATATGCTTAGAGACAGCTTTTAGACATTAGTTACATGACAATTCACCAACATTTCTTTTTGGAGTCATTATACTGTTCCAATCGAAGGATGTATAAAACTGAGCACCCTTGTGGCTTTGTTTTTGTTTGTGTGAGAAAATTGACAAATTAGGGGTTGTTAGTCTGTTCTACATACTTGGGGTACAAGATCAGATGGCTAAGAATGTATACTGGTATGCCAGATGATGTATGCTTTTTTTTATAGTATCGGTAAGACTGGCACTGACACTAGCTAGGCAAGTCATCTTCCAACACCTAATGCATTCTCTTTGTCTCTCTGTCTCTGTTTCTGTCTGCGTCTCTCTCTCTCTCTCTCTCTCTCTCTCTCTCTCTCTCTCTCTCTCTCTCTCTCTCTCTCTCCTCTCCCTCCCCCTCACTCTCTCTCCTTGTCTGTGTCTCTCTTTCTATCTCTGTGTGTCTGTCTGTCTGTCTGTCTCTCTCTCTCTCTCTCTATCTCTCTCTCTCCCCATGTTAGTCAGTCAGTCATTCTGTCTGTCTGTCAGTCTCTCTCTGCATGTATGCATATATATGTATGTGTGTGTGTGCGCGCACGCGCATGTGTATGTTGTGTGTGTGTGTGTGTGTGTGTGTGTGTGTGTGTGTGTGTGTGTGTGTGAGCATGAGAGAGAGAGAAAGCAGATATACATGAGTGAGAGAGCAAGTGTGTGTGTGTGGTGTGTGTGTGTGTGTGTGTGTGGTGTGTGTGTGTGTGCGTGCATGCATGCGTGCATGCGTGCATGCGTGAGTGCGTGAGTGCGTATGTTTGTGTGTGTGTGTGTGTGTGTGTGGTGTGTGTGGTGTGTGTGTGTGCGTGCGTGCGTGCGTGCCTACGTGTTAAGGTAGCTGGTGGGGGCATGAGGTCATATCAGTAACAAATAATGCAGTGCTTGAACCCCCGTCCCCCCTTATCTCCCTTTTGCTTCAAGTCTTGGACAGCTCCAGAAAAAGAAAAAAAAACCACCTATTGAGGCGCAGCTGAGTGTCAAAAGATCCGAAGAGGATGAAAAACATAAAAGATGAAAAATCTTGAAGCATGTGCGCCTAGGGCAAGATGACATTAGATGTGGGCCATGGCTCCTTTTGTCGGCGTTTTTACCCAATATGAGGAGGGCGTTTTACCCTCAAGTCCTAGTTTCTCTAATAATGACAAGGAAGGATGCGTGCCGTCTTTGTCCTCAGGCTGTTAAGCAAAAAGGCAATTCAGCACATCAAAAAAACTGAACCCAGCATTCATTGACCAGGAAAAGTGGCTTTCATCAGGGTAAACAGAGGCAAACTTTGGAAAGTACGAATTGTGCGAGATGATGAGACAGCTGTTAGACAACCTCAGGGCCATTGAAGCCAATAGCATGAACCACGTTCAGAGCTCTAGAGGACTTTGTGCAGACTTGTCTGAAATTAGATCATGAGTGGGCAAGAGAGCATGCTGACATGTCTGTTTTTTTTTTTTTTTATCACGTCCATTGACTAGGTAAGAAAGAAAGTAAACCCAAAACTTGAGGCACTGCTTTTTGCTTCTTGTGAACAACTGGAGCCTACTTAATGCGGAAATGTTGGGACCAAAGAAACATAGATGCAGTTTAAACAACACTTCTGAAGTCTATGATATGACGATCAGCATCAGTAAGATTAAAACAATGAAGATGAGTTAATACCAAGTAGCTTCAATGTCAATATCACCTAAACTCCACTCAAAATGAGACAGGAATCAAGTACCTCTAACGAATCTTAAAAGAAGACAGAAGACTCAACAGAGAGACGGAGACAAGAGAGCAGATGCAGAATCTTTCATGTGTGAGGTCGCACGTGAGTGCGCATGCGTGCGTGCGTTGTGCGTGCGTGCGCAGTGTGTCTTTCATGTGTGAGGTCGCACGTGCGTGCGCATGCGTGCGTGCGTGCATGCGTGGTGTGTGTGTGCGTGTGTGCCTATATATATGATATATATTATATATACTACATATATATATATATATATATATATATATGTGTGTGTGTGTGTGTGTGTGTGTGTGTGTGTGTGTTTGTATGTGTGTAGATGTGTGTGTGTGTGCGTGCGTGCTGGCTGCGTGCGTGTGTGTGGTGTGTGTGGTGTGTGTGTGTGTGTGTGTGTGTGTGTGTGTGTGTGTGTGTGTGTTGTGTGTGTGTGTGTGTGTGTGTGTGTGTGTGTGTGTGTGTGTGTGTGTGTGTGTGTGTGTGTGTGGGGAGAGGAAGAGACAGACAGAGAAAGTGCGGGGAAAGACAGGGAAAGATGGGTACAATCTTGTGCCAGTTCATTGTCAAGCTTTGAAATTGGCACCATTATACTGTGAATTATCAGTTGACCAAAACATCAACTGTTTTGCTTTGCGTTGTTGGTAGTTCCGATGCTTTGATACCAGATCAGGTAGAGCTTCTGATTCAGAATAAACCGTGCACATGGTGGTACAGTGTAAAAATGTTTCTGGAGCCAAACAGGTATCTCGTTCCACGCTACTGTGATTTTATACGTCAAGTCCACTTAAGCACCAGTGTAATACATGCATCTTTTTAACATTTGTTTGAAAGCTACACATTTTCAGCTGGGCAGAGATCGCATGTCTGTTCTGGCACAGCAGAATCATAATGAACTTCTGTCGCTTCCATAGTTCTGTGTCACGGGACTTGTCAACTGAGTTGTCTTCCTCCAGCAAGAGGTATCACCTCATAGGAAATAGCCGCTGAACACATGGGTGGAGATGGTCTTGTATCCTCGATGAGTTCGTATAGTTCATTGTCGCTTACACAACAAGAAGACGACGACGACCCACACTGACGTATAAACCACAGCTCTACGACCATGAGTTTCACTTTATTGCTGCTGGATTACACACTCCAGCAAGCCGTTAGGTTCGCTACTTACCAGAGGACTTTCGCCACAGCGTCACTCCACTGGTGTCCTTCAGATCAATCATCATTTCATTACTGAAAAATATGCATTCATAATGATCATTCACGCTCTTGTAGTCTTGCTTGACACTAATGTGTCCAGAGCTATCCAATCATTTTCCTGGTCACAACTTTTTTTTTCATAGTTGTTCGTTTGAAATCCATCGAATCAAGTTTCCATGAACCATCCAAAACCACCTGCAGCGTTAAACTCACCAGTACTGTTTCTTGTCATTTTCTATTTCTGCGATCTGCAAAAAAAAAAAAGCCCCAGAAAGTGTTCAAGCAGGATGGATAGTTATTTCAGATACGCAACTTAGTTTTGACATCGGCTTTTCACTGATCCAAGATGACAAAATAGTTTCAGAACTAGAACTTCCTAAACTGCTCTTTTGATTATCTTAAGCACTCTTGAGATGGCCTTCGCCAGCGTACCACAATATCAAGTTTTTACTCATCACTTAAGTCTTTACCTCTCTTTCCTATGGTCACAAAAGACACAAAGAGAATCCATCAAAGTACATCCAGGCGCTCATCTCCCCTTTACCTCTCCCCTTCAAATCTATTGTATTTACTTCCCTTTTCCTGTGCTTGTCTCACCAGTGACAAGAAGAAACAGACAACGGCAACAAAAATGCGTCAGATCACACTGAGTTCAGTGGACGCCGCCGTGATGTGTTTGACAATGATTTGGGATGTGGCTGTATTATTGAACGTTGCGGAGCTTCACTTCCCGCCATTTATGTTATGATCACCATGTGCTCATTAACATTTTGGGTTTTTTTTCATGACGTTAAAGAATCTGGGTCTGTATCATCCATAGACACATTCCTCCACTCACTCACCCATTTATCCACCAGTCACTCACTCTCTTATTTCGGTAACATTTCTTTTCCCTATATTGTGTAAAGAGACCTCACTAACAGACATTTAAAAAATCACACAAAGGTAATACATCTTCGGTCACTTACAGATTATCGCTCCGGTTGTCTTGCCAGATTCCTGTCATGTGCTAAAAAACGAAGTGTGGACGAGTGGTACTTGCCAAGATCGATGAAGACGATTGGGCACAAAATCGATCATCAGAGTTCTCCGCACCTCCCTGTGCCTCAGCCGGTCATATTAAATCT
>CM065714.1:68477444-68479944 GCA_033310375.1 Conus canariensis | reverse complement strand
TGAAGAGGATAGAAGCAAACATAAAACACAACAAATAAAAACATCTTCAAGCATATGCCTAGGGCAAGGTGACATTAGATGTGAGCCAAAGCACCTTTTGTAGTCGTTTTTACCCAGCATGAGGACTGTGTTTTGTCCTCATGCCCAGATTCCCTATGATAATGACAAGAAAGCAGGTGCAGTTTTTGCCCCTGGACAGTTGAGCGAGAGGGCAAATCAACACATCAAAGAACTGAACCTGGCATTCGTTGACAGGAAAAAGGCTTTTGACTGGGTGAACAGAGGCAAACTCTGGAAACACTGCAAGATGTGTGAGAAGACTGGACAGCTATCAGACAATATCAGGGCTATTGACGCCAACTGTACGAACAATCTTTAGAGCCATTGAGAATTTACAGACTAAACTGAAATTAAATCAAGTGTAAGAATGTGTCCTGCCACGTACTCCTACCATGTAGATCAATTGGATCAGTAAGGGAGTGAATTCAGATCCTGAGGCGCTGATGTTTGGTTCTCGCTAATGACCAGAGCATGGTAAATGAGGAAGAGGAAGCACCAAAGAAACGTAGTTGCAGTTTGAACAACGCTTGTTAAGTAACGACGTGAAGGTCAGCATCAGTAAAGCAGTGGAGATGAAAGCGAAGTATCAAGCAGCTTCAATGGCAGTATCAACGACATCCAGCTCAAAATGAGATAGGATTCAAGCACCTCGAAAGAAGACCTAACAGAGAGATCGAGACCAGAGGCTGAATCTTGTGTGTGTGTGTGTGTGTGGTGTGTGTGTGTGTGTGTGTGTGTGTGTGTGTGTGTGTGTGTGTGTGTGTGTGTGTGTGTGTGTGTGTGTGTGTGTGTGTTGGTGCATGAGCGTGAGTGTATTTGTGTGTATGTGCGTGAGAGAGAGAGAGAGAGAGAGAGAGAGAGAGAGAGAGAGAGAGAGAGAGAGAGAGAGAGAGAGAATATCTACGAATGTCTACGGGTGAACAATTAAGAGCAAGATATCTTGCTATCGGTCCAATATCGTGCTAGATCATTGTCAAACTTTCAAACTGACGCCATTACTGTGATTTATCACTTGAAAACGATAAACTATTTTGCTTTACGTTTTTGGAAGTTTTGATGCGTTGATACCAGATCAGCTGATCTGACTCAGTACAAGCCGTACACGTTGTGGTAGAGTGCAAAAAAAGTTGTTGTTTTTTTAAGATTCCAACCCCAGTCCACGCCTCTGTGAGTTCAGACTTCAAGTCCGCTTGAGAATCAATATGATGCATGTGTCTTTTTACCGGTTTTTTTTTTTTTTTTTGATTACGCAAACGTTTTCAAATGGGCCGAGGTCGCATAACTGTGCTGGCCATGGTGGAATCAGAATGGATGGCTGGTGCCTCCACTGTTCTGTTCTGTGAGATATTGCCTCGTAGGAAATAGTCCCTGAACATTTGGGTGGGAATAATCTTGCTGTGCCTGGATGGGTTTCTCAGAGTTCCTTGCTTCCTTCCATGAAGACAAGATCACCGTTACTAAGGTACGGAACACCGCACCATGTGTTTCAGGCTATATATTGGGGGATTATACACTCCAACCAAGCATAATAGTCTCCCCTCTTCAGAGAACTCTTGCCAAAGTGTTACTCCATCACTGTTCTTCAGATCAATTATCATTCCTTCACTGAACAAAATCCATATTCAGAATGATCATTCACTGTCCAGTGGTCTTGCTTGACATCAGTTTGTCTTGAGCTTTCAGTTCATTCGGTTGGTCACAACACTTTTCACAGTTCCTTTATTAATTATGCATCAAATCAAGTTTCCATGAACCCTTCAAAACCAGTGACAGCACTAAATTCACCTGCATGGTCTCATATTTTCTTTCTGCGATTTGCAGCAACAATACCAGAAAGTGTTTGAGCAAGGCGGCCAGTTATTTCAGATACACAGCTTAGTTTTGGCATTGGCTTTCGGCTGACTCAGTTGACTAAATATTGTTTCTGAACTTTCCGAACGGTACTTTTAGATATCTTAAGCACTCTTGCAATGGCCTACATCAAATAATGATACTATCAACTTTCCATTCATCCCTGAAATCCTTACCTCTCTTTCCCGTGCTCAAAAACACACGAAGAAAATCCCTGAAACTACATCCAGTCTGATTGTCTCTCTCCCCCGCCCCCAATTTATTGCGTTTACTTCACGTTTCCTGTACTATCATCAAAGAATTGACAAACGGTAGTGAATATACGTAAGATGACTGTGATTCTTTGCACACCATCACCATGAGTTTGGCAATGTTTGGCATCAGGCTGTCTTTCCGCCATTGCAGAGCTTTACTTCCCCCGTTGTTTATGGCCCACAGACAAGTTGGAGTTTTGTTTACGAAATCAATAGAAGGCTCCGGGTCTGAATCATCCATAGGCTCACCCCTCCACTCATTTCCTCATTCATCCCCCACTCACTGTCTTACCCAGGTAATACTTCTTCCCCATTTATTGTCCATAGAGACCTTA
>CM065714.1:68469944-68472444 GCA_033310375.1 Conus canariensis | reverse complement strand
TGAAATCCTTAGCCGTCTTTTCTATGGTGACAAAGATCAGAGGAAAACCCCATTGAGTGACATCTTGGCGTGGATGTTTGCTCTCTCCCTCATCTCCCCTCCCCCCCTCCCCCTCCCCCCCCCCCCCTCCCCCAAATATTTCATTCTAGTGTTGTACCACCGTAACAATGATAAACTGACAACAGTAACACAATATGTGAAGTTAGCACGAGTGTTATTGAACGCCACCAAGATGAATTTCTCAATGATTTGGCTCGAGGGTGTATTGCTGATACTGAGGAGCTTCATTTCTCGTCTTTCATGTAACGAACCATGATGTGCCAAACAGACATTTTGGAGGAGTAATTTTCTAACGTTGAAAGCTCTGATTCTGAATCACCGTGGACTTACTTCTCCATCACACACTCATTCACTCATCCAGTCACACACCCACGTGTACCCAGTGACATGTCTTTTTCCCCATATTGTGTGAAGAACCACTACTGACAGATATTGAGAAAGCTGCAAAGAAATAAATCTCGGCCACTGACAGATCATCACTTTAATTGTCTATCCAGATCCTTGTTATCTGCAGTAAAGTGAATTGAGGATGAGTGGTACTTGCCAAAATCGATGAAGACGATTGGGCACAAAATCGATCATCAGAGAGCTTTCCACTGCTCCCTGTGCCTCAGCCGGTGATAAATCTGCTGTCTTTTTGTCTGGCAGGAACTCTCTCTCTCTCTCTCTCTCTCTCTCTCTCCTCTCTCCTCTCTCTCTCTCTCTCCTCTCTCTCTCTCCCTCTCTCTCTCTCTCTCTCTCTCCTCTCTCTCTCTCTCTCTCTCTCTGAAGGTTCGAAATGATAAGCACAAAATCATTGTTCTATTTTGTCATGCCTTTCTTACTTAATTCTGTGGTTCAGTTCAGGAAATTATTCTCTGCAGTTTCTGACCCCACTCCTTATCCATCCACTTTACTTTCCTCACTCCCTCCCTCTTCCCTTCTTCTAACCTCCCCCCAGGGTCTCCCTGCTCCCTTTCCTTCCCCTGTCTACCTTCCTCCCTTCCCTACCTATTGTGTCTGCTTCTGAGAGTGAAAGATAGGTGCTGAAATAATGAAAATTGATCGGTAATCTTTATCAGGCTGATGAGGTTTTACATTTTTTGTTTTGTAAAGTTTTGTTGCAAGTAGAATAGTCTGTCGAGAACTCTGTTTAGAAGCACAAACAGGGGAGTTAGGAGTTGAACGACAAAGACAGGAGGGGAAGGAAGAAGAAGAAGAAGAAGAAGAGAGTGTGTTGGGGGCGTGGGGTGGGGGTGGGGTGGGGATGGGGATTTGCATTGCCTTGCACCGCTTTGTTCTTCTTTTATTACATTGCTTTTAATTGAACTGGATTGCCTTACCTTGCCTTGCCTTGCCTTGCATTATATTGTATTGCATTGCATGGCATGACGTTACATTCCTTTGTGATACATTGCATCACATCGCCTTGTATTGCATTACATTGCGTTATATCACTTCACGTTGCATTCCATAGCAGCCAGGTTTATTCTGTTGTAATCTACTGTATTGCGTTGCATTGCATCGTGTGGATTATACTTTGGTGTATCTTTACGTTCAGAGCGCCTAGGAAGATAACACGGGGACTGGTCTGGCCTACTCGTGGAAAAGAAGAGAGACAGAGAAGGAGAGAGAGAGAGAGAGAGAGAGAGAGAAGAGAGAGAGACAGACAGACAGACAGACAGACAGACAGACAAGACAGACAGAGAGGAGGGGGGGCGGGCAAGAACCGGGGAAGGGACGTGGCGTGGCATGGGCGGTTGATGAAGGTGGAGATGGTGTAGAGGTATGAGTAGGGGTGGTTAGGTGGGAGAGAGAGAGAATTCTTCTAAAATGGTCGGGGATTAGTAAGGATTTTGGCTCAGACAGTTCCAGTCACAGTTTTAAAAAAAAAACATTCTGCGAGTCTGACAGTTCCCTGTAGGTTAGGTTGATCGATGGTTTTAAGTTACCTATTAAAAAAAAAAAGGAGGAAAAGTCTTTTTGTACAGACATTTACTAAATCCTGTCAGATGATGCCATGGAGTTACTGCAGTTTGGTTTTCCCTCTGCAGGCAGTGTGGAACTGAAGGTCTGACGCTCTCATGGAAACATGTAAAGACTGAAGCTCGTTCCATATCTCTTATGGTACGGGGCCAGAGGAAGAGGGGTTCAATGAAATACGTTGTTTATTGTTGGTGTGAGTGGTGCCGACATTAGTCGGCTATGTAAATCATCTTTCTTTCAACAGCTGAAACACCTCTCTCTCTCTCTCTCTCTCTCTCTCTCTCTTCTCGTCCTCGTCTCTGCCTCTCTCCTCCGTTTGTCTGTCGCTGTCTGCCTCTCTCTCGCTCTCTGTTCTCTGTCTGTCTCTGTCTGTATATCTGTCTGTCTGTCTGTGTGTTTGTGTGTTTGTGTGTCTATGTGTCTGTCTGTCTGTCTGTCTGTCTTCTGTCTGTCTTCTCTCTCTCCTCTCTCCTCT
>CM065714.1:68452444-68462444 GCA_033310375.1 Conus canariensis | reverse complement strand
CACATATCAGGGGCTACATTCCTTGCTATTATTGTATAAGAGACGATCTCTCCAGAAATAAGCTTGTCTGCTGGCATTTCTCTCCCTGTCTTTGTCTGTCTGTCTGTCTGTATGTATGTTGTATGTATGTATGTATGTATGTATGTATGTATGTATGTATGTATGTATGTATGTATGTATGTATGTATGTATGTATGTATGTATGTGTGTATGTATGTGTTGCATGTCTCTCCCTCTCTTTCTCTCTCTCTCTCTCTCTCTCTCTCTCTCCCCTCTCTCCTCCTGATTTTTTTTTTATCTGATACTGGCAATCAATGAAGTCGGGGGCGACACACAGTTGGAGTCCATCCACCATCTCCTCCCTGCTGTGCCATGCCCTCAGAACGATCAGTTTATCTTGGCAAAGGGAAAGACGAGCAATGATGCGAAGGGCACACTCCCTCCACATCATCGGCTATTCATCGCTTCATTGGAAAGAAATGATTCAGCAGCCGCACCACCCTGGAAATGCGAAAGGGTCCATTGAAAAAAAAAAGGTGTGGAGAGAGAGAGAAGAGAGAGAGAGAGAGAGAGAGAGAGAGAGAGAGAGAGAGAGAGAGAGAGAGAGAAGAGAGAGAGAGAGAGAGAGAGAGATTGACAAATACATTACGGACACACAATGCATACATAAAAGCACACAGACTCGTATTCATCTTTCAAACATTAGGTGTGTCCCTTCCCCTTCTCCCCCCCCCCCTTCCTTCAGCAGTTCCCGTACCCCTCACAACGACGTAGACTAATCAACTTTGGGACAGCTGAGTGAAAAGGGGAAAGGAGAGGAGAGACAATACTGTCGCATTCCGTTTGTAAAAGAATTGGTTGACTGAATTTTAGGGAGAAGCAGAGCAGTTTTCGTGCATGTTATCATTATTAAAGAAACCTCCTAGACAATGAGTTATCTATGCAAATGATTCATTACATACGGAAATAGTTTGTCTTATACGTATACAGTGGTTATCTATGTACTTAGCAGAAACAGTTTATTAGCTGTGTAAATCACTATCATTTGTGTAAATAATCTATGATATCTGTAAACAATATTTTGTTTACAGAAGTAATCATTATATATGTACACAAAGATTTGTTTACATATGTAATGGGTTGCTTGTGTAAATAATGATTATTTGTGTACGCAAATAAATTCTGTACGTATGTAAACAGATACAATTATTTACACAGATCATGCATGGCATACATGAATAGATCATCATTTCCGTTACATAAGTTATTCCTGTAAGCAATGTATAATGGTATAATGATTATTCACGGAACCAGATCATTATTTACGGTTCGAGGTAATTATTTACAGAACGAGGACGGCTGGGGATCACGAACTTTCTCCCTGTCTCTAACACCAACTGGCACGCACACAGGCACGTCTCCTCCCCCCCCCCCCCCCCCCCCCCCCCCCCCCCCCCCCCCCCCCCCCACCCCCCACCCCCCCACCCCCCACCCCCCCCCCCCCCACTTCCGATCGAATACCCACTACCACACACACACACACACACACACACACACACACACACACACACACACATACGCACGCACGCACGACACACACCACCACACACAACACACACACACACACACACACACACACACACACACACACACACCACGCAAGCACGCACGCACGCACGCACGCACGCACGAACGCACACACACATACAGTGAATATTTCTCTCTTTGGTTCGTTCTTTCAGATGACACAACCAGCACTGTTATTTGTTAATTTACTCATAAAATATTGAATCGAAGCTTTTTACGCTGCCTCTATTTTTAGCTGATGTTCACAAGTGGTCACACTATTGACCGCAGTTACCGTCCTTGGATAAACGCAATCTTCGTTTCAGCTTTTCGTTGAATGAGAGTGACTATGTGCGTGCGCGCGCGCGCGCGCGCGTGTGTGTATGTGTATGTGTGTGTGTGTGTGTGTGTGTGTGTGTGTGTGTGTGTGCAGGCGTGCGTGCGTGCGTGCATGTGTGTGTGTGTGTGTGTGTGTGTGTGTGTGTGTGTGTGTGTGTGTGTGTACGTGCATTTGAGCGCGCGCGTGCGCGAGCGCTAGCACGTGCATGTGTGCGTACATATGAGCGCAGGCGCGTGCTGGTGTGAGTGTGTAAGAGACTGGAAGGAGAGAGAGGGAGATTACAGTCGGTTGCCAGTCACCTTCTGTAAGTAACAACTCACTTTTGTAAGTAATCACTATATGCATAATTTACAGAAATGATCATTGTCCGGTAAAAAATGATTTTCTTGTATTAATATTGAATTATTTATATAAATCATACATCATATCTACAAATAATGCTGCATTTACAAAAATAACATATATAACAGATTTTTTTTCACACAAATGATCACTGTTTACACAAATAATCGCTAAAGTCATCATTTGCACTTGCAACGGTCATATTTGTACGTAATGCATTACCTACGTACATGTTGGTTGTTCCCCAGAATAGTGTATTGTGTACATATACAATGAATCTGTTTTTGCCGAGTTACTAAATAGCCAATACATGCATGTAAAACGGTGTGTTTTAGTGTATAACTCATTGTTTACCTTAAGAAGTGATTGCCTCGGAAGTGTCCATAAAAAAAGGTTATATACTAAAAAATGGCACTTCTTCCCTCTACAAATCAGGGAGTGTCCATAAACAAGGGTTATATTCTCGAAAATTACACTATTTCCTTATAAAAAAAAATCAGCCAAAGTATTTTACAAACGGAATGCTAAATGTCCCCCCCCCCCCCCCCCCCCCCCCCCCCCCCCCGTTTTGGGTTTCCGACCTGTTCTTCTTTCCAGAGTTCGACTCACCTGTGGTGTGAGCCCTCCCCTCTCTCATTCTCCACTAAAGAATCCCTGATGATGAGAAGATGGGTGGATTTTGTGTTTGATGTCTCTCTCTCTCTCTCTCTCTCTCTCTCTCTCCTCTCTCTCTCTCTCTCTCTCTTGAATTAGTAATGGCAAATAGAAATGGAAGTGATGTAGGATAAAAAGTCTTGTACAAAGTGGAGGAAAATTGGTGAGAAAGGGGAGCTAATAGAAGAAAAAAGACAGAAAGACTTGATGACTAAGAGAGAGAGAGAGAGAGAGAGAGAGAGAGAGAGAGAGAGAGAGAGAGGAGGGAGGAAGGGAGGGAATAAGGGAGGGACGGGGGCTGACAAATACAAGCAGTGAGAGAGAAACAAATTCACAAACACCTAAATACAGTGATGGCGCGCGCGCACACACACACACACACACACACACACACACACACACACACACACACACACACACACACACACACACACCATCACGCAGCACGCACTCACGCACACACACACACACACACACACACACACACACACACACACACACACACACACACACCACACACACACACACACACACACACACACACACACACACACACACACGCACACACACGCACACCGCGCCCTCTATCGAATATTTCCACTTCGAGCGATGACACAACATATTAGATATTGAATAATTGAGAAAGAAACGAGTAGAGGATAAAAGACAATCCTTTCCGGTATGTTCTTTTTTCACGATTTTCTGATGTATTCTAAACTCAGGCCTTGACTGACTATATTGCCTAGATAAAAGCATCAAGTCTGAACTTTATATTCCACCAATAACAGTCTTTGAAGTTTATCACTACCTAACGCACCTAAAACAGTCAGGTACCTGCGGGGTGGATGGCCTAGACGGCAAAATCCTCAAACTATCAGCTCCAGCAATTACAGATACGTTAACATACATCTTCAATTCATGCATCGACAAAAATCATTTTCCCGATAGTTTCCAAAAAGCGAAAGTCATTCCTATCCACAAGGCAGGTGACATCTCAGACCCTGCAAACTACAAACCAATCTCAATCATTTCCACTCTTTCCAAACCTTTGGAAAAACATAAACAAACACACATTACACCATCTTAATACTTACCACTTGCTTCATCCAAGACAGTCCGGGTTCCGAGACAACCATTCATGCCACACAGCCCTTATCAACCTGGTTGATGACTGGCTAAATAGCATTAACAACAGATATTGTGGTGTCCTATTTTTTTATTTTCAAAAAAGCATTTGATGTGATAGACCATAACCTTCTTCTTAGAATATTAAAATTGTATGGCTTGTCCACAAAAACTCTTACGCTGTTTGACTCATATCTCACAAATAGACAACAATGTGTGAAAATTAATACAACTTTCTCTTCATTTCAAACACTTTCCTATGGCGTGCCACAAGGCTCTATCCTGGGTCCCTTACTGTTCACCATTTACATCAATGATCTACCTCTCCATATCACATCCACCTGTGAACTCTTTGCTGATGATACAACAATACACACAAATCATTCTGATGTTACTGTTCTTGCACAAACTTTACAAGAAAGTGCAAATGACCTCGTCAAATGGACTGAACTAAATCACATGTCACTTCACCCTCAAAAAACTAAATCCATGCTTATCACAACTAGGCAAAAAAGACAAAATCTCACTATTAAGTTTCCTCCTATACATCTTAAAAATGAACCCGTTGAACAGATTACATTCTTCAAAGTGCTAGGAATACAATTGATAACAATATTAGTTGGCAAGCTCACATAACCTCACTGTGCAGAAAAAATTAACAGAAAGTTTAACTCTCCAGAATCAAACGCTTCCTCGATCTGCATTCACGCAAGCTCTTTTTCCAGTCTCATATCCAATCATACATAGACTATGGATCTACTCTATGGGACTCTGCAAGCGCAAACACCCTCAAACCATTGCTAAGCCTACACAAGCGAGCACTCAAATTAGTCCTCCTAAAAAGCAGTAGTCTTCTGGACTTGGACTTTAAAAAGATTCAAGTTCTCCCCTTAAGTCTGAGATTAGAATACAACAAAGGGATCATAATGCACACGATTGTATCTGGGAAGGCACCCTCAACATTAGTTGACAGATTCTCAATTAATTCCTCAAGGACTCTATCCAAACTTCATGTCCCCTGTTCCTAGAATTGACTTATTCAAATCCAGTTTAACATATTCAGGTTCCTGTCAATGGAACTCGCTCCCTGAATCAAACAAACAGCACCAATGCATAGCAAGCTTCAAACACCATTATTTCAACCATCTTATGTGCCAATACTTGCATACTCCGCCATAAATCCACCATCAACCACCACCACCCTCTTTGTCTTATGTATGACCCTGACTATTTAGAAAGTGTTTTGTACTTGAAATGTACATGTCATTCTGTTTAGTAAGTATGTCTTATGTGAGTACGCGCGCGCGCGCGCGCGCGCGCGCGTGTGTGTGTGTGGTGTGTGTGTGTGTGTGTGTCTGTTGTGTGTGTGTGCGCGCGCGCGTGTGTTTCCTACTACCTCCTGCCCTCTTGTCATTATGTTGTTATGCTTGTACTCTTATGCGACTCTCTCTCTCTCTCTCTCCTCTCTCTCTCTCTCTCTCTCTCTCTCTCTCTCTCTCTCTCTCTCTCTCTCACGGTTCTGCTGGAATGACTTGATTTATGATCTGTATGACATTCTCCCTCCCCCCCCCACCCCCCACCCCAGCCGTGGTGACTGGGCTATCATTATGCATCCCCACCCATTTGTGCTTATTTTCACCCACCCCCCCTCCCCCCGGTGCTTCAAAATCGATTGTCTTGCATCTCCTTGGAATGTTTTGATTGTCAGATTGTTCTAAACATGCTCTTTCCCGCACCCACTCTCGCCTCTTTCTCCCTCTCTCCCTTTCGCTCTCTCTATCGCCCTTCCCTGCACTCCCTTCGCTCCTTCGTCTCTCTCACTCTCTGTCTCTGTCTCTGTCTCTGTTTCTCTCTGTCTCTGTCTCTGTCTCTGTCTCTGTCTCTCTCTCTCTCTCTCTCTCTCTCTCTCTCTCTCTCTCTCTCATTTTACTTTTTTTTTCCGTATCGTATTTAGTTCTAGTTACTTTTTGCATGTTTCTTTTGTTGCCTTATCTTATTTTGCATTGTTGACCCTACTCAGGGCGAGGACTGGATGTCATTATTTTGCATTGTTGACCCCACTCAGGGCGAGGACTGGATGTCATTATTTTGCATTGTTGACCCCACTCAGGGTGAGGACTTGATGTCATTATTTTGCATTGTTGACCCCACTCAGGGCGAGGACTGGAT
Organism: Conus canariensis; assembly: GCA_033310375.1. Taxonomy (NCBI): domain Eukaryota; kingdom Metazoa; phylum Mollusca; class Gastropoda; order Neogastropoda; family Conidae; genus Conus; species Conus canariensis. Next base: position 68,456,248 of record CM065714.1, on the reverse strand, counting down.
GTCATTATTTTGCATTGTTGACCCTACTCAGGGCGAGGACTGGATGTAAAAAAGTACGTCAGTGCTTATCTATTATCCTCGTAAATAAAGAATTTTGTCTTGTCTTGTCTTTCTCTCTCTCCTCTCTCTCTCTCTCTCTCTCTCTCTCTCTCTCTCTCTCTCTCTCTCTCTCTCTGTGATTGTGTGTGTGTGCGTATGCACTGTGTGTGTGTGTGTGTGTGTGTGTGTGTGTGTGTGTGTGTGTGCGTGTGTATGTAAGTGTGCGCGTGCGTGTGTGTGTGTGTGTGTGTGTGTCTGTGTGTGTGGGCGTGTGTGTGTGTGTGTGTGTGTGTGTGTGTGTGTGTGTGTGTGTATGTGTGTGCGTGCGCGTGCACACGTGCATGGATGCGTGCGTGCGTGCGTGCGTGCGTGCATGAGTGCGTGCGTGTGTGCGTGCGCGCGGCCGCGCGCGTGTGTGTGTGTGTGTGTGTGTGTTGCGCGCGCGCGCGCGCGTGTGTGTAGATATTTTTAGTTACTTATAAAACATGGATCTGAAATGGATCTGAACCCACATGAACACCCACACCCGTAGCACTCCCACACGCGCACACACACGCATACCCCCTCCCCCCTATACAAACGCGCACAAGGACACAGACACACTTATAGACGCGCGTGTGTTTCCCACACACACACACACACACACACACACACACACACACACACACACACACACACACACAGAGAGAGAGAGAGAGAGAGAGAGAGAGAGAGAGAGAGAGAGAGAGAGAGAGAGAGAGAGAGAGCTTTCCATTTACGGTGCATGCAGCTGACAGGGTCAAGCTTTATGATAGATTCTACAGGTGGACCCTCTTTCAAGATGATGATGATGACCACTGCCCCACATCGATCCATTTCCCGTTATCCCACCAATAGAAAGACGATTCCTTGAAATTCCTGTCTTTTTCCTTGTCTTCTTTCCCCTTGTCACATCAGAAGACATATATATTCCCATACCGCTCATTCTGACTTCCTTAACCCTCATAGTCCATCACATACTGCTAACCTGTCGCATTCTCGTCTCTGGCAAACCTCAGGGAATAATCAATATCAGTTCATCATGAGGTTGCTCAGTAAAGAAGACACTGCATTGCCGCTTAGTCGCTTTTGTGGTGTTCAGAACATACGTACCATCTACTAAGCCACATTCTGGCGACAGTAACTGCATAGTTGTAAAGCCAGCATAAGTGAGCATACCCCTCCAAACTGTGCTATCATGTTCTGTCCATGAACATGCGCACACTGACTACTTTGACACAAATTCACAACGGACGTAGACGTGCAGAGGAGCTTGAAACTTAGGTGGTCTTGAACGTAGATAAAAAAAAAGGGTAATAGAATTAGAAATCTTTCTTTTGACTATGATCAATGAGGATGAGAGTGATGAAAACTATGGAGGTCCTTTCTGGCCTGAGATTTTAAGACAGGGCTGAACTTTAATCCTATTTTCAAAATACATCCCACGTCAGTCAGGCCCGAAAGATACCGACACCTGCAATGCTGGTCAGGAAATATGCACAACACTCTGACAGACGCTGCTATTGATTAAATGAATCTCGACTTCAAGGTTCCAGTCTTTCCAGAGCGCACTGTAGTTTGGGTAGCAGCCCGATGGACTGAAAAGTCCCTAAAATAAAATGCCTCTGAGACGCGAACCCATGATCTCCGAATCCATAGCCAGTTTCTCTATCCATTTCACAACAGTGTCTGATAAAGTCATGTTTATTCAGGATATCATGTAAATGAAACAGTTTGCTACAGTATGCACGCAAAGTGAACTATTTGTGAACACGGATTTGTAAACATTGATTTAAAAGAAGTAGAGTAGTGAGCATTGCATTGTATAACTCCATCGTTCACAACGGATTTCGCTGTGTACGATTCAGGCAGAAGGCATTGCCGTCGTACAGCGCCTTCCGTTTGCCTTATCTTTCCTTCCTGTTTTGTTTTCCTGTTTAAGAGAAAATTTCCACAGAATAATATCAGGAACAAGTCTTTTGTTGCCTTTGCTTCTCTTAGCGTACTCTAGGAGCCTGCTGCGCACGGGACCTCGGATTATCGTCTTATCCGAAAGACTAGAACTCAGGCCACCATTTCACGTCCAGTGGAAATTGACGAGGAAATAACCTGTCCCCTGGACTGACTTTAACTCGAGATTCTCCACGTTTTCTAGGCGACAGCATTGTCTGTAAGGCCACAATGTGACAGGCTGTCAAATGACAGTATTGAAACTGACATACATGGCTCTTCTGAGTACAGTGCAAAATGTTGTTAATTGCATGGCTCTTACCTTTGCTGTCTACCAGGTGAGGCAGAAATTGCTCTATGATAATTGTGACCATTATTTGTACGAAAACAATGCAGTAGAGAACTTTACAGAGGCGTATCCACAGAGTATAGCATGCAGAAAGTACAGCTAGTGCTTGCATAGGTAATGTCATTCATGATTCGTCAATCCTTTTCACTTTTCCTTTTGCTCTGTATTGAAGGAAAGTCCAGAAAACAATAGAGTCGGTCATTAAAGGGCCGATTTTTGGCAACTTTTTTCTGCAATTCAAAACAAAGAGAGAGAGAGTCATAAATAAAAGCACACATTTATATACACACACGCGCGCGCGCGTGCGCGCGCTCACACACACACACACACACACACACACACACACACACACACACACACACACACACATACATATTTATCCTCCACATGCTTCTGGCAATCTGTTGCCCCCACCCCACTTTCCCCAACACACTATTCCGCCCTGTCCCCCCAATTTCCTCTCTTCCCTCTCATCCCCTTTTCACTCCCTGTTTTAAGAGAAGACGCAGAATAATTAAATCTCGGACCACCCCAGAGAGAAACGGAGCGACGTGGAGAGACGATCCCTTCCGGAATTTTCTGCTGTATTGGTTTCCCAACAAGTTAACGTCAGAGCCAGACTCTCCAGTGTTATGGTGAGCCCTCCCTGTGTCTCCTCCACGCCACAGACCCTTGCTGACAAGTGGTGGGGAAAGAAGAGCTGATGGAAGAGGAGACAGGGAAAATTGACAGAAGGTATGAGAGAGAGAGAGAGAGAGGGGGGGGGGAGAGAGAGAGAGAGAGAGACAGAGGCAGAGAGAGAGAGAGAGAGAGAGAGATAGAGAGAGAGGGAGGGAAGAAGGGAGAGAGAGAAGGAGAGGGAGAGAGAGAGAGAGAGAGCGCGCGAGAGAGACAGAAGAGAGAGAGAGAGAGAGAGAGAGAGAGACAGACAGACAGACAGACAGACAAACAGACAGACAGAGACAGAGAGAGAGAGATGGAGATGAAGACAGACAGATGGACAGACAGGCAGATTTTCAGGCACATAGATGTAGCACAATCATACACATGCACACACAACACGTACAAACTGGCAGACACTCTAACATTTAAAACATGTTTGCAGCTTCACCCACGTCTTCACCCAACCCTTCTGCTATCCTCAACACAACCTTCCCCCCCCCCCCCCATCCCACCCGCAACCCCCGCCCTCATTTTTTTTTTTTTTAAAGGAATGACGCAGAGTAATTAAGATTTGGGTTGCCGAGAGAGAATAGAGAAAGGAAGGGAGACAATCCTTTCCGGTATTTTCTCCTGTCTTGGTTTCCGACTTGTAGCTAATTTCACGGCTTGCGGTTGTTATGGGGAGTCCTCCTTCTCTGCCCTCTGTTCCAGCCAGGTATTCTATTCCCGCTGACAACAGGAACATTGATGGACGGATTTTGTGTGTCCCTTGTGGATTTCTCTCT
>CM065714.1:68432444-68439944 GCA_033310375.1 Conus canariensis | reverse complement strand
TTCAGAAACTGATCGCTGACGTGAGGCATCTAGCTGTCGGCACAAACTGCCTAACTTACTGGAAGGGTCTGTGGGTATGCTTTCTTCTGCCTCCCCCTAGCCCAGTAACATTTTAGACCCACAGAAGCAAAATGAAGCAATCTGGTGCCACCTGAGTCCAGATACCACCTCACATACATTTTGCCAAAATGCTATTCAGGCAAACGCAAAAAGCTTTCCCCCAACGTTTCGGAGGAGGAGGAGGTCCAGAAACCACGGACCCCCCCCCCCAACCCCGCCCCCTTACTCCCACCCCTGATCCAACCCTGAATAAGGAAGGTCATCCCGCAAAAAGCTATGCCGCAAAGTATGACGATGTTGGAATCAGTTTAACCAAATACTTTCACCTGAACACCAGTGTTCTGCAAAACGTCTGGTCTTGAGACGACAATGAAATTTGTTCTAGTACTTGTTTATGACGTTCTTCAACAGCCTGTGGTAATTCAAGCTATGCCAAGATACTAGACATGGGCAGAGCAGAGAAGGTCACAGCGCATGTTGCTGTAATCATTGCCGATGTCCTGGAACAGCCTCATCCTTTGCTGTTGTTGTCAGGAAACGGAACAGGATCCGGTCTGACGCACCACACCCTCTCCACCCAGTCTTGCCATCTTGCGAGTCGAGACGTGGCAACTCATCACGTCACTTCAGGTACTTCGAGGTCCAGACGAACCGCTTGAAGGACTCTTGGCTGCCATTAGTGATGCGCCTGTTCAATGCCGTCTCCCGATGACTACTGAGTGGTCCTCAGTCCTTCTGTGGCTGATTAGTGGACTGCAGACTCTGCTTGAGAGGGGGAGAAGGTAATGAGGCTGAGAAGAGAGAGAAGGGGGGCGAGAGAGCGAGAGTGAGAGAGACAGACAGACAGACAGCGGTTTGCAGACTGCTGATGGAGGGAGAGAAGGGAACGGAGAGTAGAGAGAGAAAAAGAGGGGTGAAGGAGAGAAGAGAGAGAGAGAGAGAGAGAGAGAGAGAGGAGAGAGAGAGAGAGAGAGAGAGAGAGAGAGCACTGAAGGAAAATTAGTTCGTGTGGAGTTGGAATAGCAGTGAATTAAAAGGAAGCACAGATTGGAGGTAGTGATAGATGGTGTCAAAAGAAGCTGAGGTTTTGTTATGGCTTTTTTCTCTCATTTTTTTATGACAACATTACTAATGATTGTTTTAATAGTTGGCTGTGATGGTATATAAGCAAATATATATTCTTAACAGAAAGTTTCTTTGTTGAATGCTCTCTCTGTCTCTCTGTCTCTGTCTCTGTCTGTCTCTCTCTCTCTCTCTCTCTTCTCTCTCTCTCTCTCTCTTGGTGTGTGTGTATGTGTGTGTGCGTGTGGGTGGGTGTACATGCGTATGTGCATGCATATGTGTGCGTGTGTGTGTTCATGAGAGAGAGAGAGAGAGAGAGAGAGAGAGAGATTGTATGTGTAGATATGTAGCTCTCCAATGTTCTGCAAAATTGGCCCCAACTAGCCCAATGAAACTTGGCAGGGGATACATAAAAATGGAACACGTACAGATAGGGACATAATTATACATAGAGACAGAGACACACAGATACTGGGAATCACAGAGAAGGGAACACATAGAGACGGGGATACATAGAGTAGTAACTCATAGTGATGGGGACACACAGGAGCACATAGAGACAGGGTTACGTAGAGATATTGTCACATAGAGACAGTGACACACTGAGACAGAGACTTATAGAGACTAGGACACAGTGACAGTGTCACAATGACAGAGGAACATATAGAGACGGGAACACAGAAAGACAGGGATGCACACAGATTAGGACATACAGCGATAGGGCACATAGAGGCAAGGACACATGCAGCCATGGACATAAAAACAGGGACACCTAGTGACGGGGAGACATAAAGACAGGGATACAAAGATATGGACATAAGAGAACACACAGAAAGGGACACATATGTAGGGACACAGGGATTCATGATAACAGGGCATGTACAGACGGGGACCCACCGAGACCACACACCACACACACACACACACACACACACACACACACACACAGAGAGAGAGAGAGAGAGAGAGAGAGAGAGAGAGAGAGAGATTGTATATATAGATATATGTAGGCAAAGACACAAGATAAAACCGGACATAAAAGACACAGAAACACATAGGGACGGCGGTGCCACGTTCAGAAACAGGACAACAAAGAACCCAAATCCCTAGCTGTATATCTGGGGCAGAGATGGCAAAAAAAAAGGGAGAACGTATCATATTAAAAAAAAAAAAAGAAAAAGAAAAATCAAAAAGAAGATTCCCCTAAATCTTCAGCAGCAATCGTTAGTGTTTACCCACCTTCTCGTCGCCTCTGGCATGTGGACGTTGTGGAAGGTGAGAGAGAGCTGGCCAAGATGGACGAAGACGATGGGGAACCAGATCGATAGCCGAAGACCTGTCTCACCTCCTCGGCCCTAACCTCCATGCCATCCACACCTCCCCCCTCTCATTCACCACTTTCCCGTTTCCCTCCCCACCACCGGCACCTCTCTCAGCTCGCTTCCTTCACCTTTTCTCTGAGAGAGGGTGGCTGGATGGTCGCCACAGGGTGGAATCAGACCAGACGTTCTGGGTTTGTTTGTTTTTTTTCTGTGAGCGGCTGTCCAGTTTGGCGGCTGTCTTCTGTTTGTCCTGTTTTCTTACGTTACCTTAGATCACACAACACACACACAACACACACACACACACACACACACCACACACACACACACACACACACCACACACACACACACACACACACACACACACACACCACACACACACACGCACGCACGCACGTCTGCGGCCAAACACTGGCGCCTGTGCACATGTACATACACATAATTATGCGCAAGTATTTACGCACACGCACACACGTACGCATCTGCATACTCACCAGCATATATACGCGCACACGCACACGCACACGCACACCACACACACACACACACACATAATATATATATATATTCCATCCTACCTTATTTTTGATTCTCAGACAAAGGTCTAGTCCCTGTTGTACGTCTCTCTTCCAGAGGCCCTTTCTTCACTCTATACCAGGCTTTTGGAGCAGTAATGGGATCACTGATGTAATTTGTGGAAAATGATGAAGTGACGGCGAACTAAAATCCTAAAGGCTCTGCCGTAACCCCTTCCCCTCTCCTTCCACCCCCATTCCCCCATCCCCCGAAAGGGGAAAAAAATCACAGTGTGAGTATATTACAGGTCACAAAACAGCCCCCGTTACAGCTGGATGACAGTTTACAGTCCAGGACTATTTTGAGAGTATCATGTTTTCAGTGTGGCGTCTGTTGTGACTGTGACCGTTTACGGAATTGCATTTGTTGTGACGGTGTCATCGTTTACATTATGACATCTCTTGTCTTTGTATGACGGTGTACAGTATTACATTTCTTGTGTTTGTATAACGGTTCATAAGACTGCATCTGTTGTGACAGTCTGTGTACCGTAGTTTGTCTGTTGTGACTGAATAATCATTCACAGTATAGCGTCTGTCGTGAATACAGTCTGAACATTACGACGTTTACCACCTGTTAACCCCCACCACTTTTTTCAAACTCTAGAAACGGTCGACAGTTCTGCAAATATGAGATGTCATAATCATTATGATGGTAACCTATCTCAAACTGAAAAGCGTCAAAAGCAAAGCTAGACCAACTCTGCATTGTTCCTAGTCTTAAGCATTCTGGATGATTTAAACCAAAAACCAAACGCATTTTATTGCTAAGCCCACTCTCTGCTGTCTTTCCGTTATCGTCACTGCCTGTGTTCCTTTTTAAAAACATTTTTAGTAAACACTTCAAAATACGAAGTCACATTTTCTGTTAGCTTTATCATATGTTTTGGTAGGGGAAGACCGAAATATTGGCTGTTCGGATTTGTATGCTTATAAGTTATGTCCTCCTAACACGTGTTATACCTGAATTTGTCTAAATGGGATATGTGTTCGCTTTTCAATGAATCAAATCATAAGATGTCCATAATTCAGTCCCTGAAAATCCTTTGGACACAGGTACCTATTTGCTACAAAATGTTGCGTTATTCAGTTTCTGAACTCAGCGCTATACAGGATAATTGGACTAATCTGCGAGTAACAATTTTAAAAGCGAAGGAAGAAAATCATAAATCTATCTTTTAACATAATGTTGCAAAAAAGCGTAAACAAAAAGCAATTTGGCTTTCCTTGCATGATTTTTGCATATTGTTATAACACCACACTTTGTTGAGAGATATTCCGAATTATATATACTGTTCAAAAAAAGTTAAGGACCAACATTGAGAATGCACAAAAACTTTTAAAAATTCACAAAAATTTAATTGTACCGCCTTTGTGGTCTAAACAAATTGAACCACACGCACAAATTGATAGTGAATGTGGCAACTGCAATTTTGTGGCACACATTTCTCACGCGCCTTGAAAAACACGTGTCGCGACTTGTCATTTTTGGAACAAATTGGGTGAATTTCTGATGTGTTTGGGATCCGAGGAGCATGTGCTGAATCAAAATCATGTAAAGCACGAGCTAAATCAGGCTGTAGGTCATAAAGTATGCTCAACCAAATGTCTTTAAAAGCCACTGTGCTGGCGAAAAATGCAATGCAACAGCATGCCTCCACGTCGAAGACTGAACGAGCTGGATCGAGGAAGAGCAATAGGATGGCTCCAAGAAGGAGTTGCAGTCCGGGAAGTGGCACGGAGACTTGGGGTATCACACTCTGTTGTTATCAGACTCAGACAACGCTTTCAAGTCATAGGAAGAATGTAAGAACGACCACGCTCTTTGTTCGGCACCTTCAACAGCTTGGACCTCAGGCAGTCTTTCAAGACGACAATGCACGGCCCCATCGCACCAGAGCAGTAAACACGTTTCTCCAAGCTGCTGGTGTCAACAGAATGCAGTGGCCCGCAAACAGCCCAGACCTGAACCCCATCGAACATCTTTGGGATGAGCTGGGCCGGAGACTGCAGCAGCGTCGTCCTCCTCCTGCTAACCTGGGTCAGCTGTTTGAGTCACTCCAGCAGGAGTGGGCTGCTGTCCCCCAGGCCTTTCTGCGCACACTGGTGAACTCCATGCGACAACGCTGCCTTGAATGCCTTGCCAATAACGGGGGACACACACGTTATTAACCATGACATTGAACAAACACTCCTCCTGTGACTTTCAAATTTGGGGGTGGGGGTGTTTGTACTGCGCTCGATTCCAGTTTGTTGATTCCTCGGACTTGTCATTGTCTTTACACACTTTTCACATATTCAATAAATTCATGTTACACATGGAGATTGATCACTTCCCAATTTTCTTTTTTATAAGTCAGTGAAATGTTGGTCCTTAACTTTTTTTGAACAGTATATATGTATACGTTATAAACAATTATGGTTATTCAGTTGAAAGTCCGCCTTTCTCCGGCAAATAAGCAGATCCTTTTTCTGAACACAAAAATCTCTATTTCGTCTATGCTTACCTTGCTAGCCCAACGCAATTTCAGCCAGGACAGCAACGTTATCGGCCGAAAATTACATAGGCAGTTCATGAATAAATAATATGTGAACGTTGCCCCGTGCCTCGTGTCTCCTACATCAAACAGGAAAAAGACTGTAACCATTACATTGTTTCATACCACAAGTCAGTTCATGTCATCAGTTTAGGTCCGATTCCAGTTCAGGTTTTCAAACTGATACCTTGACTACATGGGTACATATCATCTTTCATCCACATTTTTCTGAACCAAAGCCAACAACAAATGTCTTTTACAGAGTCAAAGGTCTTCTAGAAAGTATATGAAAGCCAACTGTAGCTGAAGATTAAAAAAAGTAATAAAACATCTGTTTTTGAATGACCACACGCTCCAGAACCCACATCCAACACTACAAAGCAAGCCGTTGACTGACTCTCGCGGGAGGAAAGGAAGAGAGATTGTCCCAGAATTACACGGCAACAGCCCTCAGAGGCAGGCATAAACAAGACAAGCTGCACCTGCGTCCTTTTCATATGTTTGTCTGGGGACCGGAATGGCTGGGGAGCTGATTACTTTGGGCGGTCAATGACCCAGGCGGCGCCACAGGCATAGGTGACGTGAGGTGTCTGTCTGTGAGTGAGCACCAATAGAATAACATGTGATATGTGAATATGAATAATGTTTAAGGCCTGGTTGTTGTTTTTTTTTTACCCTGCTAGTTGTTCTCTTTCATGCATTTTTGAAGTCTGAATTATTTTTTCCCCTTTTTCTTATTTCCGTATAAAATCAACTTAAATGTTCAATAAAAACAAAAAAAAAAACCAACAACAACAAGTCAAATGTGTTTTGAAAAGATATCATGTCTTATTATGTACCCCCATTATTTGTTCTAAACATTTTTATTTTCTTTTGTTTTTGTTAACAGGCAAAACATGCAACAACAGTAAAAATCAGAAATTAGGTATAAAGCAAGCCAAAAATAAACAAGCAAATAAATGAATAAATAAATAGAAATGAGGATGTGCCCCGGCATAGCATCATATATGTATATGAAGCATAATTACCTTAAGTCTGAATTTTATCCTCTTCTTCAGTGACCGTGTTTTGAATTTCGTTATTAATATTAGATCGAGGTATTACTAAGATTAATAACATCACTTTTTTCAGAAAAGAACACTAGAATGTATCCAGTTATCTGCGAAAACACTCTTGTCAAAGAATGCATCGAAAAGCTTTTTTTTTTTAATCTGGTATTAGGTCCCCGGAACATTTCAGCATTTCCGCACTAATTCCATCTGATACTGTAGATTTGCCATTTCCTTACATTCTCATAGCAAACGGTACCATTTTTTAAAATTCTAAATAAGGCAGTTCTAGATCTTAGTTTTTCTTCATCTTCATGAGTTCATTCCACATAGATAGTGTCGTTGTTTGTACTGCTTATCCCTGATATCCTCAATACCAAGACTGAAACAGATTACACAGATACAAAGACTGAAACAGACTGCAGTGATACAAAGACTGAAGTAGACTGCAGTAATACTGAGACTGAAACAGACTGCAGTGATACTGAGACTGAAGGAGACTGCAGTACTACGAGACTGAAACAGACTGCAGTGATACTGAGACTGAAGTAGACTGCAGTGATACAAACTGAAGGGACTGCATATACAAAGACTGCAGTAGACTGCAGATACGAGACTGAAACAGACTGCAGTGACACGGAGACTGAAAGAGACTGCAGTGATACGGGAGACTGAAACAGACTGCAGTGATAACTGAGACTGAAGAGACTGCAGTGATTACAAAGACTGAAGCAGACTGCAGTGATACTGAGACTGAAACAGACTGCAGTGATACTGAGACTGAAACAGACTGCAGTGACACGGAGACTGAAACAGACTGCAATGATACTGAGACTGAAACAGAATGCAGTGATACTGAGACTGAAGCAGACTGCAGTGATACTGAGACTGAA
>CM065714.1:68412444-68417444 GCA_033310375.1 Conus canariensis | reverse complement strand
TCAATTTCGATGTCCTCTCCACGTCTGTGGCCTTGGTTTGGTTCCGTCGGGTCACCGGTATCGGCGAGTCCATGGGGGCTGTCGTTGGACGGACGTGGTGGCGCCCTCCGGGGGAAGAGCTCACTCACGCCGGCTCCGCGACTAAGCAATTATTGTCGTCAGTAGGGGGCTTAGTAGGTGGTGTCCTGCGTATGTTAGATCAGAACAGGCGCCACTGAACACCACCGAAGAGACTCGGCAGCAGTGCAGTGTCTCCTACGATGGGTTGCCTCTTGACGACTTGACATTGACTGCTCCCTGTGGTTTGCCGGTGCCGGGGCTGCGGCGGGGCCGACCGGGCTGTGGCTGTGGACGGGGTGTCGGAATGAGCGGCGTGGGTGCACTGCCTCTGAGGTGGCGCAGAGGTTGGGACAGCCTAAAAAAAAAAATTTAAAAAAAGCTGAAAATATTGCAATTTTTACAGTGAAGACTGGTTTCTGTTTGACATTTCATTGGAGCCATACCTTGGTAATTTCCTTCCAAACAACCATATACCCGTGTCCACAAAATCCCTTCACTGTTGACTTTTCGTTCCTGTTTTCTCTCTGTCTTTCTGGGTTTCAGCTCTTAATTTCCGTGCCACATCAGTGTTATTACTCTCACAGCGCTCATTCCTGTTTGCCCCTTCACTTCCGCATCTTGCCTTAACCCCGTCGCAGACCCGGCACCGGCACTCTACTGGGACTAGTTCAGTATGAAGTCGTCATGTGACAACCGGCCGGAGGAGACCCAGCAAAACTGCCGAATGACTGCTGTGATGCTTGTTCTGACCCAACAACATATGCAGGACACCACAAACTGTGCTACTTTGATGACAACAGTTATTGCTTTGTTGCGAAGGCAGCGTGGGTTAGCGACTCTCCCCAGAGGGCGCCACCACGTCCGTCCAACGACAGTCCCCATGAAATTGTCAATGACAGCCTCGAACACCTCAAGTCCATAAATACGGGAGGAAATCAACTCAGGTCACCAAGAGAGCAGAAATCGAAGGGCCATAAAATTCCAGTCTTTTTCTGTTCATGGATGAGGATGATAGAGATAATGTAATGGTAATGTTGCTCATAACCCAGCCGAAAGCAAAGGGCCATATCAGGGCTGTGACGCTATGGAGGTCATGTCTGATCAGAGACTGCATGACAGGGCTGCAATTTTTTTTTTTTTTTTTTTTTTTTTTTTGGCTGTCCCAACCTCTGCGCCAACTCAGAGGCAGTGCACCCACGCCGCTCATTCCGACACCCCGTCCACAGCCACAGCCCGGTCGGCCCCGCCGCAGCCCCGGCACCGGCAATCCACAGGGAGCAGTCAATGTCAAGTCGTCAAGAGGCACCCATCGTAGGAGACACTGCACTGCCGCCGAGTCACTTCGGTGGTGTTCAGTGGCGCCTGTTCTGATCTAACATACGCAGGACACCACCTACTAAGCCCCCTACTGACGACAATAATTGCTTAGTCGCGGAGCCGGCGCGAGTGAGCTCTCCCTCCGGAGGGCGCCACCACGTCCGTCCAACGACAGCCCCCATGGACTCGCCGATACCGGCGACCCCGATGGAACCAAACCAAGGCCACAGACATGGAGAGGACATCGAAATTGAGGTCACCATGAGAGCAGGGCATGAAGGGCCACAGAATTTGAGACATTTTTTGTTTATGCTGATTGATGAGAATGAAGATGATTAAGATGATGCTACGGATTTCCATTTCGGTCTGAGACTACATGACTACGCTTCCTTTCATATTATATCCTGGCGTCAACCAGACCCGAGAGATACAGGCACCTGCAGTGTTGGTCAGGAAATTTGAGCAACGCTCTCAGAAACGGATCCATTAAATGGATGAAACTCGACTGTGTGGTCCCAGTCTTCCCAACTGAGTCCGCAGCAAACTCAACTCTGGTAGGAGCCGGTCGGGGACAGAAAAACCCACATGACTCTGATGGGATTCGAACCCACGACCTCCCAGCCGGGATTCCGAGACGCTAACCATTTCGCCACGGCGGCTGGTCAGGGCTGCACTCTACTTTCATAGCATATCCCGGCGTTAACCCCGGCCTGGGAGATGCAGACACCTGCAGAGCTGGTCAGAAAATATGAGCAAGTTTCAAAGACATGTCCATTTTAAGAACATTGAACTCGACTGCGTGGTTCCAGTCTCCTCTTTGAGCCTGTAGTAAACTCAGTTCTGGGTAGGAGATGATAGGGGCCAAAATTGTCACTAACTGTTGTCGTGTGCCATCGTGCACCGGTGGAAATGGACATCGCATGCATCCTATGTGAGAAACTGGAGGAATAAATGAGATAAATGAAAATGAGTGACTGATATTTGAATGGTATGGGAAACGACTGAATGAGCGCCAGTAGGCTGCTCTTCGGCCGGCTCTACCTGGGTAGGCAGCCCGTTGAGTGAGTAAGGTAGTGTGTTTACTGTAAAACGCTTAGACCTTGGTCTGTGACCGAGGATAGGCGCTATATAAATACCCAATATAATAATAATAGGAGATGACAGGGGCCAAAACCACTCCCACAACTAAAGAGATGGCTGCTATGAGAATCGAACTCATGATCTCCCAGCCTGCAATCGTGATGATAACCTTGTACTTTTCTTTCTTTTTCCTTTTCTTTTTTCTTTATCTCTCCCAGTTTTCTTTTTTTTTTTGTTTGTAACTTTCCCTTCTTTTCTTTCTTTCTTCGTTCTTCGCGCGTTCTTAACTTGCTTCTTCACGTCTTCGCCCTTCTCACTCCTGGGAAAAAAAAAAATTTGATAGCGATCGGAGCCCTTCTTCAATGCTTTCGACATTTTCTTTCTAACGCTGGTGCAGGTTATGACTATTGTGTTTTGAGAGAGTCACATGCGCAAACTGAAGCTCATACAATGTGTCGTGCCGATCGCTCATTGCAGGTTATGTGGGTTTTTCGAGAGAAACAGAGACACACATCCTTCTGCCTATCTGCCGGCTCTCTCTCTCTCTCTCTCTCTCTCTCTCTCTCTCTCTCTGTGTCTGTCTGTCTCTCTCTCTCTCTCTCTCTCTCTCTCTCTCTCTCTCTCTCTCTCTGTTTGTGTGTGTGCGCGCGCGCGCGTGTGTGTGTGTACCCCCTGTCTCCGTCTTGCTCTTTGTCATCCTTCTTTTATTTTTGTCTTTACTTCTGTCTTTCTTATTTCGTCTCACGTTAATGCTTTTTCTTATCATTTTATATGTCTTTCACTTCTTCGAGCATCCTGTTTTTCTTCCTTTATAATCAATTTTCCTTTTCTCTTTTCATTTTGTTCTCTCCTCTCTTCTCTCTCTCTCTCTCTCTCTCTCTCTCTCTCTCTCTCTCTCTCTCTCAAACAAAATAACTGGATTTCCTCCATGCTTTCTCCTGTCATATGGCATTTTCGTCCCTATCCACTGCGCAGACGTGACAATTTCAAGTTCTCTCACGTTTTAAGAGGCCCAGAGCACAGCATCAACACACTGAGCTGATATAATCGATTGCAAACATCACGGATTCAATATTGAATCTACAGAAATGACGGTCGCTCAAGCAAAGTGATTCAGTGCAGCTCGTGCAGATTTTCTATTCGAGTAAAGCAAACTCTGAATCTTTCTGGGCCCGTCACTCTGTGTTTGTTTTCACGAAACGTGAACAAAATATTTTGAAAAATCATGGAAGAAAAAGATTTACATCTTGAAAATACACCCGCAAAATGTCCTTCAAGTAATTGACAATAACATGATACTGACACAAACACTTCTGTGGGGTTTTTTTTAATGCTAAATCCTCATTTTCGCCTAGATGTTACTGCGTTCCGAAATGTTCCAACAGGCGTTAAGCTTGATGAAAAGTACCAAGCCATAAAGCCATAGTGTGCAGCTGTTAAAACTGAATGGATGAATACATGAATAATAAAGTCCACAAGAAAAAAGAACTCTGGCAAACCTTTTTGAACTGAAACACAGAGATTGATATTCGTAAACGCATGTGGTCGGTCACAGACACATAGCCAACCAGGCCTTTTCCTAGGACCGAGCCTTAACGATGTATGCAAAAACCCGTCTTCCCCACTCGCCGAGCGG
Source organism: Conus canariensis (assembly GCA_033310375.1). Taxonomy (NCBI): domain Eukaryota; kingdom Metazoa; phylum Mollusca; class Gastropoda; order Neogastropoda; family Conidae; genus Conus; species Conus canariensis. Next base: position 68,413,351 of record CM065714.1, on the reverse strand, counting down.
TAGGTCTGGCATGGACACACTTGCGGCATGTCAGCATTTCTGGATGCACAGGCAGAGATGATCAATAACGTCTCCTGCATCGATTCTTGGGCAGTCAGGCGTAACAAAAAAAAAAGTTTGTTTATATGCTGGACCTGCGAGCAAGGGCTCGCCGAGTGCAGAGACGTATTGTGTGGACAGATCAATAGTCTTCCTCGCATTTTGAGTATCTTGGTAGATCTGGTTTCATCCTCATATGAACAAATCAGCAGTTTCTTCCTTGTATTCGAGAATCGTTTGTAGTTTCTTCTAAAATGTGTGAGCCAATCAGTTTTGTCTTCCTAGTGTTTTGGTTTACTCGGTACTTTCTCTCTCGATGTGTTAGTGGAAAAATAGTGTCGTCGTGGAGTTTTGGGTAAAGGGATAATTTCCTCATTAGGCAATGCACAGACTAACAGTGTCTTCCTCGTGTTTTGGGTGAATGGATAATGTCTTAATTAGGCAATGAACAGATCAATAGTGTCTTCCTCATGTTTGGGTGATTGGATGGTTTCTTCCAAAAGTTGTGAACGGGTCCATAGCGTCTTTCTCGTGTTTGGAGTGAATTCATTTCTTCATCAATGTTCAACCTGGTCAGTGGTATGTTCTCCCGTATGTTGGGTCGATTGGTAGGTTCTCCCTTATAATGTGAACGGGTCAATAATGGCAATAGCGTCTTCCTCGTGAATTTGGCGCGACTGGTAAGTTTCTCCCTCATGTTGTGAACGGATCAATAGTGTCCTCCACGTGTTTTAAGTGGATTGGTCATTTCTCCCTCATGTTGTGAACGGATCAATAGTGTCTTCTTCGTGTTTTAGGCGAATTGATAGTTTCTTCATCAATGTATGAGCGGATCAATATTGTCTTTCTCGTAATAATTTGGTTGTTT
>CM065714.1:68407444-68409944 GCA_033310375.1 Conus canariensis | reverse complement strand
TAGACAAATAAAAGACATATTAAATGATATCATGAGTAAATATTGTAACACACGTTTAATTACATGCTGTTAAGATGAGGCCATTTAATGCACTTTCCGCAAAGCAGAGGTGCAGATATAGGCAGATTGCTAAAAATTGTCCCAAGTTAGGCCACATATAGATATATTTTGCCAGAGACAGCTAGACAAGACTATATGAGTTTATCATTTGTGTAGAATGAAGCAAGTCAAGCCACAGTAAAACAACAAACAATGCTGTCTTTCTTGTTCCGGCAATAACAGATCTTTAAAAAAGAAAACTGTGGGAATGTATTGTAAAATTATAGTGTTGCCAAAATGATACAGAAGGTAGGCCTATCAATCATGTAAAAATTAGAAATACACGCATTAAATGAACTGGAGCGCCTGGTATGTTTTGAATACATTTGAAACTATCGTACATGATTTGAACTTTTTTTGTAATATGTATATGCATGTATGTAATATGCTGGCAATCTCTCAGTTAAAAAAGGGAGAAATGGTACCAATGTGTCTGACTGAACTACATAACTGGCTTGAACGCTTCACCCTAGCAATGGAGTTTACAGGAATGTAGACTTAGAGAGAGAAGATCCCTGCTGTAAGAATTCATTGTGTAGCAGCAGACAAAGTTGGGAGAGACAACGTGTTCTCTCCGGTATGGTATTCTTCAGCACGGCTGAAACAGCTGAAGCAAACGTTGCCCCTCCACAGGCAGATATATGGAGGGTACACAGTGCCCGCCACATTCCAGATGGGAGGTGTGTGTGTGTGTGTGTGTGGTTGTGTGTGTGTGTGTGTGTGTGTGTGTGTGTGTGTGTGTGTGTGTTAGAACATCCTTCGATAAAGAGATTCGTCTAAACAGGAGTCGGGAACATGCTATTTTACTTTCGTCACAGCATTTCTTTTTTCGTCTTCTGAGATCACCCCTGATATGTCATATAACTTAACATTGTGATGTTGATCGCCCTACAAAAAACGTTTTCTGTTACTGTGGGAGCTGAGTCTACATGACTCTCTCCTTTCCCATTCGTGCCGTATCCCTGCATTCTTTACTCTTTGTTCTGTCTTCTCTTCCGTACCGCTTCACTGGTGTTGCACCCACGCCATTCATTCTGGTTCCCAGTCCACAGCCACAGCCTGGCTTGTCCCACCGCAGCTCCGGTGCCGGCCATCAACAAGGAAGCAGTCAGTGTCAAGTCGTCATGAGGCAACCCACCAGAGGAGACACTGCACTGCTGCCGGGTCATTTCGGCAATGTTCAACAGAGCCTGTTCTGATCCAACACTCGCATGACACTACTTACGACGCCCTTGCTGATGACAATAATTGTTTGGTCGCAGAGCCAGCGTGAGTGAGCTCTCCCTTCGGAGAGCGCCACCACGTCTATCCAACGACAGTTCCCATGAATTGACCGATACCGGTGATTTCGACAAAACCTCACCAAGGGCATAAACGTAGAGAGGGTCTTGAAACTGAGGTCAGTATGAAAGCATGTCATGGAGGGCCACAGAATATGAGACGCTTTTGATGCTGATTGATGAAGATGAGGATAATGAAACGCACGCACGCACGTACACACGCATGCACGCACGAACATGCGTACATATATCACACGCATGTGCATACTCAAGCACACAAAAGAATGCACACACACACACACACACACACACACACACACACACACACACACACACACACACACATACACGCACGCACGCACGACGCGCGCGCGCGCGCGGGACCACAAGAGAGAGAGAGAGAGAGAGAGAGAGAGAGAGAAGAGAGAGAGCCAGGGTAGTGACACACAGCATGCTTGCTCGAAGCCTTGTCTGCACTTTATGCGTAGGTCAGGCATCATCTAAATCTTGTCCATCAGACCCTCTTCCAATCTTTTTTCTTATTTTTCTCTTCGCTCATCCATTGCTGTAACAGCTACGCATCGTGACCTCATAGATGTAGTGGAGCGTATCTTGACTTAGGACTTACATGCATGCAGTGACGCCTCCTGGTGAAATCTGAACCAGGAACCGTTGTAACAAAGACCGACCCTGCATGGAAAGCAAGAATTGATTATTTAATCCGATGGTATTGACCCATCCTGTCCCCCATCCCCATCTTCCCCTTTCCACGTATTCAGAGGAACAGGTCTGGAAAATTAGCCTTGGTTTGTTTTCTCAAGCGGTAAATTGTACTCAAGACCGGAGTCAACAAAACCGTCTAAATCACCCCTCTCTGCCACCCCACCCCCCACCCCATCCCCAATTTCCTTTACCCACACTTTCCTCCCTTCTTAATTACCCCTTCCACTATCCCCCCCCCAACTCTCTCCCACCACCTTCTCTCTCATTCTCTCCTTGTCTGCCTGTTTCGTTAATTCTTGCTGTCTTTCTGTGTTTCTGTCTGTCTGCGTGTGTTTCTCTTTCTCTCTCTCTTTCTCTTTCTGTCTCTCTCTGTGTCTCTACCTCTCTGTCTGTCTGTT
>CM065714.1:68399944-68404944 GCA_033310375.1 Conus canariensis | reverse complement strand
GTCTTGAATGTTGTTTGTCTTTGCTTGAAGAAGGCAAAACAAGTCAAAACGCGTGGTGTTTTTTCTTTCTCCTGGCGGTACAGTCGTGTTTTTTATTTCTGTTTATTTAGTTTAATGACGGAGAAGTGTTTCATATTGTAAGCTTGAAATCCGGAACCTATCTTAATACAATGTGAATTATTATCTTCGTTAAAGAGACAGACATGGCAGACATGGAATCTAATGGCAATGGTAGAGCACGGAGGGGGGGGGGGGGGGGGAGGAGCAGATGTTTGCTAATGGGTTATAAGTAATATGAATGTAATGTGCATATTTTTTGTGTGTGAGTTTATATTGTTGAATTTTGAAAAATGGTGTGATTTAGCAATGGGATCTACATACTGAGTTACGACGGGTAGATGTTCATTTATGGGAACAACACCAGATTCCCTCGACCGAAAGATTAGAGTGTGTAAGTCCAGTTTCTTTATCTATTTATGTATCTATCTATTTTTGTATCTATCTGTCTGTGTTTTTGTCTATCTAAATACTATCGATCTATGATTCTATCTGTCTATTTTAAATCATGTAAAACTGGGCTGGTGTAAGAAAGTGAACAGAAGCTTGTGTCTGGCTTCTTTTCAGCCCTTCGTGGTTAGCTGAGCTTGAACAATATGACTAAGCTTTTTGCTTTAATTGTCTTTGCAGTCCCAGCTTCTGAGCCACCTTAGTGATACTGCACCCACACCGTTGTACGTTTAATCATCATGAAAATGTTTGATATCGCCTTGTGCATAAACACTGCGTCTTTAATCTCTATGATACGGTTCAGAAATGATCGCCAATACGGCATAGTATTCTTTTTTTCTTTTATGTCATGGTAATCCAATATACAGCACAATGTAACATATACATCTTTTCTGTCTGTCTCTCTCTGTCTGTCTTCTCTCCTCTCTCTCCTCTCTCTCTCTCTCTCTCTCTCTCTCTCTCTCTCTCTGTCGATTTGTCTGTCTGTCTTTTCTGTCTCTTTCTGTCTCTCAAGGAGCGGGGATGATCTCCCTAGAAGTGTGAGCAGGGAGATTTTCGCTCTGTGATATTTTGGCATTAAATACCACTTGGTCCAGTACCATGCCTGATGTCGGATTGCCAACAACACTGGAAGTCATTCTGGATGCCATGCTTCAGCACAACCATCTCATCTCCTGAAAAATCACCGGAGAAGGAAACAGCGCGTTACTCTGACACAGCTGTGCCACCAAACAACACACGGCTACATCAGTGTGCTCGGGAATCCCGTGGACTGTCAGATGATGACACGGTGTTGGACACAGGACATGCATTAATTAGCAGTGCTTCTCTGGATTTGTTGATGCGTTCACATCAGAATATTCCTCAAAAAATGAAACCGACGGTCCTCTGGTAAAAGCGCGCAAAGCTGGTTACTATGTCAGTGTCATCAGAGATCATGTGGGTCAGCTGATTGACCCATCGCTGCAGAAGAACCTCAGAGACACTTCTAGAAATCACCAGTTTTTTTGTTGTTTTTTTTTAATGTGTTGACTGCTGATGAAGATCCAGATACTGTTATTTGTGAAAGTGATGATGTAACCTTTCAGCTTAGCTGGACTGACGCCAACGACAAACCATCTGATTGCTCCTGGTTGTTCAAGAGAGACCCCAAGCAGATGACCGGCCAGGAACGCACGATCCACTTCAAGCGGCTGCTCTGGACCCCTGTCGATCGGATGAAAATGAAGGGTCGAATTGATGTTGGGCTCGATGGTTTTTTTTTTTTTTACAAATGATCATGGATGTAGTCAGATTTTATCTTGTTTGACTGAGCACGTGACTCCTGTACCGTCTCCCCCTCCCTTCCCGTCGGCCTCCGCTTATTCCCCGCACCCCTTCTCCCTTACCTCACCCCTCCCCATTTTTCTAAGTGCTTTTTGAGTGTCGAGGTAGGAAGTATCCGTTGTGTTGCTGTGGTCCTCCGTGTGGTGTTGCACGGGATAAACTGGAGATTGTGTGCAATGCGTGACATTGTCTCTGTCTCTGTCTCGTCTGTTGTCTGTCTGTCTGTTTCTCTCTCTCTCTCTCTCTCTCTCTCTCTTGTATTTATATCAGTTTTGAGATGCCTGTTAGTCTTTCTGTTTTTCTTAATCTCTCTCTCTCTCTCTCTCTCTCTGTCTCTCTCTCTCTCTCTCTCTCTCTCTCTCTCTCTCTCTCTATCTCTCCATGCCTTCCTCTGACCCTCATCCCTCCTTCCCCCTCTCTCTTTCTTCCTCTCTCTTGCCCATGTCAAAATGGATGGAAAGGTAAAACGGATGGGAGTTCTGTCTATTTTTTGAAGTCAGTATCTGCTTTGGGTCTTTTCCTTTCTTCCACGTTCCAAGCTTACTTCTTGGTCTGTCCAGAGATAATGTGAGCTAAAATCTGTTTTCAGAAAACAAGCTGCAAAAGGTCGATATTCTCAGGCGATAGAAGAACAATCCAAACAACAATAGCAGCAACAGCAAAACGGATTAGTGAGGGTGGAATCAGTTGGAGGTAAAGAGGAGGTATGAACAATTCAAGACATTCGGATGCAATCCTGATTTATTAATCGGGTCTGTCTGTCTGTCTGTCCGTCTCTCTGTCTGTCCGTCCGTCTGTCTGTCTGTCTGTCTGTCTCTCTCTCTCTCTCTCGTCTGTCTGTCTGTCTCTCTCTCTCTCTTCTCTCTCTCTCTCTCTCTCTCTCTCTCTTCTCTCTCTCTCTCTCTCTGACTTCTGAATTGCCCAAAGAAGTAGAATGCCACATACATTTGAATCCGCGAGTAAGAGTGTAAAACGATTTTTTTTTTACTGATAATCGCCCATCTACCCGTCAATTCTTTTATTCCTTGTATGTGCTGCATGCACGGACGTTTTTGTTTTTCACATTGCCCCCGTCCAGCTGTTCCCCCTGACATGGTCCAGATAATGAAATCATTTATCATGTGTTGTCTCGTCTTGTCTTGCCTCGTCGCGTTTCGTCTTGTCTTCTCTCTCTCTCTCTCTCTCTCTCTCTCTCTCTCTCTCTCTCTCTCTCTCTCTCTCTCTCTCTCTCTCTCCGGAATATGTTTTCCTTTATTCCTGATAAACTCTTGTACTTGAAATGAACATAAAAATGGCAGGTAACATGAGAGCCCAAATCAAGTCACTAACGAGGAAAGCTTTGGGTCCTATCTTTTCTTACGTGTATTATGTTGGCTTTTCCCGTGTGTATAAATCTAGTGGGTGGATAATGTGGCAGCCACGGGACGAAATCTGCGTCCAAAAAACCGTCCAGAGAAAGTAGTGCAATCCTGCTTCAGTGTGGTAGAAAACGACATCTGGACAGGAGTTAATGGGAGTGGAGGGAACGGCGGAGAGGAGCTACAGCAATGGTTCGATGAGCGCAACTGAGTCTCTGTTTATGTGTATTTCGCTCCATCACTGTCTGAGTCTCCCTGTGTCGTCTCTGTCTGTTTCACTCTGTTTCAGTCTGTCTCTATCTCTGTTTCAGTCTGTCTTGCTCATTCTCTCTTTGTTCCTCGCTATGTCTTTTTTGTACCGATCTCTCTCCACCTACTCCCTCCGGCCTCTCTTTCTCTCTCTCTTTCTCTGTTCGTCAGTCCGTCGTCTGTCTGTCTGTCTGTCTGTCTGTCTCTCCGTCTGTCTCTCTGTAGATGCGTTTGTTTATGTGAGTATGCGTGTGTGCGGTCACGGGTGTGTATGTGTGTGCGCGCATGTGTGCCTCCGAGCGAGTATGTGTGTGTGTGTGTGTGTGTGTGTGGGAGAGAGAGAGAGAGAGAGAGAGAGAGAGAGAGAGAGAGAGAGAGAGAGAGAAACTCGCTTCTTTCCTTCACTACAATCCTGCTTTTCTCTCATTTGTTAAGTTGTTCTTGCCTTTGTCTTTACAATTCGCTTATCCTTCGTCGTGGTTTGGGAAAGATTGATGAGAGATCGAAAACGAAACCAAGAACTTTGGAAGCACATTGGCGCAAGACAAATGGGGAAAGATTAAGAGAGAGAGAGAAGAGAGAGAGAGAGAGAGAGAGAGAGAGAGAGAGAGAGAGAGAGAGAAAACAGCCACAGATTGACGTCATCACAATCACCTTTTTGTCTTCATTCGATGCTAGGATAATAGGGTGTGCTACTAACCATAAACCACCCATAAATAGTTCACTGTCCTGTAAGTTAATCCCAAAGCCTCTATCGCCATCACGTTATCTGTCATTATGATTATCATGATAAATGGCCCCGTCTAGACAAATAATTTGAAAGCGCCTACCATTAGTACCTTTGCCAGACAGCTAGTCCTCCATCTATTAGTCTCTTCCATCCGTAGCTCTCAGCTGTTTTCCTTTCAACCAGACCACAGAGATCATTAATTGGCCGTTTCAGATCGCATGCCTGCAATCTGGAGGTGGAAGTGAGCGAGGGTGGAGAGGACAGGTTATGTGGCGGCCCAAGTCAGAGAGGAATGAAGTCTTACACTTGCATATATTGCTGGCTCATCAAACCTAATCATGCATCAGAAATGTGGGCGAGGCAATACTATACTTCTCCCCAGAGTATTTCTTAACTGGGATGGGACACATATGGGAGATTCGGCGTACTGGTAAGAAGACGTGTGAGACGGTCTATAATTCCTGGAAGAGTGGAGTCTCTTGAAATGTCCCTAGAGGAAGTTTTTTTGACAAGGAAGGTCTGTGGTTTTACACCAAACACAACACTGGACAGGTCACATGTTCTGAAAATTAGATAAAACTTCTGTTGAACAGAACAATTTTCCAAACATGATCTGTAACTCCCTTGAGCGTTCCTTCAGTGTCTGGAACTTCTGCCGACGCAACAGATGAGACTGTTTATCTTCAAAGATCTTTGTCGTGCTATGGCAGGAAGCTTATGCTTTGTCCATTTGCCTGTTTGATGTTTTCCATTTGTCCATGAAGCGCTTTTTGATAAAATAATGATAGTCGTACCATGGTTGCACGATTGTATGGAGAGAGTGAACCAAT
>CM065714.1:68382444-68392444 GCA_033310375.1 Conus canariensis | reverse complement strand
ATCGCTAGTGCCACGACTACTACTTATTTTTATATATGTGTCCTAGGGGATAAATGGAATAGTTATTCATCTCAGTGCTTCTCTTTTCTATACTGGATGCGATAAACTGGTTATTGGTCTTGTATTTTTACGCGTTTTCGCCATCACGACACTGCAGTATTAAACTCGAGTAGATAAGGTCAACTCCATCAGAAGAATGTGATTTGTGTCTGACGATTTCACAAACTTTGTGTGTGGCGGAAACCAAACCAGGAAAAAGGATGTCAAATCGATCGCCGTGAACCAGATGTTGAGTTCATGATTATCTTTGAAGACAAAGAATTCTTGCCGGGGAGGAAGATTCATGACAGTTTCTGTTCTCTGAATATATATATATATATATCTGTATGTTTGTATACATATATATATATATATATCACACACACACACACACACACACACACACACACACACACACACACACACACACACACATATATATATATATATATATATAATTTTTTTTGTTGTTGCTCAAAATCGAGCACAGGAATCAGAATAACCTGCCTGTCTGTGTTATAAGATTATGGCACATGAAACGACTATCTTTCAGACCTCTTTAACATACACAGTCCTGCCCGTTCCCTTCATTCCTCCTATGATAAACAAATATTTCAGATTCCCTGCCATTACCGAAAGCAGCACGGTTTTAGGGCATTCTGATTTTCTGCGGCGACACTCCGGAACTCATCACCTTTGTAACGATGTCACACGCCTTCCTCCATTACTATCCAGTCGGCACTTAACACTCCAGTTGCAAAATACCACCTGAAATATTACTGAATCGTTGCTTGTCGCTTGCGCACATCTCGCTAGTGGACGAATGAGCCGTTCACCGTGTTGTGCAGAGTGTGTGTGTGTGTGTGTGTGTGTGTGTGTGTGTGTGTGTGTGTGTGTCGTGTGTGCGTGCGTGCGTGCGTGCGTGTGTGCATGCGCATGTGCGTGTATCTGTATCATGAATACATTTTAGACATTGATTTGCTAACTTTTGTAAAGAGCTTATTAGGCTGAGTTGTTAGGATGGGTAATATAACAATTGTCCTCATCCTGTTCTTGTTCTTGTCCTTCTTGTTCTTCTTCATGTTGTTGTTATTGTTGTTGTTGTTGTTGTTGTTTTCTTCTTCTTCTTCTTCTTCTTCTTCTTCTTCTTCTTCTTCGCATCATCATCATCATCATCATCATCATCATCATTCTCATCATCGTCATCATCACCATCATCATCATCATCATCATCATCATCATCATTATTTCATTTCCCCCACCAGATCTGGAAAACCACTGAATCTATTACAGTCCGACCCACAAGGTACTGGTCGTCACGTTAAACAGTTTAACAGATGTATTATCAACAAATGCAATGTTGTTTGGAATGCAGTGACCAGTTACAGATAAACCTGGGAGAAAAGCAGTGTTTGTCAAATTTTCGAGAAATAATTATAAGCATGTATTTCTGTCCACAAATGAGCATGTCCAAGTTCAGTCAGAATTGATCGGGCACTTGCGTTTGTCTGTTGGCTTTGAAATGGACAATTATCAATCAAGATATATTTTGTTCTGTTCAGAACAGTCCTTAGTATCCTATAATCGCAGCTGACAGTTGAAACAGATGTTTACAGCCATCTAAAAACTTGTGATCATAATGCCATTTAAGTCGTTTTAGATTAGATTTAAACTTTTAGCCTAAATCAAACAGGTTGAACGAGTCGTGTGACAGCGCATTTAGGGTTTGTTCCATGTTGGGCAAGGAACGCTGTTGATTGACAACAGTCGGTTTGCTCGTAAAGCGTGACGCTGGCGCTCTGTGTGCAGCAGGTTTTAATGATGAAACGTGGGGTCACGATTTATTGGAGCGACGACAGAATAGAGCTCTCAAGTGCTCGTTTCACAGCAGGGGATGAAGGACGAGAAGACGTGCTATGTTCAGATGTGAATGCCGTCATGCCATTTACAGGTATATTACCCTTTTCTCATTCTGAGTATGTGAGCATTACTAGAAATAGTAGTTAACTGAACTTTGTAAAAGATTCAAAAGAAGTCTCTGAAAGATATAAGTGAGGAAATGCGGACTATTGGCAAGAGATAAGCTTTGTAATATGAGTTTGTGTGTGTGAGTGTGTGTGTGTGTGTGTGTGTGTGTGTGTGTGTGTGTTGTGTGTGTGTGTGTGTGTGTGTGTGTGTGTGAAGGATGGAGTAATGAGAGAGAGAAGAGGAGAGAGAGAGAGAGAGAGAGAGAGAGAGAGAGAGATGTTTTCAAGTATTCACATTAATGATTCTTGTTTGATGCATTGGTTTGCCTTTTTCTGTTTTACTTTTTCACCATTTCTGTCTGCACTTTTCGTTTTTTCCCCATTTTGAAAGAAAGTTAAAGTCATAGCACATCTTCTGTCTTGTGTTATTACACCACTCTTTCAGCGCTGACATGGAATTTCATGCCTGAGATCCATCATGGTCGTTTGAGCGCTTTTGAGAATTTCTGCTAGAATGCCTTCTTCTCCTCTGAGTTTTTGCCAGTTGCCGAAGGCATTAACTGTTTTTCTTTAGTCCTCTGTTACGAGCTCTAGCTCGAGTCCCAATCAGATAGCATTCAAAGCACAATCGATCGCCTTGTAGGACAGGAACAGAGCTTTTCAGAACTCTTTGAACTGTATTAAAGGTGAAATTGAAATAGAGAACAGTGGAGATATGTACATTTTCAGTTTGTTTTGTTATAAGTCAGACGTCCAGTTAGGGACTCTTTCAGGGCCATCATTACACAAGAAAGAAAGTTTTTTTGAAAAAAAAATCATAGTTATTCACATATTACAATATTCCCTGGTGTACACCATAATAGTTATACTATTGACAACTTTCAAGTATGCAAAACTAAGTTGTACGAAGAGCGTCAGCCTCTCCGCTCGATTTCTGCTGCCAAAGTAGAAAAACGTAAAGAAAACAACAACGAAATAGTACAGGTGGTTTGAGAAACACGCAAAAGGTCATGCTGACAAATAGACATTATTTAATGGACCATGGTGGACAGTGTTTGTAATTTTACTATCTGGTCGCCAGATCATTAAAGAAACGTTGTCACGGGATGAAATAACAAAAAAAAAAGACTTTGTAAAACTAACACAAGTGTTTGAGTCATGAGCAGAGAAAAACAGTGGTTGACAGTAAACGAAGAGAGGAGGGGGGGGGGGGGGGGGGGGGGTGGAGTCAGAGTAATAACAGAAAAGGGGAATTTACTATCAGAAAACTTCTAGAAGGTAGCGACACAATTTGTTCTGAAAGAACCCTTGGCAGACCAACATTGAGAAGAGAGGCATTTACGAGGCCCTGAAAAAAAACTATGGTAACATACACAATGGAACCGTAACTTTTTTTAATCCAGACATTCACAGAAAAGCTAGGTGTACAGAATTGAAAATAAGAATAAAGTAGAAATTGCTGTCTGCATTTTGAAGTATCGATTTGTAGAAGTTCTGTTAGTTATCACGTTTTCAGTTCCGCAGCTGTTTGAAGTGGATGCCCTTAGTGCATATGTTCATGAAAATTTCGTCGACAGGAACTGAGCTTGCTAAGTTTTCAACCAAGCACTACGTTTGCATGGAGCGATCCCGTCGCCACCCAGTTCGTGATTTTGCGTTAGACACTTGGATGTCTCGATACCATCACCTTTTACCCCTGCCTGAAGCACACCAGTTTCAGTTTTTACTTCGATTGATGTACTGACCTGGAAACAGAATCTGTGTCGCATCATGCTGTGAATTACTTGGTTCTTTTGTTTTGTTTTCTCTAGGCGTCTGATGAATGTAACTAGCTCCTGTTGGTTACAGTGTAACTTGACCGTACAGAATATTCGTAATGTTACCGCTATACCAGCCACAAACAGCAGCAAGAACAAGCAACGAGTTTTTTTTATCATACAAATGAAAATTTCTCTCTTTTTTTTGTATCAGTTCTTTTCAGCTTTATTTGTGTTTATATATATATATATATATATATATATATATATATATTATATTGTGCGTGTGTGTGTGTGTGTGGTGTGTGTGTGTGTGTGTGTGTGTGTGTGTGTGTGTGTTACTCTTTCTCAGTGTACCTTATGTTAGGTTTTTTTTTCAATTGAATCAGTTTTTTCACCACAGATTCCAACTTTTATTCTCTCTCTCTCTCTCTCTCTCTCTCTCTCTCTCTCTCTCTCTCTCTCTCTCTCTCTCTCTTTCGTCTGTCTAAAGACATGCATTGGAAGAAGCCTAGAAAGAAACCTTTGCTCCACTCACTCTAACTCCACTGTGGGGCAGTCCCAGACCGGCATAGAAGACTGGAGGGTGGAGCATTGGGTTAGCTAACCCACCCCATAACACCCCTCTAGATTTGAAACGCCAACAGAACTCAAGATCCTCAGCCTTTGAAATAGCGGGCCCTAATATATACAGTATGGTAAAACTCAAGAGTCTATGGAATCCGAAAGATGATCACACTTCTTCCAGTCAGTGCAATTTGAGTCTGATCATGAAATGCAAAGACTATGTAAGAGGCGCGCGCGCGCGCGCGCGCACACACACACACACACACACACACACACACACACACACACACACACACACACACACACACACACAATCACACAAAAAAATTATTGGTGGCAGCGGCGATGCAAGATCATCTTACCTAGATTCAACGAAACAAGATGGACACAGTCTGAACAAAGAAGGCTGACTGCCTCGTTGTCTCGTACACTGGACGTGAGGGAGAAAATGACCCACACACTCTGGGAGCAGCACTGATGCCGTCAAAAGCAGCGCAGACAGCATTTATAAGATAGGAATCCTACAGTCCAACAATCCTCACCACAGCTTTCTCAACCAAGAAGAAGAAAATCGCCATGAACGTTATCCAGAGCTATGCACTGACGGTGGTGAAGAACGTAGGAAGAGTTCTACAACAGGTTACAGTACATCCTGAAGGGAGCCCCGAAAATGACATCAGCGTCTCAGTTGGAAGCTTAAACTCAAAGGTTGGAAATAGTAATACTCAGTGTAACGACGTCATGGGATGTCGTTGACCAGATGACAGGGACGAGAAAGACGAGAAAGTTGCCAGCCTGTTTCCCTGGAGGCAGCTGATCGCTTCCAGCAGTGTGCTTCCCCACAAGACAGCTATGAGGTGTGTAACAGGATTTTCTGCACAGAATGAAAAATCAAAACGACACCCAGCTCAGAGACTAACAAACTGCCTTTTGTAGGAACAGATCCTTCCACATCAAACTATTTCTGAGCTTATCGTTATGGAGCGGTAGATGGCACGCACCTCAGCTGGGCAACAAACAACAGGGCTTGATCAGAAACTCATCTTCTTCGCCCTTTCTTCTCGCATATTCCATGCCGCATCCCCCAGCCTCATCTCCCCCTGACATCTATTTCTCGCCTGTCCTCCCCCTTCCCCCTTCCCCATGACATTGCTCCCACGTTGCTCAGCCACACCCATGGCCACATCGTCAAAGCCCCAGCATCGCGGCCCACGGGGAGGAATCAGTATCAGGTCGTCACGAACAATCCACCGGAGGAGACACTTCACAGCTGTCCAGTCACTTGGATGGTGTTCAGTCGTGCCTGTTTTCATTCGATATACGAACACCACTACCTTCTAAAAGCCCGTACTGACGTCAATATTTGCTCAGTCGCCGAGCCAGCGTAAGTGAATACTCCCCTCCAGAGGGGTCCACCACATTCATCGAGCGACAGTCGCCGTGAACTTGCCCGATACCGACGATTCTGACACAATTTCACCAAAGGCTGGACGTGGAAGAGAAATCAAGACTAAGAGCGCCTCAGGATCTGGGTATGAAGGGGCACAGAAAATGAGAACTGTGTTATGCGACGAACAATGAGGATGACGATGATTGCCAAGGATATTTTTCATCAGGTAATACATTCGCAGTTTGGTCATGTGTGGATTGAACGTCTCAAGTAGGCACTTGCTGGTTCGTAAGCATTTGTGATGAGCCGTGATTCTCAAGTGAAGCTGAATGTGTTAAGACAAGCATGTGTGTGTGAGTGAGTGAGTGTGTGTGAGTGAGTGAGTGAGTGAGTACGTACATGTATGTGTGTGTGCATGTGTGTGTCCTATATTTTTTCTTACTTACTTACTTACGCGCGCGTGCATGCGTGTGTGTGTGTGTGTGTGTGTGTGTGTGTGTGTGTGTGTGTGTGTGTGTGTGTGTGTGTGTTTGTGTGTGTGTGTGTACAATGGGAAAGGACAATATACAAGGTAGGCCAGGAAAGATTTTCTGTAGAAGATTACAAAATATGTTACTAAAATAGGAATACTGGAAAAATTAAATGTACATTTCACGTCTCTGGGGTAAGCATGGCCTGATAGTATCATGTCAGTCGAAGCACTACGGAATCCGGGAAGACTTAGCTGCTTGTGGCTGGGCTCATTATCAGATGTCTGTCTGAGTTCCGTTCCGTTCGTGACATGTGTATCCTGTTTCCTTAAGGAGCCAGAGGCATACCCTGATTTCGTTACAGTGGTTCTCAGCGGAAGAAAGCTTAACCAGATACTAGGATTATGTTCATTCCACATCGGAAAGGTTTTTCACCTAAGGCGTGACCAACACATTATGCTTCTGCGTAGGTCAGGCATCTGCCATGTTCGGCCGTTTTGGTCTCTCACTTCAGTCCTACATCTTTTCTTACTTATTACGTCCGTCAAGGGAGGTATGTTCGCCGTTTTGTTTGACCAGTTACACAAGAGTGTCTGAACCTATTGTAACCAAATTTAGAGAAATGAAAATATATGGCTAAAAAACCGAAACCATTAAATTTTGGTGTGGATGTGGATCAAACGGCGGATCCAGGCCCTGCTCAGCAAGACTGGCGCAAATTTTCCTTGAAATATAAACGCTGTGTGTGTGTGTGTGTGTGTGTGTGTGTGTGTGTGTGTGTGAGGGAGAGAGAGAGAGAGGGGGGGGGAGAGGGGGGGAGAGAGTAGTAGTAGTAGTAGTAACACCTTTTGCACAAATGTAAATGCTGTGTGACGTAACTGTGTATGACGTCAAAAATTATATTGGAAGTGTAAAACTTTCTGGTGAATTAAACTGAAATTTTGGCATTTTTCCGTATTCCACGTGAACAAAACTTTTATTTCTCACAACTATAATTTCCATTGGCGGCGATCTAAAGGCGAATCCATTACATGTTTGATACTGGCTGAAGTCTGCGCTCCCCTGCATGGCCTTACAGTTTATGATTCAGTTGTACATCCTGCATACTCTGGTCTCTTGTCTTAGGAAATGTTCAGTGTAACACCTAGTATGTTCGCATTGACACCTCTTTGACGAAACCTTTTTCTTTATTGAATAAAGTTACCTTCAGGTTAAAAGTGCACATCCATCAACTGTGATATGGAATACAGGACCGATCACCTTCCCGGGGAAGTAGGTGCACTAGGATCTGTGACACAGTACCAGTAGAACGACAGCACGTTACCAAATATAACAGCTGCTTATGTTGGGCGCCAGATCGATTCGAATCAGCAACTCCTCACTACGATCCATCACTACGATCTTTATCACTGGGCCTACCAGGCGTCTAAGGTTTCACACATGCATACATATACATAGACATATGCATGGATACATGCATAGACATATGCATAGATAGATAGATACATAGGTAGATAGATACATAGATAGATAGATTGATAGATGTGTGTGTGTGTGTGTGTGTGTGTGTGTGTGTGTGTGTGTGTGTGTGAGTGTGTGGGATGATGACCAATTGTGGAGTGGGGATGTCGGCTGTGCAATCCTCTTATTGCTCTCCTTCCTGTCAATTGTCAGTTTTCTGCACCAACGATCTCGGGCAGAACTCAACAGTCAACAGAGCTTACATATCTATCCATGTATCTCTCTCTTTTATTCTCTCTCTCCCTCTCTCTCTCTCTCTCTCTCTCTCTCTCTCTCTCTCTCTCTCTGTATGTATGTATGTCTTTATGTGTATGTGTGTGTGTTGGCGTAATACATGAACAATAAGAATTCTGAGCAACATGGTGTGTGTGTGTGTGTGTGTGTGTGTGTGTGTGTGTGTGTGTGTGAGAGAGAGAGAGAGAGGAGAGAGAGAGAGAGAGAGAGAGAGAGAGAGAGAGAGAGATCGTGTTACGCGATTCAGCAGGCACTTCAAGCAACATTCTATTTTGCATTTAAGGGGTTATATTGGCTGCTCCATTTTGACTTATCAGCCTGAGTTGTTCTAACAGCTCCCATGAACACGATGGAAATCGATCTGTTTGATCAACCAGTGAAGGCACAGTCAGGGAGGACAAAGAGATAACTTACGAAGAAAGACCGTTCCCTTCCTCTTTGACATTTTCTTGTCGTCATTAGTCAGCTTATTATCAATATTCAGCCTCCGGCCTCCCCAGCTACCCTCCTCCCCACAATTCCTCGTCCCCTATGCCTGCCCTCTCGCCACTTCATGCTCACCCCTCCTCCACTTTCTTCTTCTCATGCTTCCCTTCACTTCCTGCTCCTCCTTCTTGTACTTTCTGAGCACTCTTTTCTGTGTGTTGTCTTCTGTACCCGCTCAATGGCAATAATTCCAGTTTCTCTTGCCCCTTCATAAACAGCCTCATCCAGTGGCTCTTGTCCAAGCTTCATCTCTAGCAGTCACGAGTATCAGGACGTCGTAAGCCAACTGATCAGAGAAGACACCGCACTGCTGCCGGATCACTAATGGTTTTCATAGGTGCCTGTGCTGATCCTGTATACGCAAGTCACTACCTGTTAAGAAAACAGCAGTTTCTTAGTCGCTGAGCCACAGTGAGCGAGCGGCTCCCTCTGGAGGGCGCCACCATATCCACCTGGCGTGAGAGTCAGTATTACCTTGCAGCCCCTCCACAAATTGATATGAAGAAACCACGGGCATGGATGTAAAGAGGAAATAGTAGCTGAGGTCGTCCTAAGAGCAGAGAGTAAAGGGCGACAGACTTTTTTTTTCTTTTCAATTGATTATCAATGAACTTATAACAATGGTGCCCCGGGGTCCTATTTTCGCTTGTGATTACAAACCAGGGTTGTGCTGTACACTTTCTGCCATGACATATCCCGGCGTGCACACGAGTCGACAGCTTTTCATGACCAGATGGACGCAGAGTGGTTTCACTGAAAGACTGACAAGTTGCCATGGTAATAAATCCGTTGCCATATAAACGGTAAGCATCTAACGGAGGTAATTTGTTGGGAAACTTGTCCTCTTTTGTTGGAGTGTATGCACGAATCTTGAAGATCAGGGGAGTTAATTCTTGTGCGGAGATGCGTGCGCATCCTTACACACTCAACTCCATTCCTTAAAAACGTGTTGCGCTTGTTGCCACATGTCTTAAGAGATGGAAATTTCCAACAGGCACGGAGATGATGTTTATGCTCGAACGCGCCAGAAGAGCTCGTGTGTGTGTGTGTGTGTGTGTGTGTGTGTGTGTGTGTGTGTGTGTGTGTGTGTGTGTGCAATTCTCTCTCTCTCTCTCTTTCTGTGTGTGTGTGCATGTGCGTGCGTGCGTGCGTTTGTGTACGTGTGTGTGTGTGTGTGTGTGTGTGTGTGTGTGTGTGTGTGTGTGTGTGTGTGTGTGTGTGTGACCGCGCACGCGCGCTCGAGTACGCGCCCTGTGGAATATTTGTGTGAAGTGAAATGAGGAAAGCAGAGAGAGAGACAGAGAGAAAGACGAATTTTATATTGATGGTAAACCAGATATTTGTACTGAAAATTCAGGTTGTTAAGCGTCAAAGAAGGACGAGAAGAGAGGGATAGCAAGGGCGGGTAGCACACACACACACACACACACACACACACACACACACACACACACACACACACACACACAGAGGCGCACTCGTAGCTACATATGTCTGGGAGTAAAACTGTAATTCAAAAAGAAACTGCATACGTCAAAGGACGTTAGTTTGAAGACATGCATGTCCACG
>CM065714.1:68354944-68372444 GCA_033310375.1 Conus canariensis | reverse complement strand
ACACACCACACACACACACACACACACACCACACACACACACACACCCACACATCACGAGGGCAGGATGTAAAAAAGCTTGAAAGCTTATTCTTTAACCCTCAATAAAGATAATTTTGACTTTACTTGACTTGACACACCCCACCACCACCACCACCACCACACACATGCGTGTGCACGCGCACGCAAGCACGCACGCACGCATACACGCATGCATGCACGTACAGAAACAGAGATAGAATGAGAGAGGACAGTGGGAGCATGCACACGCACATAGATGGGACAAAAAGACAGCCAGGGACAGAGACGATCGATCGGATGATACACAGAAGTAATTGGCCCAGGACGTTAGCTGCATTGACAAATGAAAGTAAATAGACTGTAGACAAGACGTTGACATTTAAAGTGATAGGCTCTATACATACGCCATCGACAAATTAAAGAAGTACGCCCTGTACATAAGCTGCCATCATTGTGTTGACCAAAGGCAATTATATGCCACTTGTTCTGTCTTCGCCACATACGTGTCTGGGCGGACACCAGCTCACCTAAACT
This sequence comes from Conus canariensis, assembly GCA_033310375.1. Lineage (NCBI taxonomy): Eukaryota > Metazoa > Mollusca > Gastropoda > Neogastropoda > Conidae > Conus > Conus canariensis. Next base: position 68,371,890 of record CM065714.1, on the reverse strand, counting down.
GAGCAACATCGATTTCCAGTGTCTCTTCCTGCTTGTGCTTCAGCGACTGACCTTTCTGAGGCGTTCGATCACCAGTAAACACGCAGTGTCTTTGTTGAAGATTATTGCACACAGGCATCATGTTTACAATACTGGGGCATCCATGAACTGAGGTGATCTTGCAATGAGCCACCGCTAGCGCCTACACTACAACCTTAATGTATTTGTCCTGGAAGATTAGTGGTATAGTCAATCATCTCAGTGCTTGTATGTTCTATGTTTGATTAGAAGACCTGGTTTTGATCTGGTATGCTGATGACATCATTGTTCACGTGTTTTCACCATCAGCTCACTGCGTCATTAAACTTAAGATCAATAGATCAGTTCTATTAGTTTCAAGGAGGAAGTTGTGGGTGTCAAGAATGCATCAGAAAAAAGTGTCTGTGATCAGTTTGTTAACTGTATATGTGATGAAAACCCAAACAGAAAAAAAGGTGTCTAAACTGCATTTGATGTCGCAGTGGGCCAAATGTCCGGTTCACATCTTCGGAGACAAAGAATTCATCACGGGGAAGACTCGTGACAAAGCATCTGTTCTTCTCTCACATCTAAGCGCAACATTTAGTATATGTAACACTGCACTAAATTGATTTAGATCGTATCTTTCAAATAGACAGCAGTTCGTCTTTATTAACAAGAAACGGTCCTCTAAAATGCCATCAGACTTTGGCGTTCCTGAAGGTTTTGTATTAGGTCCGTTGGTTTTCATGATATATACAACACATCTAATTAAAATCATCAACAAGCGTTCTATTCCTCACGAAATCTTCGCCGATGACTCTCAGCTTGAACGTTCTGACACACTAAATAACTATGATCTTTAAAAAAAATCTTCGCGATTTTGTCTCTGATATCAAAGAGTGGATGTCTGACAATAATCTGGTTTATAAACCACTTTCGGGCTCAAGACTCCCGTCTCTATCCGTCAGTAGTCCTAGGCCCCACCAATATCCTAAGCATTCCACGTGCTCGTGAATCGTAATCTTTGTCTCTTTCTCGATTCCGATTGTCGCTCTGAAACACCACATAGCCAGAATGTGCCGAGCATCCTTTCTTGAGCACCAACGCATTAGCACTGTTGGACCTTTTCTTATGGAACAGGCCACAAATAACATATTTGTTATTGTTGTTGTTATTGTTATTATTGATATTGTTATGTCATTGATATTATTATTATCATCATTATTATTATCATTACTATTATCGTTGCTGTTATTATCATTATTATTACTATTAATGTTACTATTATTACTGTAATTATTATTACAATTATTGTTATCATTATCATTATTATCATCATTGTTATTATCATCATTATCATTATTACTGTTACGAACCATTTTATGCAGAGAAAAACCTGGGAGAAAAGTCGTCAAAATATTCGAGTAATAACCATGTCTTTTTCTCCACAAATGAGCATGTCCAAGATCTGTCAGAACTGATTGGGCTTGTACTACTGTGCTTTTGCTGTTGGCTTCAAAACAGACAGTTCTTACGCAAATAAAGGATTTTTTCCATTCGAAGCAGTTTTGTAGTATCCTGTTCTCGCAGTTTGACAGCTGAAACAGATATTTACAGCCATCTAAAGGTGTGCCTTGTTCTCATGATGATAAAACAGAGTCGTTTGAGATAAGATTTAAACTTTTAGCCTAAATCATACCGGTGGGGCGAGTCGTGTGACAGCGCCTTTAGGTTTTGTTCCATGTTGGGCAAGGAATGCTCTTGACTGACAACAGTCGGTTTGCGCGTAAAGCGTGACACTGGCGCTCTGTCTGCAGTGGGCTTTAATGATAGCACGTGGGCCACGATTTGTCTGGAGCGACGACAGCATAGGACCCCCCAAATGCTCGTTTCACAGCAGGAGCTGAAGGACGAGATGTGCTGTGTGCAGATGTGAATGCCATCATGTCATTTACAGGTATATTACCCTTTTTCATTCTGGGCATGTGACCTTATTGACAGAAATATTAGTTAACTGAACTTCGTAACAGATTAAAAAGAATTCTCTGAAAGATTGAAGTCATGAAATGCCGACTAATGACAGAAGGTTAACTCTGCAATATGAACTTGTGCATGAGTGTATGTGTGTGTGTGTGTGGGGAGGAGGAAGTAATAAATGAGAGAGAGAGAGAGGAGAGAGAGAGGAGAGAGAGAGAGAGAGAGATGTTTTCATTACGAATTATTGACCTATTTGTCTGTTTTCTTTCCTTTTTTCCAGTTCTTTCTGCACTTTTCTTTTTTCCACATTTTGAAAGAGGGTTGAAGTCACAGCACATCTTGTGTTATGTGATACTGCACCACTCTTTCAGCGCAGACACAGAATTTCATGCAGGAGGCCCATTAGAGTCGTTTGAGCGCTCTCGATAATTTATGCTTGAACGCCTTTTTTCCCTCAGATTTTTTGCCAGTTGCCGAAGGCATTCATTGTTTTTCTTTAGTCTTTTGTTATGCGCCCTGGCTCGAGTCCCAATCAGGTAACATTCAAAGCATAATCGATCGCCATGTGTTTCAGCAACAGAGCTTTTCAGAACTGTTTGAATTGAATTAAAGATGAAATTGAAATGGATGACAATGCAGACGTTTACGTTTTCAGTTTGATTTAGTATAAGCCAGAGGCCCAGTTCGAACATTTGTAGCATTGTCATCACACAGAAAAGACAGTCTTTCCACACAAGAACCTCCACAACATAATGTATTCGCATATTACATTGAACACTTGTTAAACTATTGACATCTTTCAAGTATGCAAAACTAAGCTGTATCGAGAGCGTCATCCCTTCTGCTCGATTTTTGCCACCAGATTACCAAAAAGAACACACAAAAAAAACCGTCAGAAAAAACCTACAGGGGTGGTATAAGAAATACATTAAAGGCCATATTGATAAACAGACACAACACAATAAAAGAGCCAGAGTCCACGGTGGACAATGTTTGGAATTTTACCACCTGATCATCAAATCGTAAAAAAGGTATCATGGTGTGAAACAAAAAAAAATTGTAAGAAGTATAGCTATTTGAGCCACAAACAGAGAAAACCAGTTGTCGATGGTAAAGAAAGATAGAGGGGAAGATGCGGAGTCGAAGTAAGCAGCAGAAATGGGGAGATCACCAGCACAGAACTTTTAGAAGGTAGGGATAAAATCTGTACTGAAAACAATCCTCAACAGACACATAGGAGCGAAGTCTCTGAAAATTGTTTCACATACACATAAGCCAGGCAACTGTACCATACCTGTTTTAAAATCTAAACATTCTGAGGAAAGCTTGGTATACTGAAGCAAAGAATAAAGTGGGAAAGCACTGTCTGGATCTTGCAGAGAAGTACTGATCTTCTGAAGCCCCGTTTGTTATCGAGGTTGTTTCAAACAGTTCCTGTGAATCTCAGCATTTTCAGTTGTGTAGCTGTTTTAAGAGGATGATTTGGTGCACGCTTTTGTCAGCACTTTACTGGCAGAGAAAGAGCTCGCCAAGTCTTCTACCAAGCACTTAGTCCGCGTGGAGCGTTACCGTAGCCAGCCAGTTCATGATTTTGCGTTAGACACTGGGATTTCTCAGTACCATCATCTTTTACCCCTGCCTGAAGCGCATGCAACCTCAATTCATGCATTGTCCCGGAAAAAAGAATTCTGTGATCGTATCGTGATATGGACTGCATGATTCTTTTCTTTTGCCGTATCTATGTGTCTGATGAATGTAAGTCATGCCTGATGGTTACCGAGTGATTTGACTCTACACAATAGTCATAGCTTCACCACCATACCTGCCACGGATTTTTGATCAGTTCATTTCAGCTTGATTTCTTTTATCTTATGTTTTGTCATATTCTCTTTTACAATAACCCTTGATGTTAGATTTATCAGTTGAATCAATTTTTCACTTTAATATCTGGGTACACACACACACACACACACACACACACACACACACACACACACACACACACACACACACACACGCCACACACACGCGCGAATACACACACACACAAAGACACACACACACACACACACACACACACACACACACACACACACACACACACACACACACACTCTCTCTCTCTCTCTCTCTCTCTCTCTCTCTGTGTGTGTGTGTGTGTGTGTGTGTGTGTGTGTGTGTGTGTGTGTGTGGATATATATATATATATATATATATACAAATCGATTTATGAATTCAAATATGGTGACACGATGAACATCCCTTCTTTAAACAAGCAAGCAAACAAAGTCTTGTTATGATTTTATCAGGGAAAACCACACCGACAAGTCGATCAATGTACACGATGGATATGGGCAACACTCTGACTTTCTTTCATCTAACCCAGAGCACGTTTTCTACTCGAAATTAAAAGAACATGAAACGACAAATTCGATCCCTTTTTATTATCTTTAAATCAAACTTAGGTGCATTCTTAATTCACTTACACGCGTACATTTGCAGTTATAAAAAGAAAAAAATATGTCTGAAGATAACAAGTATCAACATTCCATAGGCCTCTCCTCTGCTCTCCCAAGTTCTCGTCCAAATTCGCCAACGCATATAGAGATGCCTTTAAACGTATGACGCAGGGACAGTAATTTCAAAGCATACTCATGTGTAGCTTTGTTGATCTTTTGCGAAGCCGGTAACCTGTGGGATGTCGACTGAAGTGAAGAAATTATGTCGGGGTGATTAACAATTGAAGAAACGTTATTATAAGCAAAGATCAAATGCAAAATATTGTTTTTTTTCCTCCGCCATGTACTCGTTGTTGGTGGTGGTGACGTTTTATTTGTAGACATTGTTCTAGTTCACCGACGTCATATTCATGTGTGTTTCTAACACATCCTCCCTTCTACCCACTAGCTTTCCTTTCAGCTTCCCACCCCCTCCTCCCCTACCACCCCACTTCTTCACCCCACCCCCTACCCATCCACTGCGTTTCAAAGTCTTTGATTTTTTTTTCATCATCTAACCTCAGCTCTGTTTCTTCACCCTCTGGAGTTCACGAGCAGATGAGTACCCTTAAAATGATATCGATCGTATTGATCGAAGGAATCACGAAGGAATCATCTTGTCCCCACTCACACTTCTATTTCTACTCTCATGTCCATTTCTGTGTAAAAGAAATGTCATTGATGTGAGAAGAGTCCCTCCTTGAGTCCAGACTCTGTCTTCCCACTCTGCTGTTACCCACAGATTATGCACAGTCCTGTGGTGTTGGGTCGATTTCAGGTCGTCGGTTAGTTCGGGTGGTAGTGATATGGGTGAGTTTGGAGACCGATGCAGTGTCTCTTTCTGTGTGTGTGTGTGTGTGTGTGTGTGTGTGTGTGTGTGTGTGTGTGTGTGTGAAAGAGAGAGAGAGAGAGAAAAAAAAATGTGTGTGTCTGTCTGTCTGTCTGTCTGTCTGTCTCTCTGTCTGTCTGTGTCTGTGTGCGTGCGCTTGAGAGACAGACAGACAGAGTGACAGACGGACAGAAATACAGAAAAAGAGAGAGAGCTGAGTGCGCATCCGTTTGAGACTGTTACAGAAGGAATTCAATTACCCGCTTTGAATTCTAGCGTCTGTACGTCTTCGCCAAATCATTCGAAACGCGTCTATGGATTTACACATGCATGCACATGCACCCGTGATCGGTACAGGCCAGCAAGCTTTTACCAGCACATGTTCTCAGTCCCTCCCTCGCTGTGTCCGTCTCTTTTCCTCCATCTCAGTAACGCTAGCTTCTAGCTTGCCCCTACCCTCCCTTCCTGTACCCTTGCTGTTCTTCCTCTCTCTCTCTCTCTCTCTCTCTCTCTCTCTCTCTCTCTCTCTTCTCTCTTTATGTACCAATACAGAAATTTCATTTCAATATTTTATCAATTAAAACTTGATGCTTTAAAGACAAAATATTCACACGGAGAGAGAGAGAGGAGAGAGAGAGAGAGAGAGAGAGAGAGAGAGAGGTGTGTGTGTGTGTGTGTGTGTGTGTGTGTGTGTGCGTGGGTGTGTGTGTCTGTCCGTCTGTCTTTCCTTCCCTCTCTCTCTCTCTCTCTCTCTCTCTCTCTCTCTCTCTCTCTCTCTCTCTCTCTCTCGCTCTCTCATTGCCTGTGTCTTGTGGCTTAGAACCGATGGAAAGCATACATAGACGTTTTGTCAAGTTACTTATCCTAAATCGTATGCTCTACAAAGCTACGGGTAACAAAAACGATTTATACTCTTTCTCTTAGTCTAAAATGTCCATGCTTTAAAGGTATCTCTCTATACAGAAGTTCATTGCAACTCATTAGATCTGTAGAACAATTACATCGAAAATTTTTCAAAATAAAAATATGATGTACATTCCTCTCCCCAAAACAGATGTAACAGATATATTCACGTCAGCTCTCACATAATCGATGCCGAGGATATCTAAGAAACATGAGAGTTGATTATCAATCAAAAGATCATGTCACTGAGATTTCTTCATCTCTTTCTACTTCATTATTTTTGTTTCTCTATCTGTCTGTCTGTCTGTCTCATTTTGTCTCTGTCTGTCTGTCTGATTGTCTGTCTGTCTGTCTGTCAGTCCCTTCCTCTCTCTCTCTCTCTCTCTCTCTCTCTCTCTCTCTCTCTCTTTGTCTCTCTCTCTCTCCTCCTCCACCTCCCCCTCTCCCCACTTGCCAATAACTGAACAATCAAAGTGGATGGGCAAGGATGTGTGAGGAGACCCAAAGCTGAATCGATGCCGGCTTGTACAGCTCGTCTGTCTTTGATTAAATTTTTGTTGGATCTTCCTTCACTCCTGTCCTGTAGACTATGTCTGCGCCCACTTACCTTCCAAACGTCTCTCTCTCTCTCTCTCTCTCTCTCTCTCTCTCTCTCTCTCTCTCTCTCTCTCTCTCTCTCTCTCTCTCTCTCTCATCTCTGTTTAAGGAAATGCATGGGGAAAAAGAACTGAAACACAAAACTTTTGCTCCATTTATTCTAACCCCGTTTTGGGCAGTCCCAGGCCTGGCGGCTTCGAGATAGCTTGTCATTTGCAGCAGTGTACTTGCCCACAAGGCAGCTATGAGGTATATAACAGAATGCTTTGAACAGAATAAAGAACCAAATGGACACTAAACGTAGGGACTAACACACTGTCTTCCGTACGAACAGTGCAGGTCAAACCATTCCTGAGCATAATCACTTTGGAGCAGTCGAAGGAAGACAACTCAGCTGGGGAAGAAACAACAGGGCTTGACTTAGAACTCGTCTTCGTCATTTTTTTTTCCTTCGTGTTCTATGCCCCAACCCTCTTCTTCCTCTCCCCCCTATCATCCCCTCCTCTCCTCTCTTCACCCTCCCGTCTCCTCATGATATTGCTCCCGCATTGCCCATCAGTTTCACAGCCACAGCCATGGCAATCACGTCACAGCCCCAGCATGGCAAAAAAACAAAATCAGTGTCAGGGAGTCATGAACAATTCACCAGAGGAAAAAGTTCACAGCTGTCGAGTCACTTTGGTGGTGTTCAGTCGTGCCTGTTCTGATTCAACATACGAACATCACTTCCTACCAAAGTCCCTACTGACGTCAATATTTGCTCAGTCGCCGAGCCAGCGTAAGTGAATGCTACTCTCCGGAGGGTTCCACCACATTCATCGAGCGACAGTCCCCATGAACGTGCCGATACCGACCCAAACTCACAAGAGGCTGGACGTTGTAAGGATCGAGGAATGAACGGGTAGGGAAACTGAGACTTTTTATGTGGAGGTCAGTGAGGATGAGGGTGATTGTCATTGGTATTCTTGGTCAGGTAGTAAATTTTACGGTTTGGTCATATGTTAATTGAACGTTCTCAAGTGCCCACATGCTGGTTCGTGAGAATTTGTGACATGCCATGATTGTGGAATGAAAATGAACGTGAATTGTTCAACAGCTTTAAGTTGCCATTTGCGGTCCAGTAACTTCTGCAGAAAAAGGATTAAATTGAGAAATCATGTGTAAAGATAAGTGTGTGTGTGTGTGTGTGTGTGTGTGTGTGTGTGTGTGTGTGTGTGTGTGTGTGTGATGAAAAGGAAAACGTACGCAGGAAGATAAGAGGTGAAAGGTTTTCTTGAGAAAATTACAAAATATATGACTTAAAATAAGAGTATGTGGAAATTCAAAGTAAGTTTTACGTCTTTGAGGTAAGTAGGCCTATAGCTTGCTAGTTTCATGTTTCAGTCGAATCGGTACGGAATGAAAGAAGTCTTCGCTGTTTGTAGGTGGGTTCATTATCAGATGTCTGCCTGAGTCCCGTTCCGTTTGCGAAACGTGTATCCTGTTTCCACAAAGAGCCAGAGGCATATCCTGATTTCGTTACAGTCCTTCTCAGCGGAAATCAGCTGAATCAGGTTAAATTCGTTTCACAACGGAAGAGGGATTAAGTCCGTTTCACAACGGAAAAAGGGATTAAGTTCGTTTCACGGCAGAAAAGGGTTTGCTTTTTTCCTCAAGGCGTGATCAACACGTCTCTCATCTCCACCCTAAATTTCCTTTCTTATCATCACCTCCGTCAAGGGGAGTATGTTTTCACTAGCGTTTGTTGGTTTGTTCGTATGATAATAAGATTACACTGTTGTAATCGAAGTTAGAGAATATGTTTTAACATGTTTTAACCAAAGTTAAAGAAATGACGGAATGTGATAGAAAAACGAAACCATCAAATCTTGTGGGTGGGTCTGGATGAAAACTTGCCTCCAGGATCTGTTGAGCAAGACAGGCACAAATTTTCCATTAAAAATTAATCCTGTTTAGAGATGGATAACATTCTAACGCATTGCCATGGAAGAGTAAAACTTTCTACTGATTCAAACCTTGAAATGTTGTCAATTTTCCGCATGTCTGAAGACGTAACTCTTTCCTTTCTCATTGACTATAATTTCCCTTGGCGGCGATCTAAAGGCGTGTCTATCATAGATTTGATCATGGCCGAAGACTGCGCTCTCCTGAACCCCTTACAGTTTATGATTCAGTTGTACTTCCTGCGTACTCTGCTTTCTTGTCTTAGCAAATGTACTGCATACCAACTAGTCTGTACGCAGTGACGCCTCGTTGATAAAACTCAATTTTTTTCTTTTATTTCGTTAAGTTTTCTTTAACTTTAAAGTCCACAGCAAATGTACTGCATACCAACTAGTCTGTACGCAGTGACGCCTCGTTGATAAAACTCAATTTTTTTCTTTTATTTCGTTAAGTTTTCTTTAACTTTAAAGTCCACAGCAAATGTACTGCATACCAACTAGTCTGTACGCAGTGACGCCTCGTTGATAAAACTCAATTTTTTTTCTTTTATTTCGTTAAGTTTTCTTTAACTTTAAAGTCCACCACAGAAAATGTTACTGCAAACCAATGGGTCTGTACCCATGAACGCTCGTTGATAAAACTCATTTTTTTTTCTTTTATTTCGTTAAGTTTTCTTTAACTTTAAAGTCCACATCCACCAACTGTGATGTAGAAGACCTGGCCGGTTACTGTCCTAGAGAGCATGTTTATTGGGATCTATGATACTCCACCAGCAGAACAAAAGCACGTTAAGATGTGAACCGAATACAATAGGGTTTTTTTTAATGTTGGGTGTCAGATCGATTGGAAGTAGCAACTCCTCGTTGCTCTCTCGGTTCTCTACCACCGGGCCTACCAGGCACCTAAGACTTCACATGCATATAGATAGATAGATAGTAGGTAGGTAGGTAGGTAGGTAGGTAGGCAGGTAGGTAGGCAGGTAGGTAGCAGGTAGGAGTAGTAGGTAGGTAGGCAGGTAGGTAGGCAGGTAGGTAGGTAGGTAGGTAGACAGACATTTTCATTATGCGCTTTTCGGTTGTATCGGCTGCGTCCATTTTGAAGTATCAGCGTCAGTTGTTCTAACAGCCCCCACGAACCCTATAGCGTTCGATCTATGTAATCAACTAACAAAGGGACGACGTGGAACGACAGAGATATAAGTAATGAAAAAGACTGTCCCCTTGTCTTTGACGTCTTTCTCTCCGTCATCGATCAGCATGTCATCAGTAACCACCTCCCAACCTTCCCAGCCCCACTTCTCCTCACCGTTCCTCGTCTCCACGCCTCCCACCTCCCTACCTCACACTCACTCCCTCCTCCACTTTCTTTTTCTTGCACTTCTTTTTCACTTCCCGCTCCTCCTTTTTTCACTTTGGAAATGCTCATTTTCACTGTCATCTCCCCTACCCTCTCAACGGCAATAGTGTTAAGTTCACTCTGGCTCCTTCATACGCAGACTCATCTAGGAGATCTTGTTGAAGCTTTAGTTCCAGCAAGCCGCACGAAGCAGATCTGGACGTCATAAGTCAACTGACCACAAGAGACAGACGCTACACTGCTGCTCAGTCACTGACCGTTTTCAATGGTGCCTGTTCTGATCCCGTATACACAGGACACTATCAAGCCGAGAATAGTTGATGTGTGGCTGAACCCCCGCGAGCGAGCGTTCCCTTCCGGAGGGGGCTATCACATCCACCTAACGAAAGTCCGTATTAACTTGTAGACTAAAAACAAAATGTGCGCGAAGTCACCAAGGGCACAGATGTGAAGAGGAAATGGTCACTGAAGGCACCATTAGAGCAGGGTATTACGGGGAGCTGAATTTGATTTCTATAGATGTGAAGAGGAAATGGTCACTGAAGGCACCATTAGAGCAGGGTATTACGGGGAGCTGAATTTGATTTCTATAGATGTGAAGAGGAAATGGTCACTGAAGGCACCATTAGAGCAGGGTATTACGGGGAGCTGAATTTGATTTCTATAGATGTGAAGAGGAAATGGTCACTGAAGGCACCATTAGAGCAGGGTATTACGGGGAGCTGAATTTGATTTCTATAGATGTGAAGAGAAAATGGTCACTGAAGGCACCATTAGAGCAGGGTATTACGGGGACTTGAATTTGATTTCTATAGATGTGAAGAGAAAATGGTCACTGAAGGCACCATTAGAGCAGGGTATTACGGGGACTTGAATTTGATTTCTATAGATGTGAAGAGAAAATGGTCACTGAAGGCACCATTAGAGCAGGGTATTACGGGGACTTGAATTTGATTTCTATAGATGTGAAGAGGAAATGGTCACTGAAGGCACCATTAGAGCAGGGTATTACGGGGACTTGAATTTGATTTCTATAGCTGATTATCAGTGAGATGACAAAAATGATGCTAGGGGTTCCTGTTTCCGTCTGAGACTACAGACCAGGGTGGTATCCCATACTTTCTGCCACAGTAATATATCAGCATGAAGTCGGCCCTTGAGATATTTAATTCTGAATGAAGTAGTACTTTGTGGAGTATTCAAAATGGTCGACACGGTTAATTGCTAAACTATTTTTTAACATGTGTAAGAACATGAAGTCAAGTGAAGTCATGTCTTTCAATATATATCTTATGATTATTCATAGAGGTGTACTCCGAGATGAAAACTTATTTCCACTTTTGTTTGCGTTACAGAGGAATGATATGGAAGCATATATAATAGAAACCGGGTGCTCTTTGCTGAATATTTATACCTGACAAAAAAAAATCTCCAACAGCTTTTTTTCATATTGCGTATGCTTTTCTATTTCTTTTTCCTTATTCATTTCTCTAGCTGTATCTTCTGCGTGTTGTTCTAGATGGCTTACCAGATGTGGTTTGGCCACTCCGCACGCAGTGACGTCTCCGTGATGAACCTGAACCTGAACCTGTTGTAACAAAGACCGGCCAGACATGGAGAGTGATAACTGATTATTTAATCTGACAATGTTGACCCATCCTTCACCCTGTCCCCATGCAACCCTTTCGCCATTCAGAGGAACAGGTCTGGAAAATTACCCATGCTTTGTTTCTCAAGCAGTAAACTGCACTCAAGACCGAAGTTTAAGAATAACCTAGCACCCTCCCCCCCTCCCCCTCACCTCACCTTTCCCGACCCACACCGCTTCCCCCCCTCGTACCCTTACCCCGCATCCCTTCTCTCTCTCTCTCTCTCTCTCTCTCTCTCTCTCTCTCTCTCTCTCTCTCTCTCTCTCTCTCTCTCTCTCCTTCTGCCAGTGTCACAATCTCTTTTTATCTGTCTGCCTGTCTGTGCCTGTGTCTGTCTCTATTTCTGTCTGTCTGTCTGTCTATCCTCTCTCTCTCTCTCTCTCTCTCTCTCTCTCTCTCTCTCTCTCTCTCTCTCTCTCTCTCTCAGATTTTCTGTCTTGCAATCTCTTTTAGTCTGTCTGTCTGTTTGTCTCGCGCGCGCGCACCCCCCCCCCCCTTCCCCCCACCCTCCACACACACATTTATATATACACGCACGCACGCACACACGTTCATACAGGCACGCGCGCATGTACGCAGGAACGCACACACATACATATGCACACACGCGCACACACACACACACGCATACGCGCTCGCACGCGCATACACAGACACGCGCACGCGCGCGCGCGCGCGCGCGCACGCACACACACACACACACACACACACACACACACACACACACACACACACACACACACACTAACACACACACGCACGCACGCACGCACACACACACACACACACAGGGATAACAGGGATAACAATTTTATTTGTCCAAAAGATGGAAAATTCATTTTCGACAGCACAGCAACCATATACCAGGACAATATACAAACACAGAAAGAAAAAAAGGCGTAAACTTCCTATGTAAGAATCAATAGTAAATCAATCTCATCAATAAAATATCTTCATGCAAGCACACTCTTCCCACACACACCCTTTCACCCACCCATCCGCCCACACACGCACACACACACACTACACACACACACACACACACACACACACACACACACACACACACACACACACACACACACACACACACCATCACACACACGCACAAACACATGTGCGTACGCAGCTACAGTAAACATCCACTCTCTTTAAAGCATGGAACCTAAAATTACAACAACAACAACAAAAGCATCATCATTCACACACACACACACACACACACACACACACACACACACACACACACACACACACGTTGCCGCAAGATTCAAGATTATAATAACTCATGAAAATGTGGAAAATGAAATCATGTTATTATTATTATTATTATTATTATGAACATTTATGACGCCTAATCAATTGAATGCCCTAGGCGTTTACAATATCACAACAGACATCAAATCACACAATATATAACAATCATACATGAGAAAAAGGCATCAAAATCCAAAGCAAGGACACAAACTCACAAGCATGCATACACGCAAACACACACTCACACAGACACGAACGCACACAAAGCAGACACTCGCATCACACATTGCAAACGTCGGGTCACAGGGAAGACGAAGTTACCTAGGAAACAGATGAGTTTTGAGAAGGCGCTTGAATGTGGGCAGTGAGGGTGAGTATCTGAGAGAGCGAGGCAATTGATTCCAGGTAGTTGGAGCTTGATAGGCAAAGGAACGTTGACCAAAGGTTTTAGTGCGAACAGTGGGGATACTGTAGATACGAGTGTCTGTCTGTGTGTGTGTGTGTGTGTGTGTATGTGTGTGCGCGCGCGCGCGCGCGCGCGTGTGTGTGTGTGTGTGTGTGTGTGTGTGTGTGTGTGTGTGTGTTTATCACAGTATTTTTGTCTTTTAATTTCTTTTCATGGCCTCTGTAAATATGCATTTATTGCTTTGTTGCAAAGATTACACAGATCACTGTTTAAACAAGGTCTTCTAGATGTGATGAATATTTCGGCAGAAATTACCTTTTTCCTTTGAAACGTTGTTTATTTCCAAATGCGATTGTATCCTGTATTCCGTTTTAATTGAAATTTGATAAACGACACCGATCCGCTCGCATTTATGAATGCATTCGGTATATTGTTTTAAGAAATATACATCATGACATCAACTTCAAGAATTATAGGGTTTGAATCATTTTCATATAACAGGAGCTGACAGAGAGTATATCACAGTTTCATTATATATCAGGGTTTGTTTTTTTGCTTTGTTTTGTTTGTTTGTGTATTGTGGGGTTTTTTGGCTGTTATGCGGAACGCACAATTAAACCGTTGAAACCGTAAATTCTTGACTTATAACACTGTCATCCCTCGAATTTCACCGAAAAATATACAGGGCTATACTACCCGGTAGACATCAATGACTCACCCTCCAATAAATTGTGTTCTACATGTAAAACAATGATGAAGTTTGACAATCTCTCATCAATGAAAAAAAAATCCATCACAGGAGACCACAAATAGACACACGAAAAAGCCAGACCGAGAGACAGGCTGACAGAACTTAAGAGTAAGAGTTATGATGGGCACGAATGCAATTCAACATTATGTTATCTGTCTCTCATTTGGATGACTCAGTCGACAGCATTCCAGGACCAGTTGGACACAGGCTAGTTTAACTGAAGAAGGAAACTTCCTTTTCGGACTGACAAGTTGCCATGGCAGCAAATCCATTGCCATAGAAACGGGAAGCATCTAACTGAAGTAATTTATCACGTTAGGAAACTCGTTCTCGTTTGTAAAAGTTAGGATCTTGAAGATCAGGGGAGCTAATTCTTGTCCAGGGATGCGCGCGCATCCTCACACACTCTCTCCCACCTCTCTCCCACGTGTTGCGCTCGTTGTCACAGACCAGAAGGTGAGGTGGGGATTTCCAACAGGCACGGACAAAGAGAAGATATATTATGCTTGTATGGCCATTAGTGCGAGAGAGAGAGAGAGAGAGAGAGAGAGAGAGAGAGAGAGAGAGGAGAGGGGGGGGAGGGAAGAGAGAGAGAGAGAGAGAGAGAGAGAGAGGGAGATAGTGGTTTATGAGAGTGTGTTGTGTGCATTGTGTGGTGCGCGCGTGGCCCACTGTGTGTGTGTATGTGTGTGTGTGTGTGTGTGTGTGTGTGTGTGTGTGTGTGTGTGTGGTGTGTCTTCTGGACTGTTGGTTTATTGCGGATTGAGAGAGAGAGAGAGAGAGAGAGAGAGAGAGAGAGAGAGAATGCGAATTTTATGTTGACGGAGTACACTGAACTCTTTAAGTTATTCATGTGTTAAAGAGGGCGAGAAGGGAGGGGGAGCAAGGGCGGGAAGCAAATGAACTAGAGCATATCTGTATGTGCAAATACAGATATGCTCTAGATATGGAAACTAACATTTATTGAAAATAACAGTGTATGTGAAAAGACGTTAACTGGATGAAAGGCACGTCCACATCTCTGTGTCTCTAACCGTATGCAACAGGGCCATAGACTATTCTTTTCGCTTTGTCCATCCAACAGGTTTTCTTCAGCAAGGCTCAGCTGAGTCCCTCTAACATCCTCCGCTGAGTGATGGAATGAATAGAAGGATGTTGTAGTACAAAACGTCTACCCGACATCCAGGACGAGATCACGTGATGAGAACGTGCCAATGAAAATCAATAATGATTGTGTGGTTAAAGAGACGTAGATGAATAGGCCTGATGAATATGGAAGAGTACGGATGGGGAGGCAGCTGCTAGCTGAGGGGAATTGGGCAAGTTCATAATAACTTTCATAGATGATTACAATCGTACATTTGACGGGGCAGTTTCTTTATTTTGTGGGCTTAAAATCCAGACCATAGTTTGAATACAGCGTTCGTTCATTTTGTAATATCATATTGATGCGTATGAAAAATGTAGATGTACAGTTTAGAAATGAGATAAGTATTATGAGTTAATACGAGCAGATGTTTCATTCGTGAGGACAGCCCAGTTTCCAACTACCGCAAGTTCAAAATAACGCACTTTTGCCAAAGTAAGTTTCCTGATTGTGCTCAATAATTGTGTGAGCATATTTATATACATGCATACATACAGATATACACATGTAAATAAACAAATAAATTGATTAATAAGTAAATATGTATATAGATAGATAAATAAATAAATAAATATATACATAGATATGTTAAACACACACACACACACACACACACACACACACACACACACACACACACACACACCACACACACGCACGCACGCACGCACGCACGCACGCACGCACACACACACAGAGAGAGAGAGAGAGAGAGAGAGAGAGAGAGAGATTCTTTTATTATGTGATTCAATTTAGTAAGTAATCTCAACTCGCGGGGAAATGGGTTGTCTTATGAAAATGAATAGTCGCTTTTATTTATTTATTTTTTCCAGCCCTTCTTGCTTGACTGAGCTGTAAACAACATGACTTGACTAACTTCTTGTTTTGTCAATCACTCAAATCGGTTGATTCAGTGAAGATTTTACCAACTGCTACATACTATCTGAAAGAATTGATTTCTGGAGTAACTTCTGAATTCAACATTTACTTACATTATAGCAGAGTAAAAGGATGGGGAACCCCATAAATCTGCGAAAGCATGTGCAATTAGAAAACAACTCGAGGCAATATTTCGTTGTATGTTGAATTGCCTTATATGCATGATGTCACCCCGGGTGATAAAATTGCGGTTTAGATCTCCCACTTTGGAAGTACGCAGGTAAGCTAGTCTAGTAGACTAGCAGGGCACAGTCGGTCATGATCTACATTTCTACAGCTGAACAGAAGTCAACAGCAAGTCAGACAATCGCAGACAGTGGCACTCTGACCTGCAAGATCTCTACAAACAGCATGACGGGGCGCATGTGAGTCGAAATGTTGCCTATGGCTTAGATTTCATCCAAGGATCGGAATCCATAAGACAAGTCAAAATAGAAGGAAAGGTGACACGTGGGGATTCATTTTATTGCTGACGTCAGCTTCTGGTTCGGGTATTTTCTTTTCTCCCATGTTTCAGGCTTCCACTTTTTGTCTGTGGGGTAAACCAGAGAAGAAGGTCAGCTAAGAGCTCAGTGTTACAGTTTTCTATTTCCAGGCGACTGAAAAACAATCCAAAACTACAACCACAAGAAGGACAGCAGCAACAACAACAACAACAACAACAACAACAACAACAGCAGCAGCAGCAGCAGT
>CM065714.1:68342444-68347444 GCA_033310375.1 Conus canariensis | reverse complement strand
TTGCATTCATTCGTCTGTTTCCTTTTCTTTCTCCTTTCCATTTCTTCATACACCTCTCGTTTTCCTTTTCTTTTTTTTCTTTTTTTTTTTCGTTTCAAAAGAGAGTTGAAGTCTTAGTGCTTCTTCTGTTGAGCCACACAGCATCACTCTTTCAGGGCAGACACGAATTTCATGCAGGAGGCCCATCAGGGTCGTTTCAGCGCCTTGGAGAATTTCTGCCAGAATGCCTTCTTTTGTTGAGATTAGATTTTTTTTTGCCAGTTGCTGAGGGCATTAATTTGTTTTTCTTTAGTCCTCTGCTGTGCGCTCTTGTTCGAGTCCCAATCAGGTAGCATTCAGAGCACATTTAATCGCCTTGTTTAGCAGGAACAAAGCTTATCGGAATTGTTTGATCCGAGATAAAGGAGACATTCGAACCCAGAAAAATGGAGCTGCGTACGTGTTCACTTTGTTTTTGTTATAACCCAGATATCCACTAAGGACGTATTCAGGGTTGTCATTACACGGAGAAGAAAGTCTTCCCCCTACAGCATACTTATTCACATGAAACAATGTACACCGATTTTTACCATAACAGCTAAACTATTGACGACTTAAAGCTATACAAAACCAAGCTGTTCTGAGAGCGTCAATCGTTCTTCTCAATTTTTAGCCCCCCAAATTACAAAAAGAAGTAGAAGAAAATCAAACTAATAACTGTGGTCTGAGAAATGCATATAAAGCCATATGGGCAAACAGACACTACGTAATGGGCATCCAGTGTTCCATCTGGACAATGTTTGGAGTCTTACCAAAAATGCCAGATCACAGAAGAAAAAGGTATCAAGGTGTGATACCAGAAAAAAAAATGTTTTGAAGAACGAATCTGTGTTTGAGTCACAAATACAGCAAAATAGTGGGCAACAGTTTAAAAAAAAGAACAGAGAAAAAAAAAGGATGGAGTCGATGTGAGCCACAGAAAAGGGGAAGTTATTGGCACAGAACTTCCGGAAGGTAGGGCAACGCTCTCCGCTTAAAGGACCCAGACAGGAACAGCATTAGAAAGAGAGCCATTTACAAGCCTCGGAAAAAATTATTCTGTATGTAAACATAAACAACTGTAACCATTTTTCAACCAAACATTCTCAGGATAGCTGGTTGTACAGAATCAAAAGTAAGAACAAAATGGGAACACGCTGTTTGGGAAATACTGATTTCAAGGAATTCCAGTCGTTTTAACGATTTACTGTCACTCTCAGCGTTTTCGGTTCTGTAGCTGTTCTAAGCGGGTGCATTTGGTGCACGTTTGTCAATATTTCATCGACAGGGACCGAACTTGCCAAGTTTTCTACTGTGCACTTCGTCCGCATGGAGCAATCCCGTGGACACCCAATTCGTGATTCTGCTTTAGACGCTGGGGTTTCTTAATGCCATCAGCTTGTACTCCAGATTGAAGCACACCGGTTTGAGCTGATTCAAGTACTGACCTGAAAAGAGAATTCTGTGGACGTATCGTGGTGTGAATTACTTGATTCTTTTGTTTGCCGTCTTCAGTCATCTGATGGTTACTGTGTAATTCGACTGCACAGAACAGTAATAACATCACCACCGTCTAATATTCGTCTAATTCGTCTAATATCACATAATGTATATAGACGTTAAATTGAAGACCTAACATCACCACCGCCTTACCAACCGCTGATTTGGGACCAGTTCTTTTTTAGTTTGATATTTTTAAAGTTATATTTTGCTATATTCTTTATCATTTTATACTTCGATGTTATTTTTTTTTTAATCCATATTTCACTTTTACATCAGCGTTTATATATATATTATATCATATATTAATATATTATATATATATATATATATCGAGAGAGAGAGAGAGAGAGGAGAGAGAGAGAGAGAGAGAGAGAGAGAGAGAGAGAGAGAGAACAATGCACAAAAAGAACAACAAGTTGGCTCTTCGTTATCCCAAATTTTCGGCGAGCTCACCTCGCCTTCCTCAGGGGACTTTAATTGTCTTATGCTCACACAGGTATCACAAATTATTCTGACAAATCACTCAGTTAAGCAAGAAAGAAGAAACAGGAAAGTGAAAAGCATGGAAAACAATGTACAGAATCAGAATACACACTCACAGGCGTATGCATATACTGAATATGTGAATGGCCTGTATTCGCACGAGCGATTGAGTGGATGAGTACGTACGCAAAAGCGGCGGTGGGGGTGGGGGAGAGGGGAAGGGGGAAGTATAGATAGATAGATAGATAGATAGGATAGATAGATAGATAGATAGATAGATAGAAATAGATAGATAGATATACACGTTCATATATACATAATTTTCGTTATAATTTTTCAAGAGAAAGCAAACAAACAAGTCAATGTATGTTATGCGTACGGGCAAAACTCTAAATATATTTCATCTAAACCAAGAACAGGTTTTATATTAGGAATTAAAAGAGCATGAAACTGCAAATTCAACCCCCTAGTTATTGTCTTGAAACCAAATTAAGGTGCATTCTTTATTCACTTTGCATTTTTCAAGAGAAAAAATATCTTTAAAGAGAAAAAACAATATCGACATTCCATAGACCTTTTTGTCTGCTCTTCCAAGATCTCGTACATGTTCGCCTACTGGTCACGTGGCATATGACGTAGGGACAAGAAGTTCAGGGCATTCTCATTGGTGGCTTCTTTTTGTATCTTTGGCGAAGCCGGTGTCCTGTGAGGTGTCAACTATGGTGAAAAGAATTTATATGTGGGGGTAATTTACAATGGCATAAACACGTAACTGTAAGTAAAAGATCAAATACAAAATTTAGATGTTTTTATGTCCTCCTCCGCCTCCTTGTTGCTGTCATTGATGGTGATGTTTTCTTTGTCGACATTGTTCCAGTTAGATTTCCCGTCATCGACGTCATATTCATGTTTTGTTTCTAACACATTCACCCATCTTTCCTTTTGGCATCCCATCCCCGCCCACCCCCCACCCACCCACCCCACCACCCCCCACCCCACCCACCCTTCTTCAAAGTCTTTGATCTTTTTTTTTTTCAGTCTCCTTCTCTCAGTTGATTCTTTACCGTCTGGAGTTCACGAGCAGAAGACTACTCTTAAAGTGATATCGATTGTATTGATCAGACGAACCGTCTTGTGCCCACTCACATCTCTAATTCCACTTTCATGTCCATTTTTGTGTGTAAAAACAATGTCATTGGTGTGAGAAGAGTCCCCCCTTGTCCAGACTGATTCTGCTGTTCCTCAGAGATGATGGACAGTCACGTGGTGTCAGGTCGATTTCACGTTGGTGGATGGTTTCGATTGTAGTGATATGGATGCGGTTGGGGACAAGTGCAGCGCGCGCGCGCGCGCGTGCGTGCGTGCGTGCGTGCGTGTGTGTGTGTGTGTGTGTGTGTGTGTGTGTGTGTGTGTGTGTGTGTGCTCTCTATCGCGCGCGCGCGTTTGTATGTATGTGTATGTAGTGGTTGTGTGTGTGTGTGTGTGTGTTGTGTGTGTGTGTGTGTGTGTGTGTGTGTGTGTGTGTGTGTGTGTGTAAATGTGTGTATCTATCTGCCTAGCTATTTCTCTATCTTCTATCTCTCTGTCTATCTGCCTATCTATCTATCTATTTCTCTATCTCTGTATCTCTCTATCTATCTATTTATCTATCTGTCTGTCTATCTACTTGTATCTGTGTGTGTGTGTGTGTGTGTGAGAGAGAGAGAGAGAGAGAGAGAGAGAGGGTGGTGGTGGAGAGTCAGTTGAGTGAGCATCTGTACGAGACTGTAAAAGTTGAAATTCGCCGACCCGATTTATATTTTTAAACATCCACACTTTTTAACATAACCATTCAAGACACCTCCATGGATTTACAAATTGTGTTCGGCACTCCAGTCAGTGAATAATGGCAAGCATTTATACGCACGTGTTCTCTCCCTCCCTCCCTCCTTCGCTGTGGCTGTCCCTCTTTCTCATCTCACTTGTGTTCCGCTGGCTTTCCCCACCTCTTCCTCCCAATCTCCTTGCTTTCTGTCTGTCTGTCTGTCTGTCTGTCTGTCTGTCTGTCTGTCTGTCTGTCTGTCTCTCTCTCTCTCTCTCTCTCTCTCTCTCTCTCTCTCTCTCTCTTTTTCTCTCCCCTAGCCAGTAACCAAACAATCGAAGTGGATGAGCAGGGATATGGGAAGAAACCCCAAGCTGAATCAATCCTGGGTTGTACAGCTCGTCTGTCTTTGATTAAATTTTCGATGGATTTTACTTCACCCCAGACCTGCAGTCTATGTCTGTATCCAGTTACCCGCAAACCACCTCTCTGTCTCTCTCTCACCCTCCCTCCCTCCCTTTCTTCCCCTCTCTTTGTCTCTCTCTCTCTCCCTCCCTCCCTCTCTCTCCCTCCCTCTCTCTCCCTCCCTCCCTTTCTCTCTCTCTCTCTCTCTCTCTCACTCTCTCTCTCTCATCTATGAAAAAATGCACAGGAATAGGAAAAGAAACGCAAAGCCTCGCTCCACTCATTCACTCTAAGTCTACTGTGGGCATTCCCAGATCTGGCTTAGAAAGCTGTAGGGTGAGGTATGGGGCTAGCTGCCCCATCCCATAGCACCTCTCTATCTGGGAAATGCCAACAAGAACTCAAGACTCCTCAGTCTGGAAACAGATGCGTGTTGAAAGCCAGGAGCCTCTGGAATGTAAAAGACCCTCTATGCTTCTTTCAGCAATGGCAACTTGGAACATGATAAAAGACCACGCTATACACAGTACAAAAAATAGAACATCACATGTGGTCACAGGGACGCAAAGCCTACTGACTTAGGATCAACGTGACAAGATGGCTTCAGTAAGGACAAAGAAGACTGGCTGGAGGTGGTTGCTGTTGTAATTCTACATGCATGGCAAAACCATGGGAGCAGCACTGATGTTGTCAAAAGCAGCATAGGGATCTCTTACAGTATGGGAATCACATGGTTCAATAATTGTCATTGTAGCTTTCCCAACCAAGAAGAAGACTGTTATTCAATGCG
>CM065714.1:68327444-68337444 GCA_033310375.1 Conus canariensis | reverse complement strand
ATATTGTGATCGTCTTTGAAGGGGAGAGAGAGAGAGGAGGAGGGAGGGAGGGAGGGAGGGAGGGAGAGAGCGATAAAGAGACAGAGGTGGAATGAGTGATAGAGGGAGGGAGAGAAAGAGAGAGACAGAGACAAAGAGAGAGGTGGAGGGAGAGATAGCAAGGGAGAGAGACAAGGGAACAGTAGAAAACACTAGAAGACAGATGTAAACTATTATCTGATCAACATTAACTGTACTGTAGAGAGAGAGAGAGAGAGAGAGAGAGAGAGAGAGAGAGAGAGAGAGAGGAGAGAGGAGAGAGAGAGAGAGAGAGAGAGAGAGAGGTTCAGCGAGACAGAGACAGACGACCAGAGTGACAGAGAAAATTGTAACTCTATAAACAAATTTAAACTATTATCTGATCAACATTAAATATTCTTTTTTTTTAATATTACAAAGCAGCCGATTGTTTCCTCAAATAACGAGTTGGCGGTAAACAAAGGACGATCTTCCCCAAAGGGGAAAAAAAGCAAAACACAAACTGACAGACAGGCAGATCCCACGCAATTGATCTGAAGTATTTTGGGCCTCTGGAAGTTGCAAGACGATTACAAACAACATGAGATGCTGAGTGCATAATCAATGAGGGCACCGCAGTGTTAGTGCTTCATCGGCAGCCTATTTGTCTGTGCAAAGTACAGCAGGCTGCTGCTCCCTCTGGGAGGTTCGAAGCGACAGAAATTGGAGACGTATTATCGTGTTACGTCGCCTGTCAGACGTCTCCATCAAAGGGATGCTTAAGTTCATTCCTACACAAAGTATTCAGTGTTGACTGTGTCCACCCCGGACATGTCTGCTCCGGCTGTTTGCTCACGCTCCTAGAGATATGATTTTGTTGATTAGCTGTCATGGCACGTTTTCCTGATTGACTGGTAGTTTGCGTTTACTCGAAAAACAATTCAAACTACCTAGTAGCTTGCGTTTGCGCGACATTTTTTTGTTGTTGTCTGGTTAGCTGACAGAGATTTTTTTCGCCAAAAACGTTCCCACTGATTGGCTGACAGCTTTTGTTTGCCACAAAACATGTTTATGATAATTGTGTGGAGGTCTGATTTTGCCCGAATAAAATACTTTTTTTGATTGACTGGCAGTTTAATGTATTTGGCTCTCAACCCCCCCCCCCCCCCCCTTCTCCCTCCAAATTGCCTAGGGGAAGTCATAAAAGAAATTGACAACACGCCCATTACTGAAAGTACGCCCCAAGTAATTGACAGTTGTCATTTGTCCTGAAATAGGTAGCATATTCACAGACATTTCCTTTACGGTTGCCAGCAATGGGATTTGTTGAGAGAAAAAGTAAAAACATTCATTTGTTATATTCAATTGCTCGAGTTTTTTCATTGTTGTCACTTCTTTCGACACACTGGCGGTGCTGGTTGCAAAAGAAACTTCCAATAAGAGATATTTCTCATGAGAGATATTTTCTGCTTCAGTAAATATACACATGCACACACGGGGGCGCGCGTGAGCGCGCGCGCGCGCGCGCACACACACACACACACACGCACGCACGCACGCACGCACGCACACACACACACAAGGATAGAGAGAGACAGAGAAACGGACAGACAGAGAGACAGAAAGAGAGAGAGAGAGGGGGAGGGAACATACACACATGCACACGCACGCGCGTGCGCACGCGCACACACACGCACACACACACACAACAACGCACGCACGACACAGACACACACACATATAATATATATATATATATATATATAATATACACGCGCGCGCGCACACACACATGCATACGCACGTACCCACCCATGCACGCATACACTCACATGCCTGCGCACATACCCGTACACATTTGCACTACGCACACGTGAAAGGAAGTAACAAATGGTCTAGAAAGAGATAGAGTCGCAAATGTTTCTGTGGAGAGAGAGAGAGAGAGAAGATAAAAACACCTGACCAACAGAGATGTCAACAACGCAAACAAATAGGACACCTTTTTCTAACCCTTTCACCTTCTGAGAGAGAGAGAGGACAGACAGACAGACAGACACAGAGAGAGAGAGAATGATTCATCCAAACAACGTTTGCCTCACAATGTTCAAGGTCAAATCAAGACTAAGAAGAGATGTCAACACTGCAAACAAATATAAAGCCTTTGTCTTATCCCGTTCACCATTTCCTTTTCCGACACAATGAGAGAGAGAAACCAAATATTTTTTTATTTTTGTTTCACGGTGTTCAAGTGCAAAACAGAAAATGCCAACAATGCACACAAATTTAACCCCATTCCCCTCACACACACACACACACATATATATATATATTCAATTATAAACAAAGCTTGCTCTTATGTCTTAGATTGAAGAAATAGGGGGAGATAACATACATATCTGCAGTGGTAGTTAATTCTGCCAACTAACAGTATGTGCTTGAGTGGGTGAATGGGGAGAAATAAAATAAATGCTTCTCAAAATGAGCCTTAGCAAGCTTAAGTCTCCAAGGGGAGACAATCTCCAATGGGAGAAAACCCCACTGAACATATAACTCCCGGTCAGATACCGATATTTCGAAAGCTGATTGTTCTCCTCAGTGACCGCGGAAAGTGGTAATTTGACTCCTCTGCCTTTTCGGTTTTAAAAGAATGCTATCCCAGAAAAGGCTGGTGTGCAATACCTAGTATGTTTGTTGAGTTTTCAAAAAACCAACCAAAGGTGCCACCTAAGAAGCAAAAAAAGCAAAGAAAGAGCAAAACAGCTACATTTTCTTGCGAAAAGTAGAAAATATAAAAAGATAACCTCTTTAAGACACAAGTGCTGAGGGCCAGTTCTTGGAATGAAATCCGCAAGGGACTAAATTACAATAAACTAATAAATTCCAAGGATAAGTACGAGCACCATTCCAGCAACTTACAGAGCAGCTTGGTGTTGCAATGACAGCAAGAAATATTCAATTATAAACAAAGCTTGCTCTTATGTCTTAGATTGAAGAAATAGGGGGAGATAAGCATTCATTATGCGTGTATCTCCCCTCTATTTTTGCAATAATAAGTAAATGAGAGCAAGCTTATATCTCCGCTTATAGTTCCTTTCAACATCTAACGAATAAGGAGCAAGCTTTTTTATAATTTGAATATTTCTTGCAGTTATGCTTGATTCCCCCTATATCTCTTCATTGAGACATAAGTGCAAGGCTTTGGTTTATTATTTATTATGAATATGTTGTTGCAGTCCCTTGCAACATGAAGTCCCATTTCTTCAATTAAGATGCTGTTATATATATATATATATATATATATATATATATATATATATATATATATATATATACAAACACACAGAGACACACACACGCACGCACGCACGCACAAAACACACACACACACACACACACATACCACACCCCACACACACACACACAGCACACGCACATGCACACACGCGCGCGCGCGCAGAGGCATACAGTGCCTGATCAAATTTTTTTTTTGCTTCACGCTATTCAAAGGGAAAAAATACGATGCTGTATGCAAAGATGACCGTGTCATATGAAGTCAGTGCTCCATCAAGAACCGATTTCCACCACAAACAGATGGGTCAGTCAGTCCCAAAACATCAGTATCAACATATGAGCCGTATGTGGGCTAGATGCTAGCGTTTCTCCAAAGAAAGGTTTTTGTTGATGGCTGCATGCGATCGCACCTGATCTATATGGATTGAAAGTGTGCTGTCTGATGCTGCCTTTGCTTACATAATGTGTTAAGATATTAATGTCTGTCAGGAATATGATAAGTGGAAATATGAATTTCCAAATTCATGAATGATGAATGCTTTTTTTTTTACGCACTCTGAGATTTCTCACAAGTAAAACACACGTGAGAACGAGAGAGAGAGAGAGAGAGAGAGAGAGAGGAGGAGGGGGGAGGGAGCAAGGGAGGGAGGGAGGAGAGAGAGAGAGAGAGAGGGGGGTGGGTGGGTGTGGAGCAGAGTGTACAGAGGAAGAAAGGGGACGAGGAGTGTGATCAATCCAGTTCGTTTTATTTACCTCACAATATTCAAGGGAGCGGAAGGACTGAAGTCAGACACTGTTCATGGATGGCTGTGTCAGTAGACATTTCATCGCAGAGACTGATCCAGCCCAAAATGAAAATACAAAGAAACGGGACCTGCACACGGGGTAATTTCGGTTACCCTTCAATGATACATCATTGTTGGCAGGCTGCAAGCGATCGTCTCCGAAATGTATTAAAGTTGATGGGATGTTTGCCGTTCCCTGTAGAATACATCTTAGAATATGAATTTCACTCCTGCTTAATTGGATTTGTGTGACAGCATGCAATATGAGAGTGAGAATTCTGACCATGCGTTGTTCTTTATGGTTCATGACAAAAAATAATGGCGATATGATAACAGCGTGTTTATTTTCCCACCCATAGCCCTTACAGACATTCATCTAATCTGTACTGAAGATAAAGTAGACATTAAACGGAAAGAAATTCAGTCACAGATTCAGTGGTTCGACTGTTCTCTCTCTCTCTCTCTCTCTCTCTCTCTCTCTCTCTCTCTCTCTCTCTTCTCTCTCTCTCTTTCTCTGTTCTCTGTCTCTGTCTCTGTCTGTCTGTCTGTCTCTCTCTCTCTCTCTCTCTCTCTCTCTCTCTCTCTCTCTCTCTCTTGTGGAAATGTAGTTGCTGTCAACATAAACAAGTCTGTTTTCAAAAGTGACAAAGATGTCCTTCTGGTTGCATGTTATATTGTGCCAGAAAATGGGCCTCTGTATAATACGATGGAAATTAAGGATGGTATAGTTAATTTGGAAGAAAGTTTATTACATGTCCTTCAAAAGGATAATGTGCATTTGATGCTTATGGGTGACTTTAATGCAAGAACTGGGTGTGAACAGCCAAGGATAGAAGACATGAGTAATTATGCACCATGTATGGATGATAATGATGATGATGATGGTAATGATGAGGAAACATGGAACAGGAACTCGAAAGATAACGTTGTGAATAATTTTGGTCAATCCCTGTTGAATTTTTGTTACATGTTTAACTGTGTCATTTTGAACGGCTGTTTTGACAATAATTCTAGTGGTGATTTTACTTTTGTTTCACCGCATGGTGCAAGTGTGATTGATTATGTCATTATGTCAAAAGACATGTTGTCTGCGTGCAGTTGTGATTTATGTGTTGGTGATCGAATCGATTCCTGGCACTTGCCTGTAGAGTTTATTTGGAAAAATGTGGAGCAAGAATTCATTCAGTTACGTACAGTTCAAACCAGTAATGAGAATCACTATGTATGGTCAGAGGAGTATTTGTACATTTATCAAAATGAGCAAAAATCTGCTGATTTCAAACAAAATTTAGATAACGCTTGTTCAGTTCTTGATACAGATATCGATGCTTCTCTAGAAATAGTTACAAAGTCGTTATGCAGCGCAGCTGCGTGTATGATGAGAACAACAGGAAATAAGAAGAGAAAGAGTGACTGGTTTGATGCTGAATGTCACCGTAAAAAGAAAGCAGTTAGGGGGTTACTAAGGAAATTCAAGCGAGCAAAGAATGCACGTCAACAAAAAAGAGAGGCGTACGTTAAGGAAAGAAAGGAATATAAGTATTTGTTAAACCAAAAGAAAACAGAGTATGATCACGCAAGGTTGATTAAATTAAAGCAGTCAGTACATGATTCTAAACTATTCTGGCAGACAGTCAGGTCCGTGAACACAAAATCAGTGATCTACAATTCCATATCTATAGATCAGTGGTACGAACATTTCTTCTCACTATTTAATGAATTAGATATAACGCCACATCCTGAGACATGCGAAGTCAATAGTGATGAACAAACATTGGGTGTTTCTGATGCATTATTTAATGAAGCGATTTTCAGACAAGAGGTCCTTGCCAGTATTGGTCATCTCAAGTCTGGGAAAAGCGCAGGCCCTGACAAAATCATAGGTGAAATGTTGAAACATGCAAATGTTGTTGTTATTGATTTTCTGGTTGTCTTTTTCAACAAATTGTTTTATCATGGAATTTTCCCTAAACAATGGTCACGATCCATTATCGTACCAATATATAAGAAAGGAGACGTTAATCAGCCAGATAATTATCGTGGCATAGCCTTAACAAGTGTTGTAAGTAAAGTTTATACACACATTTTAACGAAAAGGCTATCCATGTGGGCAAAAGAAGAAGAAAAAATTCTTGAAGAACAGGCAGGTTTCTGAGCAGGGTATAGTACAATTGACCATATTTTCACCCTCTACCTATCATACAAAAGTCTTTACAAAAGAATTCTAAACTGTACGTTGCATTTATTGATTTTAAAAAAGCGTTTGACTCTGTGAACATGAATTCACTATGGGCAGTTTTGAGGAGGAATGGTGTGAATGGCAAAATGTATAAGGCGTTAAGAGGTATTTATGATTCTGTGTTGGCTTGTGTTCGTGACAAATGTTGTTATTCTGATTATTTCAATTGTCATAGGGGAGTGAGACAAGGTTGCCTACTGAGCCCCATATTGTTTTCCTTTTTCATTAATGAATTAGCTGTAGAATTGTCTGTGACTGGAAAGCGTGGAATACAATTGATTCCTGGGGCAGCGGAAATCTTTCTTCTTTTGTTTGCAGACGATGTCATACTGTTGTCGAATACAATAATAGGTCTTCAGAACCAGCTTGACAGCTTAAAAGAGAAACAATAGATTACATCTGAGTATTAATCTTAAAAAGACAAACGTAATGGTGTTTAGAAAGGGAGGTCATTTGGCTGCCAGGGAGAGATGGTTTTATGGAGGTAAAGAAGTGATGGTTACAAATTCTTACAAATATTTGGGAATGGTTTTTACCACAAAATTAGGTATTAGTAGCAGTTTAGTAGACGTCTGTAGAAAAGGGAAGAAAGGGGTAATGGACATATTGAGATCCATGAGAAAATTGAACACTGGGGATGTAGATCTGTTTTGCAAACTATTTGACACACAAATAGAGCCCATATTAACCTACGCAGCTGAAGTGTGGGGACTGGAGGAAGATAGGAAAAAAGTTGAAAAAGTGCACTTGCAATAAAAAGTGCACACCTTTGCAATAAAAAGACTTTTAGGTCTTCCCCTCCACACTTCTAATACTTTAGTTTATGGCGAAACCGGAAGATATCCCCTCTGTATTCGAATGTCTGTAAAGTGTATTAAATATTGGCTTAAACTTATTAACTTACCAATGTCGAGAATTTGCAGACAGTCATATGAAATGCTTGTTATACAACATGAACTGGTTACTTAAATTGGGCGTCAAATGTTAAGAGAATTTTATGCGAGAATGGATTTGGTATTGTATGGCTAAGCCAAGGTGCAGGTTGTGAGTATGGTTTTATTAGTGAATTCAAAGATAGACTTATCTCCTGCTATAAACAGCATTGGCATTCAGAATTGGAACTAATGATAAATATAGGTGGTTTTATTCTTTCAAAAATGTTTTTCAAGCAGAAAAATATCTATCATTTGTATCGGATAAATGGCATAGGGTTAGTCTTATCAGATTCAGACTAAGAGTTAGCGGCCTAAAAAATTTCAAACAATGGTTTCAAACTGAAGAAGATAAAAACAACGTTTGCCCATCGTGTGGAAATGGAACAGAAGATGAAATTCATTTACTGTTCAATTGCTCTGCTTATAATGAAAAACGCAAAAGCTGTGATATTCTAAATTCCTTTACAGGAAATCCTGATCAGAGATCGGTAACATATATTCTTTCAAATAACAATGAAAATGTAACGATATCCCTGGCTAGATTCTTAGCAGAAGCAATGAAGATTAGGAAAGTGTTAATTGAACAAAGTCAGCAAATTACAAGATGATCCACCATCTGTATACGCGCGTTCGCGCATGCATCTCTCTGTTTCTGTCTCTGTCCTTGTCTCTGTCTCTCTCTCTCTTTCTCTCTTACCCCCCCTCTCTCTCTCTCTCTCTCTCTCTCTCTCTCTCTTCCCCTCTCTTTCTCTCTGTGTGCGCGCGTGTGTGTGAGTGTGCGTGCGCGAGCGCGCGCGTGTGTATGCACCTGCATGTGCATGTGTGTGTGTGCATATTTTCTTTCATGCGTGTGTGTGTATAGTCTTTTGATAAAGATATGAGATCATTTATGATAAAACATTTAGTCATATATGATTTCCCCCCCCCCCCCCCCCCTTGTCTGAAAGGGCTGTACAGCTATTGGACAATAAAAAAAAGTGTCAGTGTCAGTGTCAGTGTCTCTCTCTCTCTCTCTCTCTCTCTCTCTCTCTCTCTCTCTCTCTCTCTCTCTCTACCATCTCCCCCTCTCTCTCTGTCAAAGCCAGATAGAAAGCATGTGTTTATGTACGTCGCGCCCCCCCCCCTCCCACACACACACATACACATACACACGCACACACACACACACACACACACACACACACACACACACACACACACACACACACGCACGCACGCACGCACGCACGCACACACACGCCCTTATGTATGGAGTCATGTGTGTGTGGCGCGCGCACACACACACACACACACACACACACACACCACACACACACACATACACACGCGCGTGCACGCACACGAACATACACGCATACACACGAACACACACACACACACACACACACACACACACACACACACACACACACACACACGCACAATTCGGTAAGCTGAACAATATATCGATCCCTTGACCCTGTTCAAAGAAAAATTAGGTGCCATGTGCATGAATGGCGGTATCATTAGATTCTCATTACTCCTGTCAGCAACCAAGTTACCCCCACAAACAGGAGTGGTTGATCCATGCCAAAGCTAGCAGCCGCAGACACTGGGTCCACAAAGGGTTTGCATTAGGCTGCCTGCCAAGGCTACCTGTCTGCTGGCTGGTTGTCTGCATAAGAATGCACCCTAAATGTTCACTACCACTTGGTTGTGTAATCTTGCACACAAAACAGCTCCTGATGTGTTTGAATGGAGTTGAGTTGGCTGCTCGCAAGATGATATAGGTGTGACAAAAAAAAGTACAGAGGAATATGCAAAATCAGAAGTTGCATTAAAAGAAGAAAGGAAGAGAAAACCAGATGGAAACTCGATTTGGTGCAATACTGAAAACATAGAATAACACACACGCACACGCACACGCACAGCGCCACGCGCACGCACCACACACACACACACACACACACACACACACACACACACAATCAGAGAGAGAGAGAGAGAGAGAGAGAGAGAGAGAGAGAGAGAGAGAGAGAGGAACACACAGTCAAGGAAACGATTTCTTTGCAAGCAGTACGTTCAGAGTTGATCGTGACTTAATGATTACTGTGAAACGCACAGAACAACAGAACGTAGCTCCCTATACAATGTTTTTCAGCCGTCTTGCCTGCAGCTGTTTTTTTTTTTTTTTTTTTTCACCACCTCTGCTAGATTAGCTTATAGGACCCTTGAGCATTTAGTGGGCACAAGACGTAATAGTCCTGTGCGTGCGTGTGTCGGGAGGGGGTTGGAGTAGCAATATTATGCATGTGTGTGTGCATGCGTGCGTGTGTGTGTGTGTGTGTGTGTGGTGTGTGTGTGTGTGTGTGTGTGTGTGTGGTGATTCTATGGTACGTATTGTATTGATTTCACACGCTGTGTTGGATCGTGCCATACAAATGGTTTTAGACTACTGAATAGAACTTCAGAAAAAATGACCGAGAGAAATTAAAGGCAGATAAACAACAAAAAAAAGTACGAATGTATAACAACAAAGAAGCAAGCAAGCATTAGCACGTGCCTATTTTCTCTATCCCTTAAAAGAATTTGTGTGTATTTACATTTATTGAAAAGGAAGAACAAAATCACGAAAGACACGGGTGAAAAGAAAGAAAAAAGGAATAAGTAGGTTTGAGGCTCCATAAAGCCATAGAAAGAGAGAGAGGAAATGCGAGAGAGAGAGAGAGAGAAAGAGAGAGAGAGAGAGAGTGTATGTGTGTGTGTGTGCGCGC
>CM065714.1:68314944-68322444 GCA_033310375.1 Conus canariensis | reverse complement strand
TCAACCCAAGATCCGTTCCCACGGGCCTTATAATCTGAGGGAAAACTGATCGATATGGTCAACGCCCTGGTGTGCCAGGACAGGGAGAGAGAGAGAGAGAGACCTGTGAGAAATGTGTCCACTTCTTCCTCCACATCTTGCTTGCGTCTGTGGCTCGCATGGTGCTTTCTTCCTCTATCAGTAGTACTATTTCCGCCCTTTTTGTACTCCCAGTTCTTATAAAACAGGGAGTACTTTAGAATGGGAACGAAGAAATGCTCTGTGTGTGTGTGTGTGTGTGTGTGTGTGTGTGTGTGTGTGTGTGTGTGTGTGTCCGTCCCGTCCGTCCGTCCGTGGTCAAAATGTGTTCCACTCGCTCCAGACAAAACTACTGAGCCGATCTTTCAGAAAATTTGTAGGTATGTTCGTTATGGGTCACGAATGATGCCCGATGTCTTAGTTTACCGTTATAGCCGTTACCAACGGCTGTAACGGCCTGTAACGGTTTTTCTTCTTTATGGAATATCTCAGAAAGTACGCGGCCGACTTTCTGAAAATTTGTAGGTATGTTCATTATGGGTCACGAATAATGCCTGATGTTTTAGTTTACCATTATAGCCGTTACTAACGGCTGTAACGGCCTGTAACGGTTTTTCTTCTTCATGGAATATCTCACAAAGTACTTGGCCGATCTTTGTGAAAATTAGCAGGTATGTTCATTATGGCTCACGGATGATGCCTGATGTTTAGTTTACCGTTATAGCCGTTACTAACGGCTGTAACGGCCTGTAACGGTCTTTCTTCTTTATGGAATATCTCAGAAAGTACCTGGCCGATCTTTGTGAAAATTAGCAGGTATGTTCGTTATGGGTCACGGATGATGCCCGATGTTTTAGTTTACCCCGTTATAGCCGTTACTAACGGCTGTAACGGCCTGTAACGGTTTTTCTTCTTTATGGAATATCTTAGAAAGTACTTGGCCGATCTTTGTGAAAATTAGCAGGTATGTTCACTATGGGTTACGAATGATGCCCGATGTTTTAGTTTACTGTTACAGTCGTTACTAACGGCTATAACGACCCATAATGGTTTTTCTTCTTTGTGGAATATCTCAGAAAGCACTTTGTCGATCTTTCTGAAAAATTTGTAGGTATGTTCATTATGGGTCACGGATGATACCCGGTGTTTTAGTTTACTGTTATAGCCGTTACT
This sequence comes from Conus canariensis, assembly GCA_033310375.1. Classification (NCBI taxonomy): domain Eukaryota; kingdom Metazoa; phylum Mollusca; class Gastropoda; order Neogastropoda; family Conidae; genus Conus; species Conus canariensis. The sequence goes on along the minus strand of CM065714.1, from coordinate 68,321,253 downwards.
AACGGCTACAACGGCCTGTAACGGTCTTTCTTCTTTATGGAATATCTCAGAAAGCACTTTGTCGATCTTTCTGAAAATTTGTAGGTATGTTCATTATGGGCGACCGATGATGCCCGACGTTTTAGTTTACCGTCATAGCCGTTACTAACGGCTATAACGACCCATAACGGTTTTTCTTTTTTATGGAATGTCTCAGGAAGTACTTGGCCAATCTTTCTGGAAATTTGTAGGTATGTTCATTATGGGTCACGGATGATGTCCGACGTTTTAGTTTACCGTTATAGCCGTTACTAATGGCTATAACGACCCATAACGGTTTTTCTTTTTTTTATAGAATATCTCAGGAAGTACTTGGCCGATCTTTCTGAAAATTTGTAGGTATGTTCATTATGGGTCACGGATGATGCCCGATGTTTTACTTTACCGTTATAGCCGTACTAACGGCCCATAATGGTTTTCTTCTTTATGGAAAATCTCAGAAAGTTCTTGTCCGATCTTTCTCAAAATTTTTAAGGATGTTCATTATAGGTCACAGATGTTGGCCGATGTTTACCAGAATAGCTATTACGAACGGTTACACCAGCTCAAAACGGTTTTACCTCTTTATGGAATATCTCACGCGTATTCAGGATAAACTGGGAGTACGTTTATATGCTTTGCATCTTGTTTTTCTTGTTGATTTCATTGAGGTTTTTCCTTTTTTCCCGTACTGTTCTGTTGATATTGTTATTGTTGAGACTGCCGTTGTTGTTGACGTTATTGTTTGTTGTTGCGGTTGTTCTCTCTTCTTCTTCTCCTTTTTCATCTTCTTCTTCTTCTTCTTCTTCTTCTTCTTCTCTCTTCTTCTTCTTCTTCTTCTTCTTCTTCTTCTTCTTCTTCTTCTTCTTATCCTCCTCCACCTCCTCCTCCTCCTCCTTCTTTTCTCTTCTCTCTCTCTGTCTCTCTCTGACCTCTCTGTCTCTCTGTCTCTGTCTCTCTCTCTCTGTCTCTCTCTCTCTCTCTCTCTCTCTCTCTCTCTCCCTCTCTCTCTCTCTCTCTCTCTCTCTCTCTTCTTGCTTTTCCTCTACTTCCTCCCCTCCTCCTTCCCGTCCTCTTCATTCTCGTGCTTCTCATCCTACCCCCTCTTCTGATCTTTCTTATGCTTTTAAGTCGATCTCAGACACTGCGACTCCCTACCAAGTTTCTGGCGGCGTCTGAAAACTCCGGCGTTCAGCCAGGCATAAGCCATGACCATTTGTGTTGTGGCGTGGACCAGTTCTGGTCTGGGCCTTTGTGCCTTGCCATCACAGACTTTTCGACTTTTTTCTTTTTACCGTCCCTTAGACTTTTTATGTGCACGATGAACATGGATTTCATGGATATTTACGCCTTACAAGTCATCACCATCGTCAGCATCATCATCATCGTTATCATCATCGTCGTCGTCATCGTTACCATCATCATCATCATCTCGTCGTCGTCGTCGTCGTCGTTATCATCATCGTCGTCGTCATCGTCATCATCATCATCACCATCATCATTATTATCATCGTTATCATCATCATCATCATCTATCATCATCATCATCATCACCATAACATCATCAATATCATCATCATTGATGTCATCTCTCTTAGATGTAAAGAGAAGAGCAACACTATTGGAAATTGCAGCGTGGTGGTTCCACAGAATGGACAACGTATTTAGCTTTCTCCATGTGGAGAAATACGTGTGAATCATAATGTAGCGTTAATGCTCTTACGGCGTGGTTGTTCCTTATAGCTTTCTTCACAAGTAGAGATGCGCGTGACTTATTCTGCAGCATTAATGCTCACTTTCTTTGGAGTGCTGGAGACTTGATTCAGCATAATTGAAGCGTGCGATGATGTCACCCTGGTAAGTGTATGCGTTAAGTATGTCATTCAAACTGAAATTAATGTTAAGAAAAAACTGTTTAATGTGGTGTGTGTGTGTGTGTGGTGTGTGTGTGTGTGTGTGTGTGTGTGTTGTGTGGTGCGTGCGTGCGTGCGTGCGTTACGTGCATGCACGCGTGTGTGTGTGTGTTCATGCTTGCATGCTGAAATATATGTGTGTACGTGTTTGCGCGTTCCCATGTGTGTGTGTGTGTGTGTGTGTGTGTGAGAGAGAGAGAGAGAGAGAGAGAGAGAGAGAGAGAGAGAAAGCGAAGAAGAAGACAGACAGACAGGGAGTCAGACAGACGTACAAGACAAGCAAATGGATGGACAGACAGACAGACAGACAGAAACAGAGATCGAATACATATTATCCACAAAATATTTGTTTCAGAATACACATAGCTGCCAAATAAAAATCTCAGGTTCATATAAAAAAAATCTATCGACTGAAACCAAAAGAGACAGGGAGAACGCATGACGGAAGAAAAGAAGACATTCTTCTCGATTTTCTATATTGCAACATTTTACCTCAATGAAAAAAATAGACATTGTATGCATAGTGCATTTCATATCTAGCCAACATTATCATCCAATTAACCATTTTGGTTGTTCCGAACGAGAATGATTCAAAAATGAAATTTTTTTTTGTAAATGTTTACAGTGTCTCTGCAAGCCGTCTGAAATTTGCCTGTTTGTTATTTCTTTCAGCATCTCTTCAGGGAAATGAAAGCCAGTCAAATAACCTAATAAGATGTGTTGCATATTCATTGACGTTTTTTTTTTTTTTTACAAGTGCACGATATTATGATATCAAGCAAAGAAAGAGAAAGGGAAACAGAATACTCCCCTTGCAATTAGGTGCGCCTACGAACAGACATGTATGTTCGCGCTAATTTGTGCAAATATGAAATCAAAAAGAAAAAAAAAAGTATGTTTGTCCCATTTCAAAGAAAGTTTAGCGAGATGTCAAATAAAACCTTAAAGAAGAATAAACTGAATAAGCGCATCAGTGATTGACAGAAAGAAAAGGATAAGGGAAAAAAAGCAACAACAACGAAAGAGAAAGTAAGAAATAGACAGGGAAAAGAAAGGGAATTCAAAAATAAAGGAGAAGAAGAATGAATGAATGAAAGGGAGAAAACCGGAAATAGAAGGAAGGTAAAAGTGACGATGTAAATGGATAAATCAGTTAAGATGTATTTGTCTTTTTTTATCGGAGCAAGAAACCAAGTGAGAGAAAGAGACAGACAGACAGACAGACAGAGGGAAGCAAATATGCATTACTTAATCAACGCTGATAATTTTTCCCTCCATGATAAACAAAAACAATACATTGTTTCCACATGTCTTGGAACCATAAGCAAGCAATGAAGCAAGAGAGAAATTTGTTGAGAGAGAGAGAGAGAGGAGAGAGAGAGAGAGAGAGAGAGAGAGAGAGAGAGAGAGAGAGAGAAGCAAATATGCATTACTTAATCAACACTGATAACTTTTTTCCCTCCATGATACACAAAACTATACATTGTTTCCACATGTCTTGGAACCATAAGCAAGCAATGAAGCAAGAGAGAAATTTGTTGACAGATAGGCCGATAGAAATCACGCTCAGCTGACTTGAGCTGTTTCTGGTCTATCGACGTCGCAGGACAATAAAAAAAATTAAAAAAAAAAACAACAACAAAAACAGATGGTAAGTGCATGATCGTCTAGGGCACCGCAGGGTGAATGCTTTGTCAGCAGCCCAACATGCTTCCACTTGCATAGCAGACTGCTGAGAGGTTAAAATGGAACAAAAGTTGAAGTTATAGCAGTGTCTAACATTGCCTATCATATGCGTTGAATTACTGGCTATTTGAGAGGATTTTAAGGACGTTTTCATTGGTTGACTATCTCCACCCCAAGTCATGTCTGCTCTGGATCCCTGTTTGTGCTTGCCCCGGTATACAATTTTGACTGGTTGGCAGTCTGTGTCTGTTCCCAATTATGCTTTCCTGATTGGCTAGCAGACTGTGTGTGACACCCCCACCCTTTCCTCGCCCAAAATGTCTTTGCTGATAAGTTGTTTGTTTCAGTTTGCCCTAATTTTTCCCACAGATTACCTGCCTGGCTGCGTTTGTTCCTGAATGCGTTTCCCTGATTAGCTAGCAGTTTGTGTTTGCCAGAAAGAAAAGCTTTCGCTCACTGGCCGGTAGTTTATATTTGCTCCAAAATATTCTTTGATGATTGTATGGAAATTTGCGTTTACCTCCAAAATATGGTTTTGCCTATCGCGTTGCATTTGCATTTCCATCACCACCTCCCACCCCCACCACCAACCCCCAACCCTCCCAAAAGTGTTGCTGATTGGCTGAGGGATTTATGTTTTCCTCTGCTCCAAAATATACTTTTTCTGATCATTTTTTTACCACAGACTATCAACAATTTTGCCCAACACTGAAAGTGTATCCCAGCCAATTGGTGGTTTGTATTCGCCCTGAAATAAATAGCCTAACTACTGACTAGCTGTGTACGGTGGCCAAACAGACTTCGAAAGGCAAAAGCAAAAGCGCTCATGTACTGGGTTTATTTGCTTTTTTTTGTAACCAGGCAGGCGATATTCTATGTTCGATAGAGAATATTTCTCAATGACAGTTTCACCTTCAATAAAGCCTGTGCACACAAACTGCAGACAATTGCATGCACACACACACGCACGCACACACACACACACACACACACACACACACACACACACACACACACACACACACACACACACACACACGTGCTTGCCATTGCAGGAAGGCGTATGACATCGTTGCCTGCAGGGTGCTGGGATGCGGAAGTTCTACAGTCACTTGAAGCGACATTTTTTTTCCACTCAACACGATTGTTTTGAAAATGACTGAAGAAATGAATATTGTAATAACACGTGTCGGACGCCTCTTAAGTCTTGTCTCAGGTGCCTGTATCCAGGCTTGCCCTTTCCTTCTGTTATGAACAGTCGCGCGCCTTGCACGTACAGCTGTCACAGCTGTGTTGCTGTCTGCTCTACCTTGGAAGAGTGTTTAATTTTCAGAAACCCTTCATTCATTGTTATTTTTTAACGATTTATTTTCTAATTCAGTATTGTGCCCTAGTCACAAACTGATCAACGTCACTAACGTTCATTTATTAAAGCAGTACACCATTGTCCTTTACAAAGTAGAAACACTGACATTTCGGTCTTTAATAGACACATTACAATGCACACGTCCAGAGAGGGGGGCGGGGGGAGAGAGAGAGAGAGAGAGAGAGACAGGACAGACAGACAGACAGACAGACAGAGGTAGAGACAGAGGGGGGGGGAGAGAGGGTGAGAGAGAGAGAAAAAGAGGGAGAGGGAGAGAGGAGAAGAGAGAGAGAGAGAGAGAGAGAGAGAGAGGGGAGAGAGAAGCAGCACAGGGACGGAGAAGTGAAGTGTAAAGAGGAAGGGAGGGCAGAGAATCCTGACCGACCCGAACTGTTTTACTTCATGTAGCTCAAAGGAGGATAGTGGAGAGATAGAAAGGGGATGGGGGGGGGGGGGAGGGTGACAAGGAGTTCAAGTCTTATGTTCATGAATGGCTGTATCGTAACACTGACACTCCTTCGTCACTGCACGGGCTGATTGGTCCCAAATTAACAGCGGCAGAAATGGGAGCCACATATAGACTGTGCTTTTCTTTCCAACGATATGTGAATGCCAGACGTCTGCATGCAGTCCCACTCAAAACATGTTCCTGCTGATTGGATGGCTGCCACAGGAGGCTACAAAAGTAATAAGTCTTCGAATACGAATGTTAGGGCTGTTTAGCTGGATGTCTATGATGGGGCAATACAGGTGAGAATATCCATCGCTTTTTGCACCGGTCAGAGGGCTTTGCTATTTTCGGTGCATGCCAAAATACAATAGGGGTAGATAACTGATGTTTTTTTTTTTTTCAAACCTCTCGCCCTATTTATTATGTTTGTGTTGAAGATGAAGGGGATTGTAAAGGACTTGAAACTCAAACAGAGGCTTGTTTCAACTTAGTATTTGTTTTTCGTATTTGTCTTTTATCTGTATACATATAAAGAAAGAAAGATAGATAGGTTGATAGACAGACATATGGATAGATAGATAGACAGACAGATACGTACCTAATACTTACCTACACACTTACGTACATACATATATACAGAGTGAGATAGAGAGTCCCCCTACACACAGAGATCCACAATATCACACAGACATTTATAATAATAAAAATAAGTAATAACCTGAGCGTTTACACAAACGCTGCCTTAATCTCACATTCGTCAACAGTATATGTGCGTGCGTGCATGTGTACACACGCGCACACGCAGACACACACACACACACACACACACACACACACACACACACACACACACACACACACACACATACACAAAC
>CM065714.1:68309944-68312444 GCA_033310375.1 Conus canariensis | reverse complement strand
TAGAGACACAGATAAAGAGTGAGAGACAGACGGACTGACAGAGATGATACTACAAAAAGACGAACTGCAACTATTATAATTAAAATTCACCAGTCTAACGGTTTTTCCTTATGTGATAATGAAAACTTCACATCGTTTCCATAAATTCTGAATGCATAGGCAAACAGTAATCTTTAACAGGAGGGAAAAGTGTATTGTCAGGCAGAAAAGGAAAGATCTCACTCTGTCGATCTGAACTGTTTCTTTACTTCGGACCTTGCCGGACAGTAAAACAAATACCAAATGCTGTGTGCAAGATCGGCTAGGGAACTGTAATGTGAATGTTTCATGGGCAGACAATTTGCTTCTGGAAGTACAGCGGGCTCCTCCTGGGAGGTTAAAAGCGAAAGAAATTGGAGTCGCATTACCGTTTTATGTTGCCTGTTATATGTTTTCATTTGTTTTCATTTACTGGCTTCCTGAGTTCACCTCTAAAATGTAGGTAAAGTGTGTCTGCCCCCACAACATGTCTACGTTTATTGGCTGTTTGCATTTGCTCCAAAACATGATTTTGGTGATTGCCTGGCAGTCTGCGTCTGCCCCTATATATGCTTTTCCTGATTGGGTTGTAGTTTGCATTTGCCCCCAAACCATTTTTTTGTACTCCCAGTTCTTAAAGAACAGGGAGTACTTTAGAACGGGAACGAAGAAATGCTCTGTGTGTGTGTGTGTGTGTGTGTGTGTGTGTGTGTGTGTGTGTGTGTGTGTGTGTGTTGTTGTCTGTCTGTCTGTCTGTCTGTCTGTCTGTCTGTGTGTCCGTGGTCAAAATGTTTTCCACTCGCTCCAGACAAACCTACTGGGCCGATCTTTCTGAAAATTTGTAGGTATGTTCACTATGGGTCAAGGATGATGCCCGATGTTTTAGTTTACCGTTACAGCCGTTACTAACGGCGTTACTAACGGCTGTAACGGCCTGTAACGGTTTTTCTTCTCCATGGAATATCTCAGAAAGTACTTGGTTGATCTTTGTGAAAATTAGCAGGTACGTTCATTATGGGTCACGGATGATGCCCGATGTTTTAGTTTACCCCGTTACAGCCGTTACTAACGGCTGTAACAGCCTGTAACGGTTTTTCTTCTTTATGGAATATCTCAAAAAGTACTTGGCCGATCTCTCTGAAAATTTATAGGTATGTTCACTATGGGTCACGGATGATGCCCGATATTTTGGTTTACCGTTACAGCCGTTAGTAACGGCTGTAACGGCCTGTAACGCCTTTTCTTCTTTATAGAATATCTCAGAAAGTACTTGGCCGATCTTTGTGAAAATTAGCAGGTATGTTCATTATGGGTCACGGATGATGCCCGATGTTTCAGTTTACCGTTACTAATGGGTGTAACGGCCTGTAACGGTTTTTCTTCTTTATAGAATATCTCAAAAGGTACTTGGCCGATCTTTCTGAAAATTTGTAGGTATGTTCATTATGCGTTACGAATAATGCCTGATGTTTAGTTTACCGTTATAGCCGTTAGTAACGGCTGCAACGGCCTGTAACGGTTTTTCTTCTTTATAGAATATCTCAGAAAGCACTTGGCCGATCTTTCTGAAAATTTGTAGGTATGTTCATTATGGGTCACGGATGATGCCCGATGTTTTAGTTTACCGTTACATCCGTTACTAACGGCTGTAACGGCCCGTAACGGTTTTCTTCTCTATGGAATATCTCAAAAAGCACTTGGCCGATCTTTGTGAAAATTTGTAGGTATGTTCATTATGGGTCACAAATAATGCCCGATGTTTTAGTTTACCATATATACTGTTACTAACGGCTGTAACGGCCTGTAACGCTGTTTCTTCTTCATGGAATATCTCAGAAAGTACTTGGCTGATCTTTGTTAACATTATGGGTCACGAATAATGCCGGATGTTTTAGTTTACCGTTATAGCCGTTACTAACGGGTGTAACGGCCTGTAACGGTTGGTTTTCTTCATGGAATATCTCAGAAAGTACTTGGCCGATCTTTGTGAAAATTAGCAGGTATGTTCATTATGGGTCAAGGATGATGCCCGATGTTTTAGTTTACCGTTATAGCCATTACTAACGGTTGTAACGGCCTGTAACATTTTTTTCTTTATGGAATATCTCAGAAAGTACTTGGCTGATCTTTGTGAACATTAGCAAGTATGTTCACTATGGGTCACGGATGATGCCCGATGTTTTAGTTTACCGTTATACCGTTACTAACGGCTGTAACGGCCTGTAACGCTTTTTCTTCTTTATAGAATATCTCAGAATGTACTTGGCCGATCTTTGTGAAAATTAGCATATATGTTCATTATGGGTTACGGATGATGCCCGATGTTTTAGTTTACCGTTATAGCCATTACTAACGGCTGTAACGGCCTGTAACGGTTTTTCTTCTTTATGGAATATCTCAGAAAGTACCTGGCCGATATTTCTGACAATTTGTAGGTATGTTCATTATGGGTCACGGATGATGCCTGATGTTTAAGTGTACC
>CM065714.1:68287444-68294944 GCA_033310375.1 Conus canariensis | reverse complement strand
AAGAACCCTGGCTACATATCAGAACAATAAACAAACATTTGGCCTTCAGATGCACGGGACTATGTGTATATATGCCCCGGTGATCCAGACCCGGACCCCTTGCTTTGAGTCAGAAGCCCCTCTGCCTTTGGAACACTGACAAAGCAAACGCTTTGTGGATGATGTTGACAAAACGTTTGGAGTGGAGCCCCTGATGTGATTCATTGACGAAATGCACTTTTCAGTCAACTCCTGCAATACGGTTGTGTTGTCATAATGTCATGCTCATGGAGTTAATGTTTTAGTAACACACATGCGCGCGCGCGCACATATAAGCACGCGCGCGCGCGCACATACAAGCATGCGCGCACGCACGCACAAGTGTTTGCATGCACACACACACACACACACACACACACACACACACACACACACACACACACACACACACACACACACACACACACACCACAGATGTTAGATGGGAACAGGGTGAAAGAGAAAGATTGAGTGAGAGAATCTGATCGATCCAAATCGTTCTCTTGAAGTGGCAATATTCAAGTAGAGAACGAGAAGCGTTGTGCCTCAATGGTGGCAATAACACTGTCAGTGCTTCTGCCACCCATTGACCACTTTCAGCACGAGGTGCTGAACCGTGCCAAAGCCATCAGCTACAGAAAAGGGAGCTGCGTATGGGTTGTTTGCAATTGGCACCCCTCTTCAACTCATCCAGACATGCTTCTCTGCTGATTGGCTGCCTGTGGGCGCACATTCTGAATAAATTTAGTTTTAGTTTCCCATTGACTGGATGTTGAAGTTGGCAACAAAAATGTGCGAAAGACCACGAACGCCACTCAGTAACGAGTCCAAATGTGGCAGTGCCTTTGAATGTTCCTGAACAGAGAAACGCGCTTTGACACGCTCAGGAGCGCGGCACATCTCGCTCTTTCTGTTAACGTCTTTCTTTCCAAGAAAAACTCTGTGGACTTTCAAGATGCAAATTGAAGACCACGGTTTCTCCACATTACATATCCGGAACTCGCTTTCATCAATTGCGCAGTGTCTCATCTCTATCCAAGGCACTAATGTACTTTAAAACATTCCAGTTCTCCAGAGCAATGCTGCAAGCTTTGGTGTGAGCTGGAAGGGAGGGATCAACGTGATAACGTGGGATTGAGGGAGGATGGAAGGAGGAAAGCAAGGAGGATGGAGCGGAGTGAGTCCATAGTCTTATTAAGGTTTCAGTCCTACGGAAGGCACGACGTGTGTGTGTTGGGAATGGGTGGGATCGAAAAGCGTAAACCAGTGCGCTATGTTTAGTTCAAAGTTCTCACTATCTCTGTGCCAAAGAAATCCGTTCTGTATGTTTAGGCACTGAATATGACAGGGTCGTAATGGGTGTGTTGACTGGACTAAATTGCTATTGAATATCAACATTGTGTGTATGTAGCACGTAATTGAGCCACACGCGCGCGCGCTCACACACACACACACACACACACACACACACACACACACACACACACACACACACACACACACACACACGTTCGCGCGCGCGCGCGCGCACACACACACGCGCACACACACACACACACACACACACACACACACACACACCACACACACACACACACACACACACACACTTATGCAGAGAGTGCGTACACCACATACACTCAGTGGACAGGTATATGTTAGTTGATAGAGAGGAAGAAGATGGCTAAGAAAATAAGTGTAGCTAGAGCCAGACAAACAGACAGACAGAAAAAGTGACAGACAGACAGACACAGAGAGAGAGAGAGAGAGAGAGAGAGAGAGAGCACTGATCGATCCAAACACTTGTTCCTTGCTTGATGGTGGTCAAGGGATAATAGGGTCAGTAAAGAGACGTCAACAGCACACACACATGGACCACCTTCCCTTCCCTTCCTTTCCCTTCCCTTCTCTTCCCTGAAGCCGACACAAACAAACAGACAGACAGACAGACAGAGAATAATTGATTGATCCAAATATGGTTATGCTTAATGCCGCTCAAGAGAATAAATGAAATGCTGAATGCATGGGTGACGGTGGCATTTCATGCCAGTGCTTCATTAGCGGCCAATTTCATGCTATTGCTTCATTAACAGCCAATTATTCACTTCACACAGGAGAAGCTGGTCAGTCTGAAAGCCATCAGATACAAAACCTGGAGCCATATGTGGGCCTTTGTGGCGTCTCGCCAAGAAAGACGCGTGCTGATTGGCTGCGTGTGATGGCAACTGAAACATATTAGAGACGGAGAGACACAGAGAGAGAGAGAGAGATTGAGAGAGAGAGACCGTCTGTACGTGGCTTAGACGTGCAGAACCACAAGCATAGACTGACACATTATACTATTATTATATTGGGTATTTATTTAGCGCCTATCCTCGGTCACAGACCAAGCTCTAAGCGCTTTACAATAAACACACTACCTCACTCACTCAACGGGCTGCCTACCCAGGTAGAGCCGGCCGAAGAGCAGCCTACTGGCGCTCATTCAGTCGTTTCCCGTACCATTCAAATATCAGTCACTCATTTTCACTTATCCCTCCAGTTTCTCACATAGGATGCATACGATGTTTATACGTGTCCTCCATTTCCACCGGTACACGATGGCACACGATAACAGTAAGTGACAATTTTTGTGGCTTGGTAAGAAATACCAGGCGGCTATCTTCAATCTACATCGATTTTGCCAGGGCAGCGGGCCCCCCCCCCCCCCCCCCCCCCCGGCTCTTTTCGATTTTCAACTGCCGTGGGTTCTTTAATGTGTGCAGGGGGCCAGGAAGGCACACGGGTCCGACTCGCTTATAGTCCCCATCCGATGGACGATGAAGTAAACGAAATGAGCCTCACACAAATACTGACTTAATTATACATTCATAGACAGTGCGCGCGCGCGCGCGCGACACACACACAAACACACACACACACACACACACACACACACACACACACACACACACACACACCAAAACGTGCGCGCACACGCATGCACGCACACACACACATCACCACTGCCCCCCCTCTCTCTCTCTCACTCTCTCTCTCTACATACACACACACACACACACACACACACACACACACACACACACACACACACACACACACAAACACACCTGCGACAGTTAACAGCTTACAGAAAAAGGACCCATGTAGATGCGGTTTCTGGTTGTGTCCCAAATGTACGTCTCTGTTGATTGGCTGCATGAGATCATGCCCCAGCTATGTCAGCACTGATGCTGCATGATCATGCCCGCTGTCACATGATGCTGCATGAACCATGCCCCAGCTATGTCAGCACTGATTGGCTGCATGAGATCATGCCCCAGCTATGTCAGCACTGATTGGTTGTGTGCTGCTGCCAGCAAAACACACCCAGATATAAACAGCGTCTGTCAGTTTGGCTGATTGTAAGATATGTGTAAATATGAGGGAAAGAAGAAGATAAAGTAAAAAAGAAAAAAAAAAAAAAAGTGCCGGAGACGACGGAAAGAGAGAGGAATTCCATTTGCCACAGGATGTTTAACCATGATGTCTTCTACGAAAAGAATCCAACCATTACGCGTATAATTCTACGTCTAAAACCTTACATGTTGGTGAAATTAACTGTACGATAATTTAATTTCTTAATGCTTTTTTGACATGTCAGTGTTTCATTTTCTACTTAAGAACCTCTTTTTCCGTTGTCAAACACCTGCTTACAAGGTTTAGATTATTTCTCTGAAGTTTCACACAAAGAAAAATACATGTCAGGTCTGTTGGCAGAAACAATGAGGCAATGAAACATGTGAGGTATAAGAAGCTGACCACCAATATCTCTCTCTGTGTCGCTCGCTCTCTCTCTCTCTCTCCTCTCTCTCTCCCTCTCTCTCTTCTCTCTCCTCTCTCTCTCTCCCCTCTGTTCTCTCTCTCTCTCTGACTTTCTTTTCTCTCTCTCTGGTTTCTCTCTGTCTCTCTGTCACTGTCTCTCTCTCTCTCTCTCTATCTCTCTCTCTTCCTCTCTCTCTCTCTCTCTCTCTCCTGTGGTTCTCTCTGTCTCTGTCTGTCTCTGTCTCTTTCTATCTCTCTCTCTTTTCCTCTCTGTCCATCTCCTTCTCTCTATCTCTTCTCTGTTTGCCTTCTGTCTCTCTATCTCTGTCTGTCTGCTGTCTATCCCTCTCTCTCTCTTCTCTCTCTCTCCCTCTTCTCTCTATCTATCTATTACTCTATCTCTCTTTCCCTCTCTTTTATTTTTTCTCCTCTACTCCATCCCCACATCCCCTCTCTGTCACTCTCGCTACACACACACACACACACACACACACACACACACACCACACACACACACACACACACACACACACACACACACATACACAGAGAGAGAGAGACTGAGAGAGAGAAAAAGGAGGGGGGGGGGGGGAGTAGACAGACATGTGCACAAGCAATTAAGCAGACCATTCCCTCGCCAGCACTACAGTCAGGGTCGATAGCGACTTCGGAGGCTTGTTCATAATTATGTGTGAAACGCATCACGCAATGGTGCGTAGCTCTCCATGCAATGTTTTCATCTTCGGTGCCTGCCCCTGTTTTCTTTTCTTCTTTTTTTTTTCCACCTGCCTTGCTGATCAGCTCATGAGTGCCTTGGGAGATTGACAGGCACAGCACGTGAGCGTGTCTGGGAAGTGGGGCAGGGACAACAGGATGTGTGTGTGTGTGTGTGTGGTGTGTGGTGTGTGTGTGTGTGGTGCGTGCGTGCGTGTGCGTGCGTGCGTGCGTGCGTGTGTGTGTGTGTGTGTGTGTGTGTGTGTGCGTGGTGTGTGTGTGTGTGTGTATGTGTGTGTGTGCGTGCTTGCGCGCGTGTGTGTGGGTGTGTGTATGTGTGTGTGCGTGCATGCGTGTGTGTATGTGTGTGTGTGCGTGCGTGCGTGCGTGCGTGGTGTGTGTGTGTATGTGTGTGTGTGTGTGTGTGTGTGTGTGTGTGTGAGGGGAGGGATGTTGGGAGAGAGAGAGGTGGGGGGGGGGGGGGGGTACTGAAGAGGAGAGAGAGAGCGTGATGTCTCAATTATGTTTGAGAGATAAACCCTGCACAATCATTATTGTACAGTATACCTGATCATGTTTCTCAAATGGTTTCCGTCAATAAGTACAGCAACAGAGAGAAAACGATGTAAAGATAGAGCAGATAAGTGAGAAAAAGAAACTGTATAAACAAGTTTGCAAATAAAAAAAAAAAAAAAGGAGGGGAAAAACAACCCTCACAACTGTCCCACACACAATTGCGAAAAGAAAAGAAAGAATAAAAAAAGAGATGAAGTGGGCAGTTAACGATACCACATGTTCCTGAGTTGGGCCAGCCCTTGGCCTGAGCTGTTGCATTTAGCCTTGCAGTTTTCTGGGCCATTCTCGACTGCTGTTTTGGCCCTGCTTTTGATGAGCCATTTCAGACCAATATTGGATTGCATTCCATTCCCACATGGCAGCTCAGCTTTTGCCATTTGCCAGAGGATCATCCTAAAATGCAAAGCTGCAATGCACGGGAAGCGCGCAACGCGCGCGCGCGCGCACCACACACACACACACACACACACCACACACACACATCACACACACACACACACACACACATACACACCCACACACCACACACACACACACACACACACACACACCACACACACACACACACACACACACACACACACACACACACACACACACACATATACACACACACACACACACACACACACACACACACACACACACACACCCCACACACACACACATTGGTGCTGTGCAATTTAGGGCCAGGAGTAAGCAACCCATGTTGTAACCACTTGTAGCTTACCAGAGCAAAAATAACCCATGTAAGCTTTCCAGCAAATTAATTCATAAACACTAGAAAAACAGACACATGTTAGCACATGCATTGACTGTTAGAAAAAAGAATGTATGCATTACATTGCTTCTAAATGCTGTCATCTTGAAAACGAAGGGATAAAAGGGGAACAGAGAGAAAGGAGAGCTAGGAATTGAAAGAGGGATTAAGAGAGAGAGAGAGAGAAGAGAGAGAGAGGAAGGAGGGTGTGTGTGTGTGTGTGTGTGTGTGTGTGTGTGTGTGTGTGTGTGTGTGTGTGTGATAGAGAGAGAGAGTGTGTGTGTGTGCATGCGTGTGAGTCTGTGTTTGTACATATGGATGTGTGGGTGTATGTATGTTTGTACTTGTACATTTACCTTTTGCGTAAGTATAATGTTGATATTCTATATTAATTACTGGAACTCAAATCAACACAAAGAGAAAGCAGCCACGTGAGCAAACATTCTTGAAAACAAGCTTGAAAATAACTACTCACAAGTATCCTACACACAGTTGCTGAAAGAAAAGAAATGAATTTTTTAAAAAAAGAGATGAAGTGCAGATTACCATGTCACTTTTTCCTTAGCTGGGCTAGACCTTGGCCCGAGCTGCTACATTTAGCCTTGCATGTTCTAAACCATTCTGTGCCATTCTGGGCTGGGTTTTCTGTCCTGCTTTTGATGTGAGCCTTTCAGGCCAATACTGGATTACATTCCGTTCCCAAATGGCAGCTCAGTTTTTTGCCATTTGCCAAAATATCATCGCGAATGCAAAGCAGCAGGCATGCCGTGCTGTGTCTCACCATGCTGTGCTATTCTTGGCCATGAGTAAGCAGCCCCTGTTGTAACCACTTGCAGATATCACAGCAAAAATAACCCTATGTGAGCATTGCAGCGAATAAATTCATAAACGCTAGAACAACAAACAGACACGTGTTAGCACTTGCAAATTTGTCTATTCGAAACAGGAAGTATCCATTGCGCGGCTTCTATGTCCCTTCATACATTGAAAACGAAAGGATCGAAGGAACAAGAAACAGAAAAAGAGAACTACGAATAGAAAGAGGACTAAAGAAATATGTGCGCGCGCGCGTTGGTGGGTGGGTGTGTGGTGGTTGTGTGTGTGTGTGTGTGTGTACAGGTTGCATTGGAACAGGGTGAAAGATAGATAGATAGAGAGAACCTGATCAAGCAAAATTGTTCTCTTAATCGGCAATACTCAAGTAGAAAACCAAAAGCTTTGTGCATGAATGGTGGTAATAATCCTGTCAGTGCTTGGGCCACCATTCACCACTTTCAACGCAAGGGGATGAAACATGCCAAAGCAATCAGCTTAGAAATGGAAGATTGTGTGTAGGCTATTCGCAATTGACACCCCTCTTCAGCTCTTCCAGACAATCTTCACTGCTGATTGGCTGCCTGTGATGCGCGCACTGAATACTTTTTTTGTTTCTGCTTCCTCTCGTTTGGATGTTGTGGTTGGCAAGAAAAATGTTTCAGAGTGCATGAACCCCTATCAGAAGTAAATCAAAATGGGGCAATGTCTATGAATTTCCCTAAACAGAAAAAAATGCACTTTGCACTCTTACCAGCGCAGCACGTAACACTCCATGTACCTCTTTCTTCCCCCCCCAACCCCCACCCCGAAAA
>CM065714.1:68262444-68277444 GCA_033310375.1 Conus canariensis | reverse complement strand
TCCTCTTTTCCTCCCTACTGGGCGTGATGACACACAATCAGGCAGACTGACAACCCCTCCCCCCCCCAATAATGTTGACATGATGTCAAGACAGCAGTGGCTAGCTTGCCCCACATTTGAAGTGGAAGTGTAATAGGATCAGGCTTGGATCACTCCGCATGGAATCATCATTGTCGTTCTCCTTTTTATCGTCATCATTGTCGTCATCGTCGTCATCATCTTGCTGTGGTTGAATCAAATTACCTTAGAAAAAAACCTCAGTGGTAGATACTGCACTTACCAGGGTGAGAGTAGGTTCAATGATGACGATGGCAATGTGATGACGACAATGACGATGATGTACGCCTGCTGCTGTTGGTCCATCTTCTCACGGGTAACAAGTAAACATCGCACCCCTTCCATCACCCACACAAACCCCTGTACCCTCTCCCTCAATCTTGGCTAACCCTCATCCCGTTCCCGACCGCCCCCCAGGCCACCCACCTCCCCATTCCCAATCGCTTCCCCTCCCCTTTCATGATAGTAACTGATGAACTAGGTGCGTTAGGAACTATGCGATACAGACACTGCGCTCTTTGAGGGAACAAGGCCTCCATTGACATTTCACTAATCATAGAGAGAATAAAATTCTTCTTGAATATTGTAGACATTGTCCTGACCTTAACTCAGTTCAACATCCGTCTCATTCACTACTCTCCACAATGCATCTTCCCCTCACTTTTTCCTCTCACCGTTCATTCGCCTTAGAGGAAAGGACGAGGTACTACGAGACTCAGCGCATTGGTTTTCAGTGTACCAGCTGTCTAAGTCATGCACATCTCTCTCTCTCTCTCTCTCTCTCTCTCTCTCTCACACACACACACACACACACACACACACACACACACACACACACACACACACACACACACCACACATACACACATGCGACGCACCACACGTCACACCACCAACACACACACACACACACACACACACACACACACACACACCACACACACACACACACACACACACACACACACACACACACACACACACACAACACAAGCACGCGCACACATTTACCCTCTCTCTCTCTCTCTCTCTCTCTCTCTCTCTCTCTCTCTCTCTCTCTCTCTCCATACACCTTTTTTTTTCTTTTTTCCGTTATCTCTGTCCCTCTCTGCTCTTTCCTCCCTCCCACTTTCCCCTTCATTCTCTCTCCCTTACCTCTATATCTGCAGAAGGCGATGAAGTGTGAAGGTGAATGAACAGTCCTCCAATATAAGTTAACAAGATGGGAAGACGGAATGCCCGACATCTGAATCAGTCCTTCAATATAAGTTAACAAGATGGGAAGACGGAATGCCCAGCATCTGAATCAGTCCTTCAATATAAGTTAACAAGATGGGAAGACAGAATGCCCGACATCTGAATCAGTCCTTCAATATAAGTTAACAAGATGGGAAGACAGAATGCCCGACATCTGAATCAGTCCTTCAATATAAGTTAACAAGATGGGAAGACAGAATGCCCGACATCTGAATCAGTCCTCCAATATAAGTTAACAAGATGGGAAGACGGAATGCCCGACATCTGAATCAGTCCTTCAATATAAGTTAACAAGATGGGAAGACGGAATGCCCGACATCTGAATCAGTCCTTCAGTATAAGTTAACAAGATGGGAAGACAGAATGCCCGACATCTGAATCGGTTGTTCATGGACATGAGGCTCAAATCGCTCTGCTTGAAATCATCATTGTCGTCCTCATCGTCATCGTCCTCATCGTCATCAGCGTCATCGTCATCTTCGTCACCATCATCCTACCCTGGTTGACTCTTGCTCTCTTTCTCCCCTTTGCCTCCCTACTGAGCGTGATGACACACTCAAGCACATTAAAAGCCCTCCAGTAAAGTTCGACATGATTCCAGAACAGCAACGAACAGCGTGCCTCACATTTGAACTGGACGTTTATGAGGATCAGGTTCGAATCACTCTGCGCGGAAGCTTCACCGTTGTTCTCTTTCTTAACGTCATCATTGACATCATCGTCGCCATCACATTGCTCTTGTTGAATCAAATCAACTTAGAAAAAACCTCAGTGATTGCTACTACAGGAACAGGTGGCAGAGCAGGATCGATGATAACGATGACAATGTAATGACAAAGACAATGGCGATGATGTATGCGTGCTGCTGTCGCTCCATCTACTCATGTATGAAAAGTAAATATTACTCCCCATCCAACACCCACACAAACCCCTTGTGTACCCGTCCCCTTCCCGCCCCCCCCCCCCCCCCTCCTCATTCCATTCCCAACTGCTACCCAACCCACCTACCTCCCCGTCCCCGACTGCACCTCCTTTCTCTTTCCTGACAACCAAAGAAGAACGAGAGGCGTTAGGAACTGTCACACACCCATGTTTGTGAACATACACACTTGCATTCACAAACACAGTATGCTTACTTCGTACACAACACGCAATCACTCCATTCACCCAAAGGAGCACTACCACAATTGAACTGAGTTTTCTATAAAATGCTCCCTTTACTCACAAAGAAAAGGGTTTTACTTATTCTTTGCATTTCACTGCATTTTCCAACAATTATTTCTTCTCTTCACAAGATAATTCCCCACATAGAAACAATAATGCAATATTCAAAGTTTTACCAAAAATCCAACACACTCACACACATGTTACACTATCAGTTCTTATATTAAATAGTATCAATAAAGACAAGTCATCTTGACTTGTCGAGGAGCTTTCTTTCACTTGGCTGTACCACCTCTGGACCACCACAGCCTGGACTCACTAGGCTCGTACAGCTCAAGCCTGGACCACCACTGGACCACCACTGGACCACCACTGGACCACCACTGGACGCTGAGGGATTCTGTAACGAAACCCTAGGTCCAGGGTTAACCTCTAAAATGAATTTTATTTATTCTTTCTCTTTCTCTCTTATTATTCATAGCTCCTTTTTAACTCCTTTCACATTCACTCCAAGATCAATATAGAATACTCACATGAGTCTTGTTCCGCCAACCTATTCCTACCTACAGTTGGGGTACAGAGAGAAATCTTTATACAACAATATTTTATTTATTTATTTTTCAATTCTCTTTTCGCGTTCAACGTTCATCTTTCTCTTTTTCCCAAATAGCGCAATATCATCAAATCTGTATAATTATCAAACTTCTGTTATCATTACAATTACACCTTTACTGTAATTGCTTTAACCAGTTTACAACCCCAACTGGTACTCACCTTCTAGGGAATAAGCGACAAGCCTACCCTAGTAGACTTCCAGTCTACATCTACACTCTATACTCGAGTGAACTTGCCACGCCAGGCATATTACACCCACCAAGGGTTAAGCACACCCAAACCAGGGTTGCATCGGACAAACCAGTCCAATCATATAGCACACCCAACCCAGGGTTGCATCGGACAATCCTAGTCCTATGTTAAACCCAAAGAGGGTTACAATCAGACATCCTCCTATGTCTGTGTCCAGAGCTCCTCTGAAGTAACAAAATCTTCCACCCTTCCTCACATTGGGTGAACACACTTCACAATCCACTCAGCGTCCTACTCTTCCGCATCACTGGCGGTTGCACTCCATGAATACAAAAAAGCATCAAACCCGTAGGTTCCATTCCACAATTGCAAAAAATTACAAAATCTCTTAATTGATATGAAACTTTTCCATTCACATCACTTTTTCCTCATTCACATGACACCCCCCAACCTCCGATAAAAAAAATTTGATTCATCAAATTTTTTCAAAGAAGAGTATAGGAGTTCACAAAAAAAAATACATCATTGACAGTATTCTGAAAAAATACTTTCCCAAAATGACATGAGTACATGCGAACAGAAAAATGTATATTTATAAAAACATTGTTTCCAAAAAAAATTATCCAAAGCCAACATCAATGCATCAACTATCACTACCGCAAGTAATCAATATTGCACACAACAACATTCTATTACTCAAATACAAACATATAAATTCAACTTTCAACAGCAAACTTGAACACACACTGCTTATTACTGTCGAGACAAAATGTCAGCAATCACATTGCTGGACCCTGAAATTGGATCAACCCTGAAACTGAATTGCTGGATCGCCAAAGACCACCGTAATAGACGGTTATTCTTTGTTCTTGATGTCTTCAAAAACGTCAGAGGTCTGTGATCCGTCTGCAGAACAAAAAACCTGCCTTGCAAGAAACGCTCAAATTTTGCAAGTGCCCACACAATCGCTAAGCATTCCCGTTCAATAGTAGAATACTTCGACTGTGCATCAGTGAACTTCTTACTTGCAAACTGTACTGGATGCAATAAATCTTGATGTTCTTGCAAAAGAACAGCACCCATTCCTGTTGAACTTGCATCAGTCCGGAGGACAAAATCTTTCTCCAAGTTGGGCAGAAGTAAAACAGGAGAAGAATTCAAAACCTTTTGAACTGCTTCCAAAGCATTCTGACAATCTACAGTCCAATCAATAGATGAATGCTTGGAACCCTTTGTCAACTCAGTTAATGGAGCTGTAAGAGTTGCAAAGTGAGGGACATAACGCCTGTAATAAGATAAGAGTCCAAGAAGTGAACGAACCTGTTTCTTTGAACATGGGGTTTTGATTGCCAAAATCTTTTCCATTTTCTTCTTTTCTGGCTGCATCGAACCCACAGCAATTGTATGCCCCAAAAACTCCAGTTTTTGAAAACCCGCCATGATTTTCGATGGCCTTGCTGTCAAACCAAAAGAACGGAGTCTTTCAAAAACACTTTTCAAACATCTCAGCAGATTACTCCATGTTTGTGAAGCCAGCAAAATATCATCAAAAAAACTTACAGCAGACATTTCATGTAACCTGAGTTGTCTCATCATTCTTGCGAAAGTTGCCGGTGCATTCTGCAAACCAAAAGGCATTCGCAAAAAATGAAAAAGTCCAAATGGTGTTTGAAAAGCTGTTTTTTCTTTATCATCAACACACATTGGTATCTGCCAATAACCTTTCGTGAGATCAATTTTCACAAAATACTTGGCTTGACTCAGTTGACAAAACAAATCCTCCACATCAGGAATTGGTTCAGAATCAAAAACAGTCAATTTATTCAAAGCCCTGTAATCAATACAAAATCTGACTGAACCATCTGGTTTTGAAACCAGCACCACAGGAGCCACATATGGAGAACTTGACTTTTCAATGACTCCAAGATCCAACATGACCTGTACCTCTCTTTCAATAATTTGCTTTTTTGCAAAAGGTAAAGGATACGACTTCATTCGTACAGGAACATCTGTTGTCAACCGTATTCTATGAGGTTCAACACCAACTGCAGATCCTGGTTTGTCTGTAAGTACATCTGTATAATCCTGTAGTAAACACTTTAGTTGAGCCACCTGAGATGGTTTCAAGTCCTCGTTGATCTTGACATCCTCGTATGTTTCACCTTTTAAGGATAATGTAGGCAGTTGAATAACATCATCACCAGTGTCCTGAACTACACCAACAGCAGTTTCATGAATTACAGGCACCTTGTGAAACACAGGTTTGTCAAGACGTTGCAAATGTTCTGTCACACAATCCATTCGTAACAGACATGAAATGTCACATGCCAATGCTGAAATCTTATCATCAGGGACAGCAACCTTGTTGATCATAACATCAGACCTGTGAAAGTACTTTTTCAACATGTTAACATGGAAAATTTTCTTCACCCCATTCATATCAATTCTGTAATTGACATCAGAACATTTTTCAATGACGACGAATGGTCCTTTCCACATCACATGCATCTTGCTCTTGTCATCTGTCAAAAGCACCAACACATTGTCACCCACAGAAAACACACGCATCTTTGCCCCACGATCAGCATACTTTTTATGCGTAGTTGCACTGTTATAAGCATTTTCTTGGGCAATACGACATGCATCTGCTATACGATTTTGTAAAGTAAAAACATAATCAAAAACATTTTTTTCTTCTTGAGACACATTGTCCCCAGACCATGACTTTGACAGGATGCTAATAGGTCCTTTTGGTGAACGACCAAAAAGCAACTCAAAAGGAGAGAAACCTGTGCTCTCATTTGGCAATTCCCTGTAGGCAAAAAGTATGGCTGGAATGTATCGATCCCAGTCTGATGGTCTTTCCTTAGAAACTTTCTTCAACATCATCTTGAAAGTACCATTAAATCTTTCCACAAGGCCATTCGACTGTGGATGGTATGGAGATGTAGTACATGCAGAAATTGAAAGTAAACGAAATATTTCTTTCATGAGATCTGACACAAACTGAGTACCCAAGTCAGATAATATTTCATCAGGAAGTCCCATTCTGGAAAAAATAGAAAATAATGCTTCTGCCACAGAAATGGTATCAATCTTTTTCAAAGGTACAGCTTCAGGATACCTGGTAGCAACATCCATGACAGTGAGCACATAACGAAAACCAGAATTGGAAACATGAAATGGACCAATCAAATCAATACAAACACGACTGAATGGTTCAGTAATGACTGGCATTCTTTGCAAAGGTGCAAATGGTATACGACCTTTGGGAATTGTTTTCTGACAGACATCACATGATTGACAATATTTTGAAACTTGCACACTAACACCAGGCCAAAAAAATGAAGACAACACACGTTGAAGAGTACGTTTGACTCCACAATGACCCGAAAACATGGAATCATGTGCAGTATGCAAAACGGTATCACGTAAAGACATAGGAACGACAATCTGCTCCACCACCTGTTCATCTTTAGGAAAAAGACGGTATAAAAGATTATTCTTTTTTATGTACATGATATCAGTCACTTTGTCAGGTACCTCAGGAACAACTTTCTGAAACAAATGAGTCAATGTTGTATCTGTCTTTTGTAAATCACTCAAATGTTCAGGAGTCGCATCCAATTTTGGGACATAGGGAACAACCAGGGGTTTTTTACCTTGCCTTTCTTTTTCCTCTTGTGAACGAGTGCTTACCATAGAAGGCACAAAAGAACCACATTGTCCTCCACAAGACGTGGAAACACCCTTGAGATTTCCAAGAATGAGGTCTGTCACAGGATCATCAATGACACATGCTGTTATTTCACCTGTAAAATAGGGAGTACAAACATAAACACATGCCAAAGGAAATGATTCAATTTTGCCACCAAATGTACGACATTGCTGATGTGTCCCAGTGTATTGTTCTTTTCTGACTAAATCTTTGCGTACACCAGCAGTAGTACACCCAGTATCCCTCAACAGTGTAGCACCAAACCCATTGACAGCACACGATTCAATGTGTAGACCTGTAACATCAGTGTCAGACACTAAAACATGCTGAGTATCTTTAGTAGTTTGCTTGGGATCTGTTGCTAAGCACACATTACCCTGTGCTAGAAAAGGACAGTCTTTCTTCTTGTGAAATATACAGGAACAGTGCCAACAACCATTGTCCGCACCAGATACTGTATTTGGTACTGTACTATGATCAATACCACCACGGTTTGAAAATTGTCCACGGCCACGAATAGCTCTAAACTGACCAGTCCGTCGAGAATTGGTATATCCTCTTGGATTTGGATTACCCTGTGAAAAAGTTTGTCCAGAATTATTCTCTTGCCAGTTATTATAGGAATGTACATTATTCCTGTTTGTATTCTGTCTTTGAGAAAAACTCTGGCCTCCTCTATGACCATATCTCCTGTTTGGTTGAGAACGACCCGGACCAAACTGGCCTGTTGAAGCAACATTTGCCTCAAACACATCACGGTCAGATTTCCTTGAAAAATGCTTTTCCGGATGAGCAGTCCGATACTGATCTGCCAGCTTACAGATATCCTCTGCAGTTTTACAAGATCTCTCTTTTAGAAAAATAGCTAGGTCTTTGGATACGCTTTGTAAAATCTGCTCACGTAACAACAAGTCACGCAAATCAGCATATTCTTTCTGTGTTTGGGACAATTCAACCCAACGATCAAATAAATGACTTGTCCTAATAAGGAAAGCTGCAAATGATTCACCTTTTTCTGGACGAACTGAACGAAATTTTTCTCTAAAGCCTTCATCTGTATATTGAAACTTCTTCAAAAGTTCAGCTTTCAGTTCTTCCCATGTGAGAGAATCACGAACTGCCAAACTATGATACAGAGATAATGCGGTGCCCTTGAATAGGGAAGCAGCATACAATGTCCATTTGTCCTTGCTCCAACCACATGATGAAGCATGGTTTTCAAACCTAAAAAGAAAAGAGTCTATGTCATCACGATTCTCATCAAAAGGGGGTAATTTGGGAATGTAGGAAGTCTTACCTGCACCCTGAACAGGAACAGCATCAGTTTGAGAAACATTTACATTTGCAGATTGTTGAACAGCCTGTTGCTTTAACTGAAGTTCCACTCGTTTTTGTTCAAGTTCCAATCTTCTCATTTCAAGTAAATTAAGACTTTCTGTTCTTTTCATTTCAAGTTCATGCGCCCTGATTTTTTCCTCTCTCTCTATCTGTGCTTGTCTATCCTTCTCTTCTTTCTCTAACTGTACTTGTCTATCCTTCTCTTCTTTCTCTAACTGTACTTGTCTATCCTTCTCTTCTTTCTCTAACTGTGATTGTCTATCCTCTAACTGTGCTTGTCTAAGCCTTTCTTCTTTTTCTAACTGTGCTTCTGCTTGCCTAATCTTATCTTCTTTTTCTGCCTCTGCTTTACTAAGCCTTTCTCTCTCATCTGCCTCTTTCTTCTCCTCTCTTTCTTTCGCTCTGAGCGCACGCTCTTCACACTGATCAATGTAAGCCATTAACGCATCACCAGACAACTGCAATTTCTGTCCCTGGGACAAAAATCGGTTGAAACGAACCGTTTCCTCATCCTCCTTCACAAATAAGGATTGGAATTCCTCTATTTGTTGATCATCTACTGTATCAGTCATGTTGTATGAGAGTGTAGATCACGCTTAAAGAAATCCCACAGCGTGCAAATGGGGTAGAGAAATTAAGATGTGAAATAAAAACACTATTTAAAATAGAACAACAATTTAAACTTACTTGGCACTGATTACTAGAATACAGAGCTCAAAACATTCAAATTTGTAAAGAACCAAAAAAAAACAATGACGGGACAGAAAAGAATTTTTTTTTTTTTCAGTAAAATTTGATTGAGTATGGAAATGCACCCTCACTGAAAAAATGTTTTATTTAAGTTAATTTAGTTGGCCAAAAAATGTGAGAAGTAAATTTAGAAATGGCTCTGAAAGACTGAATTGTGAGAAAGATTTCCGAAATACCAAGAAAAGCTAAGAATATTTTTTTTTAATTATTGTTTTAAACTAAAGCAGAGCACTGTTTTCAAAAAGGAATCCAAAAGAATGTGCCAGAAAAAACGCAAACAATTTTACAAGAAAGATTTTCAACTAAACCTTACATTTAAAATAAAGGGAGCATTTACACACACTAATCAGAAACCCTATTTAAAATAGAAAAAAAAACCGCCTAAACTTGAAACTAGAGAGGAGCTTATTGTAAAGAATATCAAGAGAATTTTAATTAGAATAGAGACAGAAACCAAGAGAGGCGAAAATTTGAAAAAAGTAGGAAAAGTAAGGCCGAGCAAAAGAACCCTTAGGTAGCCCACTAATTGAAACTACCACCCGTAGAACTGGAGACGGGAATACTAAGAACAAGTATACATTACATAAACAATTGACTCACACCATAAATATAGATAAGAAAAACAAAATTGAAAATGCCAATGAAAATGAATAAATATAACAATTATACAGCAATGCAGAGGGGAACAAAATAGTATCTTTATAATTGTAATTTGGCAGAGTAATTTTACTTCTATTTTTCTTTCTTTTTTACAAAGGGGTTCAAAACAATATTTTAGCAGCAGTACTCGCTCAAAAAACTAAATCCTATTAAACTCTAACCTAAATTCAAAGACGGGGTCACCACTGTCACACACCCATGTTTGTGAACATACACACTTGCATTCACAAACACAGTATGCTTACTTCGTACACAACACGCAATCACTCCATTCACCCAAAGGAGCACTACCACAATTGAACTGAGTTTTCTATAAAATGCTCCCTTTACTCACAAAGAAAAGGGTTTTACTTATTCTTTGCATTTCACTGCATTTTCCAACAATTATTTCTTCTCTTCACAAGATAATTCCCCACATAGAAACAATAATGCAATATTCAAAGTTTTACCAAAAATCCAACACACTCACACACATGTTACACTATCAGTTCTTATATTAAATAGTATCAATAAAGACAAGTCATCTTGACTTGTCGAGGAGCTTTCTTTCACTTGGCTGTACCACCTCTGGACCACCACAGCCTGGACTCACTAGGCTCGTACAGCTCAAGCCTGGACCACCACTGGACCACCACTGGACCACCACTGGACCACCACTGGACGCTGAGGGATTCTGTAACGAAACCCTAGGTCCAGGGTTAACCTCTAAAATGAATTTTATTTATTCTTTCTCTTTCTCTCTTATTATTCATAGCTCCTTTTTAACTCCTTTCACATTCACTCCAAGATCAATATAGAATACTCACATGAGTCTTGTTCCGCCAACCTATTCCTACCTACAGTTGGGGTACAGAGAGAAATCTTTATACAACAATATTTTATTTATTTATTTTTCAATTCTCTTTTCGCGTTCAACGTTCATCTTTCTCTTTTTCCCAAATAGCGCAATATCATCAAATCTGTATAATTATCAAACTTCTGTTATCATTACAATTACACCTTTACTGTAATTGCTTTAACCAGTTTACAACCCCAACTGGTACTCACCTTCTAGGGAATAAGCGACAAGCCTACCCTAGTAGACTTCCAGTCTACATCTACACTCTATACTCGAGTGAACTTGCCACGCCAGGCATATTACACCCACCAAGGGTTAAGCACACCCAAACCAGGGTTGCATCGGACAAACCAGTCCAATCATATAGCACACCCAACCCAGGGTTGCATCGGACAATCCTAGTCCTATGTTAAACCCAAAGAGGGTTACAATCAGACATCCTCCTATGTCTGTGTCCAGAGCTCCTCTGAAGTAACAAAATCTTCCACCCTTCCTCACATTGGGTGAACACACTTCACAATCCACTCAGCGTCCTACTCTTCCGCATCACTGGCGGTTGCACTCCATGAATACAAAAAAGCATCAAACCCGTAGGTTCCATTCCACAATTGCAAAAATTACAAAATCTCTTAATTGATATGAAACTTTTCCATTCACATCACTTTTTCCTCATTCACATGACAGGAACTATGAGAAATAGATAATCCATTCTTTGAGGGGGCAACACTTCTCGTCGACGTTTCACTATTTACAGATCAGAGAGACTAAAATTCCCATTGGCCATTGTGGCCATTGTTCTGGTTTCGATTCAGTGCCATATCCGTCTCATTCACCACTCTCCCCATACCACATTTCCCCGTCACTTTTCCCTCTCATTCTTCCCTATCTCTCATTCGCCTTAGAGGAAAGAATGTGATACTTCGAGATGCAGCGCATTGGTTTTCAGTACACCAGCTGCCTAGGTCATGCACATCTCTCTCTCTCTCTCTCTCTCACACACACACACACACACACACACACACACACACACACACACACACACACACACATATATATATATATATATATATATATATATATATATGCACAGACACAATCAGCCGTGTCTCCCTGATGAGCCCGATCCAGCGGACGAAAGGCCTAGGAGCAGGCAATACAAATAGATCCCCATTTTCTTCACCGTCAACTTTTTTTTCTTTTTATTTTTTTTTCCTAAAAGTTCAAATCTTTGCCAAGTCATTACTATAATTACTGAAGAATTGTTAGCCTGCACTTGTTTTCCCCCACTACTTAATTGTTCAGCATAATATATATGTGTGTGTGTAGTAGAAAGAAACTCGTGGAGAGCGTGGCAGCAGAGAGTCCTCAGAAGAGAAGCCCCCTTCAAGCAAGTGTTTCGGCCCTTATCTCCTGACACTCTAGGGGGGTTGGGCCACACCCGGTTCATGACTCCGGATGTCCCTCTGCTGCCCCTTTTTTTTTCCCATCTTGGGACGAGCCATGGCTGGGATTCGAACCCATGACCCTCTGGACATGCTCATTTTCCACTTAATGACTCGCGCTTTAACCACTGAGCCACAGGGACACCTGATATTTGTAGGGAAATTAAGTCTTATGAAGTTCACTTTTGTTCCTCCTTGACCAGATCCAGCTTGAACACCTCTCTGCCGCTTCTGCCATTGCTTTCAGGGCTCTGGTTTTTTCCTTCCCTGCAACTGAGAGCTGTTTCATGAGGCTGTATGCAGACGTTCCTACAAACCCCCTAGCTCCAATTTCTGCAGTGAGGACTTTGACCTGATAGCCTTCTCTCCTCAGGCTGTTTGCCAGATCAGCATACTTTTCAGTCTTGTAGATTTGAGCTGCCTCCATTCTGTTCTCATATGGCACCGTGAGCTCGATCATGATCAGCTGCTTGGTTGACTTAGAGTGGACTACTATGTCTGGTCTCATGCCACTCTTGCTGATGATCTCTGGGTGACTCTTCCATTCTGGGAGGTCTGCAGTGCACTCCCAGTCATCTGCCCCGTCCAGCAGACTCTGCCTGCATGTTTCGAGTGGCACTGTTGTTCTTGGCCATGATTTGCTGCCTCCTGCCGTGAAGAATGTTGCGGGTGCTTTTGGAGTCCTGATTTTCCCTTTTGTGGTGTTGGTACTAGCCCAGACTACTTGTACAATTTCTTTGAGCACTTGGTTGTGCCTCCATGTGTACCTTCCTTGAGCCAGGGCTACTTTACATGAGCTTAGGACATGCTCCACTGTTTGTTTTTCATGGCAGAGGGGGCATGCAGGATCGTCTGTTTTCCCCCACTTCACCAGGTTTGCATTTGAGGGCAGAAGGTCATATGCAGATCTGAGAATGAAGCTGATCCTGAGAGGGGCCATGTGCCAAATGTCATTCCAAGTGAGACTTCTTTGGAGTGCATTCTCCCACGTTGTCCATTGCCCTTGCTGGCTCTGCTGGACTGCTTTTTGGAGTCTTTTTTGGTCTTCTTCTTTTCTCATCTCCTGAATCATCATGTCTCTTTTGGCTTTTCCTTTGGCCTTTGACCACCATTCAGTTTTGGTCACCCCCAGTCCCTGTCTGTTGGTCTGTGTGTGTCCTGTTATTTCTCTGATCTTGAGACTTTCTTTTGCAGAATCCATCGCCTCTTGAACTTTCCATTTTCTGCCTGTCTTCAGCTGGGGCTTAATTGCTTCTACCACCTTGTCTCCTGAGTCCTCCAGCATGCTTTGAAGTCTGATCTTCCCTGCTTTGTATTCCTCCAGGATGGATTTCAGGGGTAGTTTCAGCTTTGCTTGGCGACAGTACAGCGCTATGTCAGTCAGACAGGGTGGGACACCAAGCCATTTCCTTGTGAACTTGTTGATTTTGGCTTCCATTGCCTCCACTATGTGGTGCAGATGTCGTATATCATCAGAGGCCATAGCAGCTTTGGTATCAGCATGAACTGCAGACACCAGACCTTGTATTTGCCAGGGAGCCCACACTGGTCAATGGTCTCCAAGCCTTCCTCCGCCATCTGCTTGGTTTCTTTTGCTCTTTGTGTGTCTTTCAGCGTATCATCATACCATCTTCCAAGGCTCTTGACTGGTTCTTCTGTGACTGTTGGAATGGCCTGGTTGGCAACACTGAAGACCACAGATCCGGCCACTTTTCCTTTCCTCAGTGAGAGACTCCGTGATTTCTTTGGCTTGAACTTCATTCTGGATGAGGCAACTATGTCGTCCAGCCTCTCCAGCACATGACGTGTCTCGTCTTCTCTGGATGAAATCACTGTAGTGTCATCCATGAAGGCCTTGAGAGGAGGCATCTTGTATCCATCGCCAAGGTCTGTTTGTCTCGCGTTGTTTGTTGCTGCTTTCAAGATGAGTTCCATTGCCAGCACGAACAGTATTGGGGAAATTGCACAGCCCATTAATTGCAATACCCACTTCCAAGTTGATCCAGTCTGTTGTGTACTCCTTGGTAGAGAACCGCATTGAGAAGCCATTGAAGTACTTCTTGAGCATGTCGCGGATGTTCTTTGGCACATGGTACATCTCAAGAGCCAACTGTATCATCTCATGGGGCACAGATCCATATGCGTTTGCCAGATCAAGCCACACTACGTCCAGGTCTCTCTTTTCTGTTTTTGCTTTTTGGATTGCGTCCCAGATCATTGTGGCGTGTTCTACACAGCCCGCCACGCCTGGGATGCCACCTTTCTGGACTGACACATCCAAGTACTTGTTTTCCATCAGGTACTTGGTCAGCCTTGCTGCCATGACAGAGAAGAAGATTTTCCCTTCGACGTTCAGTAGCGATATTGGCCTGAACTGGCTAATGTCACTTGAGTTTTGCTCTTTGGGGATGTACACACCATCTGCCGTCATCCACTGGCCGCTGATCTTCTGGTTTCTCCAAGCCGATCGCAGCAGCCTGTGGAGCCACTCCAGCACCTTGGGACATTTCTTGTAAAGCTGGTAAGGTATTCCGTTTGGCCCTGGTGATGATTTGGCTCTGGCTTTGTCGACCACCTTCTTGATTTCCGCCAACGTTGGAGGCTTGCCATTGAACTGTTCCTCAGGGTTGGTTGGCCACACCAGACCTTGAATGTCGAGTGGTGCTTTGCTCTGTGGGTCAGAGTATGTTTTCCTCAGATGCTGCTCAAGAACTCCTTTGTCCACACTTAGGGTCCCAGATTTTGGCTGCTCAAACAGTATATACATACACACATATATACATACACACATATATACATACAAACATATATACATACACACATATATATATACACACATATACACACACACACAACACACACACACATATATATATATATATATATATATATATAAACGCATGCATTCACGCACACTTTCTCTCTGTCTCTCTGTCTGTCTGTCTGTCTGTCTGTCTGTATGTATGTCT
>CM065714.1:68254944-68257444 GCA_033310375.1 Conus canariensis | reverse complement strand
GCCGGTATTAACGTGACCGACCAGCTGAGTGACGAGGATGACGTTGTTGTGGGTTGCTGTCCTCCTCTTCACCTGTCAGCTGCACCTTCTGTCAGGTAGGTTTTTTTTTTTCCTTACTTGTGTTGACTCTTCTTTATCCACAGTTGTGGATGGGTTAGTTTGGGTTGGGTTGGTTTGGTTTGATCGTCTTGGCATATGTTGATATTCCGATTCTTTTAAACGCATGACTTTGTCAGTGCTCGTGCTCACGTACTTGAACTACACACACACACGCATAAAACACACACACACACACACACACACACACACACACACGCACGCGCGCACGCACACGCACGCGCACGCACGCACGCACACAACCACACACACACACACACACACACACACACACACACACACACACACGTACAGAGAGAGAGAGAGAGAGAGAGAGAGAGAGATTGACAGACAGACAGACAGGTAGATAGATAGATAGATATAGAGAGACAGACAGACGGACAGAGAGGGAGGGGGAGGGAGATACAGATAGAGAGACACAGAGAGAGAGAGAGTGACAGACGGACATATAGGTAAAGAGACCTACAAATAGATACATATATATAGATAGATAGACAGACAGACGGACGGACAGATACATAGATATGTGTGTGTGTGTGTGTGTGTGTGTGTGGTGTGTGTGTGTGTGAGAGAGAGAGAGAGAGAGAGAGAGAGAGAGCGCGATATCTGGTTTCAAATGTGTCACAGTTTGAACGGTGTGTCTAATATCTGTTATTCATTCTGTTCTGTATTTACTGTACTTTAATTTTTTTTTATAAAGTCCTGTGTTTAATCCCAGACACACGGGGACCTTACGAAAGCAGCACCTGTTCAGCTTTATATATCTGGAATAAATCAATATTCTATCCCTCCTCTGTTCCATTCGTTTTATCCAATGTTAAGTATATGAAATTTTTACTGTTTTCTTTTTTGTTTCATTATGAATCGAGTGAGGTCTACAGCTATGGTAAGACCTATTGTATCTCTAATAATGCAAAAGATTTATATGGGTTCACTGTTTGAATCACAGGTCAATGGTTTGTTTGTACTTCCCATTGTCGACAGATTCGAGATATCTGTTTTAGAAGCAAGTTTATGAAATACACGAAAAACAATTAGCTGATATAAACAAAATTATGATAACACACCTGAATACATAGAAGTAATGCTGACATCTCTGGGTTGTATTTAAGAATCAAGGGAGACATCAGAAGCAAATATCACAGGTATACTTTGTCATGAAAAGGATGTTTTAAAAAGTAAAGGAACTGAATTGTTTTCAACATTGCACGTATGTGATTCAAATTCATTGTCATTGTCTTAAAAGGGTTGCATTCTTTCACTGTACTGTATTCCATCAAAGTTTAGAGATTCGATTAATTTTTACCAAGCAATGCCAACATTTTTTCAGCCAAACAAAAAATCAAAAGCGAACAGCAAATTCGTCGTCAAACAAAATATTGAAACAAGAGAACAAAGTAAAAGCATTTTGTACAGTATGCAGTCAACAACACAATATAAAAAAAAGTCTTTTTTTAAAACAAGCAGGAAAGAATTGGCATCAGCAGGTATATAACAATGTGAAGTTATAAATGTGTTAGTAAACAAATGGAATAACGATAAGATTTTGGGGGCAGGTTTGCAAAGAACGACAGTAAAGAGAACAATAGAAAAAGAACAGACATAACAGTATATCTTGACCGCTGAACCATGGACGTGTAAGGAAGATCAACTGCACTGTTGTCAGACACACAGCGCCAATTTTGAACAAAAGACATAAATTGGGCATTTGAAAGAAGAAGAAAAATGATCAAGATGCAGCACAAAAACAACAAAAATAATTTTCCTCGGTAAATCGAGTCCTGAATTCTTCTTTTTCTCTTTTTCCACCTTCTTCTTCTTCTTCTTCTTCTTCTTCTTCTTCTTCTTCTTCTTCTTCTTCTTTCTTCCGTTCTTCTTCTTCTTCTTTCTTCCGTTTAGAGTTCTGTGTGTCTGACAAGAGCAACGCAAGCAATCATTTTGTTCTGTCTGACAACCAACCCCACAATAACTTGACGAGCAGATCAGATGTTCAGCGCAATTCACTTTTTTCTTCCATAGTTGTGTGGATAATAAAATGCGAGCTGATTTTCTTGTGTGTGTGCGTGTGTGTGCGCGTGCGTGCGTGCGTGCGTGCTGCGTGTTCATGGTGTGTGTGTGTGTGTGTGTGTGTGTGTGTGTGTGTGTGTGTGTGTGTGTGTGTGTGTGTGTAAGCGCGCACGCGCGCGAGTTCGTGCGCGAAAAATATGGGTATGCAGATGAATGATCATGATAACAAGGAAAACATTTGCTGTGTGATGGGACTAGAATGATTAATGTGATGTATGGATGCTTTGGTTGGAATACTCACCATTTATCCTGTCCAGATGTTTGTGTGGATGCAAAGATACTGTTTTTCCTCTATCTAGATTAAAATGAATCATCA
>CM065714.1:68244944-68247444 GCA_033310375.1 Conus canariensis | reverse complement strand
TTGTGATGTTTTGCATTATTCTGTAATGGTTGTACTGCAATCCAGAGTATCTTTCTGCTTTTTGGTAGGCGGATTTAATTGTGTTGCATTCTAAAGTATTGTCTCATATTTTTTGCATTGTGTTTCATTGTTTTGTCTTCCAATTTGGCGCTCTGACACTTTTGACACAATCAATGACCATACTCTCCTTTTTAGACTTCAGGACTTTCTTTGAATATGTGACTATTCTCAATGGTTCCACTGCTACCACACTGTGTGGGAACACGTCCCACCAAAATTCGTTATTTCAGTCCTGTGGCAGCTTAGTTCGGTTTCCCACAGGGTTCTGAGTTTGGTCCTGTCTTTTTGCTCTGTATACTACATGGCTGATTTAATTCAGCCTCACTGTCCATCACATTAAGGCTATGTGGGTTAGATTGAATTTCATGAATTATTAGCATTTTTCACATTAATGTTTTTATTCACGCATTCAGAACTGCATCACTGATTGGAATAATATTGAAGCTTTCAAATTAGATGGCAAGCTCATTTCGAAAAATGTAGTGTTAATAAAACATCACAATTATCATTGTTGTTCTGTCTCCGGTTGAATAAGATGTTTACTTTATTGATGTCTTTATCTTATTTTCATTCATTCTTTCTTTATGTATCTGTTATTTTCTCCCCACTTCTTTCATTTATTCCTCTAGCTTTCTGTATTTCATATCTTGTTTCTATTAGGGGTTTCTCTCTCTCTCTCTGTCTGTCTGTCTCTATCTCTGTCTCTCTCTCTCTCTCTGTCTCTGTCTCTCTCTCTCTCTCTCCTCTCTCTCTCTCTCTCTCTCTCTCTCTCTCTCTCTCTCTCTGTGCATGTGTTTCTTTTTGTCATTGATTAATTACTTTATTCAATCACTCTGTTTCGTTTTTTCCTCTGCAGAATTTTCTCATCTGGGTGGATCAATATTGTGTTCTAGTTTGAAGGGCTGGAAACAGGCGATGCGCCTCCCATTGTAGGTGTCATTTTTGTTTCTTCCTTCCTTTTTGTGCACATTTTTGCAATGCTTTAATTTCGGCTCGGTGCTTTACAATTCGAGGTGGCCTCCGGCTGAGCTTTTAACATAATAACAGCAAAAGAAAAAACATGAAGAGAGGGAAAGAGGATTTCAGCCCAACAAACGAACACAACGGCACAGTTATCAGCACAACAGACTCCCCATTCAAGAATCTAGAATTCGAGTCCTGCCAACCGGGTTTGACGCTAAAGAGGGATGGGGCAGGAAGGGGAAGGGGTCATTTCACGTATCTATATATCCGATTGCGTAACCCTTTCAATATGTGTACATTCATACAAAATGTGTGTTCCCGGATATGAACGTTGGGAGTCTGGAAAACTACGAAAACATGAAATTACGCATTATGTATCTGTGCTAATTTCGAGTAGTTCTCGGCCATTAGAACTTTTTCAAGGGGATGCTAGAACACGGTTTGTTGTCCGCATGTTTGTCTGCCCATGAAAATTAGCTAGTTCCTTTCAATTGAACCAAACATCTTAGCTGTCTGGAGACAAACGGTTTATTGTCCGCATGTTTGTCTGCCCTAGTTGTTCCTAATTGAACCAAACCTCTTACCTGTCTGGAGGCAAAAGGCTGGATGTTTAAGCTGTTCAGGGAGTGTACAAACTAAAAACCTGTTATAACCAAACGTCTTACCTGTCTGGAGACAAAAGGTTGAATGTTTCAGCTGTTCAGGGAAAGCGTATACAAACTACAAACCTTTTATGTGGCAGACAAATTAAATCAAAGGCCAATGTTTTATTCCACATCTTTCACACAAAAAATAACAAGTAGATTTGTAGCATGGTCTGAAACGTACGTCCAGGCGAGTGAAAGTAATACCACACAACACGATGGCAATTCTTACAATACAGTGCAATATAAGCAATATAATCACTGTCGAAAGTGTCCACGAACAGTTCTCTCTCTCTCTCTCTCTCTCTCTCTCTCTCTCTCTCTCTCTCTCTCTCTCTCTCTCTCTCTGTGTGTGTGTGTGTGTGTGTGTGTGTGTGTGTGTGTGTGTGTGTGTGTGTGTGTGTGTGTGTGTGTGTTTAGTGCTGTCTCATCTTCTCTGTCTACTCAGTCACGTCACTTGACTCTCAAGCTTTTTATTCTGACATTTCCATACATTGCCACACCTTAGTTCGTCTGATGGCATAACCCACAGTCTACAGGCAGCAATTAGTATCAGCAATAACCCTGGCAAACAAAGGATTACGACTCGACGTAGCAGTCATATCGATACTACACACGGTGAATCAGCTGCATATCTGTCAATCAATGCACAATGAAATAGGCTGCTTATTATCCTTTAGTTGTTGTTTTTTTTGTGTGTGAACACTTTCAGATGAACCACAAACACCCGAACGATCTCTAAAGCTACCATTTCTACTTTACGTAAAAAGGCAACAAGTAGGTAAACATTCGTAACTAATAAACGTATAGTTGCTTCAATAACAAAAATCAAG
>CM065714.1:68237444-68239944 GCA_033310375.1 Conus canariensis | reverse complement strand
ACTTGTCTGTATTCAGTGGTGGTGCGATTCGGTGATTCCAATAATCTAATGGAGGTGCATGATATCATTTAGGTTTTGCTACATTCTGAGAGGCCACGAGAGACAATCCGACTCCCTCAGATGCATAATTTGCTGCTTCATACTTTGTTTCTATATTTCTCAGTTTATTTCGAGGCGGTAATTTGTTATTCGGTAGATTGCAGACTATGCAATAAGGCGAAAAGACAGGAAATAAGAAAAGTTCTGCCCACGTCTTACCCACTAGATCAAGGAGTTTATGAACGCATCTTTTTTTTCAAATCATTTGATTTTTTTCATGTCAAAAAAATATTCTGAGTTTGACATGTTTATACGAATGTCTGCTGCTTTGTAACCTCTCTTTTCAACGTCTTTCACAAAATCACACACAATTGTCCACCTACAGACATTTTTCATGAAATCGTTTGTTTTCTTTACTTCTATCTTCTTGATTATGATTTTTGGGGATATATATATATTATATATTATATCATGTAATATGTCCTAAATTAGCGTTCTGAGTTTTGTTTCTTTGGTGACATTGTTTGCCCTTTACCATTTTGTCTATTTTAAGACGAGTTGTTTTTTTTTTTAATCCAGAAAAAAGCAGCTGATATAGTCGTTGTGGTTTCGGGTTAGTTTTCTCACTTGGAATGATTTCTGTACAACTGGCTAGCATTACAAAGCAGAACATTTTTTGTTATTTGAATGCACTCAACCCACTATTTTGGGATGAAGTTGTGTTCAAACCGAATACAGATCTTGTTTTGTCTGATTACACTTTGCACTTATAGGAATAATGACTTTTCTTCATCTTCATTAATGATATCTTTTGTCTTATAAATACATGCTAAATGACAGCTCTCTGTGTAAGCACACTCGCGCGCGCGCGCAGTTCCTATTTATTTTCAAGAAAAGAAAATGGTTTTGTTAGCCATTTGTTTGATTTCATAAAAATGTTTTAATTCTGAGTAGAATAAAAAGCTTGGTTACCAGCTGATTTATATTGCTAACAACACTACAGCTGATTTATATAGCTAACAACACTACAGCTGATTTATATTGCTAACAACACTACAGCTGATTTATATTGCTAACAACACTACGGCTGATTTATATTGCTAACAACACTACAGCTGATTTATATTGCTAACAACACTACAGCTGATTTATATTGCTAACAACACTACAGCTAAAACAAACGTGAATGGAGAAAGGGGGAAGCCTTGTCTAATAAAACACAACACCTGAGAAGGCTCTAATACCCCCACCCGCTGTGGTGGAGAGACATTACTCTGCCTTTCGCCGACACTGGTGCACGTTTTTAAACTCGTCTCTGAAACTAAACACTTCAAAACGTTTAACGAATTATCCTTCAAAACTAAGAAAAAAAGGGTTTGGGGAAACATCAACAAGTGAACATCCATTCATATTAATTAAATCTAAGTAACTGATTATATTGACGACGGTTCTTATAATTGTTTCATTATTTGTAACCTAGTTAGCTTAATGATGCATAATGATGCGTAATCTTTCCAGCAACACTTTTGTTATCATTTTGTAATCCGTATTCACTGGCATTATGGGCCTGTAGTCGGTTGACTTATCACCTGTCAATCACTTTTCATGTCCTTTTTTCCCCTTGCTTTTGAATGCACGAAAGCTCTCCTCACACAAAGGATTCGTTAAAGAAAGAAGCCTGTTAGATATTTTTTGGTTTCATTGCAGAATGCCGGTAACTTCTACTGTTATACTGGTATCCTTACGAGTTTTTATGGTACGTCAGACTTCATCTTGAAAAGGCAGTTCCTTCTTCAATCTTCTCTCCTCCTCCCCCGCTTCTTTGAATCCACTTTAAGAGAGAGAGAGGAGAGAGAGAGAGGAGGAGAGAGAGAGAGAGAGAGAGAGAGAGTGAAATCTTGAGAATGCGTCAATGAGGCCACTTCTCAAAGACCGGAGCTCTGTGAGATCAAAGAGGAGAAGCATAGTAACTTGGGTCAGTAGACCGAAAACTTTGTGTCGTCAGTGCACGCACCGCATTAACCTTTTTATCACCTTACACACTGGCACTTGCCAGGGGTTCTCACACCTTGATCTACAATTTCACGCTTTCCTGCTGCAGATCAATTGCACTGTTCTAGTCGGTGCCGGTAGCTGTTTGATGTTGATCACTGCCTTGAATCTTGGCCTGTTTGTTTTTGTGTTGTACTTGAGCATCGCCGTCCATCACATTAAAGCCTTGTGGGTTAAATTAAATTCCGTGAATTATCAGGCATTTTTTTACATTAATATTTCCATTCACGCATTTAGAACTGCATCGCTGAGTGGAAAAAAATATTAAAGTCTCAAATTAAATTGCAAGCTGATTTCGAAAAACATAGTGTTAATAAAACATCACAATTTCCATTCTTGTTCTGTCTTCGGTTTGATTGGATTTTACCCTATTGATGTCTTTGTTTTATTTCATTCCTTCTGTCTTTGT
>CM065714.1:68222444-68227444 GCA_033310375.1 Conus canariensis | reverse complement strand
AGCTAGCATAACTGAACATAACGATGCATAGTTTTTCCATTAACATTCTGATTATCAATTTATAATCTGTATTAATTGACTTTACAGGCTTCCAGTTGGCTGACCTGTCTCTGCCAACTCCTTTTTTGTCCTTGCTTTTGAATATTTGAAAGCTCTCTGATAAGCGTAATGGTGCATAATCTTTCCGATAAAACTTTAATTATCAATTTGTAATCTGTATTAATTGACTTTATAGGCTTCAGTTGCCTGACCTATCTCTCCAAGTCCTTTTTCTCCTTGCTTTTCAATGTTTGAAAGGTCTCCGAGCTGCTCGTACAAAGGATTCCTTAAAGAAGTCTGTTTGAGTTTTTTTCTAATTGTCATGAAAATTTCACTATTATACCAGTATCCTTACCTTGTTATGATATCTCAGACTGTATAATGAAAACGCAGTCAAACTGACTCCCTCACAAAACCTCCCCTTCTTTCTCCACTCAACTCATCTTCTCCCTCATCTGCTTCTTTTAATCCACATCAAAAGAGAGCAATAGAGAGAAAGAGAGGAGAGAGAGAGGGGGGGGGAGGGTAAATCTTGAGATGCCTCAATGAGTACACTTTTCAAAGACCGGAGCTGCGTGAGATCAAAGAGGACAAACACAGTAACTTGGTCAGTGGACCGGAAACTTTGCCACCAGTGCACGCTCTGCATTAACCTTGTTATCACCTTACACACTGGCACTTGTCCAGGGATTCTCACACCTTGATCTACAATTTCACGCTTTCCTGCTGCAGATCAGTTGCACTGTTCTAGTCGGTGTCGGTAGGTGTTTGATGTTGATCAGTGCCTCGAATCTCGCCCTCTTTGTTTTGTGCACAGCACAGAATGGCATTGTGTTGTATTAATTGTATTACATTGTGTGCCGTTGTGATGTTTTGCAATTTTCTGTAGTAGTTTTACTGCATTGCAGCGTATCGTACGTTATTAGCAAACGTATTTCATGATGTTGCTTTCTGTAGAATTGTATAAGATCATTTTGCATTGTATTTCATTGCACTGCCTTCTGTCCTGACTCTCCTGCCACTTTTGACACAATAGATCACCATACTTTCCTTGTGATATTTCAGACCTTTCTTTTAATCTGTGACTGCTCTCAAATGTTTTCATTCGTATCATTAATATTGGGAACACTTACAAAAAACATATTTCGATTCTTTGGCTGCTGAGTACTGTTTCCCACAGGGTTCTTAGCTTGGCCCTATCTTTTTTGTGCTGTACGCAAAATGCCTGATTTAATTCACCATGATTGTCCATCACATTAAAGGTTTGTGGGTTATAGTCAGCTCCATGAGTTATCTGGCATTTTTCAAGTTTATATTTTCATTCACATATTCAACATCATTGATCAGGAAAGATTGAAGTCTCAATTTAAAGTACAAA
Organism: Conus canariensis; assembly: GCA_033310375.1. Taxonomy (NCBI): domain Eukaryota; kingdom Metazoa; phylum Mollusca; class Gastropoda; order Neogastropoda; family Conidae; genus Conus; species Conus canariensis. Next base: position 68,226,027 of record CM065714.1, on the reverse strand, counting down.
CTGATTTTGATAAGCATAATATTAATATCACATCACAATTTTAAGTGTTGTCCCGTCCCCGATTTAACTGGATTTTTACCATTTTATTATCGACGTCTTTTTTTATTTCATCCATTCTTTCTGTATGTATGTATCAATTATTTTCCCACTTCCTTTACTTCTCCTCATTGTTGATCTCTTTCAAGTATTCGTTTCATTAGTTTTTTTTCCACAATTATTGTCTCTCTTTCTGTTTGCTTTTCATTTTCGGTCTTTCTGTTTGTTTCTTTTTCTCATAGATTAGTTACTTTATTCAATCATTCTGTTTCACTTTTTCATCTTCAGGTTTCTTTTTTCATTTTGGCAGATCAATATTGTGTTCCAGTTTGCAGGGCTGGAAGCAGACGAAGCACCTCACATTCTAGATGTCATTTTTGTTTCTTACTTCTCTTCTTTGCGCATTTTTGCACTGCTTTCTTTTAGGCTCGGTGCTTTACAAGTCGAGGTGGCCTTCAGCTGAGTGTTTAACATGACAGCAAGAAAGAAACAAAAATGAAGAACAGGAAAGCGGATTCCAACCCTGCAGATGAATGCAACCGCACAGTTATCAGTACAATGCACTCGCATTCAAGGATCTAGAATTCGAATCCAGGCAGTGAGTCTGGCACTAAAGACGGATGGGGCAGGAAGGGAAGGGGAGGGGGTCATGTCACTTATTTACACATGCCCTTCAACGTGCGTCCATTCACACAGAACATGTGGTCATGGATATGAACGCTCCGGAGTCAGAAGGACTATGAAAACATTAAAATGTCTATGAAAACATTAAAATGTCACAGCATGCCTCAGCGCTAACTTCGAGTAGAGATAGTGGATAGTAAGAACGTTTTCAAGAGAATGTCAGAAGCTGGTATACTGTTTGTATGTTTGCCAGCGCATGAGACTCAGCCAGTCGCTGTTAATTGAAGTGAACCCCTCTAGATATAACAGGTTGGACGTTTCAGCTGTTCTGGGACAGATTGTTAAATAACCAAAAACCTTGATGTGACAGAGAATGTGGGCAAGGACCGATTTTTATTCTACATCTTTTACACAAAATGAGCTAGTCGAACTGTACCATGGGCTGAGACTTACGACCAGGTGATAGCGGACTGGGAACCCAGCAGCTACCGATAAGCAGATGGTGACTATGCCCATCCTGACATTATCTGACCGTGAGAAGAAGGGAGTCAATGTTGGCATCATTCTGAAGAAAACCAGACTTGAATAGGTGCACACAATTGCTGAGAAACAAAAGAAAAGATCTGTGACAATCTGTGATCTATTATAGCGACCCTCTCTCCCTGCAGTCCACATTTTATGTATTCTGTGCAGGAGAATCTGCTATGACACTAATGTCATACGACACAATATGATGACAATTGTTCAAACAAAATGTACTAAAACATGGTAAGATCAACATTATTGTATCCTCAAACATTAGTGCGCGCGCGCGCGCGCGCGTGTGTGTGTGTGTGTGTGTGTGTGTGTGTGTGTGTGTGTGTTGCATTTGTACACATACACGCACGCACACGCGCGTGCACATACACACAAACACACACACACACATGCACGCACGCACGTACGCACGCACGCACGCGCGCGCGCGCGCGCGCCACACACACACACACACACACACACACACACACACACACACACACACAACACACAACAAACACACACACACACACACACACACACACACACACCACGCACGCACGCACGCACGCACGCACGCACACACGCACACACACATACACACACACACATACACACACACACACACACACACACACACACACACACACACACACACACACACACACACACAGAGGAATGGGATGGGATGTGGCGGGTAAATATTAAGTCTGTATTATGATTGAATGGAAAGGAGAAAAAGAACTTCTGTGCCGTGTAAAGAATGTGAGAACACCAGGTTATTGTTCCTTTTCTTCTTCTTGAGATAGGAAGCCAACGAGCAAGGAGATAGTGAGTAGGCCTACAGGTGATTTATTTCATTATCCATTCCTCGCACCCTTACCTTACTAACCACGTCAAACAGCGCTCTCCTGTATTCAGCTAACAAGGTACCCATGTCTGATTCTCCCTGGCACTTTCGTCGTGCGTCCGCATGAAAAATATGTGACCTTTTGATGTTCTCCCATATAAGACTTAGAAGAATCGCGAATATAAATTTGTATCACATAGCATTCTGGCACGTTCCACTAAATCTTATAGGTCTGCTCTCTGTCTCTCTGTCTCCATCTCTGTCTCTGTCTCTGTCTCCTCTCTCTCTCTCTCTCTCTCTCCTCTCACTCTCCTCTCTCTCTCTCTAACCAAAAATACTTTCCCGATTTTTTTCATTAAGGAAATTGTCTTAATCCATACTTCAACCGTTGCAAGACAAGAGCATATATTTTGTTACCAAAAAAGTAAAATCACAAAAACATACAAGAGCACCTGGGTCACGTGTCAACGAACCAGAAAGCATCACAGTGAGCTGGCACATTCGTCTTTATGTTTAATTTTTTTTATATCACTTCATTCATTTTCTTATTTAGTGGATTGTTTATTTGTTTATTCAGTTAGTTATGCTTTATTGTCTGGCTAATTATCTAATTAGGCAGTTGGTCCTTTACTCTAGTTCCAGGCAAATGGTTTACTCTTGTTCCGGGCAAATGCGAACAATTTGTTTTCATATCCCCCGAGACCACAAAATTCAAACACATGACCTTTGCCAGTAATCAACAGGTTTCACAAAATAACATATGTCAATTTTCTGATGCACAAAATGCCCCATCTTCATTGCCAAAACACATTTGTTATGTAAGCTCAAATTGTAGTTTGTCACCTTCTTTCTTCTTATTCATTAAACGCTAAGCCAGAGCTTGCCTGAAGATCATAGACCACATCGACGAAATCAAATACTGACGATGCACGAAGGCCAGTTATAAGGAAAGTCAGGTACATCGCCCATTTAATGACTGCAGAAATTTGATTATGAACACATTATAGATCTGCTGAAAAATAAAATTACAAAAACGAGAAAGAGGGAAGAACTGCACAAATGAAATAAAGGCTCAATAACAGAGACAGATAAATAGAGAAAGGCGTGGATAAGTGGTCTGGTGAATACAAATCCTTCTTGCCCCTCAACTACCACTTCCCAAGGAAGAAAATACACCGTGGCCCAGATTCTAAACATAGACAGCTCTGGACGTTTCCCTTGTGTGGTTAGTATGGATTTACAGCATGTAAAAGTTTGCACAGCAATAAAAGAACTGCCTTGGGCAAAATCCTGCTTAGTTGAAGAATGCTTTTTGATAAACCAATAATACACAGACAAAAATCAGCAAACAGGTGAATTTTAAACAGGGTGCCTGCATTTTCTTAAGTTCAGCCCAATTTCAACCGGAAGAGTACATTGTAACATGAATATAATGCACACAAAAAATACAACGCAATCCATTGCAAAACAACACAGAACAGAACTTTAAAAAGAAAACAGTGCACCATAATATAACGCAGTGGTGGCAATAGAATTTAGCATAATACAATATATTAC